>CM073774.1:103399781-104599781 GCA_037158775.1 Hetaerina titia
GTACGTGTGAACGTCAAAATTATATCACACCGGAAGCGGCGGCGTAACCAAGAGGGAGAGAGATAAGCAAAGATGATGATGATCTCCCTCCGAAGAACTCACAGCCGCCCAGCCAAACATCTGTTTCTTTGGAGGCTGGAGCAAGAAGGATGAGTTCTGTCCTTTTTCTTGAGAGAAAGGTGGTGTGGACCACCGAAAAGTCGATACCGAGTGACTTTCTCCGTTTTTGTGCGTTTTTGTATACTAGTGCTAATTCCATCTCCATTATTATTCACGTCCGTGAGACTTCAACAAAAGTGCCATATATATATATATATATATATATATATATATATATATATATATATATATATATATATATTTATATATATATATATATATATATATATAAACCATAAACACAGTAATCAACCCGAAGGTCGGTTTAGTAGGTGATGGTAGAGCTCACCCATGTACCAAGCCCGACGGCGTCTGAATATTCAGACATTAGGGTAGGGGGGCCAGTTCCTTTCCCTGTGCCGGTTATGGTTTCCCAGGAAGATCTGGTACCCGAAAAATCAACTAGCTTGGGTGGAGCTGCAGGTGCCCAAAGTGCCTTGCCCGGGAATCAAACCCGGGACCAGTTGGTCAGTAGTCCAACGCTCTACCCCCTAGACCACAGCGACCCACACACACACACCCACACACACACACACACACACACATATATATATATATATACTTTCTGAGGAGTTCTGTTCCTAATTCCTCTTGAGAAAGGTGGTTGGACCACCGAAAATTCGAGAACCAGTGAGTCCCTCTTTCTTGAGTTTTGGTTTCCGAGTTTGTTATGACTATCAGTGAATTTACATTACACGTTTGTGGGTTTTCCAAAAAAGTGTGTATATATATATATATATATATATATATATATATATATATATATATATATATGTGTGTGTGTGTGTGTGTGTGTGTGTGTGTGTGTGTGTGTGTGTGTGTGTGTGTGTGTGTATGACGGAGCACAATTCCGTCGAAATTATCAAGAAATAACGTGTGAGTGTTCCTTTTATGTGTTCTCATTTTGTGTGTTGCTGTCTAAGCTTTGTATATATGCATTGCTAATGAAATTAACAAGCAGTAGGTAACTAAATTGAGTCGTCTCTCCTTACAACAAGAACTATTGGATTACTTTGGGGGCTTGTTGCTGTTCCGTGGCTGCAGGCGGTCCACCACAATAACAAATTTCTCGCAAACTCGACTAACCTCTGGCTACTCCATTGCCCTGGTCATTAGTGGAAATGTCACATCTGGTTTGGGCACGTAATTACGCAAGCAAACAGTGTTGTTATCTCTCACGAGAAAAATAAGCTCGATCGATAATTAGATAGAACATTATAATCACTCCTTGGGATAAATGCTGCCCGAATAACTATAAATTTGTTCTTCACTGAAAACGTTGAGTTATGACCTTAATTACCTACTACTTACTTAATTACTCACTTAACACATTGTTGTTCTTCATATTACCACGGTCTAAAAATTACTAATTTTACATGACATCTTTTAACCCTCATTTATCCTCATTTCTCTCAAGTAAAATGGTTATTTTTTTAAATTTTTTATTTGGTTTTGAATTGCTAATTGTTTAAACAAGAAAATGAGCAACGTGACAGGCGCATCTTCGAGAGGATCTATTATAAATGATTTGCCAAAGGATCACAGGGAAGGAAGGCACGACGCGGCGAAGAAAACCACATGTCACTTTAGCACAGATCGAAAGAAGAGCCGACGCAATGATTCGAGGGAGAGAATCGGGAACAAGGAGCGAAGCGACGACCACGTCACTCACTCACTGCATTTAATCGCAAGTTTGCCACCACAATGAAACGCCATGAATCGAAGAAGTCCAGAGAACTTTGCACAGGCATTCGTTTGAACAACTTGTCGTACGAGAGGACTTGAAGCACCTCACATTATTTATTCTTACCGCTGATGCTTTTAATAAGCAGCGTCGACACTTGGCGCGGATTCGAAGGGGTTCATCGTCGCGCCTTCTCAGCAGCGACCCTCAGGCCCCCCTTCCCCCCCCCCTCTCGCTCCCTCCACGCCCCCCCCCCCATGTTACCCACTCTCCCCGAGAGCAGAGACATTGACTCGTCAAGTGCGGTGCCCCCCCCCTCTCTCTCTCTCTCGTATGAACCCTCGGGGGGGAGGGGACGGCAGCGAAGAGGGGAGAGGGCGAATTATTGAACCGCAGGGAGGGGGAAGAAAGAGGCGGGTGTTTCAAGGTGAACGCACTGTCTGGGAGGAGGGATCAACTCGGCAGGGATCACGCGACGCGGGGGGCGGGGGAGCGCGCAATTGCCCCCTCCAGTCCGGAAGGGGCGACGGGCGGCCCCCGCCACCCACAGGAGCGGACGCCTCGGCACGCATGGATATCGGGAATTTCGATTCATCAAAAATATCGAAGCCTCGCACCGGAGGAAATGAGACCGACTTCCACCTCCGTTCCCTCGCTTTCGAACGGTTCCCGGCCATCGTGAAAGAGCAGCTCGCTGGCTTCAAGTGAACCAGAAGTCTCGCGTCACCGCACTCCGTCTTCGAGACGTACTTTCCCGTCTTGTTGCCGATGATTGATGAACGGTGATGCTTTTATCGCCGGATACATCTTGAATTTCGGATCCGATGTACAAATTCAACATTTATGACGGGAATTCACTCCCAACAATCCCTCAATACTTTGCTGCTCTACTTTCCTAAATTGTTACATAAATGCCTGAACTTCTATGCAATTGATTAACTCTTCAGAATCCAAATTCGATAGCTGCCAAGAACTAACTTTAGAAATTTCTCCATTCTAGGGATCGCGTCAAATTTCCAGAGCATTTCATTAATGAATTCGTCCGCTGATATCGAATTCCCGGGGCCCATTCATTAATTGGAGGGGAAAAGGGATTCTTTCTCGGCGGTTCATTCATGATGGACACTCCTCTTGATACGCGGTTTCACTGAGGAAACGTGCATATTCATTCATTCCTCCTCCTCACAACGCACCCCGAGAACTTTCGGCATAATCCCTTATAAACGGTATTTAGGCTGGCACTAGTGATGGAAAAAGCACCGAAACATCTTCCACTGTGTTTTTGAAAAAATTGTGAACGATCGACATATGGAATATGATACCATGGACACATGTAGCTTGAAAATGTTTGTAGCATTAACATCCGCTAGGAAAAACATGGAATGTAATGATCACACTGCAAATATCTCTGACACAGTTTGATATGAAATGGAAAACACGCACCTGAACGAAGGTCTACATCCATAAAATAATCGCGAATTCAGAGAACATACCTGTATGAAGCCTCAATTTCGAGGAAGTTCGGTTTCACAATTTAGGTTCCTCAATTAGACGAGCATTTAAAACAGCTCTTCTTGGTCTTCCTATTAGTCAATAGTGCTCGGTTAACGTCCTGGCGTTATTATTCAATGAGATTGGCGACTTTGGATTATCAAGTATACTGTTGTCCTTTTCCATTCATTCTTTTATCCATATTGCCATTTGAAATGGGTGTAATTATTTGTGTAACAGTTCCCTAAGTGTCTATTGTAGTTCTTATGGATTTTCTGAACAGAGTGAGGCGGTGACAGCTACTGAAATCGTTTTAATCCTAAAAGTTATTTTTTGTGGCCATGATATGAAATTTAATTCTTTATTCAGTATTTTATTTGAAGAAGCAGTTAATATTTTTTTCTGTGTATTTTTATTCATAAGAATTTTAAGAGTTGCTGCCTCCTTATCTTTATGCGTAAGCTTATGGAAGTTAGTCACATTCTTACGCCACTGAAACTTAAGAGTGGGAAGGTATGGTACGTACACAGGGATCGTGATGGTGAGGTTGCCATCATACTGGCTTCCCAAATGAGAGTCCAGGTTCGAACCCCAATGGCAGCAGATATTTTTCGGTAGTGTCCCGATCCCTACTAATTCCTCTCCCCACCCCGACTGGCGTTACCCATAAATTTCTGGTTGTAAGAAAAAGGAAATATAGGTTAGAAGTGTAGGGAACTGCTGATGTACTCATGCTAACCGGACTGGAATTCGAGGCCTTGCAGCCTGCGGACAAACGCCCAAACAATGGGGCTAAAACGCATCCTATGTCACGCGGCATTGGTCGAATGAATTAACTTGGGAGTCCTATTTTCAATTCTTTTGGCATGAGTGCGTACATATGCTTGGAAAAATTAAACAAGCACTGACGCCTACCTCAACCCCCAAGGCAATGTTTCGCAAGCGGTAAAGTTTCACTCAAACAAAATGATAATAATCAGATTCGCGAGTTAAATACAGGCGTGGAAGGTGTGGTACCGTGCCAAATTAAGGTCCAGTGATTTTAATACCGGAACCTCAAAGCAGGATATCGCTTCTACGTTTCCGTTACTTACATGCTCTATACCATGGCACGATTTTCTAACTAATTCGTATGTTTCCAAACTAGCATGTAGCACTGCCGGATCATGTAAGTTCAGACATGCAGCTTTATGCGCAGCTGAGTGGCAAGATTGAACTCAAACGAGGTCAAGTGGGAAGGGTCGTCGGTGGAAAGAGGCCTTCTTCTCGCCTCTCGGGAGGACATCACAGAGCAGCACCCCGAGAGGACGCCGCCCCCTTCCCCCGCCCGGCTCCACCCTCCTATTCCTCCTCACCTCCCCCACCCACCTTTTCTCTTCGACGGTTCGCGGAAGTCATGCTGCCAAGACGTATGTACCCACACTCACAAGACACGTTGCCAAAACTTGCGTGAAGAGTGGCCCAAATATAATCCCCAGAATTACGGAAATGAATAGCTCTGTCCCAAATAGATGAAGGGCAAACTTACTGACGATAGAAAAAAATCAGTATAATTTTTGGCTCAGAACTGATGCGGGAGGATAAAACTTAACCCAGGCAAAAGTTTTGGTTGAGCCTCTGCGATACTGACAGAGTAATGAAGGAGAACATTATTTTTCCTAGCCTACTGCCTATAATGCCGCGACTGGATAAATGAATGCGTTTTGCTTATTTGTTTACAAATACGTAAAGCAACTACGTATCAATGTGGATCCATCATGCTAGAGGGGGAGCCCTAACACCCCCCGCCACACGCCCCTTCCGCTGACTGCGGGGTATTGTATCGATTGCCATTTTTCCTTCATTTGTTGCAGCTAATTTACAAAATACTAATATGTTGACAGCACTGATCCTGCATATGGACCTCGAATTTAGGAAAGAAATTACAAGTATATGGCTGGTGAATTGTTTATGGTTATGCACGAATATAACGCAATCAAAATATTCAATCCAGAATTTCACACCGTACCTGATTTCCATGTGGGACTCCATACAACTTTTTGGGATTACCTGCCGCGAAAATATTCCTAATGGCTATACCAAATGAACGTGCATGAAATATCAGTGGGTAGAGCCTTGGTCTACCTACCGGAGGGTCCAGGTTCGATCCCGAGTGATGCACCCTCGCCTTCACCCAGGCCGTTTTATTTTTTGGGGTGTATGAATTTGGGGCATTAGTAGTTGTTTTGATTTGTAAAAAATGACGAACGCTTTCATTCAAGTCCCTGCACATAAGAATCGCTCACTCGTAAAACAGAACACGCAGGAACTCTTTCCGCAGCATATGATTTGGTATAGCCATAAGTTTTTTTCGGATTAACATTATCCAGCAATCGTCTGGAAGTGAAAATAACGTCACCGATATTTAAGCATAATAATAATTATAATAATATATAATAATATAAAAAGCATAATAATTTTAATAATTCAAATTTCCTAGTTTGTTTTAATTTTGTTGGTCAAGTAATAACCGGAAAACTAAAATATTAAATATCCATTCACAAACCTGAATCATCAAATATAATTAGTTATTAAAAATTGGTCCGTCGAAAAAGTTACTGGAAGCTTCCTAATAATTATACTTTGACAACCATGCAACGTTTCCATTTGTTGCCGAACGACACGGCCTTGATTCGGTAGAGGTGACTTAAGGACACCGATTAGTCATCGGCTCAAATAATAATTTCTCTTCAAACGAAACCCACAAGAACATCGACAACAAAATGCGATTTTACTGTACTTGAAAAGGCCGACTGCGTGACACCATAGGTTCAAGAAATGGTCTTCTTGGGATCCTAAAAAAACATGAATTAAGACTGCATTGGCTTTCCATTTCCTTTCCAAATTGGTGATGAGTATTCCCGATGAGCATGAAGTGTCGTCCGTCATTGGGCTTCCCAAAAGATATCGCAGGCGTTTACTATGTCCCGTAGATTCCCCGGACGGGGTTGACCTCGAACTAAACCACCCAATTGTTCGAAATGTCCTATGCACTAGCATAAGTGTCCCACTTTCGATGCTTTCATTTTGCTATAATCCTTCATTCTTAATCTGCCAAAGACAGGTAAGTAGCAGTATTGCCGATTATTATTTAGCGAATTAAATTTCCCTTCGTGCGCATTTGTCCTCTTTCTTTTGGAGTTCATCAAAACATGATGAACGGCCAATTGTTTGTTTAAATGAACAACCCAGAAGTACATTATAATGTAAATGTATTACATCCGAAGAAACGAAAGTAAAGGCTTTTAACGTCCTTTTAAGGGACGTTAAAGGGATGATAATGTAACCCTTTATGATAGTCACTTAACAAATAAAAGATAATAATAATTGATAAAATGACACAAGAGTATCGGAGTTCTCTTCTTCAATTGCAAATTTTAATCGTGGAAAGCAAACACGGAGCGTAATTCTACAGCATATATTTACTGCAAGCAAAGCATTCCGATATGGCTCCCATTATCTGGACTACCAGATTGGGTCCTATTGACATGGAACCATCCCATTGCAACTCACCGACAACTGGGAACACCTCGCCAATGAGACGAGTTAAGATTGGACCACAAACTCTGGACGCTAGCAAGGGAATGAATAGCTTGAGCTGGGTACGGGATGAATCGGTGAAAGTTCCGTCGGAGTGATGTGGAATGATTAGGAGCGGCACTTAAAAGCGAGCCCTATCGGCTTACTAGCGGAGGAAACCAAACACTCGGCAATGATGAGCATACTTCCATCAAGATTAAGCAAATATTTTTAACCCAAAGACTCCAAATCTGTATAAAGCAATTTCAAAACCACTTCATACTTACGTCCGCACTGGGCTCAAAATTCGATGTCTTTCATCTGGTACTTACCTAGAAAGAAGGAATAAAATCATCAGATTTTTGCACATACATGATTTCCTGCGTTGGCATCGAGACGCAAATGCAGTTGACAAAATGTTCCTCGAAAATATGCATAATAATTGATTCCGAAAACTATATAAAATACATATTAACACTTTTTATATTAATTTAACATGTAATAACTTTAGCTATAAGCTTCTCGATACCAAAATGATGGCAAATTCGCCCACGCTTATGCCCTCCGATAGCAAGTCAACTAGCCCCGAACGCAAGTTTGACAATAGTAATATAGAGAACCCACACGAGGAAACAAAGGATTTTACCGTTACATTGGTCGATTAAAGTTATAATAAAATTCTCAGGGTACCCTGACTAAACAGATTTCAGAATAAGTAGCCGGAATGTATGTAAATTGTTCATATTCCAGTCATTTCAGTTTAATGAATACATTTCTCATTATAGTCATGTATATTTTTATATTGATGTGGAAAAAGATTAATAACGTATCGAAAAAAGGTGCAAGCAAATTTAGTGGACATTCGTTGCACATTAGGGGAAGACAAGTTTTTTTTTAAGGTTCAGATTTCATACAACGTTTTAGCACGCTAAGAATAGCAACTAAATCCGACATCGCGCAACGAATACAAAAATCGACACACTGCGAATAGCTATTGAAAGCAAATAACAACTTTTCCTGTCACATTAAACACAGAATAACCAAACATTTGACGACGCACCCTTGCGATGAGAATAAATTTAAAAAATGAACAATGTTAAGGGGGTTATTTGAAATTACAACGACCAACAAGATTTGGACTGTACTGGACTCAATAGGGATGCGAGAGAGGATGGGAGAGGGTGACTGTAAGGCTCCGGTCAAACGAGTGTGAAATATTAACAGTTGGATGCATAATTTGTATGGCCCTCCTCATTTAAAATTTGATCACATAACGTAGTGCTATCAGACCGTTGTCGGAAGTACATTCTCCCAAATTTGAGTGCTTAAATTTAGGTCACAGGTAATTAAAAATTGCGACAAGCAGCCAGGATCCACCGAAGGATATGCTGATTAAAGATTTAAGTTCAAGGAAAGTCCGCCAATTTGTCAAATTTATTGTAAAGAAAGAAAACAAGGCGTTTCGAGATTCTTGAGGAAACTACAATTGGAGCTCCAACAGACGCGATACGCGCAATTTGAACAAAGATCAGTGCTCATAATCGTCTCTCGAGTCTCCCACGTCAAACACCACTTGTCATTGAATTTTACGTTTCAGTCCAAGTCCCCAAGACAGCAATTGCTAAAAGTCGATTACTAATCGACTTTTAGGAGCATGGAAATATGCAGAGCACTCAATTTAACTGTTGAAAGCAGGGATAATATCATTAAAACAATCCCATTTAACCATCCGATAAACATACGATAAATATACTCCCGCGCGGATACATTTAAAAGCAAGTTTATTCAGAAAACGATTCGCAATCACAGAATAACCTAGACGAAAGTGCCAAAGTATTCAGACGTATTACATTTCCATGACTTCTCACCATGCTTCATAACAGAAATACTAATTGCCAAACTGACTAACTTCATGAAAGAAGTCCTCGCTGCAAATTCATTCAAATCCCGCCATCAACCCCCAATCCTCAAACCCACGTGGTGCCTGGCTGAATGCGAGGCAGGTTTACACAACAAAAGAAACAGAGATGATAACTTAAAATAGAAATTGTTACGAAGCCAATGACCAGTGGTGTTTATGTACCGCGATGGATGGATTTGGTCCGAACACCGAAAGGCATGCGGTAAAAGAACAAAGAAGTGCGGTAAAAGATATCAAGAAATTACTGAAATGTTGGCAGCTGTTTACGGCGATAATGTTCTGAAGAAAACATCCGTTTTCAAGTGGATTATGCGTCTTAAAGATGGACGCGGATGATGCAAGGCCGGGACGACCTTCAACCATCTGTGTCGACGACAACATTAATCGTGTGCGGTCCCTTGTCCTCACCGATCGTTCGAAAAACTGTCCGAATGATAGCTGATGGATTGAATTTAGGAAAATCAACAGTGCACACTATTTTAACCGAACATGATGGATGGATCCTTCACCATGACGATGGATCCTTCACCATGACAATGCACCTGAACATTCAGCATTGATTGTTCACCAGTTTCTGGCAGAACATTCAATCACCATCCATGATCATCCTCCTTATTCGCCAGATCTCGCCCCCTGAGACTTAGACTCCATGTTCCCACAAACACATAAATGTGATGAGTGTACATCAATGGGAAGATGTGGACACAATAAAGCAAGGAACGACGAGAAAACTATGAAGCCTAACTGCCGAGGACTTCCAAAGGGCTCTTGAAACAGTGGAAAGATGGAAAAAGTGCATAGCAAGGAATGGAGAGTACTTGGAAGGGGACGTCATCAATGTAGACTAAATTGGGCAAAATGAAGTTTTCATGCCTAAATTCGCGTATTTATTGGACAGGGTAGTATATTCGGCTCATCAGTTGCTCGCAGTGCAGTGGAAGAAGGTTGAGGGAATGCTCTCCACCGAAAAACCTAGACACTGCTTAGAGCCGATCATTCGGTCATCTGTGCGGGGAACGGACTCTGCAGAGGACGGAATTTTCTCTCAAAACGGGAAGATGAGAGCAACCCAGGAAGGCGAAGAAGCGCCTCGGGCTCACTCACGTCTCCCTTCCAAGCAAGAGATTAACATCGCCACCGAGTCACCCGGGCACCAAATTCGATGAATTCACGCGTGGCGATTCTCCGTAGGAAGCTGGGTTCCTGGGAAATTTCGAAATGAAAAAACCGATCACCTCCACCCCCCCCCCAGGCGGCAGAGAGAAAGGTGCTTGCTTATTGATATGGAAAACTTAAAGAGATGGGCAACTGGAAGAGAGGGCATTCCAAATTGGCCTGTGAGGGAATCTTCCAAGACACGGGTGCTAACTGATTGGTTATTAAACAACAAATATTCTAACATGGCATTTTTTTCATCGTGGCATCCATTTGAGCGCCCTAGAGATGTTGGCATGCGACAATAAATGCATAGAAATAGGTTTTTTATTCAATGAACCTTCCCTGAACTGACCGCCAAGAGCATTGGATTAGCATCATTGGCGATGTCCCTAGAAAATATATTTGACAGGCGTCAGAGGAGCCAGGTTTTTTTATCTCATCTAACAGTTACTACGTACTTTCGCCCCTTCGGCTACCATTACTTTATAATGTCCAAAGGTAATTAGTAAAATTTCTCTGCTAGTTATTTAGAGACTAAAATTGGAACATTAACATGCTTAGCCGCTTATAATATTAGCGTCATGATTCGGTTTAACTACCAACAAAATTTTCAGCCTTTTGAACGACTAAAAAAATCACAAAAGATTTCGAATCATGGTATGCAATCTCGAGACGATTAACTTCTTATTCGCGCCATTTAAGTAACACCATTCCGTATTACCTGATGGTCTGTGATGGTGTCTATCGATACTTACAAGAAATAAAAGTAGTCGTAAATTTGGCGTCGGTAAATTTAGGTGACAAAGCCTATTTACAAAATGAATTTTATCAGCCGTACGAGTTGATTATCCAGCAGCCAAGCGTGGACAGATTAACATAAAAAATATTAATGAAAGTTAACACGGCTTGCGTAGACGAACTTTTAATGACGGACAATCGGGCGGAGGGAGACTGGTAAAATATTTGGGCATCTCCGTTTAAGTGCTCGTTGAGGAGTCAATCGTAGGGCTTTGGAACATTGCGTATCTAGCCCTGACTGTAAATGATTATGTTAAAGCACATTCACGGCAGATTTGAGAATTAAACCTTGTTAAAATATATCATTTTTCTAAATATATTCCTAGGACGTTCTTGCTTTCCAACTTCCGAATGTAAGGAGCCCTCATGTATATTAATGATAAATAGAATAAGTATATATTTAGGGCCATATGCACCTGGCAATGGTTTGAAGAACTGTCAAAAATAATCTCATCTACTTGACAATTATAGAGCAAGTTTGTCAGGAAAAGCCTCACGATTGTAAGATGGTCCTTCAGCTAGCAAAAAAGCGTACTTCTTGTAGCATGCATGAACGACAATTATATGGCTTCTTAGCAGATAACAATACTAAGTGCGGAACACTTAGTATTGTTTTTACGGTAATTGAACATTAGTAGTGTAACTGCATTTTTGCATGTTGCGTGTAAGTATGTAGATATTCTGCTACCTAGTCACCTCTCGCACACTGATGAAAGTACCACCGATATATTTAAGTGAGTTCTAGTATTTTCATTCATATTTTTTAAGGATATTTTTACGTTAGTATCTGATAATATGCGTGAGCATCGTATAAATAAATGCATCATTATTATTATTAAAGGTAATGGCCAGTTACGAGGATGAATACAAGCTACCAAATAAGCCTCTTGTCCCTCCTAACAAAAACCAACTTAAAACCCTACTCCACAATAAGCCCCTTTTCAAATCTGTGTACTACCTATCGTCCTCCCTCCATTCCGTCCAACATCCCCATCCTAATTCCTGCTCCTTCCTTCTTTGCCCAACATTCTTCCCTCTATCAGTCTTGAACATCCCACTGTCGATCAATATGCTTGCTCTCTGCATCCATTTTTCCTGCCTCCTTTGGGTGCAACAATTCTTCCCTCTCCTCCCCAGCCATGCTTAGTACTTCCCTGTTAGCTTTCTTTTCGGTCCACTTTACCTCCTCCATCTAAAACCCACATTTCAATAGCCTCCAATCTACGAATATCATCCTGCATTACTAAAAGACGTACTTTCCACAAAGTCTTTTAGTATGGATATAAATACTTCCACGAAGTGAAGCCTGAAACAGTAGAAAATATCATCCTCTTTCAATGTTTCCGCGCCTTACATGACTAAGCTCCACCTTCAAGTTTTCATGAGCCTTCCTTACTCATCGTCCCCGTCACCAATTTCCTCCTCCTTGTGAAAGCCTCTGCCTAGAGCAATTCTTCTTCTTACGTCCCTACTACTTTGACCATTATGGTCCATAGAACTTCCGCGATACGTAAACTGTTCCACCTACTCTAGTTTCTGCCTTCCTATTCTAACGTTTATAATAATCCCATACCTATCGTACTGACTTTCTAATGTACTCAGCAATGCTTACAACTCCTCGGCTGACTGACATACTAAAGCTTGATCATCAGCGAGTATAACTGATTTTATATATTCCCCTCCGACTTTCATTCCTACCTCCAGTTCTTCCCAAGCCTCTGTAATCATTTCCTCCACTTATACGTTGAACAGCACCGGTGACAATGGGCAACCCTGCCTTACACCTCTTCCTAACACTACCCATCCAGACTCTTCATTCCATGCTTGACTCGCACCTTAACAGTCACAGACATTGTATGTGTGTGCATACATACGAGGCATATGCGTTAAGTAAGGGCTGTTTGCTTATGTTTAAATATTGCCGCTTCAGAGCACAGTTTTACTCCTCCAGCGCCATCTACTGATTTATTGTGAAGAAGCTATAGCAGCATTTGGTTTGTTTCAGAAGTCGTTCGTTTGCCCGTCCATGCAAACAACAATGTCCGCGACAATCGTTGATCCCGCCAGCTGTGAAGTACGTTCTGTCGTACGATTCTTGTATGCAAAAGGATTGTCGGCTGCTGAAGTTCATCGGGAATTATGCCTAGTTTATAAACCTACAGTTATGAGTGAAGGAAAGGTTAGACAATGGTGCCGTGATTTTAAAAATGGACGAACAAATGTCCATGACGAAGAGCGAAGTGGTAGGCCCAGTATTCTGACCGATGAAATTGTTTCGCAAGTCGAACAAAAACTGCGATGTGATCGTCGATTGACGATTAATGGCCTGACTGAACAATTTCCTCAACTTGGACGCACTACTGTCTACAATATCGTCACGGAAAATCTCGGATTCCACAAATTGTGTGCAAGGTGGTTACCGAAAATGCTCACCGATCATCACAAAGAGCAAAGAGTGTCCAGAGGACGAGAGTTTTTGGTCCGTTGGGAACTCTTTGACCACCCACCGTACAGTCCTGACCTTGCATCTAGCGACTACTTCCTCTTTTTGCACTTGAAACAGTAGTTCGGTGGACAACGCTTCGAAACCGAAGAGGAACTCAAGAATGGCGTTGTCGATTGGTTCAACCCTCAGGCGGCGAGTTTCTATGCAGAGGGGTTAAAGAAGCTGGTGCAGCGGTACGAAAAATGCTTAGAAGTGAACGGCGATTATGTAGATAAGTGAAGTAGGTTTGTAGCTAACTGAAAGTGCCAATAAAATGTGTTTCATAAGAGTATATTTTTTCCTGTGACCAAACGGCCCGAACTTTATGAGCATGCCTCATACACATATCGTATATATACACACACACAAGTCGTTTCAATTAACATCAATATTTGGAATTTGCTGGCTGATTTCCTAATTCTAAGGATTTAACTATAAAGAAATAACCTAACAAGGGTGGAAGCTGAATGCCACAAACAAGTAAATATTATTGACATTGATAGCATTAGGGCACAGCCTAATTTTCACCCGTCATTCACTTTTTATACTTTTTTTAAGTTTGAAGCCGCATGATGTTTATATTTTTATGACTCTACACCGTTTTCCGATGACAATATGTTTTTTTCCTCGTTGAGTCCAGAAGTGTGTCCCGGATTCTCCTGCTCTCCAAGTCTGCCGTGTCCGCTTCCCAAGGGACTCGTCCCGGGACAAAATGCATTCATTTATTTATTCATTACCTAGATGCAGATTTCAGAGTGGCCATCCGATATCCCCGTGCGGACGGGTGGACGAGGCCGTGGCGCGCGGCCTTCCTCCCCTGACCCTTTCCGTGCAAACAGAAGCTCCCCGGCGCGCCACACTCACACGACGACGTCGAAGCAAACGGAAAGAGAGAGACGGGGGGCACACTTGCAATATAGGATGGGGGGACGGTGTGGGTGGGGAAGTGGATATGCGAGTCGCGTGGTGATGGACGTTCCGACAAGAGCGGAAAGGGCGGAGAATGTGAGGTCAAGTGAGAGGAGAAGGGGGGGGGGGGGGAGGGACCGACTGCTTGGGGAGGGATTTCGGAATGAAAAGAGTGGGCACTCGGGGGGGGAAGGAGGCGATTGAGGAAGGGGAGGGGGAGACGGACTGCACGGCGGTCGACAGGGTTCGGGACCGTAAAGGGACGGGGTGGCCCACATCCGGCAAATTACTTTCGCGATGCATCACATTTTCCGACACATTGATTGAAGAACGGTTGAGATCCTCAAACGGGTGACTTAAAATCGATTGCATGATGTCAACCCTGCACCCGACATCGATGCTGGGAGAACTTCAATATTAACAATCGTATTTGAACGACAAGAGACACCGTTAAGGCCTTTGTGCCGCAAAAAACGAAGACGCAAAGAAAGAAATAACATTTCTGAGATTTTGAGACCCACTCCAATATCAACAAGAATACTTGAGAAACATACCAGCGTCAACACGGGAAGAATTGGCATCAACAAACCTGGAAGAAAGAACTACGCATCATCCCAGTACCGAGGAAATTAATGTGAGGTAAAAATTAAGTGAAGTCATTCAGCCATAATTGCGATATCATGCAAATCGTCGTCTTTTCGGGCTACTAATGAATTTTGCAGCATAACATTCATGACTTATGAGAAAATGATTAAATGTCATTAAAGTGCGATCGGTAAAGCAGTCATATCTCTCTAATCATGATTCCAATGCTTACGTTTCCGCAGTTTCGGCATTGTGCTCGTATGATTCTGGATCTTTCAATTTGGAAAATGTGTCGGTCCACCGCGATAGTTAAACCCATTATAAAAAAATGTCGCTCGCGTTTCGCCGAAAATGAACCACGAAGGAACAGGCGCTAAATGCACGAGGCAAGGAAATCTGCACCAAATTCATTTCGTGCTCTCAGCATAGTATAGCAGTCTTTACCGAAGGGCGTCGTTAATTCAGATCCTATGCATCCACGAATTTAACCTTCATCGAGTTTTATTTACCCCTCTACTCAATTAACCTTATCCAAAAAACATCACAACAGTATTCACGTTGGCACTCATTTCAGCACATTTTTAATCCTTTTTTTATGAAGGCGGAAATTCTCTTAATGAGAGCAGGAAAATAAACGAGAAAAATCAACTCTCACGCGCGATGATGAACCAGTCGAAGAAGATGAATATTTTCTACGACGAATGCAAAAGAGGTCGGTGTGTAAGTGGCCCACATCTCGTTCCGCGGATGGAGAACTGTCACCGCCGCAATTCGTGACGCTACGAGATGAGTATGGGGGAGGGGGGGAGATGAGTATGGGGGAGGGGAGGGAGATGAGAGGGGAGGGTGGGAGGAAAGACGAGCGCTTAGCATGTGTGTGTGCGCGTGTGGATGGGGAGATGAATGGGGGGAGGAGGTGGCGCGGAATGTGGGGAAGAGGAGAAAACAAAAGAAGAAACGAGGGCGACCATAATCCATGATTCACTCGGCCTGCACGCCCCGGAGAGACGCGAGGGCGGGAGGAGATGAAAACATTCCAGCCGAATCAAATTAAAAAATATAAGAATCGGGTACAAAACAACAACTAAGTAGTGGAGGAGGGCCGGGGAAGGAGGAGCGGGGGAGGAGGGCCGGGGGAGGAGGAGCGGGGAAGTCGAGCACTTCGATCCGATACAAAAAGAGACGGGCATTATTTATGAGAGGCGGTGGTCCGCCGCCGACTGTTTTTAATTGCCGCAATAACTCGTTGTGATTAGATATCTACTACGCGGGAGAGGGGGAAGGTTAAGCCGTGAAAAAAATGGCGCCACAGCAGCACGTCCAACGAAAATATCATTCCCGCTTTCACTCGCAGCGTTTAGCGAATGGGGAGCGGTGAGAAATAATTGTCGCAGCTCGTCGTAAGATGGAGAACAAGGAATTACGATGAGGGTACGGCGAGAAATTGGTATCAGATAATACAGATGTTTTCCAAATGCCGATAATCCACAGCATCAGTTTGCTGTGCTTATCTGTCGACACAATGGTAACCACGTCGATTTGCCTGGTAATAACACACAAAAAACAACAAGAGTAATGGAAATCGCAGGTTCTACATTACCTAGGTCATGCCAATTAGGCCATCAACAGACGCTAGGTCATCATCCAAGTAACTTTTTCCCTACTTTCAAAATTCAACCAAAAAAATTTCATGAACAGCCATATTTAGGCTATTTTGAAAATCACACTCTGGGTTTCCAAAGATATTCTTTAAAAGCTACATATTTCCCAAAACCTTAGCGAATAAAGCATATATATATATATATATATATATATATATATATATATATATATATATATATATATATATGTATATATATATTTATTTATTTATATATACATCAGTGAACAGAATCCCTTAAGCATAGAGAAAACATTCGAGATTTTTTTTGCGTTATATTGCTCGAAGGCATTAACTGAGCCAAAGTCATATTCTGAAATGCCGCACATAATAAGGGGAAAATTTCAACACTGCAAATATCACATAAGGAAAACAAACATCAAAATATATCAAGAAAAAATAAGACGGTTATGTACTTAGGCCAATACCAATTATTTCATTAAGTTACGAAGAAAAAGCGAAGGTGTCAAAAGTGACAGAAAGAAAATGGGAAAATAACAGGAAATAAGGGGGAATAGATTAATAACCTGAGTTGGGTGATTTACTGGTAATCGATGGCTCCACGGGGTCAACATGAGGACCGATATTGAGAGGGCAAAGTTTTCGGAGAGGAGTTAAATATCGTGCAACCCAGTCTTTCAATCCCACTCACAGTCATTAAAAAATCACTATGCGATTATTCAATTAACACGAATGAATATCCCGACACAAGTCTTTTCCGCATTAACCACGGTGTACATATGCAATAGGACATCAATAGTGAAAAATAGGCGGAAATCAGTGAAAAATAAGTTGCTCAGACGATAATATTGGTAAAAACTAGGGTGCGTTTTAAGTTTGTTTTATTTTTGCCTTTTCGTTCCTTAAATTCTAGGGCATTTTCCACATAAGATTTGGGAGTAGTTCCCGAAAAATGTTGGCATTAAGTAATTTTCCAGCTGCTGTACACACCTCACAATGAAGTGGTTAAATAGCGGCACCTTAAACCAATTCATTTTAGCTAGGGAAATATCATTAATGTCTTTGTTAAGTTTCTTGAATTAATTCCCGCATTAAGAAAGTTTCCCACCTGAAGGTTGAAAGAAGAGAAAGAGCACCCCACCTTCTCCCACGCAAGTCGCCCGAGCGGTTGAAAAAATAAAAAGACATTCCACCGCGACTTACCCGCCGCCGCAGTCTCCTGCTCTCACCCACACTCACGGCTGGGAAAAATTATGGCATCCGGCGGAACGAATGCCAAGGGCACGCAAGAACACATACGGGACACTCAGTCGACCCTACAAGAACATTACACAATACATAACAGTAACCTTCTGTATTTAACTACCTCGCTCGGCGCCGTTATGCATGCATACATGCCTTATAATGACGGCCGAAATAATTCCGTTGGGATGTTCGCGAGATAGCATCGAAGAAAATGCGAGCGCGCACCGACGGCGGTGAGAACCCCACGCCCGGGCGCTCGATCGACTCCGCCAAAGGCGTAATGAAGGGTTCCGTTCTGGCGCATCCCTTGAATTTTTCCGACGCCGCTTCTCGAGAAAAACCGACCAAAGGGTCTTACTTTCCACGACCCTCCTCCCTCGAGTCTGCCTCCGTCCCACGGCATCGATATCGAAAACAATGCGAGAAATGAGAGCAAACCAACGCGAATATTCGCTGCAAGCTCTCCAAGGTGCGCAATTTCCTCTTCACCAATTCCGATTAAGTAAACATAAATCAAGTTAGTCAAATTATCTTACGCTACCGACCCGATTAAATGCCAATTTGTTTCCGATCCTCGTTTTTCGCAAGACTTTTCTCCATCGGTTGCCCACTTACTACATCGCTTGTCTTGTTCCCCTCCCCGAGTAGCAGCGCGATCAAATTTCTTAAGAACAAACACAACCGGAGCTAAGGAAAGATCCGTACAAAAGGGCTGCATACGGCTCCGGTGCCCATCAACGCCCTCACATCGTCCAGCAGGTTCTTTTTAAAGTCTTCCAATCAATTTGCGCGTGGCGCAAAAGAGCTTCATGCTGCACATATAAACAGTTCCGCAACAATTATTTTCTTTTAATGAACTCGTCCGTACTTGAAGTGCGTAAACGCCAAGGCGGCTTAGGCTTCAACCGTGCCTCGCTGCTGGGGGTGGAGAATTCAGTTCTTCAAAGGAGAGGTGCGACAAAGAGAAGAAGGACTTCAGTTGTGTGCTAGAATCCTCACTCCAGTACTGTGCAACGAATCAAGCCCTTTGACCTGTACTTCGGAGAACGTACATCTTCCCGCGGAAGTTTCTCACGCATCCTGGCGCCCATTTAACTGCAACTACCATCGACAGAGACCCTTCACAGAGAAATATATATATTAGGTAATCTACCGGTTAAGGTAGGTTTTTGGATGGACACAACTATCAAATAAACATTTTGTGACTCCCCACCTAGCAAACTAATCTATATCAGGTCCCTCTTCATCTCGGTGTACTTCTTTCCTCCCTTCATCCCGTCCAACATCCCTATCCTGTTCCTACCCTTACCTCGCTTGCCCAACATTCTCCCCTCTATTACCCTCTTCAACATTCCACTACCGCTCAATACGCCTTTCATCCATTTTTCCTGCCTCCATAGGATTTCTCTCAACAAACCCCTCTCCTCCCCCACCATTTCTAGTACTTCCTCATTTGTTTTCCTTTCCACAGAGAAATAATCCTTAACTAATAGAATATTAAAATAACTATCGTAAGTTTCATTATTTAGTTTGTTCAAGAGAGGGTTTGTATCAAATAAATATCCACAACATTTTTTCCTTCTTTACCTGTTCTAACTTACGATCGAAGCACCCGACGGACAAATTCATTGATGTACTTTGCAGAACAATAAAAACCTTAAAAGGCACACTTTCCCCGTCGCTGCCGCTATTTCTAATCTGGACGCGGGCATCGAAATTGGTCGTTTCGTTTCCCATATCGGACCGAGGGAATCCATGTTTGAGCATAGACTGAAATTTCCCATCACTTGCGAGGCATTGATACTAATAACTACGGCATAAATTATTAACACGAACATTCCCCATTCCTACACATTCATGTATTTACGATCTCTATCCTATGCCACTAAGGAGTGAATTCACATTCACCAGAGCCAATGGAAAACTATCACAAAACACGGCGATTGGGTGATTTTACTACCGGTCTAACATTTCATACGTTTGCACGCTGTCCAGTATCGTTTTCATTTCTGCAAACTGAGAAAAGGAGATGTCTACAACTAGGGGAAAGTGGATCAGTGATCGAGCAGCAGCACACGAGCAACTTTTCCGAGTTCCACAGAATTTTCCACGCGGTCAGAATTTCCTTTTTTTAGAGGTTGGCAGACTACAAATAATTGTGCACTGACATTTATTACCACTGGCTGCGAGTAGCAAAGCTAACAAGCTACAAGAGACGGCGAATATTAGGAAGATGAGGAAAACGAAAACAATTTCAATGAACACTCACTTTCAGAGATGAAAAAATGAAACAATGAGGGGAACCACTCGTGCAATTGATATTGACTACGTGAATCAATTGGGATGATGAGTCACTTAGCATTCGTCCAATGCCAACCATGTCAATGCGGAAAAATTCAAAAGGGGATGAAAAGCAAAGAGTGAGGGATCACCACAAAACAAGCGACACCACAATTGCGCATTAGCCCAACTTGATGACCACTTACTGAACACGATTATTGTAGAACGAATTAAAAAGGACAATTCAAACCCATGAGATTAGAGACAAATAGATAACTAAAAATATAAATGAATAAGGCAAGTTCGTCACTTAGAAGACAGATCAAACGTGGACAACATTAAGCCAAGAAAAATTACAATACAAAATCAAATTCATCAACTATATTAGATGTCGCATATTAGCTATCCCAGCGATCTGAGACAACATGCTTAACTTCCTTCAGCCCGAAACAGAGACAGATCATGAGAGGAACCATTGCATGATTTTTATTATATACCTGTATGTGCATATATACATATTACATTATAATATATATTACATTGTTATAGAAATTAAATACACACGTCTTCCACTTAAACAATATCTCATATATCTAATCAAAAAGCAGTTTAGGTCTTTCGAGATAACTCAAGGTGAAAACTGCGAACAGCATTAAAAAAGGCATATCTGCGAAAAAGGTCGGAAGCAATTTCCTCTCCTGCGGACCCTAGCCACTATAGCTTAATTAATCTTCTAAGAAATCAAGGCTGCGGACAAACTATATGTGAAAACTTTGCTTTTTAATTGTGCCCTATTCTCCCTCCCTCTTTAAAACACACGTCCGCATATGAATGCACATGGCAACATCGGTGTAAGCGCTCACGTGTGCTACACCCAGTCGCCGGAGCGAAATGTAAGCACTGGAGCGGGCGGTCGCAACGTTTGCATAAAAACAAAAGAGGACGGGCCGTGCACCGCGAGTAAAAATGGCAAGGAGAGAGAGAGAGAGAGAGAGAGAGAGATGGGGAGCGGGAGGGCGAATCGAAGGGCACACACACGAGAGGAGCGAGCGGGGAGGAATGCAGGGAGTCCCAAGGAAACAGCTTGGCAAGCTTTTAAAAGGGAGGAAGGCGTCTGGGAGAGGCGGCATGAATGATTCAAGGTCTGAAAAGGGACGAAGAAGAAAAGGAGGAAGATTAAGGGAGGAGGAGGGAGGGAGGGAGAGAAAGAGAGAAGAGCGTCGTCGGCACATGCGGTATGAGAGGGTGGGAACGGTTATTGATCAGAAATGCGGGTCGGTGGAGGGGGGGAGGAAGCAGGAAGTGGAGGAGAGGAGCAGGGAGAGAGTGAGGGGGCGGGCTTATGCTCTCAGTTACACCCTTACCCGAGGGATGCCAGGATATCCTGAATTAAGTTTAGCGCTACACCCAAAATTCTAAATTCCACGATTTCAATTTCAAATTTCAATTCCACCAGATCGATGCCCCACACTCTGCTTTTCCTCAACCACTCAATTTGCAGCCTTGTGGACAACATGACTCCCGATTATTTTTATAATTCTTACGTGCAACACCCAGCTAGTTTAACATCACTTCTGACAATAGATGCGACACTAACTTTAAAGATTCTCAAGTGAAGAATGAGTCTTAAAGAGTAAGCTGATAAAAAAATGACAGGGAAATATAGAACTTTCCAATTTATTTCTTAATTTTTAATTAACATATCATGATAATTAACCATGTAGCATTTTTCTTCGTGGCACGGGAAAATGCTTTAGATGATTGTCTTCTGAGGTCAAAAGCGATTCTGAAAGGCACCCTTGGGCGGGTAGTTTCTTTTAACATTTTATTAAATAATACCATTGACGAAACACAATGCACTTAAGAGGAAATTTCCGCAATTAAAGTTGCTGATGGACCGGTAAAAAGTTGTACTATCCGCAACAGCACCACAAAAATACCCAAAAAAGGGCTGCCCGCAAAAGACAAATTCTGAGTAGCAAACACGATAATAATATGACTCGTATCAGATTTCAGTCACCACATGAGTGCAGCGGGGTCACAAATTCAATTCTGAAGGGTATCCGAGTCAAAAAGGGTCAACGTTATCGGCGACCCTCGGATTCAAACATAAATTATTGTCCCTACCGTTATCTAAGGACGTGCGATTCCAGCAACCAGTACCTGGCGCATCTTCTAGGAACGAACATACGCTCATTTTATCTCCACGGAACAGGTTGAAGGACGAGACGATCCAAGACGGATATGCTGCATCCGTCGACGAGGAGTAAGTACTCGGGAGTCGTTCGTCCCAACTGCTCTTTCGTAGAGGCCCCGGTCGAAAAATGCCTTCCTCGAGAAGAATCAGTTCCACAGAGTCGCCGAGCTCCACGAGAGAGAAAATCTCAAATACCAGAGTCGCTTCCGGCAAGAGGCGGCGGGCCTCCACGAGGGTGATTTATTCTCGAGAGCAAGAACGACAGCGATCCCAAGAGATTCACGTACTTAGGGAGGAATGACCAGAACTTCACGTCTTAAAAAACGACATGAATGCTAAGCAACTAACAAACAGAAATGGTACATGCATTTTCCAATATTAGATTATTATTATTATTATCGCTGGTCTACCGTTTAAGGTAGTTTCTGGGTGAACACAAGACTAAACATTGCACACTTCCCAGCTCCGTCCATAAAGACACAATCTTACTTCCAACACAACATGTTAGTGTTCTTCACCTACGAACACTTTCTACTCCATTTTGTCTTAAGTGTCTAACATTAGTAATAAAATTTAAAATGTTCAGTCATATATTTGAGTAATGATTGGAAGTAACACATAATTTTCAAAATATAGCGTAGCTCGTTGAAAATATAAACAAAGGCATGGAATTTGCAGAATAAACGAACCTAAAACTCCAATATGATTAGATTACAAAAATGATTAATTCGCAAAATTTATAAAAAAAAGTTTAAATACGAACCGGCATTCGGAAATGAAGTACCGCAGAAAATAATGATGCGCCGTGCAGGGCGCTAAGTGTCACAATCCTTCCTCAAGTTCACGATATGAATAGGAACAATACTCCCCTCGTCATCCCGCCTGGCTCCATCTTCCTAGGGCCACACTGGATAGACCGAGAGAGGCACGTGACGTGTAATGGGGTCGGCCAATTCGCTGACGACGAAACTCCGCAAGGGAGCCGAATGGTCGCTGTATTGACGAACACAGTATTGGTCAGTACACCTCCAGCTGCAGTGGTCAGAAGGTCACGTCGCTTGTCGTTATAGAGTCAAAATCAACAACATAATTAAAATTCACGTCAACTGTGAAGTCAGTTCGTGATAAGGCTTTTTTCTGATAAATGAACTTCAAAGCAGCTGACGTATTACCAATCTAACATGAACGACCACAGAGGACAATAAAAACAATCATTAACACGGTGTAGTCCTCGAGTGTTCTTTAGTGTCCAACAAAAATACAAGCACGGCAATGAGATTAGTTTTCCCTCCAATAAAATCATTCGAGCGAAATGCTCTGGGGTGGAGACGATCGATGGCAGGCGGTGTCGGATGAGGTTAAGAGTGCGCGCGTGGGTGAGTCCCGAGGTTTCGGCGACTCCGATCACAGAGGGGCAAGAACCGGCATCTAAGCATGTTCAACGCTCGGACTCGGCGTACAGAAGACACCTAAGCGGCACGATAGTAATAATGTAAAACAGTCGATTGGAATTTCGCTCCATTTCGGACGACCAAAGGTGAAGAAGAAAGCGTTCCGCGAATAGCGCGAAGCCGGCCTGATAAATGTTTTGGGATCAGACGGGGTTGGACGGCAGCGGAATTGTACAAGGATGGAGAAATCTCGTTGACGAACGACGCGTCGGGGAAGTCTTCAAATTAGGTGTCAAAATACTACGGGTGAGACCAACGAGGAGACAGACATCCCTTAGGGATGCGGGTCGGCAGGTACAGACATGATACATAGAAACCACAAACGGACGCTATTTATACGGCTAGGCACTTGCTGGGAGGACTTCTGAGTTAAGGTCGGTGTCGTTTAAATCCGGCAATAAATATTCTTGAACATTATTAACCCACTAAAGTGACTTTGGAATGCTTATCACCCAACAAACAAGCGCTCTGTAATGAAAAATTCAATTCGGAACCACCGGCGTTTGTTTCGACACACGGAAAAACACATCTAACCCCGTGACTACATCTTATTGATGTATTCCACTAATACCTTCACATTCATTACCCAAACTTCATGCGCAATGGTGTTTTTAAATGCAGACAAATTGATTCCTGCCTAACCCAAAAACACAAACTTGCATGTATTACGGGCAAATTTTCGATGAGAATATATTGCATCTATCACTACTTGGATATTTTACAGAGATCATCAAATCTAAAACTCCTGAAAAACGATAATGTCAATGAATTTTCACACGAAATATAATTTTTTTTAAATAAACGGACGAGACATTTTGTGAGCATAAGTTTAAGTAGACAGGCCTCACGCTTCACATTTTTACCGTCGAGTCGCCGCATCATCGTTGAAGGGTATTTTGCAAGTAGAACAATGACTTCCTCCCTTTATAAAACAGCGCACACAATCGGTCTAAGGCAAATAAATGCTTTACCACTGTCGTACATTAACCACGAGGCTCAAGGTTACAAGTTCACAGTATCCTGAAATTTATAACATCCCTGATGACACCCAAATTGTCAAGTAAACTGTTCCACCAAGAGTCGACATTTTTCAGATAATTTAAAACCTCACAGACCATAATTTAAAAGGCGACTGACCAAAGCGAGACTTTGGCACCCTGCTCCATTTTGTAAAGTATTAATACGAGCGGTGGGCAGGGCGCGGATTCCCTGCTCACCACTCGTACGCCTCCGGTCGGGAGATGAAAGGGCAAATGAAAGTATCTATTAATGTGCCTCAACGTAAGATCATTCCACTCGGCTACACGCATTGATGTGGGCCCATTCACAGCCCATTCGATTGATTCCATTCCGTCTTTAGTTCGAAGGCCGTCTAATTTCGGATACCTCAAGCAGAGATCAACTTAAAGGAGAGATGCTTTCCAATTAACGACGTGAAACGTTGCACGTCACATCTGTTTGTGACGTGCAACGTTTGTGCCTTTGCTTTGTGTTGCCTGAAGTCGCTTACTGGATCCGACTCAAAGCGAACGGCAGTAAAGGAAAGATCGGACATTGGATAGAAGTTCGCGGCAGCGTATCGATATCCATATTGTACTTTGTATTTTTATTATTCTGCAAACCACCGCCAGGGTGTGTGGCAGGGGGCGAATGCACACCAGATTGATATTTGACACGAATATTTTTACCCCTCGCGCGGTCGGCCAATGTTATTCTGATTCCCTATCGTTCGTGGTGAAAATGGTATTTTAAATCTATTTCTTCTACACATTATCTCTCGAATTTTATTGCCACCATCTATCCTACCATAGTACGATGGGGTAGTAGTACATTTTCAACATCACTGCTGAAGAGACATCCTTCCAGCGTTCAAGAGATTAAATCTGCAATTTAGCCTTCGCTCCGGGAGTGATTCCCAGCCTAGCTGCTCTAATATATTTTTCTGTCTACACACTAAAAGCGCCTTCTGGGCAGAATCGTGAAAATCGTCAGAAGACAGTATATATATGCGAGACTGACAGTCAATGAAGTGAATAGAACGCACGGAAGCGTTACAGCACGGAGTGGGTGGGAACCCATGAGCACCGGTGCGCTCCGATGTGAACCAACCACACACCATGAAACACAATAGAAGTCCACACGAAAGGATGTTCTGACTTTGAAGCGAAAGAATCTACGCAAGAAATTGCATAAGTGGCTTCCTATATAATCTACTTAAATGCGCCCGAAAATGGAGTTGGGATTTGCGGGGAAGTGCATGGCAAGACTTTGCGCCGAGTGTCGCAAGTCGTTTCCCTAAGAAACACACAACCAGCGGTAGTGCGAGGGAAGACGAGCTTCTTCAGGCGCTCTCTTGAGCGGCGCCAAAACGGGAGATGCCAATGAGTATGCGTCACGCATTTTACGGGAAAGACAAAGGAAGAAAGCCGATAACCCGGAATGGGAGGGGGGAGAGGACTGGGGGAAGAGGGAGGCTGGGGAGAAAGGTTGCTGCAACCCTCTGAGAAAAGGCTTCCAACTACGCAAGGTGATTAATATTATAGACTCACGCCGTCGGGGAAGTGCTCGGAAACAAAAGACCAACTGCGCCACAGGAAGAGACTCCGCCGCCGATAAAATACCACGGCAACTTCCGAGGCAGGTTCCTTGAAACGGGCTTTCGATGCCCGCCCTTTGTCGAAGCCGTCACGCCGGTGGAAAGGAGAAGTTACCATCAAAGCCCATGACGGCATCTCTCTTCGACCGCAAGGACATAAAGAGGTTCGCACACTCTTGATATTGAAATTTTGTGCCAGCTTTCGCATTCAACAAACATCACATTACATTACATCGAATTACAGGTAGTACGTACATGGTTCGTTTAAAATGTATCGGGAAAAGTTTCGAAAATTAGATATATTTCGCATATTGATAAAATACCTCAAAATTCTTTGAAGTACACTCTTTTCCACGACTCGAAGGCTCCCTCCTGGTAAGCGAATTCCGTCGAAGTCCTTAAGAGTACGCGTACAAGCTTCTTTGGAGGAACTTAGGTTCCCATTGTGGTGGATTTCACTTATGGGAATAGGAAATAAATAGTCTGTTGGTGCCAAGTCGGAACTGTAATGGGGTTGGGGTATCGTCACGATGTCGTTGCGAAAGGCAAGTTTACACTTGACTCTGCTCTTGGCCGTCCGTCAAGGCCTTCGGGGCGACTTTGGCGCAGACGTTTCGCATCCCCAAATTTTCAGTGACAAAGGTGTATGTGCACTGTCATTTTATCAACGCCAATACAATCTACAATCATGTGAAAACTTAACCGACGGTCTGAATTCAGTACTACACGCACACATCAGGAAAAATTGTTATCAACACTATTCATATAAACCTTGTAGAACTTGAGTTTTATACTTTTATACACCCGTTTTAAACACACACATATATATATTTTACACGGACACAAACATATATATTATTATTATTATTAGGTAATCTACCGGTTAAGGTAGGTTTTTGGATGGACACAACTATCAAATAAACATTTTGTGACTCCCCACCTTGCAAACGAATCTATATCAGGTCCCTCTTCATCTCGGTGTACTTCTTTCCTCCCTTCATCCCGTCCAACATCCCTATCCTGTTCCTACCCTTACTTACCTCTAGTACTTCCTCATTTGTTTTCCTTTCGGTCCATTTCTCCATTCTTCTCCACACCCACATTTCAAAAGCCTCCAATCTAAGTCTATCCTCCTGCTTCAGCGACCACGTTTCCGCGCCGTACATAGCTACGCTCCATATCAGAGTTTTTACGAGTCTTGTCTTAACATCCCTACTCAACGTCCCCGTCATCAACTCCCTCCTCCTTGAGAAAGCCTCCTTGCCTAGCGCAATTCTTCTCCTTACGTCCCTACCACTTTGACCGTATTGGTCCAAAACACTTCCGAGATATGTAAACTGTTCTACCTGCTCTATTTTTTCCCCGCCTATTTTAATATTTAGCTTAGCCTTTTTCTTTCTGGAAAATCGCATAACCTTTGTTTTATTAATATTGATTCTCATCCCATATTTATCGCACTGAACCTCCAATTCACTTAACAATGCTTGCAACCCCTTGACTGACTGAGCAACTAACGCTTGGTCATCAGCAAACCTAACCGATTTTACGAATTCCCCTCCGACTTTCATTCCTACCTCCAGTTCTTCCCATGCCTCTTTAATCATTTCCTCTACATATACGTTGAACAGTACCGGTGACAATGGGCAACCCTGCCTTACACCTCTTCCTAACACTGCCCATCCGGACTCTCCGGAATCCGGAAAAATTAATGCGTGTATTGCAGAAAATAGGAATGGATTGGAGGGACAGGAGACTGATCCGCAACCTGTACATGTCTCAGACTGCTCAGGTGCGAGTGGGGAACGGAGAGTCCGGATGGGCAGTGTTAGGAAGAGGTGTAAGGCAGGGTTGCCCATTGTCACCGGTACTGTTCAACGTATATGTAGAGGAAATGATTAAAGAGGCATGGGAAGAACTGGAGGTAGGAATGAAAGTCGGAGGGGAATTCGTAAAATCGGTTAGGTTTGCTGATGACCAAGCATTAGTTGCTCAGTCAGCCAAGGGGTTGCAAGCATTGTTGAGTGAATTGGAGGTTCAGTGCGATAAATATGGGATGAGAATCAATGTTAATAAAACAAAGGTTATGCGATTTTCCAGAAAGAAAAAGGCTAAGCTAAATATTAAAATAGGCGGGGAAAAAATAGAGCAGGTAGAACAGTTTACATATCTCGGAAGTGTTTTGGACCAATACGGTCAAAGTGGTAGGGACGTAAGGAGAAGAATTGCGCTAGGCAAGGAGGCTTTCTCAAGGAGGAGGGAGTTGATGACGGGGACGTTGAGTAGGGATGTTAAGACAAGACTCGTAAAAACTCTGATATGGAGCGTAGCTATGTACGGCGCGGAAACGTGGTCGCTGAAGCAGGAGGATAGACGTAGATTGGAGGCTTTTGAAATGTGGGTGTGGAGAAGAATGGAAAAGGTGAAATGGACCGAAAGGAAAACAAATGAGGAAGTACTAGAAATGGTGGGGGAGGAGAGGGGTTTGTTGAGAGAAATCCTATGGAGGCAGGAAAAATGGATGAAGGGCGTATTGAGCGGTAGTGGAATGTTGAAGAGGGTAATAGAGGGAAGAATGTTGGGCAAGCGAGGTAAGGGTAGGAACAGGATAGGGATGTTGGACGAGATGAAGGGAGGAAAGAAGTACACCGAGATGAAGAGGGACCTGATATAGATTAGTTTGCTAGGTGGGGAGTCACAAAATGTTTATTTGATAGTTGGGTCCATCCACAAACCTACCTTATATATATATATATATATATATATATATATATATATATATATATATATATATATATATATATATGTATGTATGTATATATATGTATATACATATATATATACATATATATATTGTGTCCGTGTATATATAATTATATATATGAACCATAAACACAATAATCAACCCGAAGGTCGGTTTAGTAGGTGATGGTAGAGCTCACCCATGTACCAAGCTCGACGGCGTGTGAATATTCACACAGGGTAGGGCGGCCAGTTCCTTTCCCTGTGCCGGTTATGGCTTCCCAGAAAGATCTGGTATCCGAAAAATCAACTAGCTTGGGTGGAGCTGCAGGTGCAGGAGGTCCCGGTTCGATTTCCGGGCAAGGCCCGGGAATCAAACCGGGACCCTCCGGTCAGTAGTCCAACGCTCTACCCACTAGACCACCACCTCAACAGGAATTAGGAACAGAACTCTGTTCTGTTCCTAATTCCTCTTGAGAAAGGTGGTTGCACCACCGAAAATTCGAGAACTAGTGAGTCCCTCTTTAATACTATACGTTTTAGTTTCTGTGTTTGCTATGACTATTTAGTGAATTTTATTGTGCACGTTCGTGGCTTTTCCAAGAAAGTGAATATATATATATATATATATATATACACACATATATATATATATATTTTTATTTATTTATTTAATAAAGACCAGATGCATACACAACCACATGTGAAGGTTAAAAACATATCCCGAGTATCACGACATTCTTTCTGTTCTCCCATTCACGTAGTAACTATTAATTACCCTTTCAGTACTATCGAACGAGTCCACAATACTTACGCTACTGGTCACTTCCCAGTTTTATAAACTGGAAATGAGAAAAGGTATCACCTTTTTCACGCGGGTTCAGCGAAACAAAGTCCAGCATTATCTCTCTCCTTTACTAGGTGGTTTGAAATGCATGTCGCAACCCCATGACAATATTAAACTAATTTGACTAATGATTAAATTACTTTTCTTTCATAATTTAAATTACATGCGCACGTAATAGGTAATAATGATGGGCGTACTTTATCCCATATCTCTGGCGATATCAACTCAACATTCAATTTTGCAACGTGGAAATGTAACTTTGGAATATATTTTAGACGAAACAATTGAAGTCGAACTGTAAGATAGCCATAGTGAATTGTTGTTCCAACCATTTCCCGATAGAGACAAGATTGAACATGATGGTCCTCAAACAAAAGGTGAGTGGATACGGACTCGGATAAGGAGACAAAATGGTATTAAGTACACATGTAGGGATGAGGCTCATTTGAGGCGGTGAGGAAGATGGCAGTATTTGGTATTTTCCATCACATTCTGCTGAACAGACCACTTCTACATCTTTCGCTAATATAGGAGTTCCCCCGACCAATCAGCGACCCTTTGCCCCGCTCCATCCGAATGGATGCAGTTGGTGAGAGAACAAGTTAACCTCCCACTGTATCCTGTGCAGAAATGCATTCAAGTTGTGACAGAGTGAGAGGAATGCAGTCTTGATGCGTCCTTCGCATTCAGGAATGACATTGAATGCAGTTAAGCCACAAACAGCCATTAGCTGTTATTTTCATCCTTTGGCCAACACTAACTCCCGCGGGAGGCATCAACTGCTGGGTTGCACGGCGTCAAATCACCGAACTTCACGGCCAAGGCCATCGCTAACCGAAACGATCCCACGCGGAACCGGTGATAATATGAATTTTCACACCGCTAACCAAGAGCGAGCAAGTCTATTTAAGCCTCAACAGTAAGGCACCCCTTGCTAACGAAATTTCCAGCGTCGTCAACACCTTGCCTACGCTGCAACTCCTTAAGTCACCCCATGTACCCCATTTATGAAAATCCTGCAAAAGATTTCGGGAAGAACTCGGATTTCTTCGATGAAAAACAGATTTTCTTGACATTAGGCATTCACGGCCACATTCCTCAACACAGATGAATATTTATTTAAACTATAGGTATTTTAATAAGTGGTCCGAGTCGAGAAAGAAAACGCGATTAATGGGAAAACAGATGTAGCCTCTGTAAAACAAATTTCTTTCATTCATTTAAATAGGATATAATTAGGCTACAATCACGAACCTTGGGCAAAGATGCAGCCAAAACACCAGAAGTTTTAACTCGGTTCATCTTTGTTTTCGTGTCTTGATCGATTTTCGGAAAATATTCGAGCATAAAATGTTGGCTCTCTTCATTCACTTCCTCGAGATAGGTTTCCTACAGCCAATCCTTCTTGGCCGAAAGAATTGGAACTTCGGACTGAATTCGATAAATAAAGCATTATCAATCAAATTGTTTCGACCCCTTCTCTTTCTTCGGTTACAAAAGCTTCCCTTGTTTTAAGAAATAAAGCGACACTCCGGGACTCATAGATATCTCCAAAATTCACATCAACGACTTGTGTAATGAAGAACAGCCTTTTAAAACGAGAAGCGAGTGCCAAATGTCCTGAAAACGATAGGGGTCCAGGAAGTTATGGAGAACGGGTATGCTGAACGTGAAATAATTACAGGCGGAGACAAGGTGCGATTAAGTTATTCTCCGCCAATGCAGACACGGGGCCGGGGATACATTTTTTACGAAGGCCATATGCAAGTCCGCCTTAGTCAGGCATAAGAGGAATCGGGGAAGGCTGCCAATCATCAACATTATCCTACGATCATACTTTATGCACCGAGGAACACGCGTCCGCTCGAATCTTGATAATTTCCCTAGAGTGCGTGGTAGGCCATTGGAGACCCCACTCGTGAGTGAGCAAATAATTTAGCAAAGGTGCCTTCATAATGAAGAGGGCGAAAATTACGGAAGGAAGAGCTTAAGGCTTTCACGCACGTCGATTTTTTGGCTTCAAAAGAGAACCTGCTGCTGATTTTTTTCTTGCTTCAGCCACTGATTTCACATCTCCGATCGTTAACTGATTGCCACACCCGCGCCGATGGCATTCATCTCGGTATTTCGCCTCAACTGCACTTCACCGCTCGAATATTCCGCGTGGTGTGGCAATTGCAGAATGAACTGGCGAGCCAAATGAACGACAAACCCCCCCAACCACTCCTCAGTGTTCACACACATGCACTCACGTTCTGCAAGGAGACGCCCTATACCCTTCGCATCACCGGGACAACCAATCATCTCCATGAGCCAACCACCGCATGGAGAGAGCGAGACGCCCAATAATTACCATCGTCAAAGCCACGTCTTACACGAGTTCCCCGGAGGCCCGCCCCCCCCCCTTCCCTCGGTCTCCTCCCGGACTATTACTGAGTCAGTCGCCGAGGTGACGATGCTAAGCTTGGCTCAAGACCACGAAAGCGAAGTTTCTATTTGCTCTCTCCCTCCGACACCTATTCCGCGCTCTTCGCTGCTTGGGCCGACCGCCGCTGCTTCCGTGGAAACGGTAGCGGAGAGGAGAGAGAGCTGGCTGTCGCTCCAGCATCGTGTTTAGGGCGTATGAGAATTGAACATTTAAAATTCATAAAAGCCGTCACGTTGCGAGAGCAGCGTGACGGCTTCTAAGTTATGCAATCCTGGATTTCGATCCATTACCGAAGAGAAATGGATGATTATGCTTAACGGTGAAAACAGCCGTAAGAGTGTTATTTTTTGTCAAAGAGAAAAAACAACAGATATACAACCTGCAAATAATAAAAACTAACGCGTTATTTCTTCCCTCCGTGATCAGTGCACTAATAAAAAAATTAATTTTCCTAATTTGTAATTACGTTGCTCTGCGCTGAATAAATATATTCCGATTGACATGCAACTGTCACATGGATTAATGAAACTTTAAATTAGTGAAAAACTATATTCTATTTTCTTCTCTTTTAAGAAAAATTATAAAAAGCTGCCTAAAATGTTTAAATTTCACTATCACTCTGCATTAAACCACATCTACAGCAATAGTAGAAGCCGTAACCAATTCATTTTCAAGATGAAATTGAATTTCACTAAACTATATCAATCCAATTCATTAACTTTGGACCCCGATTATTAAACCACTATAAATACGCAGTTTTGTTCAGCACAATACTTCATTCTTTCATGTCAAAATGAAATAAAAATATGGTCATCAGTGATAAACGTTAACCATCGCAAGACGAGAGAACTCTATTGCCATAACGTTTAAAAATAAAAAGTTCAATTTAACTGAAATGTTAAAACCAGTGTAGTGATTTGCGGGAAATTTCATCTCTCGCTACCCATCAAACCAATCGGCGCTGGCGCAGGACTGACACCAATCCTGTCGTTGCTCCCGGTAAAGGCCGGATAAGGAATCAATCACTTACGGCCCATTGTGATACCTTATCCGGGTATTCGGGCACTACGTACAGGAAATGGGACTAATTGGTCACAAGTGAAGGAAGCGGTTTGCGGGGAAATTGACCTGCGTCAGAGACCTACTTATCCAGGGGGATTATGAATGTGTGTATATATATATATATATATATATATATATATATATATATACACTTTTTTGGAAAACCCACAAACGTGTAATGTAAAATCACTGATAGTCATAACAAACACAGAAACCAAAACAAAACCAAAAGTTATGTTCCTAATTCCTCTTGAGAAAGGTGGTTGGACCACCGAAAATTCGAGAACCGGTGAGTTTTTCCTCTTTTGTGTTTTGGTTTCTGTGTTTGTTATGACTATCAGTGAATTTATATATATATATATATATATATATATATATGTATGTATGTATGTATGTATACACATACACTCACATCTCGACGATGAAATAGAAAGGGCATTAAAGGAGATGAAAGCAAATAAGGCCGTGGGGATAGACAACATTCCTGTGGAATTTTTGAAATGTTTAGGAAAATGTGAGAAGGAGACTCTATATGGACTGATTCGTAGTATCTATGAGGAAGGAATCTGGCCGGAAGACTTTTTGAGATCAGTGTTACATCCTATTCCAAAAAAGGCAAAGGCTACATCATGTGAGGATTACAGAACAGTAAGTTTGATATCCCTAAAGCTAAAGTTATTCTCAGGATCATCAACAAAAGGATAGAGAGTAAGGCAATTGATTACTAAGGGGATGATCAGTCTGGGTTTAGGAAAGGAAGAGGTACGCGTGATGCCATTGCAGTAATGAGATCACTTATCGAGAGGAATATAGAATAAAATCAGGATGTATTTGCCTGTTTCGTAGATTTCGAAAAAGCGATTGATAGAGTGAATTGGAAAAAATTAATGCGTGTATTGCAGAAAATAGGAATGGATTGGAGGGACAGGAGACTGATCCGCAACCTGTACATATCTCAGACTACTCAGGTGCGAGTGGGGAACGGAGAGTCCGGATGGGCAGTGTTAGGAAGAGGGGTAATGCAGGGTTGCCCATTGTCACCGGTGCTGTTCAACGTATATGTGGAGGAAATGATTATAAAGGCATGGGAAAAACTGGAGGTAGGAACTAAAGTCTGAGGGGAATTCGTAAAATCGGTTAGGTTTGCTGATGACCAAGCGTTAGTTGCTCAGTCAGTCAAGGGGTTGCAAGCATTGCTGAGTGAATAGGAGGTTCAGTGCGATAGATATGGATGAGAATCAATGTTAATAAAACAAAGGTTATGCGATTTTTCAGAAAGAAAAAGACTAAGCTAAAAATTTAATAGGAGGGCAAAAACTAGAGCAGGTAGAACAGTTTACGCATCTCGGAAGTGTTTTGGATCAATACGGTCAAAGTAGTAGGGACGTAAGGAGAAGAATTGCGCTAGGCAAGGAGGCTTTCTCAAGGAGGGAGTTGATGACGGGACGTTGAGTAGGGAGGTTAAGACAAGACTCGTAAAAACTCTGATATGGAGCGTAGGCGCGGAAACGTGGTCGCTGAAGCAGGAGGATAGACGTAGATTGAAGGCTTTTGAAATGTGGGTGTGGAGAAGAATGGAGAAGGTGAAATGGACCGAAAGGAAAAAAATGAGGAAGTTCTGGCGATGGTGGGTGAGGAGAGGGGTTTGTTCAGAGAAATCCTATGGAGGCAGGAAAATTGGATGAAAGGCGTATTGAGCGGTAGTGGAATGTTGAAGAAGGTAATAGAGGGGAGGATGTTGGACAAACGAGGAAAGGGCAGGAACAGGATAGGGCTGTCGGACGGGATGAAGGGAGGAAGGAAGTACACAGAGATGAAGGGGGACCTGATGTAGAGTAGGTTTTCTTAGGTGTCACAAAATATTTATTTGATAGTTATGTCCATCCGAAAACCTACCTTAACCGTTAGATTACCTAATAATAATAATAATATATATATGTATAAATCCTCAGAAGATTAGTAGGACTCACTCTAACTAATCTTCTGAGGAAGACGGAGCTCAATTCCGTCGAAATTATCACGAAATAACGTGCGAGTGTTCCTTTTATGTGTTCTCATTTTGTGTGTTGCTGCAAAAGTGGGGTCGCGGTAGTCCAGAGATAGAGCGTACGAATACTGACCGGAGGGCCCGAGTTCCGGTTCCAATCCAGGGCAAGCCTCTCTGGGCACCCTCAGCTCCTGCCAAGCTATATGATTTTTCGGGTACCAGATTTTCCTGGGAACCGTAACTGGCACAGGGAAAGGAACTGACCCCCCTTACAACCGTTATGTGTGAATTTTACGCGCCGCCTACGGATTAGTATTAGGTGAACTCTACCATCACCTACCAAACCGACCTTCGGGTTGATTACTGTGTTTATCGGTTGTTTATGTATAGTATGTCACTTAGATGGCACTAGTAAATAAAACAGCACAGAAAAAAAGGAAATGCACAGGAGTGCGCATTGTTGACTTCCGGTGGCACAACCTTTTTCTCCAGTGTACAGAAGGAGAAGACATGTGCACACCACACACGCATATGTACATGAATGTGTACAAATAAATACAACGGGGAGTTTGCTCCGTGATGTCTCAGCCTCACACCTGTCATTTTAAACGAAGAACAGACAATCGACCACAGTTGGCAGAATGGCGCGAAGCAGATAAAGAAACCGCCATGAGTGAGCGGCAGGTAATCTAGGGCCAAGGTGCGGGGCAAAAGGCGAGCGTGCAACACACGTGATGAGCGGAAGGGACCCTGTTGTGGCAGGGCAGCCAACGCACGAGTGATCTGGCAGAGTCAATGCTACCCCAAGGACCACCCGACGAACGTGCCCCACCCCTCACTTCGGATGGATGAGGGGATACGCTCGGGAACGACGGCCCAAAGGGGCGGCAAGTGAGAGAGAGGCCCGGCAGCAAAGAGAAACGGCCAAGATTACCACCGACCGCCCGGAGGAGCTCTCTCTCGGGGACTTGTTGCCGACGCGCGGTCTTGGCGATGCTGCGAAGTGGCTCCCAATTCCGATTGGCCCACCAAAATACATGGGGTCGAGTGCATGAAGGCGAGCTTCAATTTTGACGAAATTTTGTTCAACCTGGTTTTCAAGGCTTCTGGTGAAAAACTCAAGAGTAGAATTTTTGAACAAGCAAAATGGCAGCTACAATATGGTGGGGCGTTCCATTCAGATATCGTGTAATTAACCAGAAATTACATGAGTTTTCGAGTTCGCTTACAAATCCAAAGTCAACATTTACAGTGAAACATTCAAACGTGGGTTAGGGCACAATAATCAGGTAAGTATTGAATACAAAATACGAAATTTTCGAATGTAGACGACAAACTTAAATGTGCTTTAAAATTAATATGTGTAATTATAATACATTGCACAGTTAATGATATCAAAATTTTCAGTTTCGTGAATCGCCCGTGTTGCATTAATCGTCGCTGGATCCGATCGTTGGGACACTTCGTTCATCAAAAGATCAAGAGGAGTCAATGGTACAGCTTCTGACGACGCTTAATCCTTCCTTGGCATATCGTTTACTTTTCAAAACAAATGTGTATATAAATTGCAATTAATTAATTATAATTCAATAATTAATAAGCTATATAGGAAGATCGTCGAATATACAGTATTTGTATAATTCATTCGCAAGGCTACTTTAATAAAAGTTCGATGTTTTCCAACTGGTTTAGAATTATTATACTTAAAACCTTAAAGATGTATCTCATAAGGGCCAAATCATATGGCTAAAAGTAAAAAATAAATCGCTATAACGGTCCAATGGATGATTTTTCCCCACGAATGAATATACCTTTAAGAAGAGACCAAATAAAAAACATTGAGATACTCTTTTTATCTAAACAAATTAATTTTAAAATTTCTGAAAAACCAGCACCTAACACAAAAATGTATTTCCTCCGAAACAGTCACCATTTTTTCAATTTACGTATAGTTTGAAAATTGCTGAACTTTACCCAACTGTAATCCCTATTACGCGTCGAAATTCATGCCCCCCTTCACCATTTGTCTTTCTATCGAGAGAACTACGGACCGCATCTCCCGTTCTTCCCCATCTAGAATTAATTCCTTAGAGTAAAATAGCAATTTTGATCGCGCTCTTTAGCTGGGCAAGACAGGGGTTTCTTTCGTCTCATTCTAGGGTCTCAACTATCTGACCTTTCTAATCTCTCGAAAACCCAATGCATCTCAAGATCTGCCCCGCGCGATTAATTACATATGAAAATTAAATATCATAGTAAACATTTAGGCATACCTTACATTAACAAAAGGTGCCTATTTCAGTATTTATGTACTCGATTTCATGGAAGAGGGAGCATTCTGAGAGTATCTCTCAATACACGCCAATATCGGAGTAAGACTTTCCAGCACCCCGAGTACAAAAATCAGTCGACAACCATCTCGTATTACTTGTCGGATAACTGACCAATCCTCATTACAAGTCAATACGAATAAAGCCTACTTAAATCATTCACAATGCGTTAAACAATAAATAAAACGATTTAAAAAATACATCACGTTCTACATTAAGCTATCACCTTTTGAAAACAATATTGAAAAAAATATTGATAAATATGTCCACAAAACTTAGGTCAAACTGAGATGCGAGACGGGGCCATGGTCTTGAAATAACAGTCTTCAGGGGATCGGGATGGCGCAAAGTCTAACGTACAGACTTCCCACCGCGAAGGCCCGGGTTCAAATCCTGGAGACAACAAATATTTTTAAGTGTTACTTCGATCTTTTTGTTCAATTTTAAAGGTTACTTCGATCCCTACTTGAGGTGTTAATTGGAGAACACTTAGAGTGAGTACGACGTCCGTCGGATGGGGCGTTAAACCGCGGACGCCTTGGCGCCTTTCGACAAGAGTGGGCTAATGCCGACGTCGAGTTTCTCTCCACCCTTCCTTTCCCACCCATCCCTAATGGCGCAAATGACCTCAGCTGCCGGTCGCCTCCCCAACAAAAACAACCAGCCTCCATTACGCTAAGTTTAAAATAGAAATGTTTTATCAAGTGAGATGATACTATAAAACGAACAATAATGCTAAAGCTGGCGTCCTAGTCCCCTGGTGCCCTCCAAAAATGCACATTTTGTCAGTAGATATTTTCACGAGATTTCCTCTATTCTGGTGACACACTCATCGATCTCTGTTCAAGTAAAATGCATACTCTCAACATCATCGGGATTTACGGGAGAGACTACATTGTCGAATTCCAAGCGAACACCATCTATACTTCAGTTATATTTTTTACCATAGATCCACACACACCTGTGATTCACAAATGTGCTAACTGGTACGATTGCCTGAGCGATCGATGACAATATGCAAGATTCTACGACTCCCGCTTCAAGACGTCTCGTCACAATTGACGAAGAAAAAAAAATGATAATGAGTCGATTGCGCGACAATTTATGCAGCACGTAGTCGGGGAGCGGCGAATGCGTCCTCGGGCATCAGCGACGAGATCATGTCTCGGGGTAAGGGTTAACCGAGAAGAAAGATACGAGGCGTGCGGAGAGGCGGACGACTGACTTGAGCTGCTGCCGGCTGAATGATTAACAAATTAAACAACACTGCCTACTCCAGAGGGAATGAATTAGCTAACCTAAAACTACAGCCAGCACGAGGGTAATTCTTTTGTTTTCCGACCACATCAGCAATCAACCTCATTCTTTAGCACTGTACATATGTGTGTTTGTGTGTGTCTGTATATATATAAAAAAAAATATATATATATATATATAAATACATAAATATATATTATGAATATGGACTACAACCTGGTCGTAGTGGAAGGGCTTGTGTGTTCCGATGACCCCTAGAGCTGTGCTGGCGGGAGTAAATATAATTGCTCCTGGTAGGATCACCCATGCCAGATAGGTCGAAGGTTAGGAGCCAGACGAAAGGTAGTCCACGCAGCGTCTGTGCCTCAGTGAGGCGGCCGCAAAGGCGTCTGACCCCAGTGGGGCGGCCATTAAGTGATGGGTGTCACGTTAAAAACACTATTGAGGAAGGCAACGGGAAACCACCTCAATTATCATTCCCAAGGAAATAATGATGGACGCAATACAGAAATTGAGTCCTGGAAAATGCGGGACTCGGCCCAAGGGGCCGTGTGTCGTGCCCGGCAGCGGCGGAGGCAAGGCTTCCGCGGTCGTCATCCTACGAAACCCTTGCAGGGAAAAAATAACAGCAGCCGGAAAAAAGACGCAGAATAAGACGAAAGTAGTTAGAATAGGAACATGGAATGTCAGGACAATGTTGAGGACAGGAAAATTAGAAAACATTAAGCGATAGATGGAAAGAGGTAATATAGATGTCTTAGGTCTCTGCGAGGTGAGATGGAAGGATAGCGGGGACTACTGGAGTGATAATTATAGAGTGATATACAGCGGCGGGGACGAGAGCCAACGAAGGGTTGCCGTAATATTAAATAAAGGGGTAGGAAGAAGCGTAGTCAACATACAGCAAGCAACAGATATAATTTTACTCGTAGAGATTAAAGCAGAGCCAACGAATTTGGTCATTGTTCAGGTATACATGCCACCGAGTAACCACAAGGAGGAAGAAGTCGATAGGATGTACGATGAGTTAAGAGGATATAATCGCGTGTGTTCCTGCAGGGAAACATTTGATAGTGATGGGGGATTAGAATGCGATGGTAGGCGAAGGAAGAGAGTGTGGTGAGTTGGGGGACTATGGGTTAGGCACGCGGAATGAACGCGGGGAGAAAGCGATTGAATTCTGCAAGAGACAGAGGTTAGTCATCACCAACACATGGTTTAGACATCACAAAAGGCGTAGGTATACATGGAAAATGCCAGGTTACTCAGAAAGGTATCAGTTAGATTATATTATGGTTAGGCACAGGTTTAGGAACAGTGTGATAAATTCGCAAAGTTTCCCAGGAGCGGATGCGGACTCTGACCACAATTTAGTTGTTCTGAAATGTAACGTCCGTTTCAAGAAGATAAGGCAAGGGCGGCGGGTTAGGAAATGGAACGTAGAAGCATTAAATGGATTAACGAGGAAGGAGTATCAGCAGGCTGTAGAGAAAATAATGAATGACGGTAAAGAAGTACAATCGAAGAAAAATGGGAATGTATCAAGCAAGGGATATAGGAAGCAGCAAAAGACACTATAGGAACCATTAACGGGAAAAGAATAAGGAAAGCATGGGTCACGGATGAGATGATTGCAAAGATGGATGGGAGAAGAAGATGGGCAACATTGAGAAAGGCAACAAATAAAGCAAAAGAAGAATGGTGGAAAACGCAATACGAGGATATGGAAAGTTTACAGAAGAAGGGTGAAATTGGTGCTCTATACAGCAAGGTTAAGTTATTATCGGGAAGTAAGAAGGCAAGATCTGTGCTAACAGTTAAAGATAAGTAGGGTAAGACAATAGTTGAACCAGGAAAAATCCAAGAGAGATGGAAGGAATGTATGGAAACACTGTATGGTAAAGAACATAGGCCGACAAGGTTAGACATAGAAGAGGAACATGACGTAGAAGAAGATAGCTTAGGTCCAGGCATACTCGACGATGAAATAGAAAGGGCATTAAAGGAGATGAAAGCAAATAAGGCTGTGGGGGTGGACAATATTCCTGTAGAAATGTTGAAATGGTTAGGGAAAGGTGGGAAGAAGGCCATATATGGACTGATTCGTAGTATCTATGAGGAAGGAATCTGGCCGGAAGATTTTGTGAGATCGGTGTTAGTTCCTATTCCAAAAAAGGCAAAGGCTATATCATGTGAGGGTTACAGAACAATAAGTTTGATATCCCACGCAGCTAAAGTTATTCTCAGGATCATCAACAAAAGGATAGAGAGTAAGGCAAATGATTACTTAGGGGATGATCAGTTTGGGTTAAGGAAGGGAAGAGGTACGCGTGATGCCATTGCAGTAATGAGATCACTAGTCGAGAGGAATATAGAATACAATCGGGACGTTTTTGCCTGTTTTGTAGATTTCGAAAAAGCGTTTGATAGAGTGAACTGGGAAAAATTAATGCGTGTATAGCAGAAAATAGGAATGGATTGGAGGGACAGGAGACTGATCCGCAACCTGTACATGTCTCAGACTGCTCAGGTGCGAGTGGGGAACGGAGAGTCGGATGGGCAGTGTTAGGAAGAGGGGTAATGCAGGGTTGCCCATTGTCACCGGTGCTGTTCAACGTATATGTGGAGGAAATGATTAAAGAGGCATGGGAAGAACTGGAGGTAGGAATGAATGTCGGAGGGGAATTCATAAAATCGGTTAGGTTTGCTGATGGCCAAGCATTAGTTGCTCAGTCAGCCAAGGGGTTGCAAGCATTGCTGAGTGATTGGACGTTCAGTGCGATAAATATGGGATGAGAATCAATAATAATAAAACAAAGGTTATGCGATTTTCCAGAAAGAAAAAGGCTAAGCTAAATATTAAAATAGGCGGGGAAAAAATAGATCAGGTAGAGCAGTTTACGTATCTCGGAAGTGTTTTGGATCAATACGGTCAAAGTGGTAGGGACGTAAGGAGAAAAATTGCGCTAGGCAAGGAGGCTTTCTCAATGAGGAGGGAGTTGACGGGGACGTTGAGTAGGGATGTTAAGACAAGACTCGTAAAAACTCTGATATGGACCGTAGCTATGCACGGCGCGGAAACGTGGTCGCTGAAGCAGGAGGATAGATGTAGATTGGAGGCTTTTGAAATGTGGGTGTGGAGAAGAATGGAGAAGGTGAAATGGACCGAAAGGAAGACAAATGAGGAATTACTGGAGATGGTGGGTGAGGAGAGGGGTTTGTTGAGAGAAGTCCAATGGAGGCAGGAAAAATGGATGTAAGGCGTATTGAGCGGTAGTGGAATGTTGAAGAAGGTAATAGAGGGGAGAATGTTGGGCAAGCGATGAAAGGGCAGGAACAGGATAGGGATGTTGGACGGAATGAAGGGAGGAAAGAAGTACGCGGAGATGAAGAGGGACCTGGTATAGATTAGTTTGCTAGGTGGGGAGTCACAAAATGTTTATTTGATAGTTGTGTCCATCCAAAAACCTACCTTAACCGGTAGAATACCTAATAAATGATATAATGAATAGAAAAATTTATTTAAAAGTCCCATCTTTTTAACAGTTCTACAGCATGATTTGAATACCCGTATCCTTTTACTGAATATTTTTGCATGAAGGGATTGTGCATGCCTGGATGGTGACCCCCCGCCGCAAGCCCTTGCGATCGCGAGGTATTGTACGTATTGATTTAGATGACCACAGTTAAGTTTCAGTTTTCTGCAAAGGGCAATCATCCCCTACAACTGGGGGGTAGTGAAAAAAATCTGCCCCATTTAGCAAAGCGTGATTTCACGCAGTAAGGGCACACGCCTAGGAGGCGAACCCTATCTCTTTCATGGCGAAACAAATCCATATTCGCGTGGGTGACTCTGGTTAGCATAAAGTTAATGCAGTCATGAAGCGTTTCTGCAGCCTACCTAATGGAATCTCTTGACGGCAAATAAAAAGATCGGGTTATTCTCGGTGACCCGAAAGCATATTTAGCAATATAAGAGGGCACTCATGTGGCACGAGGAAATTTGGCAAGGGAGTGGAATCCGCTGGGCGGAAATGCTCAGGTGAGAGGGAAGGAATAATGGTTAGGGTCGGAATTTGGATATCACCTTAACGGAGAAGTACCCAAAGGGATGGGAGGTAAGGGTGAAAGAAGAAAGGTTTGGGAGCGTAGAATTTCCATCATGAAAAATACTCTTTGCACCTACGGTTGCTTATGCAAACCGCATACTCTAGGCGTTTACCTCCGGTACTATCCCTGTCAAAAAGGCAGCTGAATTCATCGTAATAGGTAAATAATGATCGATTTCATCATCATAGTAAGAGGTCTATTGAATAGAGGTCGAAGGTGGCTGGTTCCCGAAAAATATTAAACATAACCTCGTAAGACTTTAAATTGTGCCATTTGAGCAACAACTTGGATTAATAAAACGAAAACTTTCCACTAAGATATATGGATTTGAATCCCTTTCACAAGCAAGGCCAAAACCACACTCTGCTAATTACACAGGCCTACAAAAAAAACTTTTTTGGTGCCGGGAATCTTTGTGCTGATTTTAACTATATTTTTAGAGCTGAATCCAAATATGAAATCCGTTTTTATTTAACAGCTCTACTTTTTTAGATATGGCACATCTTACGATTACTTGTTGTGATATTTAATATATTCCGGAAAATAATATTCAAAGTTAAATAAATCTATAAGTATACTAATTTATGACCACTCTGCGGTGTTCCTTTTATTTTCAATAAACTGTCAATAAGTTTTATTTATATTTCTATTTTGTAGGCCAATTGCTAGAGAACTGAACTTATCGAAGGAAGCATCCGAACTACTAGCATCAAGACTGCATGAAAAGAATTTACTGCAACCTGGTACTAAAATAAGTTTTTATCGCACAAGGGAAAAGGATATGCTACCCTTCTTTACTCAAGAAGACAATCTTACATTTTGTTTAGACGTTAAGGGTCTTTTGGAAAAATTGGGACTACTATCACAATATGATGCTAGTGATTGGCGTTTGTTTATTGATAGCTCCAAGCGTAGTTTAAAATGTGTACTTCTTCACAATGGTAACAGGTTTGGCGCAATACCAATCGCTCATTCAACTAAAATGAAAGAAGAATACAATACAATAGCATTGGTCTTACAGAAGATAAAATACCAGGAACATTGCTGGGTGATTTGTGTAGATTTAAAAATGGTGAACTTTCTTCTTCGGCAGCAAAGTGGCTACACAAAATATCCTTGTTTCTTGTGCCTCTAGGATAGCAGGGACAGACAAAACCACTGGATTAAGAAGGAGTGGCCTAAGAGAGAAAACTTGGTTGTTGAGAAGAAAATATCATTGCTGAATCTTTAGTTGAAAGAGAGAAAATCATCTCACCGCCTCTACATATTAAACTAGGCCTAATGAAGCAATTTGTAAAGGCTCTTGACAAGGATGGACCATGCTTCGGCTACTTAAGACTAAAGATGCCCCATATACTACTTTGATCAAAAGGTTCCCGGAATAACCACCGTGTGGCGCTACCATCGTTCCGATTTGAGTTCTGTTTTTTTTGTTAAATTGGTACATCTGTTGTTGATATTCCCTTTAAATCTTAGTGTCATAACTTGACATTTGCAAAAGTTACGTAGCCAAGAGTACATCTATCTCTGTGTGTGTTGGCGATTTTTTACAATTGCAGAAATGGATTTAAATTTGCAACAACGAACTTGTATTAAATTTTGCGTAAAAAACGGATTTAGTGGCGCACGGACGTTGGAAATGTTGGAAAAGTGTTTCGGCAACGATTCTCTAAAAAAAACGGTCGTTTACCAGTGGCACGAGCGGTTCAGAAGTGGTCGTGAGTCAATCGAAGATGATGAACGCAGTGGCAGACCATCGACATCGAAAGTCGGTGAAAAAATTGATAAAGTAAAAGAAATGTTGGTCAATAACCGCAAATTAACCATCAGAGAAATAGCGGAGGACTTGAACATTGCCTATGGATCCGCCCAAGACATTGTGGTAAATGATTTGGGTTTCCGTCGTGTAGCAGCAAAGTTGGTGCCAAAAGACCTCAATTTCATGCAAAAAAGAGACCGTGTTGACATCGCAAAAGACATGATTTGCGAGGCTGAATCCGATCCCACATTCATCAAAAGGATCATTACTGGAGACGAGACGTGGGTTTATGAGTACGACACGCAATCCAGACATCAGGCAAGTGAATGGCGTTCACCAAATGAGCCGAGACCAAAAAAACCACGTTTTCAGTCAAAAAAGAAGGCAATGCTGACGGTTTTCATGGATTACAACGGTGTAGTGCATCATGAATTTTTGCCAGAAGGCCAGACAGTAAACAAAGAGTATTATTTGGGCGTTATGAGACGTTTGCGTGAAGCAATTCGCCGAAAGAGACCAGAAATCGTCGCACAGTGCGTCGAGACCGTCGCACAGTGCTATCATTATTCGTAATTTTTTGACGAAAAATGCAACAAATGCCATCCAAAAGCCACCGAATTCACCTGATTTGGCTCCCTGTGACTTCTTTCTGTTCAATCGAGTTAAAAAACCATTACGGGGAACGCGTTTTAGCAGCCGAGAGGAAGTAATGGAAAAATCGCAGGAAGCACTGATGGACATATCGAAAACCGAATATAAAAAATGTTTCGAGGATTGGATCAAGCGCTGGCATAAGTGTGTTGCAGTCGATGGGGATTACTTTGAAGGGGACAATATAGATTTAGATGAATAAACTTGTATTTTTAATTTTCTGAATAAATTCCGGGAACTTTTTGGTCAAGGTAGTAAGTATTGAAAAACTTAAAGCTGGTATTTTTAAGGGGCCACAAATCAGACAACTTACAAAGGAATCTGCTTTTGTCGAGTCAATGAATGAGATTGAAAAAATTAGTTGGATTTCATTTGTTGAGGTCATAAAAAATTTTATAGGAAATTACAAAAGTGAAAATTATATTGAGCTGGTAAACATTATGCTCAGTAACTTCAAATCACTTTGATGTAATATGAGTACAAAAGTTCACTACCTACACAGCCACTTAGACAATTTTCTTGGAAATTTAGGAGACACAAGTGAAGAACAAGGTGAAAGATTCCACCAGGATATAAAAACAATGGAAGCTCGCTACCAAGGAAGATGGGATAACCATATGATGGCAGATTACTGCTGGCGCTTAAAACGAGACTGTTTGAACAAAGTGCACTCAAGAAAATCGCGCAAAAGAAGCTTCCGATGTGTTGAGTGATGTTTTTATGTATTTTTTTCTTTTCAATTTGTTTTATTACAGTAAAAAATTTTAGTATTTGTGTTCAAATGTATTGTAAAATTCTGTTAGGTTTGTGGGTGATTTAACAGCCCTAGAAATATATCAAGTCTTTATATTTAGTGGGTTTTATTATTAATATAATATTCCAATACCATCATGTAGAAGATTTTTTTACGTAAGTAACAACATATCTATATCTTGAAAACTATAGCTGATAGGAAAAAACTAGTGTCATAATTGGATTCAGCACCCCAATTGTCCTTTAAATCAACATTAAGAGCTCCGGAACCAAAACCACTGTTGGCCTGTGTTATAATAAAATTTTGAAAATAATAACTTAATCATAAATCCAGTTTTAGGTCTACACATCTATAATGTCTGCAGCATTCAAGGCCTTTTCATAGTAATAATCACGGAAATATATTTAACTAACATGTTCGCATTGCTCAGCCAAGGAACATTTAAAAATAATCTTTTTGGAAAACCTCACCAACTTTTCATCTATTACTGTTATCGAAATTGATTACATGGAATAAATTCACGGGCGATTCAGTACTAAATTTCGCAGTGAATTTTAACTTCTGCGACAAACCTAACGACTAATTCTTCAAATCTGCTTTCTCATTTTCTACGAAATTTAGATAACTAATCAGGGCAAAACTTTGGTAGCCCTTGACGAAGCAGGTTTTGCAATGAAAGAGCAGAAAAACGCATTTAAGATGTCATTTTTCCAACGAAAGATTGAGGATCAGGATAACGTTGTCCGACCGCGCTAGAATTTTGAGTCTGAAGCAGTCTGGTGTGTAATCACCCTCCGCCCCGCACCCTAGCGGAGCTTTTCCAGGGTACTATGCATATAAATTAAATAAGGGTTTAACGCTGCTTCCGACAGCATGGCCAATGATGAACATTTAATTTTATCAGATGGAACACCCACATACTAGACTTCCCGACACAAAAAAAGAGGGCACGTCGGAGTAAAGGCGTGGACTCGACGTCTCGCGCATTAAGTATAACGCAAAAGAGTTATAAAGCGCTGGCTGGCTCCTTATCTTAGAGATTCTTCAGCTCCCAACTTCCGCGCCGTGGGGCCTGTAAGCAGTACGATAGCAGCGAGAGACGAAGCAAGACGACTGCAAAAGGGTATCTCCTTGAAGTTCGCCAGATGAGCCAGCCAGCTTACTGCCGGCCAAGGGGTCACTCCACTTAATCTCATAATACAGACTTGGTCATTTTTTTTAAAAAAAGATTGCTCAGTGAGAGCACCATTAACTGAATCGTGATGCTATGAGGACTCGGGAGCAGGAACAGTCATAGATTCCTGAAATATGTCTCCGTGACAGCGTGCACGGAATTTTTCCGGCGAGTGGTCATGTTTCCTGCCGAGGGACGAAAAACAAGAAACTTCGAAGAGAAGACTCCGTCACAAGTGCTTCACGTTAGATAGCCTTGATTGAAATACTCGTATTTTGATTGCATCAGACACAATTACAAATGGAAACGCAAGCCTCCATCTTGGCGAGGGTTTGTTACGGCCACTGGAAGGCACGAGTGGATTCCAAGAGAAAAATATTTGTGCATCACTATGTATGCAGTTGGTACTTCTTTAGGTATTCTAATACCTTCAGGTTATTCTTTGTCACCAATTACTTTCTTTACTGGCCTTCGTAAGAAAGTGACAAGATCCTACTGGAAGTAAAAGCAGATGCAGAAAAGCACGTGGACCACTTTAAGCAGACTTTTCAAAAATAAATCAACTTGGTGCCACAACACACAAGAAATACGCGAGTAAGCTGATTCTACTAAGGTAGTCAGGGAATCATACGGAATGTTGAGGAGGAAATCCGTCAATTGATCAATTATTTCAATCACTCTCTGCATTTAGGTCATTCAGATCGACATGGCATAACGAGGTCAAAGAATATTATATATGCACAAGACCTTCAGTCCATAGGGCTATTAAAATTGGCCAGCTATTTTAATTAGAAAATGTAAATAATGCGTCCACGAACTTTCAATACTGCAAATAAAGTAATTTCAGACAGTAAATATTGATCATGGGTACCAATATTAATAATTTATCCATAAATTCAATAAACTAAATAATTCCTATTGAATGACGCAAAACTAAAATTTTAAGCCACTAAAAGTTGTACAAATATTATATGGATGGCTAATGTTTTTGGCAAAAAAAATTAAACCGCTTGAGATACACGATAACGTGTATAGGGCATTTGGAGGAATGAACAATGACGTTTCTCGGTGTTCTCAAATAAAAACACGAAAATATATTTTCGTGGCAAACGTCATTCTTGTGCCCTGCAGTTGGGTCTTCCCAACAAATTACACAAGAATAATGTGAAAATATTTACATGAAGTAATTTTGCGTAATACATAATAGACGGCGGCTCATTCGGGATGATCGCCGCGATACTCAATCTCATTCTCCCGACGATTTTGCATCTCTCGTGAGCCTCGCCACTCCGCTTCTTACATCGCCAGTTCATCATGGGACATCATCCTGTATGGCCTCCCTTTACTGTAATGGCACTTTCAGGCTATGTTTACCCAAAAAAATTAATCCAATCTCGAAGCAAGTGCAAAAACTGATTAGCAAGGAAATAATTAGAGAACATATTTATAAAAACAAACAGGCAAATATATATTCACTTTCGTCAAATATTTTATTGGAAAGGATACACATTATATGCTAAAAATAAATATTAACACAAATATTTTAATCACGTAGTACAAAAAATATTCGAAAATGCTAATGCATAGATTTGAAGTTTTCGGGAAAAATATTTATCTTTTTTTTCAGATACCACGACTACCATCTGAAATTTCCGCTGGACTTGGTTCTCTGAATATCCTTCTTATAATTCATTTTATGTGTATTTCATAAAAATCTTACGAGGTTCAGTCGATGGAAGGAGCCTATTATTCCAAAAATCCCATTAAAAAACTTGCATCACGGCGGCGGGGCGTGCTCGTAGTTGAGGACGAGAGAAATTTCTCCTCAGCCTTACGAAGGCAAAATACGACGGCGCTAACCCTGGCCATTTTGTTCCCGAGGGCTGAGGATATCCCGTCCATTCTCTCTCCCCCCATCTAACAGCCTCATCTCACTTCTCCTGCACCCTTTCTGCGTCAAAGACCCTTGCGGCATCATCCTTCGACTCACCCTGGGCAGTCTCCGGGAGATCTCGATGGCCTTACACACGTGTCCCTTTCCATTATATTATGGTAACCACGAAGGAAAGTCGCGAATGACAACCAATTGCAGCTTTTTGCTTTCTAGTATGTGCATCTCGTTCAAAACCAGTTAATATCATATGCTAAGCTAGTTACGAGGCACCCAAGACCAAATATTAAGATGAAGTTTTAATGCATTTTCCCCACCCCCTATTGTTCTAGCAGGAGATTGGATTCATGATTCGCTTCCTCATGCTTTCCAACTGCTCGCATAACTTGATCATTCATTTTTCAGCAATTTACCCTCGCGTAGCAAGTCGACATTTATCGAACATAATACCGAACTAGTTCACTTTTTAACTGTGACTATGGCTTTTTGAGGAATCTGAATTCCTGTTATTTTGCTTGAAATGTTTAGTTTACAACGAAAGTAAAAGTATGCTACAACTTACATGTATAATACTCGAGAGGTGCTACATAAGTTTATGATGGCCTTGACAAGTATTTTTCTCTTCAGTCCGAAACAAGGCCACGGAATGAATTTTAATCTTATATTACCACTGAAATTTTTTCGTGGTAGCTGTAAAACATAACTCTACACTTACTTGACGCAATTCTGCTATTTTAAAGTCCAGAGTACCGAGAAAAAATATCAGAGCGATCAATTCAATACCAGATCGATCAGCTCGGCGATAAACTTCATATTTACTTTGAAATGGGTGCATTGGTGCAGACAATCCCGATAACCCACTCGTGCGCCGGGCGGTACCACAGAAAGGCAAATGACGAACGGATTCCGTGGGGACACGAAGGCTTCACGTCGACCGTGAATGGTGCCCGCATTGAAATCACAAACTATTTCAGGGATATTGAAAATTTAAAAAAATCGATTTGCAGTAAACCTTGCTAAGCGCAATACGCAAAATATGGAAAAAGAAGAGGACAGTATATTGAAGGACGGACAATGTAATGACGTATATCGAGGGGCAGGAGAAAATGGCAGGGGAAAATATGGATTTGGCGTCGCAATCGGGGTGCCCATGGAAATCTTTTGACGCCATGTCATACAATTATGCAGAAAAGCATGGCATTTGCAATAATGAAATTCCCTTAGCATTACAACCGTAACTTAATACATTTCAGGATTGCCATTTAATATGAAATGATGTTGACTCACTCTCGTTAAGTAAATTAATGTAAATTCCTGAGCTGACTAATCAGGACATATGTCTGCTCATAATTTTTTAGCATTTCAGGGATATATATTAATTCGATATAGCCATTACATTAAATAGGCTAAATATTGCATTTTTCACAACGCCAATTTATTATCAATCGATTTTTGCTGAATTGTATCGCCAGGGAAAAATTTATCTCTCCATTAACTCCATCATTTTGCCCGATTGCGTATACTAGTGCCTGATTTTTCTGCCGTCGCAATTATAGTATTTCATAGTGCCAAGTGTACCAAATAATGTATCGTAATTAACTCATTTCAATGTATTAGCGAAGTTCTGATCATTATTATTGGGCGAGCCTAAAAATTAAATTTCTTGAAATTTCATTGGAGAAATGGACAACGGACACTTGGTTAATTATGATGAATTGGCTCAACTTTTGGGATATGCAACAGCACAGCTGTTCCATATTCCACTTCGCAACAACGTCAATGCTCGCTGGTGGATTTTCCTTTCCCATCGTTGGCAGCAAGTCGGGAGACCGTCCACCATGCGATGCAAAACCCCACGACTGCAATGGACGATGGACAGGCAAACGCCCCCCCCCCCTTCCACGCCCTTCAACTTTCGCTCCAGCGGGTCGTCCCACACGGGGCGTGCACCGACCACTGCGGCACTCGATATTGAAGGGAGCCCTCCTCCCTCACACACACACTCGTAACCTCTCCTTGAATAAACAAGTCGAAAGGGCAACGATGAAGTAAACACTGGCCATGGAGAATGGGGGGTGTGAGAGGGTTGCGGGGGCGTTGGACAGTTGACGAAAAGCTTCCCCACCGGGGGGGGGAGGGGCAGAGCAAGTGGTGGTGGTGCTGGCTGTCGAGTGGGGCGGGAGTGGAGAGGGAAGGGATGGGGGAGAGGAGGATATCGGCGGCCGGCGTTGGGAGCCAGCCGGGCGGCAACAGGAGTCCCTCCGATTTCCGGCGGAGGCCGCCTCCTCCCGGTGACCACATATTGCGTCACACGCTTTTCGGCATTTTCTGGCCCACCTGTCCCTTCTCTGGGCTACACTTTACTGGGCCCTCTTTGGGGCGTGGCGTAACATAGGGAAGGGCCATGATCGCACACCCAACAGGGGTCGTGGTTGCCTATCGTTGCCATTCTGTTCACTTCAGATATACGCTCGTCTTTCTAGTCAGCGCCCATGCCAATGTTCTTACACTGAACCTTCACATCTTACGCGTGCGTTAAGATACGCTTCCATACACGAAAATCAACTAAATTAGGAGTAATAACACAGTGCGTCACCACAAAGTCCCAGGGTGGGGGGGGGGGGGGCGACACTGACTGAACCATGAGGTCACACCGGTAATGTGGTTACGGTGTGATGCGTACTGGTTTCGATTCCTGTGGGAGGAAGAGTTAATTCAATCGGTCAACTCCAGTTCACCAAATTACTTTTAGACCAGCATCTGAAAGGTGCACAAATCGAGAAGACACACGGGAGGGACTTCCGTCATCTTGCCTTGAATAATACGCAGACGACTACGATTATATAAAATTCACTCATTGGGTGATCATATAACTACAGGAATAACATGACGCAGAAAAACTGTTTTGTTCGGGTAACAGATTTTGCCTTACGTTCACTGAGAAAAACGCGCGTATTCATGCAATTTTAATGAAATGGTAACGAGTTGGAAAGTTCTTGAATGAAATGAAAAGGTGCCATGGTGAATAAATCCCAATAAAGTTCATTAAAACCCCACATATTAAAATGAATTAGCGGTTGCCAATTGATTTGTGTTTACCCTTCTTAATTTACAATTGTCAAGAGGAATGATGGGTACTAAAATAATTTTTTTTAATATATAGGTTCTTCACACGTGGTATTCAAATGATAAATACGTCACAACTCTTTAGAACTTGCCTAGATTTCTCAGGATGAGAATTGTTATGTTACTTTGACAGTTGTATTTCGATGACATAAATAGTAATAGAAAGAAAGCCTCGTGGTGTGGCCATATTCTTGGGTCCATTCCATGCTAAAATGTATTCACCACAATCCGACGCCTGCTCAAGCACTGATATGAAGAAGGTAATTTATTACACGAAGCAGCAGCAGAGCTGTGCAACCGCAAGTCACTTACTCCCTCAGGCGGACGATGGCACCTACAACCCTTCGCCCCTGTTTGGACTTTTTCTTGATACACGGATGAAGGACGGAACGCGAATTCCTGCGACACCTTCGGCGGTTTGCATTTTCCTCCCTCCCTTCCATCATGCCTTCTAATATTTTACTTAAAACCCTCCCTAAAAATGAGAATGTGGCCTTTTCAAATAAAGCACATCGCGCAACGTAGAGCGACATCTAATGTAAGTCCTAAGATCTGGTGAACGTCGTCAACGTTTGTCGAGAACCCAAGTAGTTGCTTGTTGCTCCGTAATTGCAGAGAGAGGGAGGGTGGGGTGGGGGATGTTGGGGAAAGCTAATTGGAAGGAGAAGGACGAAAAGAGATGAAGACGCACGGAAGGAGGAGCGGGCAAGTGGGGGGGAGGAGGACGTTAGGGGCAACGGAAATTGCGACCCAGTGACGTCACCGGCAGCCTCCCCACGCCTCGCTACTCTATGGAGGAAGAGGGAGAGACGTTATGGGGGTGGGGGAAGAAGGGGGAGGAGCGGCTAGGACGCAGCCCTTCTCTAAGGACCGAAAAGTCGCGCCCAGATGCGGCCTCCCGAGCTGTTATTACACGATCTCGACAAAGTAACGCTTATGATGAGCTGGGAGTGAAAAAAATTCAAGACTCGGAGAGAAAAGCCGCGAATGGGGGGCGGCACAGTTCCTTATATTTAAATGGTGCCACGGACGGAAGAACCGCGACGGAATGCGAAAAAGGAACTTATTTTTACGGAGATAGGACGTCGTCGTCACTGGAAGCTGCCTGTGACGCAACGGTCGGGAAAAAGTGGAGCGGATCACGTGGGGGAGGGGGGGTGTGTAAGACTTGAGGCACTGGGAATGATGGGAAGACACTGTTTAAGAAAAACGAGGATCGCAGTCGTCTCCAGACACATTCATCTCCGGATATTCCGATCGAAAGAGCTCTCTCGTGGCCGAAGAGGATTCTTGGCCCCAACGGCCACATCAAATAGCTCTGGGCACGACGGCTTCCACTCCGAGAAAATGAAATTTCTCCTGCGAACGGAACGGCTGACATTTGCAGCGGATTTCATACCGATTCTCTACTGCTTCACATCGAGCACTTTCTCCGTGCCCACAAATTCACATAGCGTGACAGGAGTGGCGTTTCGGGCCAACGTACACTAAATCGAGGCATTTACACCACTCCGAAACGTTAAAGACGAATATAAATTAAGAGGTGAAATGTTTATAGCCCTTTGAATCTAGGTTACATGAAAGTAAAGTTTGCATTCCCGTAATATTCTTGCAACAATTGTTTGTGTAAGATACATTGAAGCTTCACTAATGAATTACTACGAATTTCCAAAAAGAAACTCTGAAAAATTGACCCCATTTGGACCTACACAAAACAACTACAGGAACTGTTACTTCCCTACAGCTTAAATAAAAAAATAATTGGATATATTTCTTCGCCCAAGCCATCGGCAAAAAATTAGCTCCGCCAAATCGTATATGGATATTAATTTCGTAGAGAGAAGAATGTAAATAAATCTCCTTCGCGGGGGAAATTATCTTTCAATTTTTCAACATATCACAAGGGGTAAAATGTGGGGAGAGATGATGTAAATTGTCAGATACTGAAAAACAAATCAAGCTTTAAATGTTTTCACATTGCGGAATGGAATGGATGGTTGGCTCGGAAAGAGTTGTCTTTCAGCGTAAAGTGCGATCACCACGAGTTACATAAAACGATTCCGTATCTGTATGGCTTCGCATTACTATTTTATGCAAATCTATAAAGACAAATCTCAGGAAGCATGGAAACAAGTCACGCATAGACAAACGAACGTACAGTTGCGTAACATACGCCGATATCGTATTCCAAGTGCCCCGAATACCTGCTCCTAGAAAATGGCATGTCGGCCTGTGGATTTTCGGCATTACAGAGATTGAGTCCAATGTGTGTGCCAATGTTCCCCGCCGACAGCGATTGCCACGGCCCAACGCATTTTAATTTCCCCGACAGACTACGAGCGACAAAAAACCCCTCTCCTGAATGTTTGAAATTTTCTCCATGCGGTCTCCAATGAAACATAAGCGTCACCACCAATTCGCACGGAGCTTACTTGAACAAGGAAACACATAACATAAACGTTAATGACAAGGAAAAATCGATGTGCGAACGGAACAGAATTCACGGATAAAGACCATTAAACCCACGGCAGAGAATTGAGATTTAAAAGTATTTTGATTTCTCGCTTCCAGAAAATGTATCCTCGGTGTCTTGTATATATATATATATATGCGGGTCGCGGTGGTCTAGGGGGTAGAGCGTTGGACTACTGACCGGAGGGTCCCGGGTTCGATTCCCGGGCAAGGCACTTTGGGTACCTGCAGCTCCACCCAAGCTAGTTGATTTTTCGGGTGCCAGGTCTTCCTGGGAAACCATAACCGGCACAGGGAAAGGAACTGGCCCCCCTACCCTGATGTGTGAATTTTCACACGCCGTCGGGCTTGGTACATGGGTGAGCTCTACCATCACTTACTAAACCGACCTTCGGGTTGATTACTGTGTTTATGGTTTATATATATATATATATATATATGCATGCGTTGAGTAGGGACGTTAAGACAAGACTCGTAAAAACTCTGATATGGAGCGTAGCTATGTACGGTGCGGAAACGCGGTCACTGAAGCAGGAGGATAGGCGTAGACTTGAGGCTTTTTAAAAGTGGGTGTGGAGAAGAATGGAGAAGGTGAAATGGACCGAAAGGAAAACAAATGAGGAAAGGCTGGAGATGGTGGGTGAGGAGAGGGGTTTGTTTAGAGAAATGCTATGGAGGCAGGAAAAATGGATGAAGGGCGTATTGAGCGGTAGTGGAATGTTGAAGAAGGTAATAGAGGGTAGAATGTTGGGCAAGAGAGGAAAGGGCAGGAACAGGATAGGGATGTTGGACGGGATGAAGGGAGGAAAGAAGTACACCGAGATGAAGAGGGACTTGATGTAGATTAGGTTGCTGGATTGGGTTTAGTTTGGAGTTACTAAATGTTTATTTGATAGTTGTGTCCATCCAAAAACCTACCTTAACCGGTAGATTACCTAATAATAATAAACTTATATACACGAGTCTGATCTGAATAAGGCCTCGAAGTAGACCGAAAGATCAAATAAACTACAATGTGAGTGTTCTTTTACGTGTTATCTGTTTTATTCTGTGTTCTATTGTGCCGTCCAAAAGTTATATTGCTCTCGTGAGTGCTTCCGCATCATCGATATATATATATATATATATACACACACTGTATGGTAAAGAACTTAGGCCGACAAGGTTAGACATAGAAAAGGAACATGACGTAGAAGAAGATAGCTTAGGTCCAGGCATACTCGACGATGAAATAGAAAGGGCATTAAAGGAGATGAAAGCAAATAAGGCTGTGGGGGTGGACAATATTCCTGTAGAAATGTTGAAATGGTTAGGGAAAGGTGGGAAGAAGGCCATATATGGACTGATTCGTAGTATCTATGAGGAAGGAATCTGGCCGGAAGATTTTGTGAGATCGGTGTTAGTTCCTATTCCAAAAAAGGCAAAGGCTTCGTCATGTGAGGATTACAGAACAATACGATTGATATCCCACGCAGCTAAAGTTATTCTCAGGATCATCAACAAAAGGATAGAGAGTAAGGCAAATGATTACTTAGGGGATGATCAGTTTGGGTTCAGGAAAGGAAGAGGTACCCGTGATGCCATTGCAGTAATGAGATCACTAGTCGAGAGGAATATAGAATACAATCAGGACGTATTTGCCTGTTTTGTAGATTTCGAAAAAGCGTTTGATAGAGTGAATTGGGAAAAATTAATGCGTGTATTGCAGAAAATAGGAATGGATTGGAGGGACAGGAGACTGATCCGCAACCTGTACATGTCTCAGACTACTCAGGTGCGAGTGGGGAACGGAGAGTCCGGATGGGCAGTGTTAGGAAGAGGTGTAAGGCAGGGTTGCCCATTGTCACCGGTGCTGTTCAACGTATATGTAGAGGAAATGATTAAAGAGGCATGGGAAGAACTGGAGGTAGGAATGAAAGTCGGAGGGGAATTCGTAAAATCGGTTAGGTTTGCGGATGACCAAGCATTAGTTGCTCAGTCAGCCAAGGGATTGCAAGCATTGTTGAGTGAATTGGAGGTTCAGTGCGATAAATATGGGATGAGAATCAATATTAATAAAACAAAGGTTATGCGATTTTCCAGAAAGAAAAAGGCTAAGCTAAATATTAAAAAGGGCGGGGAAAAAATAGAGCAGGTAGAACAGTTTACATATCTCGGAAGTGTTTTGGACCAATACGGTCAAAGTGGTAGGGACGTAAGGAGAAGAATTGCGCTAGGCAAGGAGGCTTTCTCAAGGAGGAGGGAGTTGATGACGGGGACGTTGAGTAGGGATGTTAAGACAAGACTCGTAAAACCTCTGATATGGACCGTAGCTATGCACGGCGCGGAAACGTGGTCGCTGAAGCAGGAGGATAGATGTAGATTGGAGGCTTTTGAAATGTGGGCGTGGAGAAGAATGGAGAAGGTGAAATGGACCGAAAGGAAAACAAATGAGGAAGTACTGGAGATGGTGGGTTAGGAGAGGGGTTTGTTGAGAGAAGTCCAATGGAGGCAGGAAAAATGGATGTAAGGCGTATTGAGCGGTAGTGGAATGTTGAAGAAGGTAATAGAGGGGAGAATGTTGGGCAAGCGAGGTAAGGGTAGGAACAGGATAGGGATGTTGGACGGGATGAAGGGAGGAAAGAAGTACACCGAGATGAAGAGGGACCTGATATAGATTAGTTTGCTAGGTGGGGAGTCACCAAATGTTTATTTGATAGTTGTGTCCATCCAAAAACCTACCTTAAACGGTAGATTACCTAAAATATATATATATATATATATATAAATATAAATGATAGTGTTGATCATACCCTTGAAACGATTCGCACCACCGCCTCAGAATTATACGTAAGGGTGTGCACGCGGCCATCATCTGTTTTCATTTTCACGCTATAAACTATGTAATTATCATAGCTAAATCTCTAATCGCAGAAAACGACGAAAAAGAAACGTTTGGTGCTGCCACAGTTCTTAAGAAACGATTACTAACCCTTCTCCAACTTGAACCCGAACACACCTCACAAACCACAGCTCACCGGAACAGATTGTTTCAGGGAATACGATCGATAAAGGGAAAGGAGCCCGTAGGAAATCTTGACACGTGGCCATCGTTTTAAATTGATGGCTTGTTGAAAAAATAGTTATTTTTAATCCAGCCGGTAGTCGTTGTGTTATGGTGCTCCCTTTTATCAGGTAAAATTAGAAATAATCCCCTTCTTCATCAACTGAATTGCAGTTAGAATTTACTTTCCCTCTGCGGTACCTGGGGAAAAATGTCCAATTGAGGTCAATAAATTCGTACAAATAAATGCTTAAAATGCAGGAAAATGAATGGTCCGATCACGAAATGTAACACGAAGTCATTTCCTAAATCATGGGGAGAGGAGAAAACAGCCCCATGTCTCTTTTGATGCGTTCGACGAACGAAGTGCCGAAATGGAACTTAAACCCAAGACGCCGATTAACTTCATGCAGACTTCACTAAAGACATTGAAAACGTCTTCAAAATTAACATAATTTTACTAGTTCTTTCATGAATTAATTCCACTATTACGTTTATGTATCGAAACCAATGTCCTGCCACCATCCATCCTCGTCATCGATCCATTTCTCGTTCAGCTTAAGCCATCAGTGCCGCTCTGACTTCATAATACCTACTGTAGCTACCATGTCTGCAATAGTAAGCTCGGCCGGGGCAATCTACGCGGCGTGCTTCACGAGGTGAAACCTTCATCCATGGGAAGAGGCTTCGGAAGGAGAGAGTGTGCGGATGGATGCGAGGGGAGGGATACGTCGTACTCCCGCATCCTCCTCAGCCATTGCGAGGCCAGAGTGACTCACTCTTCGACTTCAACTGGCCGGAGGGGGGGGGGGGGCGAGGCTTTTTCGATAAGCCCATTGTGAGAGGGTCATGGATAGATTAATGGAAGAGGAGAGAGAGAGGGCCCCGGGTGCATTGCTGGGCCTCCCAAGTGAGAGTCACCGTCCGCCATGGCACCAGAGTGCGACATTTGATTGACCCTCAAGGATGAAATATCCACACAGGGCTGCCAACCACTACCAATTCCAAAAACATCCGTCGTCAAAGTTTTTCATGACATTCGCCCCATTTTTCCCGAAGAATCTGCAATCATTTCCGCATTTGCAGCAAGGAAACTTATTCAAGCTGATCTAACAGAACCCACTATTGCCTCGCCTCCGTCGGAGAAACGAAAACTCAAAAGAATAAGACTCCCGATTGATACACCTACGTAATAAAACGAAAACTTGGAGAGAGCTGACCTCGATGCTTAGCCACAATTAAGAGACAAATTACGGCTTTACCTCACACATGGCTCAAGAGATGACCCAAGTGAAAGACTTCCATTCGAGTAAATAAAATATCACAAGAGATAAATACCTTGCTTAACTCCTCAGTCCTGATTAGGTGCCATTATTCTCATCGAATAAATTCAATGATAATTAATGGAGGCATTTCTAACTTTTCAACAAGTCTCTCCAAATCTCTGATCAATTCAAGGACATCCAGGACGCAGGGCCACACTGTAATCGATAGGCATCCATGGATACGATGCGGAATGAATCTTGAAATACTTCCAGAACCTTGATCCAGCGTGGGGGGCGAGGATATAAAATGGTGCACAGTGTTCCGGGCGGAGATAGTGAGAGAAATGAGGTCGGCCCGAGGGGTTAATGAATGAGTTGGCAGTGAAGTCCCGCTAATCAACAGAGAAGCGAGCCAGAGGGCCCCGTTGACTGGGGCGGAGGGATGTGACAAAGGACGCACTTAATTCCGCGACTATCAATAGCGGGTGAAAATGAGGCAATCGGCGCATCGCCAGATATTAAAGATATCCCGTTTGCTTCGAAGACGAATAACGTGGGAACCAAAACCACCATCGCTATCAGAAAACTCCAGAGATTTCAATCGTAAATAAATGGCATAAACTGAAACTAAACCATCGAGCAGCCTTTTTTCTTCCCAATGAGCTTTTTCACGTTATTAATATAATGAGAAGCAAAGAAAATGTTGGCCGGAGTAGTTCTTAAAATGTCCCACGGATTGAACTCGAGAAATACATAAGGATGCCGGCGAATTGAAATCTATTATTTTCCATAATTATCGGCTAGAACACACTCAACTATAAACAAAGGATGTATTTCCTTAACAAGGCGCCGGTATGTGCCTAAGCCACTCTGGTCAATGGCTGCTACAGTCAAACTCGGGGAAATCCAACAATAAGTACGCGAAAATAGAGAAGTTGATAAATAAACTGCACGAGGAACTGCATCTGTCATTACGTGATTGATTTGTCTACGATCGTAAGGATAGGTATGGCTGAAGGGGAAAAGTTTTTGCGATTACAATAATTCAAAATTGCAGATCTAACAGACCTGAAATACGCGAAGGGCAGCGTGTTCTTAAGCGCACCTTAAACGACGACTCTTTTGCCTAGTTCACCAACATGGAATGGAAAATACAGACGGAAAATAACATTGCAACATGTCATTTTGATGTGCTTAAAAGCTGAAATTTAAGGCCAAGTTTCCGTCAGCTACACAAGAGCTTGTGTATTTTTTATATTAGAATCGGCCTTATAGCTATTGAATTGAAGAATATGCCCTCTTCCTTCATTAGCAATACTATATAATTGCTTCCACTTGCTATCGAGGAAAAGAGTGAAAATAAATGTTTACGTAATTTGGTTTCTAAGACTAAAACCACCCACTATGGAGAACAAATAACGCATACCACAGCTGAAGCTACATATTTTAGAACTTAAAAGATGAACCTATATGAGGAGTAACAAATTACACACCTTTTTACAAATTTCGCAATTATGCTATTTGAAGTCCTAAAGTACAATTTTATTTCTAAGTTTAAAGTGGTATTGTACATTCTTCAAGATTATTCCACTCTTTAAAATTAATACTGCTATTTTAACTATTTGATTACTTTTTATACATTGCATATTCAACACGTCATTATTTTGTCGATATTTTGATTTGATTTTGAAATTTATTATCCAAAGTTGAATCAATTTTATAAATTTAAATGGAGTCTCGTTACAAAGGGCAATACTCTAGTGAATCCGACTCCATTTTTCATTGAAGATAAAACCACTGGGGTTGCGGGCGCTTAAGGGGACATCAGCGGAGCTGCACCAAATGCGAGCAGATCAATGAGTGAAGCAACGATGCGACAATAATGCGACAGTGGACACAAGAGTAAAGCAGGACGGTCAAATGAAAAAGTTAAAGAAGGTCAGCCCGAATCGAGGCGATCTTTTGGCTCGACACCACAATCGGCACATTAAACATTGGATCCCAGGGCCACTGCAGCCGAGAGATTTGCAGAGTAATAACGCAAGTGGATCACAATCGCTAAAAAATGCACACGTGATGCCGGAACACTGGTGCCCTAATTGAACGAAATCCCAACATAAGCCTTGAGCTATCACGCTACAGTCCCGAAGGCAATGAAAAAAATAGATCCAGAAAGGGAGCAAAGGAAAATGAAGCGAATGGGAGGATTGACGAGGAGTATATGATACTAAGGAAGAGCCTTTCCTCCGCCACAAGGTCAAAGCAAGCCTCTCGCAGCAGCAGCGGCAGACCTTAGTTACCTACACACACTATAAGGGGATCGAAAGAAGTTAATATGTGTGGGGCAAAGGCATTCAATAGATCTTATCTCCTGGTATTGCGGAAGATAAAAGGAGGAAAACCTCACTGACGGCAACCCATCTACTCATAAGGCTACTCGAGTTTATCTTTTTTAATAATAGAACAAAGACGCACGTCCACTAAAGGCGGTAATTTAACGATGAAAACCAGACAGGCCCCACTAACAACTTGGCATCAGTGTGAGTTCTGATGTCATGGAGGAAGTCTTTGCACTTGTATTCATCAGTGGACGTCACCGCCAATCATGACAATTGCACTATTAGGGACTGATTAATGACGGCGTTTTGATGATTGATGAAGAGGTTTTCAATGAATAGAAAAAGGTTTGGATTGACCATGGTCAATATGATGGAACGTCAACGGTCTGATCCCAGTGATGGGCGTCTTGAAATGCTCTCCATGATACATAACTAAGTAGGAATCGAAATAATCATGGAAAATCAACCAAACACGCGCCCTCCGCGAGCCAGTTGTGATTTGAACCTCTCCTAATACGGCAGTTCCGGACATAAGAAACCCTAAATTAAACATGCAAAGGGAGATCGGAATTTTGCGGTGGCTAACGCACTGGCTTCCCACCAAGACGACTGATATTTTTCAGTGGTATTCCGATCTCTACTTGAGGTGCTTTGTGAAGAGCACTTTGAGTGAGTACGACGTCCGTCGGATGGTACGTTAAACTGCGGACACCTTGGCACCTTTCGACAAGAGTGGGCTAATGCCGACGCCGGGTTTCTCTCCAGCCTTCCTTTCCCACCCATCCCTAATGGCGCAAATTACCGTAGCTGTCGGTCGCCTCCCCTAAAAATACTTCCATTATATATAAGAAGGGGTGAAAATCTAGACGACAGGTTTTCTACAAGTAACCAGAATATATTTCTACAGTCATTTTGAATGTAAGGACTGGATTTTTATGGATTTTAAATGCTGCAGAGGCGTATCTGTGATAACGATTGGTTATTGGGAAAACAACAAGTAATTTAAACCCTGGATGCTTCAACTGGTCGTTCTCGGAATCTGTTAAAATAGTATCGCGGTGCCGCAACGACAATTTAATGCTGCCTATAAGCTCGAATGTGCATTTGTTAACACTGGTCGGCAGAGAGAGGGAGAATGGATTCCAGCAGTTGGTCGATTATCTCTCGAGCGAATGCCCGTGGGAGGATTTTTCCGTATCTTCTAGCTCGAGGCCCCTGAAACACATTTAGGGGCATTAATTCTAAAGCCCCAGCACTCTTTCATTACCTGATAGTTCCAGGATCCAGCGCTCTGGATACGCGGAAGATCCAATCCGCCAATCAATTCAACCAGTCTTGAAAGACTTCGGGAAAACCTTGTATTTACAACGGCCAGCCGCTCCGCAATTTTTACCGCGAAGGTTGCCAATTCAACGTTAAAGGTGGTATCCCAAGGCGTGCGGGATTGCGAGCGTGAGTACGCAATAAATTCTTAACCCAAAAAAAGACAAAAATCATGAAAGGCGAACTGCGCATGATTCGCCTCGAGATGATTGAGTAGATTCCACACGTGTGACGGTTTCCATCCGTGGAAATGCACGGGCTTGTTAAACCCTCTAGCCCTTTAACAACGTGGACATGGCTGGGGATTTTGTATTGGCCAGTAATACTTGTTACGAATTTGGCTTTTTGTATGGACGGTATGCATGAATGAATTATCATCAGACTATCAAATATTTTCTTCAAAAACATTGAGAACTACTCTTCATCAGAGTCCAGATTATTAAGCGAAACACCAAATAATTTCCACGGCCATACAATGATGGAATGTGATCAGCGATTCCTTAGATGGGCTCAACAAGCTTGCGAAATACGGAAAAATGGCATCCAGGGATAGAAACTCGCGGCCGTGAAATCGTCCGATTATTTGTACCGTTTTTCAATGAAGGATGCATATCAATGTTTGGAAATATTTGTGCGACCTTTCGCAAACGCCCCAAAATAATAATAAATTATTCCCTCACAAAGCAAAATTGTTTCGCAATCCACTGCAGTGCAGTGATCATGCGCCACTGGAAGTGTCATGCGAAAGCCTTTCCGCAATACTCCTGCACTGCCTCTCGCAACGCGTTCGCTCCGCTGAGCTGACGGCTAACCGAGCTAAGAATGTATTTTTTTGTTTAAAACTCATTGCCAAATATTCCACGAGCATTCTCAGACAACTTCTGTGACAGCATAGATCGACGAGGCGAGGGAGTCTCGCCTCCCTCACGTCACCGCTGCAAGACAGAAGGTCAAACAAAGACTGGAAGAATCTTTTTCTTTATCGGAAAGATAATGGGAACGAAGCAAAAAAAGGAGGTTAGAGCAGGAAAACAAGTAGATTTCCAGTAAGTCTAACAACAGATGGCAACATCAGCTGGGAGTAAGGAAGCTCATCATTACAATATCGTATTACATGTTGTATGCTACACCATGTTTGTGAGAAAAACCAACAGAAAAGATTACAAGCATCGGAAGAGCCTAAGAAAAACATTGAAATATTACATGAAAAAAGACAATCGCCAATGAGTATTGCCTACGAAAAGTAAGGGAAGATAATAATTTACATAAAACTGTTGAGGAGAAGAAGAAGAGGCTGAAGCACCTACAGTGCTAAGTAGAGCACGCTTTTGAAGATAATCATGGAGTTATTGATAAGAACTACTTGAGACTGGATACGGAATATCTCGAGCAGACAATGAAAATGGTAATGGCATTAAAAATGTTAAGTATCAATACAATTATGTTTATCTGAGAAAATAAAGTGTGTGATGCTTCAAAATTCGATTCTACAGTTTGATAAGTGATAATGAACCTGGTTTCCCTCCTCCTCTCGAAAGTTACGCCATTACTGACTGCCATTCCCTAAATTGCATTGCAATTTTATAACGAGGTTTAATAGGGACGTTTGGCCTTTACAACTAATGCACGCACTAAAACATAGAAAACTCTTTCAATTACTCATTCTCCCCAATTTTACATTTATTACTGTGATCTCCGGTGCGGGAAATTAAGTGGTTCGGAGAAATAACTAAATCTAAAGGGTTGTACGTACCAATTCAACCGGCACCCTCCTCACGTGACCATGGACGATGCCCCATGTCAACATTTCAAAGTCTGTTAGCCGAATATGTCATCGAATTTTTCCACCCTCGACCAAAATAAAATAAGCTACGTGAACGCGGCGACGTTGTTTGCTGCTTACAGGTGACGTTTTAGGCGGATTCGAATGATTACACTGTGTGTGTGCACACGAAGTCACCAAATCAAAAGCAAAATACGTAAAGTTGACTTCTGCCAATTCGCTCAAATGAAATGGACCCGGTTAACAACGATCAAAACAAAAGAAAACATGTTCACGAGAGAAATCTGTGTTACGCCACAAGAAAGAAGGCTCGAGGAGAGAAATGCGATGGACTACTGACGCTCCCAGTGCCCCACTACAATGCTCAAGCTACAGTTACACAAACACGATCAAAAACTACCACATGCCCACACGCATACAAAAGAGCAGTCCCCGGGACATGGTAATTACGCCAGACAAAGGGATAAAAAAGTCAACGCCAATTTCCGGGCGCAAACAGAAACAGGGAGAAGGCAGGCGAGTGGCGCCCATGAAAGTTTCCTTCTCCAATTCGTTTCCCCGCTGCAGACCGGATTGCCCCGGCGACGTCTCCAATCGAGGAAGAGAAGGGGCGAATTCGGGAGGGGGAGCACCCGGGCAGTCGTCTTCGCCACCACTCACGCGAACGGGGGGGCTCCCCGGCGGAGGGGAGGGCGTCGAAAAGGGGGGAGGGGATATGGCCGGGGGAGAAAGGATGGTGACCTGCTCTCGACCCAGAATGAAGACCCATCCTCTTTCGGCAAACGTGACTTCTTTTCGGGGCGATTTTGAAAAAAAAACATTACATCGCGATCGCGTCTCAGGGATGGCGGGTTCGGGGTCCGCCATCGAACGGAGAGGAGGCAATTTCCGCGCTGAGAGCGTGGCCAACTCCAACTTTTGTTATTTTTTTGCTTGGTGTCACAACTAGCTAACCTGAGCATCCTCAGCGGAAACTGTGACGCCATGGAATGGACCCGTTCCTCACGTTCACAATTCTCCCTTTCGACTCAACCAGCCCCTGTGGCCTCCCTCAACTTTTACTTATGTGTCCTATTCTACACGTTGCCGGTTTACTTTATTTTCTAAATATGCCCGAGTTCCAGTTCCGAGTTCTTTATTAAGTTTTCGACAGATTTATAGGAGCCTGCCGCTTGAAATCCTGACTAAAAAGTGAGGCTACCACAAGTTTTGGGCTCGTCACGGCGAGGAACTCCAATGTGCCATCATCGATTGGCTGCGACCTCACGCGGGAGGGTTTCATGTTGTGGGATTTCTTAACGAACTACAAGTTGTAGAGATATGGCAAATGTTTAGATCTATTTGGCGAGTACACGGAAAAAATAGTAGATATGTGCGGTTTTGAGATGTAAATAATAAATGTTTTGCATCTATTCCTGGGTATGTTTATAGCCTAACGGAGGCAACTTTCTGGACAGGCCTCGAATAAAGCAAGACGGCGACATATCTGATGCGCCAAAAAAATCCAAGGCTCTCTTAGCGTCAACGGAGCTAAATCCTCGCCGTGGTAATCATGCCGACGAACTCGATGAAGACCACTTTTGGAAGGCAGAGGCTATATAATTGGTCAACTGTTCATACAATCGATACTCGGCCACTGTGAGGGATTCGAACGCTCTCAGGCAACTAACTCACTCCCCGCCCTCATAACCGCTTCACCTGTGTTGGCTTCTTCGCCTAAACACCACATCATGTAACAGAATAAAATAACGTTAGTTTTTAAAAGACTTTCACATCATCAGTAACGACACAACAGTTCGAAAATTAAAACACATAAAGTCAAACCCACACAATACATTTGTTCACAAAAATTAACATAGAACTGCTTAATATACATGCATAAAAATTTTCCCCATTTTAAAAATGAAACTGGTACACTTGCTTCCAACCAGAAAACCATCCCCACTGCCAGGTTAGGTTTCGTGCACGGCAAGATCTTCGTCATCGATTCACAGATGTTGTTCTTCTCCTTTCCTGATGATTCGTACAAATTCACACAAACTTTATAAACGAAGTAGGAAATGATTTATCCATCTATCTTCTGGGCATTTAGAATAATCAACCCAAAATATAAACTGATAAAATTATGAAACCCCCTCAAAATCGCATTATCAGAAAAAGGAGCTATTTGTAGCGTGTGTTAGATTATTAGATCGCCGAAAAAGGGAAGCTTTATTTAATAAACCAAGGCGACCCCTTATTTCACATGGTTTTTGTGTTTACATTAACTCGAATCACCAAAACGCATCTGATCTGGGCAAGGTGCATAAGATGTCTCCAAATATATTTACACCCCCTACATCTATCGAATTCCATGACAACTTTTGCGCAATCTCCTCATGCCATATCCCATTTAATGATATTGCAAAAGATTAATACCTGTACGACTCTATATGGTTAGCAGTTCAGAAAAGTAATTAAAAACTCGCAATATCTCGAAGAAAATGTTCAAGGAAATGCTTAGAGATCGGTCGCAGTACCCAGCAACATTCCTCCACACAAACCGCGCCATTATTCCAGAATACGAATGGAATTAACCAACTTTTCTCTGCTCGTCATAAGTGAAAAGGTAAACCGAATCTAACTTTGAGAAAGATGTCACCACATTGCCGTGGGAGCATTTAAAGCCAGTTTACATCTTAAGATGACTTCTAGCTGCTCTCTCCGACAGCCCCCTCGTCATGATTACACAGAAAACCCTTGTCTTCGGAATCCTCGACTACATGCATTTTTCTCCCCCCAAGGAAAAGTGAAACAACTATGAAAACATCTCAAAATTGTAGAGAATGGAAATTTAAGCATTTACGCACACTCCGATTTTTTTTCAAGTGGCAACATACATAGTTATACAACACTGATGCATGTTAATCGAGGGGATACCCGCTCACGCTTAAATTTCCTTTGGCTCTTCAATCGCCTTAGTTATCCAATATGAGACTGTTAAACAGTCATTTACATACACTCTCAAGTACCTAATAGATAAATGGTAATACATTTGAAATTACACACATAACATTTACAGAATTCACAGAATATTAGAATTTGGGCACTCGTTTCGATTATCATGTTTATTGCAAATTCGTTACCGAAATCAAAATTACCTCTTGTTTGTTACCATACTCAAAATTATTATCAGTTAGGGAGACCGCACACCGTTCACTAATTTTGACCATACCATCCGTGACGTCATGGATGTCTTAACTCCAAATGCACGTGACGTCATTTGTGGGACGAGGCTCGGTGCACCAGACGTATTGGCCGAGTTCCTTCGCCATTCTCATAAGAGCACAATGTCTCGGACAAAATGAGTAAATCAATACATAATTGACTCCGCCCGAGGGTTTTAATGACATGAGGGAGGCTCCTTAAAAGAGGGCCGGGAAGGAGGTAGTGAGAGGGAGATGCTCAGCCGCTGGCGCCGAAGATTTCAATCCCGCACCAAACACACACACACACAGCACTCGTTTGCTGCGCAGAGCACGAGAAATTACAGCCCGAGGGGAAATGTAACGCCGCGGAAAAGACGGCTGGGCGGGCACGTTATTCACTCGCGCCAAAGCCAGCCGAGCGTGAGTAAGCCATGGGGCTCATTGGACCAAACCCAGCCCCCCTCCCCTTTCATGCCCCACTCTCCCTGGAATTCGTCTCCCGCATAGCATTTCGACAACGTTCCGTTTCTGACGAGTTCGTATGATCAAGGCATGTCAAGAACAATAATTTCACGCGCCCAACGGACCAACCCCCTCGTAAGTCGTCTCTCCAACGGAGGTTGACCAGCAGACACGATTTTCTTAGTTTTAAATCGCACAGTTCAACTAGTAGAGATTTCTGCGGTGCTTCACGTTTCCCGGAAAGTCGAGAGTTATGCGCTTAATATATTGAGCAAAATTCGCGGAACGCAATATTAACAAAAAATAATCATGTCTACGATTTTTTACAGTCTCCTTACTGTTTTCCACCCAACCACTTTGTTATCCTACCACCTGGGCATTATCTCAATTTATTTCTCCTAAAACTCCCGCATCTTAAGTAGGCAAAGAATAATAGAAATATCTAATAAATTCTTTTTAACTGATCTCAATTTGAAAAATTAGGATAACTATGTAAAAATTTACTGTCTTGGAGAGAGTAAAAATATCTCGCGGTGTTAATTAAACATGGCATCGCCATTATCAAAGTTGTCAGTCATGGAAATTGAATATATGATTAGTAATTTTTCAGCTACAGGAGACACGAAGTCGCATGGATTCATGAGCCTAAGTGGCCGGGATTTCGTAATGAGAAACGTGAATTTTATGGCACCGGACTTGGACGAGGTTTTTAAACTGCAACCTGATCCTGTTCACGATGGAACATTGCTCTTTGCCCTCAATCAAGGCAGCACCTACATCCCCATGTTTCAAGACGTTCATGGCACCACTTTTATTCTGCTCTACGAACTATAACATAAGTTCTTGCCGTTTCAAGAAAGCACGACGTTTAGCAGTAATAAACTCAGGGAATTAATTAATTAAAACCACAGGTATTGCAATTTTCCACTAGATATACCTGCAATACCTGTGGTTTTAATATGTTACGCTTCCACCACATCACGCCTGAGACCTCATCATTCGTCAGGGAATTAAGATTGGTCAAAAGTCCGCTTAAACTATGAGTTGCTCTTGGAGAAGGTCCATGGACCTCGAAGATACTTGCAGAGTCACTAGAAAATAGAGGAAAGGACACCATCCTTCATCGTGCTTCCAAAATACCTGACTTCAGACCGAAGAGAGCATTACAGCAGTAGCCTCTCTATGTGCATGCGTTCGTGAACGTCTTAATGACTTCAAATTCTTATAAAAACAAAATTGGTGAAAATGGGAAGCTAAAAATTATATGAAATCTCTGGAAATATAATTTGAGATAAAAACGTAAAGTTTTTTACTGATCAGCTATACTCCAACTAAGATATTCACTATTACACTTTTTTAAGTTACATAAAGAGCAAAATGACATTTGCTAAAACAAAATTTTACTTTCTTTGTACCATGGGAATTGAAATCTTTGGTTTGGTTTTGACATTGTGGAGAATTGCAAAGAACTTGCGGGTAAGAAGGCATTCTGACCAAAGGTGAGCTTCGGTTGACCTCTGTCCTGTCCTCATCGTTGCTTCCACTTCCTTCCGGCAATGGGGGTCAAGGGGACATGGGCGGTTGTCCTCCATGAAGCATACGACGGAAAGAAGCAATGTCGTCCCTCTCGCTGATTTCTGCCGTTTAATGACCATATACACCGCCTATAGGGTCAAGTGTTCACTTGCCTTCAGTTTAAAATGCTCCCGGGTAGCCACGTGAAGCATTCTATGAAACTTAATGATATATCAATCGAGCAATGAAAACGGTAAAAAAAATGTCCCACTGAACTGTTCTTGTTGTGATCCAAGCGATCAATCTCAACTTTCACTCGGATTTTTTTCATATGAAACGCTAGCTAAACAGTTGATTGATAGTTCTTCATCAAAGGAACGTTGGTTTCCATCCGAGCCATGCTTCACTCTTAACGCGTTCGTCCCTCTTCAAGGATCGGCGGAAAATATTCCAGCAACGAACGAATTCAAAGAGAAGTCGTTATAAAAGTACGGAGCACTTTTATGATCAAGGTTATGGTTGTCTTTTGCGAGAGGAAGGAGCAATGAAAATTGGAAGAACAAGAGCAGCGCCAACGGGCAACTTTAATCCAATTTGCAGGGAGGCGACATACAGGCGTACAATGACTGAAGCAGCCACTCGAGGAAATCTAATCGTGCAAACGGTTATCTCCGAGTGAACTTCGGCACGCGCGAAGCGACGGGTCAGTGAGGAAGAAAATAAACATGTCAAGTGCAAATAGCAGCCATCTGATCCGAGAATATGAGCTGCGAATAGAATTACGCCCCTCCGACAATGCGGAAAATAACAACAATTCATGCAACGTGCACGACGAATCCCGCAACCCTGACTTTTTTATTCGGTAAAATGTCATGCAGAATACAAGTGAAATGGCGAGTCATTTGGAAGAGAGCGAAGATATCGCCCAGCAGGGCACATCAGATAGCCCCAAAAAGAAGCTCAGACGTACTCACAAAGTCGGAGACAACCACGGCTCAATCACAGCAAGGGGTACTTACCTAGAAAAAATAAAAAAACATCGTATTAACTGACTGAACATTTTTGCCCCTTTTACATACACTGATATTAGTTTATCTGAAATGGCATCGGCCAACACCATGGAAGGAGTAGGTTCTTAAGATTAAAAACACTTACATTAATGCATACAAATTAGCAAGTGGAGAAATATATCCAGAAATTCCTATTGCTTAACACGCATCAACGAAATTAATTACCAATAAGGTGCACTTACAACATTTTGTATCACTACATACCAACTTATTTCCAGGATAATATTACTGGATTGCAGATGCATGTTGATGATGTCGCAATGTGTTAGCGACCATTATATACGTACAGAAAACCTGAACTGATCAATATCAATGCAAGCAGCAATAATATTTGCTTAACGTAAAAAATCCAGTCGGAGAATACAGAGAATACCTGTATATCCCTCCCAAAACCATACTCTTTATAATCCACATGCAAGTCATAGGCGCCATGTACTAAGAGTGCGTAACACATGAAGTAATGAGATCACTGCATCACAAAATTTACTAGTTAGTTTTAACAGACACAAGCACACAAACACTCCAAGCACCAGTGGGACGACGACGTGCCTTCCGCAGGTCACAGGGTCGAGAAAAATTTAAGACCTCACAGTTCAGCAAATGATAATATATAACATCTTAACGACATAACTTCAATCACAGAATCACTCGTGGCGTTTTTAAGCGGCAATATATCCTCATGCGTTCATCAAAATCAACACCAATGACTCTTTATTTCTTACCAACATCGTTTGGGAAGAGAGAATTTAAAAAAAATGAAAAAAGGATCTGAAATTTTTATAAAATTTTTTAATCCAATATTAAAAGTTTTTATCCAAGTCAATTTACATTCAAGTCAAAATAATTCTCCGTTCAGCAGCTACACGCATTCAAATCTGGAACAAATTATTATTCCACTGCGAACATATCTCCATCCTGTGCCCACGGGTTGATTTCGAGATCACTCATAGTCGTCGTGTATAATGAAACGCGCTCGCTCCTTGAAAGTATCGATTGGCTGAATGGAGGGATTCGCTACAGAGACACCGAATTCAATATCGGAGGCCGAAATTATTCGAGGAGCACATAATGCAGCCCCACATGAAATGAAGAGAGAGGAGTGCACGGGTGAGCACAGAATGGAAAACGTCATCCGACCTGTTTACTACAGACCAACTGAAAGCCGCATTACAGGAAGCGATTGGACGGGATCACCATTACCCCCGCAACTGATTACACTCCGAACAATGGCAACGTCTAGGCCGAGGAGGAGGGAATGTCGGGGGAAGGATTGCATCTGGAGATAAAAGAAGCGATAAGGTTTCCAGTTTCACGGGGACGAGAACGCATTCTCCCACTGACACCGAGCGATTCCCACGAGACTGGAGCACGTCATTTCCTGCATTTTGTAAATTATCCGCACGTTATATTATTTCTTGGGGAAAACTGGCTCGCACAGATTTTTCTTTTCGAGCAGAATCACCCCAACTCTCAATTACATGTACTTCGACTCAGATTGAAAACTAAATTCTAAAGATTGTGCGGGGGATTGAGAGGAGTCGTTAGCCAGCGAATAAGAAGACTGGGGCTTAATAAATACCTTCGGTGCGGCACACAGCCGAGGAAGCGCCACCATTCGTCCGAAAGACTTGGAAATCACTGAGTAAATACAAGTGAGTGCATCAGAATCGAAGCAAGCTCCTGAGACTTAGTAAAGATTCAAAACTAAAAATCCCTGGTTGTGGTTGATATTTTTAACGTAAGCCTTCGACGCCATTGAGATGACAAATTGAGGCAATTATGGAATCGGCAAGCATTTTCATTCCAACATTAACTGGCAACCTTAGATCCTGATGGAAAATATGCGAGTATGAAAGTAGATTGACCCCAGAAGTGATCCGTCACGTGATTAACAGCACAAAGCGAACCAACGAAAGTGATTCAAACTTGACCAATATTAAAAACAGTCATGGTTAGGATATCAGTTTTCACCCCATTTTATAGACTTCAGACAACTTCTTAAAGTCACACAATGCTTCACTCAGTGTTTTTTGAGGCGTGTCCGATTGATTTTGAATCACAAAATAATGCATTAACACACGATTTATTAAACCGATTCCTGAGGTTGAGGCGAGTTACCAAGGACAACAAACGTCGCAAAGCACTGGCGCCTAACCAGTAAGCTGTGGTCCACAACAGTGCATTGGTGGGCCGTATTTAAACTCAAACATATTTCACAAAGGTACCATACTAAGTCACACAGACAACGTACAAAATATTAAATTTTCATATACTACCTTGATCAAAAAGTTCCCGGAATTTATTCAGAAAATTAAAAATACAAGTTTATTCATCTAAATCTATATTGTCCCCTTCAAAGTAATCCCCATCGACTGCAACACACTTATGCCAGCGCTTGATCCAATCCTCGAAACATTTTTTATATTCGGTTTTCGGTATGTCCATCAGTGCTTCCTGCGATTTTTCCATTAGTTCCCCTCAACTGCTAAAACGCGTTCCCCGTAATGGTTTTTTAACTCGATTGAACAGAAAGAAGTCACAGGGAGCCAAATCAGGTGAATTCGGTGGCTGTTGGATGGTATTTGTTGCATTTTTCGTCAAAAAATTACGAATAATGATAGCACTGTGCGACGGTCTCGACGCACTGTGCGACGATTTCTGGTCTCTTTCGGCGAATTGCTTCACGCAAACGTCTCATAACGCCCAAATAATACTCTTTGTTTACTGTCTGGCCTTCTGGCAAAAATTCATGATGCACTACACCGTTGTAATCCATGAAAACCGTCAGCATTGCCTTCTTTTTTGACTGAAAACGACGTGGTTTTTTTGGTCTCGGCTCATTTGGTGAACGCCATTCACTTGCCTGATGTCTGGATTGCGTGTCGTACTCATAAACCCACGTCTCGTCTCCAGTAATGATCCTTTTGATGAATGTGGGATCGGATTCAGCCTCGCAAATCATGTCTTTTGCGACGTCAACACGGTCTCTTTTTTGCATGAAATTGAGGTCTTTTGGCACCAACTTTGCTGCTACACGACGGAAACCCAAATCATTAACCACAATGTCTTGGGCGGATCCATAGGCAATGTTCAAGTCCTCCGCTATTTCTCTGATGGTTAATTTGCGGTTATTGACCAACATTTCTTTTACTTTATCAATTTTTTCACCGACTTTCGATGTCGATGGTCTGCCACTGCGTTCATCATCTTCGATTGACTCACGACCACTTCTGAACCGCTCGTGCCACTGGTAAACGACCGTTTTTTTTAGAGAATCGTTGCCGAAACACTTTTCCAACATTTCCAACGTCCGTGCGCCACTAAATCCGTTTTTTACGCAAAATTTAATACAAGTTCGTTGTTGCAAATTTAAATCCATTTCTGCAATTGTAAAAAATCGCCAACACACACAGAGATAGATGTACTCTTGGCTACGTAACTTTTGCAAATGTCAAGTTATGACACTAAGATTTAAAGGGAATATCAACAACAGATGTACCAATTTAACAAAAAAAACAGAACTCAAATCGGAACGATGGGAGCGCCACACGGTGGTTATTCCGGGAACTTTTTGATCAAGGTAGTATGTTCCTCACTAGGGCAGCGGATATTTTCATGTTCATAATTTTCAATAACAACATACGCGTTAATAGCAATTAAAGCCAACCCCTAATTTTTCCCTTTCAAGGAACGCGTTTAAATGGCTTGCCACACTGCATCAACATGTCGGATGGGCACAACTGCCGTAGAACCAAGGCGGCACGCTGGGACAACTGCGGTCTCAGGCCGCGGACGCAAGTCAGGAGATGCGGAATTGTAAGGCTTTCGCCACAGACAGTCACTAAATGCGAGGATTGAAACCACGAACTCCACATAACAATGAGATATCAAGAAGCGGGAGACGGTGAAGATTCCCTTTGGCCTATAATCAAGGTGAGGTAGGACATCTATTATCAGTTTTGGCTCGAATCGCTACGGAGAAATCTAAGCTACCAAAACAATGTACGCACATAATGACTTCAGCTGCAAGAGGAACACATTGCTATTCATCAAGATGTCAATGCAAATATAGGAAAATTTTCCTCTTCGGGATTCCAACACCGTGCACACACGACGGCCCGCGTGCCGTCAAGGGGGTTGCAGATTGCATCTTGTTATTGCCGCACACCCGTTTACCAACTTTAAGCGCTGTGTAGATGTCCAATCGATCGGATGCACATGCATATCTATTAACTACACTCGGGAGATCATACGACGGCCACATTCTTCGAAATCCTTCGCATCCTTTGATCAAAATTTTACTTTGAAGGAATAAATAGTTTTAAAAATGACATCGAAACATCCTTTGTGATGTTATTCCATCAAGTCACCAACTCCACAGCGAGTTAAACCCAAGCGATTCGATTCAATACCAACAGAGATCGATAGCACCCGAAAGGAGCACTTCAGAGACTCGGCAGTTTGGTTATCAAAGAAATGAACGGAACTTTGAAAAGACGATCGTCGAAAGATTTAAAAATAAGATGCCATGATTGAACAACGTTTCTGGCGGCCATATGCATTGGTGTAGAATGGTCGCCGATGGAATAGGGGCAACGCCCCCTCTGAGGACGTTACAGTCGACGATCCATAAGAAGCTAAGAAGAATTACCTTCCTCCCTATTTCGCATTCCGCAGCCCTCGGCAACTATTCTACGAGCCACAACACCCCCACGGGACCCAAATGGACATTCACCCCGCCATTCGACAGTGCTCCTCCCCCAGGACATAAGTCACTTGCGTCACGTTGTGTGCATCCTGAAAAACATCAATCCATCCCAAAAACATTTTCACGGTAAAATTTATATTCGACGGACTCTCGTGCACACTCCCGAGCACAACCATCTAAATAACCACCGAGGCAGGCTCACATCACTTTCTCAATCATCTCAGATTACGTATCCCGCTGTACGGTTGGCGGGATGCTCGCAAGGTTTTCCGCGCGTGCATGAAAAGTAATAGAGGAAATTATAGGGGGCGAAAGCTGTTTAGACGCTCGCGCACACAATCGGGCAAAGTGAAGGCGCACTCGGAGTGACAATGGAGGAGGAAATAACGGATAATTTCGCCGCCTGGCGGAGGCGCGACAAAGTGACGTGACAATGAGAGCCCCTCGGAAAGGCATAGCCTTTTCTGCTGTCCTCGTTCCTCGGCCGGAAACGCCGGCAGCCAGCGGGCGAATGGCGGTCGCGGTGGAAAAAACAACCACTTCCGACGCCTCACTCGCACACAGATCGCGATTTGTCGAGAAAAATGAAATGAAGAGCAGATTTCATCCGACTTCTCGATCGTGAGTAAGGTCACCAGAATGGCGTTGGGAGATAACTTGCAATTATACTTGAACGATGAATGCGTGGGAAATCGCTGCGGAGCCAAAGAGCGCGACCGTCGTTCGTGCCAATTCAGCCTCGGGGAAGTTCTCGGTTAATTCGTTACCATTCGACGAGGAATGCTGCCGAAAATGTCCCCAATGTTATATTCCTTCTCCATTCGTCTTTTCAAGTCCATACTTTCTCTCGGAACCTTGGGAGTCCAGAAGTTACGGTTTGCTCCAAGGAACAACGAGATTATCGAAGGAAACGAGGAAGGCGTGTCGCGAATGACGGTGTCCAAATCTGTTGTTCAACACAAACCCCGCAACGCTTTTTGATTAATAACCCGAACAGCAGAGTTCAAAAAGGTTACATGCCTTCACGAGCATAAACAACGATTTTTACAGAGTATAGTAATTCCCAGCATATTGAAAATAATCAATCATGGGTTATTTTTTTGTAATTCAGCAGTTCAAACGAGTCTACGTGTCGCGTATTTTTTAGGCAACTTGAAAGGAAAAGCTTACCATTAGGCAGTAGCTTGCTACACTTGCGTATTATTACACATATATTCCCATTATGCACTTCGCTTAGGAGAAAAATACAGATCATTCCAAGGATTTACAAGAATTTTCTACACACTAACGATATTACATGCACACTACTAGAAATCGAGAGCCTGAATTATATATATTTAAGATTGAATCTCGAAGATATATTTCTGTAGATTAGATCGCTTGATTAAATTTTGAATGCGGAGATTAATTACAGATTATTGCAAATATCTCTGCCAGCAATCTTTACAGATAGTTACGCTGACTCTCGGGGGCATGATTCAAGAATGCTCCACAAACTATAGCATGGTAATCGCCTCCCATCTTGCGTCATAATTAGCAGAGAATATTGCAAAAACTGTCGAGTCATAACACGAGAAAAACATTTGGGCAGAAGATTTGCAGACGCCTAGTCGTGTCGACTGACCAACCTCAACCCAGGGGATCATTGACATCTTAGGAAGGAACGGGGAACGATTCGCCAAGTCCAAAGCAAAGGCAATGGACGCAAAGACAGGGATATTGGGGGTGGGAGAAAAAGAGAAAGGGGGAGAAAGAGCGATAGAGAGATCGTACGTCTCGAGGAAAGTCGTCGACCTCAACGGGCATTCGCCCTCGCACGGGCGGGGTGGGAAAACGAAAGGAAAGGAAGGAATAATGGAAAGCCGAGAAAAATACGAGAGGGGCGATAGCAAAACGCAAGAAAAATGGCGAAAATGCGAGGCACACTAACGAGGGAGACGGTATTCAAACAAAGAAAGGGCGGTTGGTGTGAAGGAGATCGCGCCCCGACTTCGCGCTTGCGCCTAGGGGAAAGAAAACAAAAGACGGTGGAGAGGCGAGTTAAGTGAGCTGTGAGGTTCGAATCTTGAGACAGAGAGAGCATCGACACGAAGCCCTCACCCGGAAGTTCTTTGGCGCGTCGATGTCCCCATCGCGCGCCTCGAGTCCTACTGGGTACATATTGCGGAGGGGAGGATTTCGAGTCAACGGTCCTAATCAGGCCCCTCAACTCGCGACAAAGAGCCACCCTCCAGCCGAAATGACGTCCCCTTACGGCTCCCCTGGCAGTCCACCTACGGGAACTTCCGACACACACTCATCGGCATCTAGTTTCAGTTCTGGCAAAATAAATCGCCCCCAACGAACGATACTATGAATTCTATTGTTACACCTTCGGGTTTTGAAGCCTATCAAACATCTTCGGCAAATCAATGAAAGTTCAACAGCTGCAATTCAAGTCTCACCCAGGCTGTTTTTCAGTACTACTGTCAGAATATCAGTCCACCAAGGCGTCGTAAGCATTGGTGAGTGAATTGGAAATTCAGTGCGACAGATATTGGACGAGAATCAGTAGAAATAAAACAAAAGTTATGCGATTATCCAGAAAGAAAAAGGCTAACCTAACATTAAAATAGGGGGGGGGAGGAATAGAGCAGGTAGAAGAGTTTACGTATCTCGGAAGTGTTTTGGACCAACACGGTCAAAGTAGTAGGGACGTAAAGAGAAGAATTGCGCTAGGTAAGGAGGCTTTCACAAGGAGGAGGGAGTTGATGACGGGGATGTGGAGTAAGGATGTTAAGAAAAGACTGGTCAATACTTCGATATGGAGCGTAGCTATGTACGGCGCGGAAACGTGGTGGCTGAAGCAAGAGGATAGACGTAGGTTGGAGGCTTTTGAAATGTGGGTGTAGAGAAGAATGGAGAAGGTGAAATGGACCGAAAGGAAAACAAATGAGGAAGTACTAGAAATGGTGGGGGAGGAGAGGGGTTTGTTGAGAGAAATCCTATGGAGGCAGGAAAAATGGATGAAGGGTGTATTGAGCGGCAGTGAGATGTTGAAGACTGTAATAGAGGGGAGAATGTTAGAGGAACAGGATAGCGAAGTTGGATGGGATGAAGCGAGAAAGGAAGTACACAGAGATGAAGAGGGACTTGATGTAGAGTATGTTGCTGGATTGTGTTTTGTTCGGAGTAACAAAATGTTTAGTGGTTAGGTGTATCCATCCAAAACCTTACTTTTAGTAGGTTGGACAATAAAATCGAAAATTACGACACCACTTACAAACCATCCTGATCGAAGGCGCAGATTCACCATTATGTGCGCCAAGTTTCCTTCTGCCTCCTGAAACATTCACAAAATGTTTCATCAACACTCCAACGAACGCTTATCGCCGAATAATGGTCCGAACTGGCTGAACATTGGCATCCCGAGTTCTTCACTGGATGCTACTCACAGACAATACCTTCGGTGGTGCTATTTTTCAGCCGTTCTACGCCCGGTGAAATCTAAAACATCAAGTTCAATGAAGAAGCACCCTGAAGGCATGCATCAAGATAAGCATCGCCGGGAATCACATACGTTCTGCCTATCCACAACTTTTGAAAGAACCGGTACATGCGAATTCAATTATCTTGGATTATTATAGCCATGGGGATATGTACTCTTTGATAAAATATATCAACCCACCAATTATAAATGACGATAAGAAGAGATTCTTCAAATACTAAAAGAAGTGGTGTACATTCAATACAACGACGTAAGTCAACCTCATTGAAAAGATTCAGATATTCAGATACCGCAAGGGTTGCATAGGGCATTCAAGAAGAAATATTTCTCTTCAATTGATCATTGTAATCATCAATACACTTAAAATTAAGAGGTAATTTTCATCTTTCATGCTTCGAATATTCTTCTATATCTTCCAAGAAAATTTTTTTAAATATCGGAGAAATCTCCTGGAGTCATTCAACATTCCAGTCACAGAAACATCCGACGTCAGTTGGATCGCGTAAAAAGAAATATTTTACACTTCAAACGAAAAATACAGCTTTTGACTGCAACAAGAAATGAGAAAGAAGTGCACATATGTGCCACATGCGTGAACCCTAATTACGATAATGTCGACAATTTGAGTTGCACATTAAGTATTCAAGCCGACTGAACAACCCCTATAACAATTCAAAATATAGTCTGCTTGAGCAAGGAGAACTTTTCTTTGACCGCTGATCTGATAAAATGGAAGCAAAAACCGCGAAAGAGTAATGCCCTCGCCCGCCGAAGGGATTGATTTCGAATGCGTCCCATCCATGCACACAAGTTTTTACACTACGAGTGTAAAATCGCACACATTGGCAATTGAGAATGTTCCTGTGGCCCTTTCATCAAACGCTTGCTGGCTATTATTTTATAAATAAGCAATGGATATCAACAGTAACGCATAAACGAACAATTTGAGAGCTCAGGACATTATTAGGCATTGATACACCAGGGAAATGCTTCATATTCTTATTTGCGAATACATTCTTCAATACAAAATTCCTTTGATGCGAAGTATTCATTGAAGGAATTCTTATTTAATCTATCAAGTCAGATATTAGAACTTATCAATTCTTCTAATGGGAAGATAAATATCACACAATCCAGAAGTCACTCAATAAATTACATGATTAAATACTAAAACTAATTAATCTCCGGAATCATCAAATAGTGAGTCGACGCATATTTAAATTAATACGGATTTTTAAATAATCAAACGAATGCTGATATTCACCTTTCTACGTGCAAAGAACAATTACCTATTAAAATTTAACTAGTACCCCCAAATTCAAACTGCGTATTTTCCGGGTACCAGATCTTCCTGGGAAACAACATGCGGCACACAGAACGGAAGTGAACCCCCTTAGTACCCTGTTACTGAGTGAATTTCACACCCCACTGAGCATAGTACCAAGGTGACCACTACCCTCGCCTAAAAAGCTAACCTTCGGGTCGACAACTGGTATTGAATTCCCTATCTTCTCAAGACATCGACAAAGAGAACACGGCCCAACAGGATATCCGATGCTATCCGGCAGCTCGCGGTTTCGAAGGAAGAGATTATTACTACACTGAGAGTCAAAAACACAGTCGCCATTCACATGGAAAAACTTAACACAAAGTAAAATATCATTTCTTTGAAATGTCATCGAGATCAACTGGAAACTGTTTGAATTTAAACGTGAATGTAGAGCAGTCCGTCATAATCTGCCTCCAGGCTCTGAATAGCCCCGTCTGGATCGCGAGAGTAGAGGTTTTTGCAAGACCTTAAAGTACTTGACAATTCGAAACGAAGCACGTCTCATTCGCACGGAATCTACGCAAAACGATCACCACGACGATGACGACCCAGCAAAGAGGCAGGGGTCTCATTACATCGGACGGTCCAACGCAAATACAATTCAGGCAAATGTGATTTTATAGCAGTCAACCCTTAGGACGGGAAAAAAACCGCGCTCCAATCTCAACCTGCACTCTAAAAAAACACACATCAGATGATAATTGGACGAATGCTCACTCCCGGCAACTACGAGAGAGGAATGGGAGAAGAGAAGGGGGGGGGGGACGCTGCAAGGCGGACTGACGCCCAAGAAATGCATCGACTCAATCACGATATTTCGCGATGAATGAAAGGACGAAGGCACGCATTGAGATTTGAATGGTGGTGCTTTCTCGGAGTTCATTTGTAATGTGCGGCGAAGAAAAAAACCAGCTCAAGAGCTTGTCTCTGAAGACGGATCACTCGAGCAAGATCTGGCACCGCGAGGGAGGTGGTGGCCACGAGAAGCGGTCTTGCTGGATGACTGTGGAGAAAACTGCGCAAATGACACCGCACCTTCACGGAACTTTTGAGCCACGGGTTAAGAGGGGTAATATTAAAAAAAAAAGGTCGCTCTGCCAATGTGGAAAAATATTCTACCACGGCAACGGGAATAATTCAAATCGTGGGATGGAGAGGATTAATTTTAAAATACCATATCAACCTTGATGTAGACTACACTCGTGATAGAATGCCAACGAATTCACAGAAACACGATTGAGCATGAGGCGAGATTAAGATCAGTTTGGGATTTTGGGAATGGAGCAAGTTCGACGCATATAGACCCATGCAAGTGAATCGCCAAAATAAACAGGTTCTTTGCAGCACCAAAAAATATCAGATACTTCAGAATCAGAAACGGTGCTGAACCATATATTTCTGCGCGGAATCGGGGCTCCTTCAACATCATTGGCTTTTGGAAGCATGCAAATTTCCTATGCGACCGATGCTATGCATTCCCTGCCGAGGTAGACTTGAGCATTAATTACGGAACGGATGGGACATCCCTGTCAGACAATGAAAATAATGATATAAAATAGCCAAACACATCATAGAATTACAATTATCTTGGAAGTAAAATCCATGTGAGGGTCCATACTCATCTTTACGCTACTCGTCAGCTCCTATTTAATAATAAGTTTGCGGCAAAATCGACGAATTCGTTGAAAACCAATAGATATTGATAATGTCAAATTAGCCAACAGCTGCCAATAGCACACAGTCCAAAGACTCGAAGAGGGTGACTATAAGTAGAAATGAGCTTGACCCCGCTTAACAATCAACGATCCCCAATCAATCATGGTAGGTGCCCAAGGAACAAAAGGGTACACGTTCGGCAACGTAAACCCACAATCTCCTTTCTAATTATTAAAATGGAAGCTAACAGGTTACCTTCTGCCTTAAAATCTAAATACCCGGGTTAAAGGCATAGCTGAAGTCCAGGGGAACTGTTTGAAACACAGTCATACATCAGTGTATCCTTGTAGGTGACCAATCGCGGCTCGCCAGCAGCCGAGCAGATAGTGAGCATACAGGATGTTTTGAAATCGCAAGCGGCCAAGCGCAGACCAGTGCTGTGAACCATTAAAGAAAAATGTCTTAGATAGGTTTCTTTTGTATATCGTCTCTCTTCGCTATTAACGAGCCCTAACAAGCCTTATTTGATGCCATTCCACTTCCTTTTCGTTAAACACTAATCAAAAAATTATTTCGGAATCACGAACTAAAAAAATGTTTTACTAACACCGTAGAAGAAATGGAAGAAATTTCACAGGGAAAATTTTTACAATGAAAATATTTTATACTTCCAAGCACACTGCCGAAATTCGAGTTTTGCTCCTTGCCTGACCTTCCACTGCAAGCCAAAATTCTGCTTCAATGCGTCAAAATAGTTTTCATACGAAGACGGATACTGAAGACAGGAATATTTTACAAGACGTCTCCACAAAGTAACAACTTACGATGAGACAATATCACAAGCAAAAAGCACTTTTTTCCCCCTTGCCAAAATCTAACTTACGTCGCACTCATTTATTGAAAACTAGAAAAAACAAGCGCAATAATCATTTTAACGATTCGCAATTAATTCGAATGTCTATGTCTGAGCTCCTTCGACGGTAACTATAGTGTCAAACCGATCCTCCCGCTTCCTCAGTTTCTCGACAGTTCCGAAGTCACATCTCCGCCATAAAAAACCGCTTTTAATCTACGAACGTCGATAACGTTTGGTATCGTAACTGAGGGCCCATTTTACGATAGGATGTTCGTTTGACCTATTTCGCTACGCCTTGCCAACAACGCGGCCTGTAGGATTGGCAGCGATACAGGAAAATGTAGCTCCCGGTCCATCGCACTCCGAGGCTCCTCCCACGAAATCAATTGTGTGCCCTCGCTGCTACCCGCAGGTGCTTGCTTCTCTTGCGATTAGGCGTGAATCGTCCCATTTATTTAAGATACGGGAAAGCGTGCGATTCAGACGCCCACATCACATAGGTATCCACGCATCCCTGCACATAAAAGCAGCCAAAAAGAAATTAATGATTATGTTATTCAGACGAAATAATTCGACGCCAGCGAAGACAATTCTTCAAAAGAGAGAGAGAGAGCACTTGAGAAATCTCTCCACCACCCGTACATTAAATTAATTGCGAATTCGGTCTGCGCTGGATAAATGTCATGATCGGAAATATGTCCGAGTTGGAAATGGCTTCCTGTGATTGAATTCCAATTTACTCAGAGTTGACGGTGATATACCATTACGCTTATCCAGTACTCCAATCGCTCTTTGGTTTCATCCAGTAGTACTTTTCTGTAGTAACTTTCTGCGAAGGAGTCCAAAAAGAAAACAGAAATCCAACAAGTGAGCCCTATAACGTAAAAACATTTCACATTTTTGCCATCTAAATCAGAAGAGCAGCTCAGGCTGCTTTCAGGATTCCCACATGTGTTTGAATGCCGACTTTTGTCGTTCATTTCCTTAATATCCACAAGGTTGGACCCTCGGGCCGCTCTGCTGACGAATCTAAATACAAATCGAGCTCTGGACTTCATCCACGGTGAAGTCGAAGTCGGTAGTTTCAATTTAGATTCCACGAAGTGAAATTATCTCAAATGAATGACTCATGGGAAAACTAAAAGCAACAAATGACACATTAAGAAGCCGTCGCGATGTTAACATCTCGTGTGATGTGCATCGACCATTCGTCCCCACATTTTTAGGCTAAAAGGAATATATTTCTAATTCAAACTGTACTCTACGTCCTTCGTTATCAAAGTAATTTAACCTGATTAAGGTCAAAATAATCTTTCAACTAGAAGGCCGGTCGCCAACAGCACTTCATGTTATGCTATGCTAATTCCACGCATTACTCCCACGCGTTTCATTAATGTTGCATCCCCGTACTAGGTACACCCTGTTGGTCATTTGTTCTCCTCATGGAAATCGTTTATACCCCTTATTAGGATGGCGCACTCATGTACATTTAAAAAATGAAGAGATAGGAGCATTCTCTGAATAGAGCAAAATGAGACTCTGAATTTGTGCAAAGGTATGGAAATGGTAGAGGAAAAATAAAAGCAATAAAAAAAAATGGACTAAAATGGAGTCTGGGAGAGACAGAAACGAATGAATAAAAAAGAGAAGGGAAGAAGGATAACCACGTGGGTGTGTGGGTGGACAGAGCAGCATCACCCCCGCCCCCAACCCTGGTCCCCTCGCGGGGGCCGAGCCAGTGGAGAGGCGGAAAGCAAGCAAATGTACCACGCGCGAACACACACACGCACACTTCCGGGTCAATACATGCGTTGCACTACGAGGCAGCGCCGCACTCGAAGCGAGTCGGGGGGGGGGGCTTTGGTCGAAGTGAGAGATTTAGGGGTCTGGAGGTCGGCCGTCGAGGGGGGAGGGGCAAGTGTCGTCGGAGTGTCCCTGGCAGGGGGAGGAGCACCAACCGGGCGTCGCGAACACATTATGGGAGCAGCAAGGGACCGAGCACGCACCCTCTCCTCCCGAACAGGCTACTCCCAAGCATTTGGATCAGTCGCGGCCACCATTCCATCTTCACCAGCCCTCGTCAACCAGGAACACAAAATTCCCTTCGATGAGAATCGCCAGCGGATGCACGCGCCTTCTCAAATATTTCGTAAAATCGCAATCACGCCGATAAGGAAAGCGATTGCCTCCATGCACAAATAATGTAAGGGTGCACATGAAAGACTTTTCCAGTCTATCTTATCATCCGCCAAACGTGCAAAAGCTTCAGAATATGCCGTACAAGAAAGAGAGATAATGAGAGAGGAGGGACGGTATTTGCACACTTTGAAATCACTTCAAAGATAGCCATTCTTAAAAGCTACACACACATGACTTGACCGTGTCCGAGCACAGCGCAGGAAATACTTTCAATGAGTGAAGCATTAATTCGATGCCATTCAAACCCTTGCTTGAAATTTCTGCTCACAAATTCTTACTGAAGCTCTTTTCATTAAAATTAAATTCTCGAAATAAAGGTCCCCTGCGATTGTTTTTAAGATGACCGAGTGTTTTGGCAAACCAGTGACGCTTAGACTTATTCGGCAATGAGATCTACCGAACCGATAGGATCAGGCGTCTTTTTAGGCTTAAGCCTGCTTTCATTGTTTCCCGATAACTCGGGCGTTTCAAAGCGCCTTCAACTATTTGGTCAGAGTTTTCGTCACATGAGCGCGGTCCAGCAGTCAATGGACCGCGCTCTTGGACGCCCATAGGGTGAAGGCGGGACCATACGAAAGAGTGGGGAGGGGGGTCGGGAGATTGGTGAATGCTACGACGGCCCAGTGGACCCCTCAATCCCCTTCCTGGAAATGTACCTTCCGCTGAATAAGTAAACTAACTCTAGTCAATTAATTTGCCTGGAGATTCAGTTTACGCAGTCATTTAGCATTAATTTAAACACGATATATTTTTACAACTCGAATCACCTGTAATTACGCTGCCATTAACCGATTGTCGACGGATACTCCGAACTGGAATGACACCAATCTGAACAACCATTTCCGCCCGCAAAAATATTCAATAAACATCCAGACTAGCGAGAGATTAAAATAATTCATATCAACATCAGCTTTCATTGGATGCCTTTGAGGAAGAGTAATCGAGCGGTTTAGATGATCGGTTCGAGAAATCTTCGACTGTATAACGTTATGAATTTCGTGGGAAATATGAGCCTTTTGGAAATACATCGCTGAAATTTTCTTCTTTAAGAACTTCGGCCATGGGTTTAGATTCACTCAGATTTCTAAAACTGTACAATCACTGCGTAAATATGATTACGAAATTATTTTTTTTAATACAACACTGAAAGCATGGGGTTTCAAACATTTCACTTCGTAGACTGGAGTTTTACACGTTTAGAATATTATTTACAGGATTTTTATAATTCATGACACTACACATACAATGTTTTTTAATTAAATTTACATTAACGACTGCTGAAATAAAAGTAATTTGTAATTAATAAACCAACCAATGCCACAGATTTGTTACTTATGAAACTGGGGTGAAAAGGTATTTTATTCTACTCTTAGATGCATAGGACTTGTACATTTAAAAATACTAAAAATTAAAGAGAAAAATACATTTATCCAAGGAGTTTTAACCAACGCTAATGCAAATATTCCCGCTTCAAAAACCAGTTACGATATTACCATTAAGCTGCAAAATATTTTTTCTCGCCGGCAATCTATCTCCACTTCATCGGACGAAATCTACCTTTAGTCAATTTTCACACCGTTTACATGAAATTCATTCTAAATATACAACTTTAAAGTTAAAACCTGACCGATATTGCATCTAAAATCGAGACGATACACAAAAGCATTCATCCCGCGCGTTTCTTCATAACAAAGAAAGCTCCTCGTTTCAAAATCTGACTTCACTTTACTATTTCTACACTGTACTTGACTCACACTTTACCTTCGCCGCTGTAAAATCGACTATGAACAATATTATGTTTATGCATCAAACGTAAACAGGTGTACGAGTGGATAACTCGTGCACCTACCAGCTCTGTGAACAATTTAATTTCTTCGTAAAATGCCGCACTAACAAACTACAAAGAAATTCGCTGTGAGCCACGTTACGGATTGAATACATTACGTAGTCCGCTTTCCGACCCTCTTTATAGCCAACATTCTGTCGTGTAAACGTGGCTCCGTCTCCATCCATTTCCTCTACCTAGGACGCTGTTTTGATAATCCACTTAAAAAGAGCGATATTTCCATGCGCGCTTGGGAAAGCATGTTACGGGACAAAGGACGGGAGGCGAAAAACAGTGGAGGAGGCAATTATTGAGCGGCTCCAAAGAATGACGGCAGGGCGTGGGAACAGGGTTGCGGGACTGGGCAGGCGTGGAGTTATATCCGGGGACGAGGGCAGAGTCACACACACAGTCTGGACACATGGACAGGGAAACAGAAAAAAATGGTGAACCAGGATCATGCAGGCAGTTATTGTTGCAATGACAAGGATGCCAATCATATTACTCGTCCAATATATGGTAAGGGGTTGGTGCTAAATTTGGTAATTGTGGCTTGCTTAAAAGAATCATCTGAGAACGTACATAAAAATTCGATCGTGCAGTGTAATCATGTTTAATGTAGATCTGGTGTCTAGAAAAACCATAGGCAACTATAAGCACTTCAGCCGGGGTCCTAGGTCGCCTATTGCAATTTGAGGCATGGCTCAGACTAAGCTATTCGTTTATAACAGATGCTATTCTCGTAATGGAGGTGTTTAGTATTCCATATGTCACAGCAATCTCAATAAAATGTAGCGGGAACACTTTAAAGCCAAGTAAATATATTATGCCTAGGAAATAATAGGTTGATAGCACTATTTTTCCAACCGTTGCCAGCCAACTAGAATAAAAAAATGATTGTGCACCTACTCCCTAAAACGCCGTATTAACATAATGCATAGGTTTGCCTTTAATTGTCCAATTTCTTTTTCCAATTTATTCATTTTCAAATTTATTGGGTGTTTTTCTGTTTACGGGTGGGGTTCTAACACCCCCCGCCACATGCCCTCGCGGCGGCTCGCGGGGTATTGTGAAAAAAATTAAAAACTGAAATTATTTGATTAAAAGGACGTAGTAAATGGCAATTATAAATATCCTGGACGACGATTCCTTCGGGATCTAACCTCCATTTGAGAGGGCGCGTCGCCCGAGACTGACAAAAACAACACCACCTTGATACACAGACGAACTACCCCAAGTCACTAAAGAATGCCCAATGGCTGCACACCAATACAAATCCTATGAAACGAGACATGCATTTTATAACGGATTATGCGAATTTTCAAAAATCTCCATCGATACCGAAATATCTGCAGAGAAAATGTCTACATCAAAACTGACGGGGGGAAGTACATCGGCAGGGACGATGGAAATCAAACGGAAACAGTGGAAAAGTCAAAGCGCTAGCGTCATACCGGTCCTGACAAAGAGAGTCGTCGTCAGAGAATATTAAGCGTCGAGCAGTCCTCCGAGGAAATATTCGGGGGGGAAGGAGATGGAAAGGGAATGAGTGAGAGAGGAGAGAGTGAAAGCGCCTCCAAACCAACGCTTTCCGCATACGCTCCTTTCAATAACGGATGAATGGCCACGAAAACAGCCAGAAAAACGCTCCACGCCGTTTGTCATGCCGAAGGGACAACCTAAGAGAGTATGTCTACGGAAGGACAAAATAAGAAGCGTTAAAAAGGGCAGTTCCTAAAATCAAACTGTGGAAAAACTATTATTTCAAATCAAAAGGTCGTAATTTAACTTAATTCATCACAAACAATTTCCGAAAGCATATATCCGAGGATGCATCAAAGTATCTAAGGAGATTAATTAAATGAAGATAATACTTCAACGCCAACAACCCAAGAGGGCAATAGTGCCGCAAAAGAAATCACGCAAATCTACCTACAGGTACAAATCTACCAGGTGCCTCGGCTTCCAAAAAAATTAAACTGAAAATTTGAAATAAAAGTGCACGTAGCTACACTAGTAGTTGCAAGAGGAAACGTGCTAAACAGTGTATTTGTTATGCCCCCCGAGTAGACACTGGCAAGAGAAGAGCCAAAGACTCAAATGCAACTCTCAAGTAGAGATAACCAGATAGCACACGTCATCTCTCCCTGTCGTCATCTTGTTTAAGAATGGATCATTAAGATTAAATTGTTTGAAGGAGTATGAAGGGATGATTATACAATTATTTCGAAAAAAAATCACGCCTGAGGAATCAATTGGGTACTTATTTGCAAAAGAAACACTTGGTTTTCCACATACAAATTTTTAATCACTAGCTAGGTTTCGACGCTCAGCATCCTAGGTGGTGATTAAAAATGTTATGAGGAAAAACCAAGTGTTTCTTTTGCAAATATGTATCGTTTCCACAAAGTGACGCCTGAAGTTATCTCCTTTATCAATTGGGTACTACAAAACTCGATCGTCTTACAGTGGAGGGGATGGTGAGTTGTGTGATATGAGTACGTGTACACAGAGAAACCAATTTTGAAATTACCCGTCTATAACGAAAGGGATAGTCATGCACTGGTGACCATTTACGTCATCTTTCATCAAGTCAATGCAAGTGTCGTTGCCAGGGCAAAAATACGTGAACTAAGATACGAATTGTTGCCACATCCGCCTTATTCGCCTGATTTGGCTCCAACAGATTTCCATCTCTGTCCCAAGCTCCTTCAAAATTATCCCCGGTGGGCGGAGATTCTCTTCAAACAAATAACTAACACCCGAAGTAGATGGGTATTTTGCAGGCCTGAAGGAATCTAATTTTCGAGATGGCATCAAAACATTGGAACATCTCTGGACCTTCAACTCCACTCAAGCTATGTGATTTTTCGGGTCTTCCTGGGAAATCATAACCGGCACAGGGAAAGGAACTGGCCCCCTTAATACTCTGTTAATATGTAAATATTCACACGCCGTATAGGGCTTAGTACTGAGTGAACTCTACCTACCAAATCGACCTTAGGGTTGAATACTGTGTTTATAACAACTCAGTTCAGAGATATGACCCCCGTCTTACGTACTGGTCTTCCGCTCATGTTCGTATACTAAGAAGCTGCTTCATCATACAGACACGTCACTTAGCCATCGTCTGAACTTATCGCCAATTGGCAAAGTATCGCGACCTCCAAATTACTTGCTTGCATAGGGAGACCGTGGAAAAGAATTTCCCAGCGAAGATGCCGCCGAGTGCGTGTGAACTCCGAGCGGGGGGAATAGGAAAACAAGGAACGGGAGTGGAAGCGCTCGAAAGGAGAAGAGGGGGGAGTTCCCCTGCCGTTAAAAGGAGGATTACGGACGGGTGGATTGCGGGGGTGCGGGGGGTGGAGACAATGACGCGTGCGAACACCCGCCGGAAGCCTAGGAAGAGGGGACGTGGGAATGAGGCACGCGTGCACCTCACTCGCATGAATTGAGCGAAGCACACGCCAGCGGAACAACGCTATGCGCGCTGGCTTAAGCACCGAGAGAACATTTGAGGCAGGGTGGGCATGAAACGAAATGACTACGCTCCTCCCCCCCCCCCCGTCTCTTTACAACCTCGGCAAAAAGTGTCGCCTCAAAGAAACCAAGTACAAACGAAAAGGAAAAGGGGGACGGGAGGCATTCCCGGGCGCTGAAAAGGCAGCCAACGGCACGATCCCCAGCTCCTCCAATACGACGACCACATATCGTGCACAAGACATACAGAATCCGCCGACGACAGTCTCCTTGTCTAGGCCGAGGACACCATTGGGGCGATTATAGGACCTGTTCCAATAACCTGCCCGTCCCGCTCTTTAAAAATGTCTTCTTTGCAAACATTCTTTGCATTTATTTCATCGTATTATTCGGACGCCAGTGTAAGAGCTCAAGAAAGTCGATATATACACATGTTTTACAGAATGCTTCAGAAAACTTCATCGATTTAACTGTGCTGGCCTTCACCAGTGTCTCCTTCACTTCGCCATTTACCACTATCCTCCCTCCATCCCATGCTGCTTCCAAAACATATGTTCATCCACTCGTCTTTTCAATTTCCCATAGAACACTTTCCTGGTCCACTCTCCTTTCGCTAGTCACTCGGCGCTTGATTCTCAACATTAAGAAAAGTGAAGCGAATTGGTTTTTACTACTTGAGGGAGAAGCCTCAGAACGTTTCTGACAGACTGTTGAACAAGTCCTCCATGATTTTTTTTAACTGTTGCTCATCTGATTGCTCAGTTTTATACTCCTCGAGAGGTCTTTTTACACTACTTATAGATAAATATTTGTGGATAAAACGTTTGTTAATTGCTGTATGAGAAATTTGAGTCTTGAATAACTATTTTCACTAGGTTCAATCAAAGAAAAAGAACCGGGAAAAGTAATTCCTCATGTTACGCTCGGCACATGCACGAATTATTCCACCAATAACAAGGCTTCGTTGACCTCACCCTTCCAATGGTAATAATCATCGGGAGGAAGCTTTATATTAGTTCGAATTGAACTAATATAAAAATATTAGTTCAATTCGAATCCTCGAATTTTATCCTGTCGTCTTGAGATTTGGCTTCTACTTGGACTTTACTTGTTGGGTAGCAGTTTCTGTACACAGTATCGCCGTACCTTGAACAAATAACAGTCGCGTTTAAAGTGCAAACTTTAATTAAGGCCAGGAGATTAAGTACGCCACATTCTAAATTATTTATCACCATGAATAGAGCAAGGCACAACAGGAATTTACACATTTCAATTGTTTCATTCCCACCCCATGGAATACAGCCTTGACGTGGTGAAAGGGCTTCAGCGTTCTGACTACCTCTCGAGCCTAGCTGGCGGAAGAAATGATAATTGCGCCCGGGCCCGCGACGGCCGAATCACGCAAAGGCCTTTCAAGTATGCCCAAGAAAAACACCAAGACCAAAAACACATAAATGCCAACAAAATAGAGGTTGTGCGGTTTTTGAGATAGAGGAATACTAAGTTAACCATTAAAATAGGAGTTCATAAATTGGAGCAAATAGAACTTTTTACGTATATCAGAAATGTTTTTGACCGAATTGGTCAAAGTAGTAGCAATATAAGAAGAATTGGCGCTAGGCAAAGAAGCTTTCACAAAAAGAAGGGGTACAGGTACAATGAGCGAGGATTTCAGAAAAGGCTGATTGAAACTTTTTTATACGGAGTGCGGTTTTGTGCGGCGCGGAAACATGGTCACTGAAACTGGAGGATTGGCGTAGATTGGAGGCTTTTGAAATGTGGGTGTGGAGAAGAATAAAAAGGCGAAGTACACAGAAAGGAAGACAAACGATAACTTCAAGGCATGGTGGGAGAAAGAGGGGATTGTTGGGAGAAATCCAAAGGAGGCGATGAAGGTGGATGCAGGACATTTTGATTGGCAATGGTATGTTGAAGACTGTGGTAGAGGGGAGAACGCTAGGCAAGCGCGGAAGGGGTAGGCAATAGGACGTTGGACGCATTTACGGGAGCAGGAAGTACGCAGCATTGAAGGAGGTTTTAATGTAGCGCGAAAGTAGTTTTGTTTTGTTAGAATAGAGAAGTAAATGTATCGTTGTTCATTGTATAGACTTCGTTCATCCAAAACCTACCTCATAACGTAGGTAGAATACCAATTAAAAAATAGACGGTCAAAATGTTTTGAGTATCCTAACTTCAGAATGATTGCCTGCGGATAAAGGAGTTAAGGCACCCTTAAGGCACTGCGCTTCGGGACGGAAAGAGGAAGGCTTTGGTATGGATTCGGATAGCGAAAGAGGAAATTAAATGTTGGTATTTCAACAAGCCTTAGTCATGCCTTTAAAACGTTTCGCGTCCTGAATAAATTGGCAACATTGTGTCGAGATTCGATAAGAGTGGTATTTTTATCTTGATCGCCTAGCATTGAATACCTCGGTGAAGTTGTAAGCAAAATTCCTTAGTAAGCACATTTCATACCGTGCTCATATCATGAAAGGTCAACAACGTAGGCATTACAACTCGGAACTGTTTGTAAAAGTAGCCAACCCAAAACTTCGAACATGCATCAAAAAGATTCTGAACTTTGCCGTCACAAAGACTCCAATGTTGCCAGGTTTGTACGAATGCCACGAAGAATTGTAAGGCAATAACACGGCAACCCTAACCATATTTAACTCAACAGCACTCAAGTGTGCCAAGAATCGATCTAGGAAGAGCTAATCAAACTCTATTCCGTAGTGCGTGAAGATATTGTAAAAGAGATATTAAGAACGCTCGGTGAGATGGAACCACCTTTAACATAGAATTTAGCGATGTTAGCCACCTGGTCGTCACTAGGGATAAAAAAAGTGTTTCAAGACGCTGAAGAAACTTTAAATTACCGTCCTAAATAAGGTGAACACCCTCCTTAAACAAAAGGAGGGGACCACGGAGAATTTTGGCCATTTTCGATCCCAAGATGAGACGACCGCACCACACAAAAACCACCCGAGAATGTGCAAGGAAGACACCATGACAAAAACGAACGAACGCTTAATAAAATACGGAGAGGGGACGGAATCAAAGTGTCCCATTCATTCCTCAAGAGAGGAGCACCCCACGCTTCAGGGAAAGACGCGGAGAGATTATTAGGACAAAGGGAGCATTATCCTCCGGGGGCAACAGCTGATAGTGAGGGAGGGAAGGAAATAAGAGGCGATAAAGTGGAGGAGAATGACAAGGGCGGTAAGGCACGCCCTCCGCATCTCCCGAAATAGCAACAACAACCATCTTGACGACTGTGACTCCCAGCGTCACTGTGAGGTGGATTTAATTTTATCGGGAGGGCAGTTAACGATGAATCACTTGGCCCATTATTGAGAACTGAGATAAAAGAGGCCTAATAAACTACTCGTCGATGGAAGGAAATCTCGCGTGGGCCAACGTAGCAAGGCAAAAGAATTATCGCGCAGGAAAACATACACATGCAAATCTGAAGACTTGACCAATGGAACAAGTTCATGTTTCTCTGACGTCAAATGTTCGGGAGAAAGCTGGATGAGGCTCCAACTGGCTGCCATGAATCATAGGCAGACTGGATAAGAAAATGACTAAGGACGCCCAAAATACTATGCACTTATTCGCGAGAGTGATAGTCTGAAATCATGCCGTCTCATTTCATTATCTGTGCTACGAGCAATGAATTTGAAAATCCCAACACAGCTAAAGCAATTAGGAAGGTTTTCAAGTAACGACATCATTTAATTTATTGACGTCCACAAGACAATAACGCCCTAATTTATATAACGAATAATTAAAACGAATTGAAAATAATCACATCACCCGAATGCACGATCAAATGCCACAACTTAGAATGGTCCTCATTTCAAGGAATACTTTTCGCAAAAAGTGTACAAACCAATTCCATTCTCCACATAGCAACCCGAATCGGGATACCACTAACAAAATCCTGCCGACTCCGGGATACATATCCGGGCCTTCGGGGTGGGAAGTCTGTACATTAACCACCGAAACATCCTGATCCCTCTTCAAATTTTGAGTCTCACGATTAACAATAATTTTAAAACATATACGCATACGATTCACACTAATGACTTTATTATGCATGCAATTTCGGATGAAATTATGAAAAGTTGCCGCTATTGTTCCTTGTCATTAATGTACGATAAATTAGACTCACGTGCTCTGTAATCACTTCTACCTGCTTAAAAAAAAATTATCCAGCTATTTTCAGTTAATTTTACTACGGCCCTCTGAACAGTGCTTAAATACCCGATGTGGCCCTCGCGACGTACAATTTGGAAACCCCTGCCACAAACCAACCGCTCAGCAAACCAATCAATTAGTTTAATGTGAATGACGCATGCTTTCACCCCAGCACAAGCGACGACAATTATTACTTCATGCACCGGAAAAATATATTTCGAGGATATTTAATTATGAATCATCACGATGTGTTAATCTTTGACTTCACGAATTATATTGGATACGTTAACTAATTCTCCGATCCACTTACCATATTTTTAACACCCATGCATGCTCACGCCGAGCGGACTCGAAATGGACAGCAGGTGCGAGTGGGAGAAGAAAGGGCTTAGGCTGTACGCGGGAACAGCCATTTTATGGAAAACGTGGGCGGTAATCACGGGGTGGTACGATTTTTAAATGGTTCACGGAACTGCCTCCATTTTTCGAGACTAATAAGAGGCATGTCAAATATGTAAACGAGCCACCGGAACAGCAATCCCTCGCAGCGCGGAGGGATTCACTCATCAACACAAGTCCAAGGGAAATAAAACTATTACAAAACCTCGAAATGATAGCGTGCTCAGGCACGGGAAAATTCGGAAAAAATAGCCCGGGAATCCCCTCGGGATTCACTCAAAGTTAACACACGTTAGGATTCTTCGCTTAATACTCTTCCATCGAGATTATCATCCCAGTATCACGCAAACCGCAGAGAAATAAATGGTAAAAAAATGACAAATCCCTAGATATTGAAGATTCAAATGTCTGACCGAAACTTTTTCCCAGTAAATCTGAGTAATCGACTCCAAAAATGGATTCACGGTCGAGGCTCATCTCGTGCTAAGCCTCTATGGCGTGCGAAATTCGCCGATTAGGGTGGGGAGAGAGGACAGGTACTTTCTTTGTCCCACCTGTGGTTTCCCAGGAAAGTCGGACATCAGACGAAAACAACTGTAAAAACACAGCTGGCGCCCAATACCGTTCCTTTTATTTCAACAAAAAAATCATAAATACGATGTACAAACGAGTAAATTCACAACTCGTACATAGAAGTTATAATGCAAACGGTAACGTAGGGTGCTTAGAGGTGAGGGGTAGGTAGGCAGGGAGGGTTATAAAACAGTGGTTTTCCCCGACGGAAGCCTAAGGTAACTGCAGAACGTGAATGCACAAGCGTGAGAGGATGTGAGAGGATACGAACGCCCCCTAATTGCCAAACGCTGTTTTCGGGGTCGCACGTTCGCAAGTGGGTCACACCTTCTACAAAGACACACATGAATTACTTTTTTCCATTCATAACTTCACTATTAAACAAAATGTCAACCACTTAGACATTTCTAACACAATTATTTCTGAATAATTTCCGAGGAACCGTAATATTTGGCGAATTCCGAACAATTTGAAATCTTACGGGGGAAAGAGGTCGCCCTTTAGCAAACTTCTTCTCCCTGTTGGCTATGCGCTAGGTTTGAGTGGGTATTATAATGAGCCATGCACCCTAACACTTGCCTACTATCTACGCATATTACTATTGGCATATTAACATTTAAGGTAGGTTTAGGATAAGCACAGGTTGAACAACGACACATTTGCCTCTTTCGGACGTCTCCCAACGATCCCCTCTCCTTCCCCGCTATACCTACGCTTCATCATTTTTTTATTTTCCGTTCATTTAACCTTCTCCATTCTTCTCCACATCCACATTTCAAAAGCCTCCAATCTACGTCTATCATCTTGTTTCAGTGACCACGTTTCCGCGCCGTACATAGCCACGCTCCATATCGAAGTTTTGATGAGCCTTTTCCTAACGTCCTTACTCAACGTCCCTATCAAAAATTCCCTCCTCGTGAAAATCTCTTGCCTGATGCAATTATTTTCATTTCGTCCCCGCCACTTTGATCATTTTGGTCCAAAACACTTCCAAGATACGTAAACTGTTCCACCTATCCCAGCTTATGAAATCCTATTTCAATATTGTACTTATCTTTCCTCTTTCTCGAAATCCTCATTACCTTTTTCATCTCGATTGTCATCCCATAGCCATCACACATATTCTAATGCACATTTCTAATTCGCCCAATTGCCCTGCTACCCCCTTGGCTGACGGACAAACTAAGTAAAGCTTGATCATCCGCGGACCTGATTTCATGAATTCCACGCGGATATTAATTGTCACCTCCATTTCTTCCAATGCTTCTTTTATCGATGCAGAGGTAGTTCTCGGGTTGGACTACGTGAGTCATTTTTGGCTCAACGTTTCTCTCCCGTTGCAGAGAGCGTCTTCAGGACTTCGCTCCTGAAGACGCTCCCTGCAACGGGAGAGAAACATTGAGCCAAAAATGACTCTCACGCAGTCTAACCCGAGAACCACCTCTGCATCTCTCAACAGCTGCGAAAGCCTCCGATCTGCGGCCTCTTTTATCATTTCTTCCACATTACTTTGAAAAGCACAGGTGATAATGGACACCCTGTCTTAACGTGAGTCTTCTTAAAATCCAACATCGCACCCTACGAAGCAGATACACCGTCACTGCACGATACTCAGCATATCGCACGTGTCTAGTACTCGGCAACCGATGGCCGAGTGCATTTAGGGCCTTTAGCTGCCACCCTTGAGGGAATGAGTGGCTGGGGAGGAGGGGTCCACGCGTACCTAAGGCACGTCGAGGGAGAGCGGCGGCCACCTCTCCGAGAGCGGGAAGACTGACACACACAATCGCCGTCTCCGCCGAAGCTACCCATTTTACGTCCCAGAAACAAAACAGAAGCAACGAAAATAAAGGAGAAACAAAAAAAGGTGTGGACACAAATAACTCTTACGGCTACAGGCTTGCTGCTGGCTTCCTTGTCGCGCGAGAGCATCTTAAGACTGGGGAGAACGGGAGTCGGGGGAGAAGTCCTCACATAAGAGGAGTCTTGCAGCACAAAATCTTCTGAACTTAAGGCGGCAAAATGATCCGTTCTATAGGTTAACTTTTTTCGCGCAAAGCTAATGTTATCGGAAGTCTCAACAGTTACCGAGATGAGATGGAATTGATTTCAAATTATATAAGTAAATTATCAATCGTTCTCTAAAAAATAACGTTCCAACTACATATACGAACCAATAAACAGAACATAATTCCTCGTATTCTTATTAAATATTAATTTATAGCATATATATTTATAGTATAATAATATATATATCAAGGTTGTGATGGAGGATTTCATTACGTTGGAAGCGACAAAAGAGGAACCAAGTGCGCACTCGTGGGCCGATGCCCCTCCATCGACAGCGCTGACGTTTACGCCTCCTTAACAGTGGAGATGCCGCCATATTACACGGAATGTCATCGCCAAGGAAGCGAAGGGATGGGAGGGGGTGGAGGAGGGAGTTGATTCGTCCCTTGGCGAAGGCTTCCCTCGGCGCGTCCTCACTCCTTGCCCTCCCTGGCACCCACAAGACCTCTCTCTCGGGACATCGTAGAAGGGTGTCTCTGAAGGGAGAGGAGGGGACGGGAAGAGAAGGGCAGGGAGTCGCGAGTGTCCCGGCCAAAACGCGGAGAGGAGCAGGGATGGGCGGTAGAGGTCGGGAAACACGAAGGACCTACGAGAAGGGCGTCGAAACGAAGGCCAAGAGAGAATGCTCCGCTGCTATAAATAGCCGAATGTCACGACATCACGTCAAAAGACCCTTGGATGCTTATTTAAAAAAATAACAGCACGAAATATCATTTTCGACCGACTGAATATCACCCTGAGGGAGATCACTTATAACAAGTGGGACTTGGTTATAATGTTATCATGTTTCGAATACAAACTACAATTTCATCCAATGTAAGTGGTACTAAGATATTATTGTTGTGTTAATATCAAGAAGCAAAACGCAAACGTATGCGAGTGAATGACGATATACACGGATTGAATGAGAATATATTAGGGAGACTATAGGAACAATGATATTTTAGGACTCGGGTACAACCGAAATTTACAGTCTTCGGTATTCAGCATTGCCCATAGTGAAACAGTGCCCAAGCTAAATTGTACCGGTATAAAACTTGATACTTTTTAGGAAATTGCATTAAAAAAGATTAATCTGAAGAAAAAATGCTCAAAAGTGAAAATACGTAAAGAAGGACATTTCTGATGGTGGTGCGTCAGAAGTGCTAATTTAAGCATCAAAAATCATCAACAAGTATTGATTTAGTTGGAAAATCATTATTCAGGCAACAGGAATTCAAAATTATAACAGCTGCTTAGTATACTATATATTGGCGGAAAATCTGTACAGAATTCCAAAAAAGTTACGGAAATCGATTAACTTAACCTTGTTCAATGTGAATTGTTCAGACTTACAGGAGTGTACGTATTTTGCCACCTGTTATAATACTATACCATGATTTACTACAATGCCTCTCCTCTGACAGAGGAGGAATGTTTTTCAGCCAGCATTACCGTTGATACCAGCAGCCACACTAACGACCACTTCCGAGGCAAATTATAAGGAAGAATGAAGTTGAATGTAAGAAGCCTCAACTTCGCGCAATCTCAGTTTAATGCTGTACTAAATTGAAAATTAATTTTATTTTTACACACTACCACGATTAATATTTTTCCGACACCATCGAGCGAATGGTAGGTAACTTAATTGTGATACTTGTGCTTGGAATTTTATTTGTTTCACCATTGTGACGGAAAATTTTATTTACACCTCATGTTCAGTAAATCTTTTGATTTATTCAGTTATTTACTTTCTCGCGTCAAAACGTGATGACAATACTCTACATAAGAATTTATAGTACTTTTTAAATGTGCCCCTCAAGTTTCGCCTTCCCACAAACCTTTCGTTTATTATACCCATAGAAGAAATTTCAAGTCGAACATCGCGAAATCCCAAAGAAATGGGGATGAAAATAATGAGCACTGATTAGCACATACGTATGTATCATGATGAAAGGAAAACGGTTATTCCCACCTAATTTTAGAGATAAAGTTGAGCACATTCGCCCGGCAGCATTCGTGAGTAACAAGAAAAAATTGAATTTCAAGTGAAATGTTGGGCTTTAAAAAAACTCGTGTTATCATGATACCACTCCCTAACAGTTGGGAAGGTGTTTAAAGGAATGGAAACAGAGAAATGAAACGCCCGCTGCAGGCATTGACGAGGTTATCGATTCCGACGTGGGCAAAAAATGCAAAAAAACCCCGACCGTCCCTCAATCCGACCGTGGCCGTCGGAAGGGGGAGGGAATCGATGCACCCACTCACTCACTGGTGCTGCTGCTGCTCTCTTAAGAACGCGCGCGTACGCCCTCAACCCTTCGGAGAGGCTCTCCAAAGGGTTGAGGCCTCGCCCCAACACTCACTTTCCCACTCATTTCTTTTAAAGGAGGATATGGCTCTCATCTGGCATCTGGAATTCGGACCCAAACGGAAATATACATATATAGAAAAATACATGAATATCAGACGAAGTAAATGCCCCAATGGCCAATGTGTATATACATATGAGTCCTAACTAATCTTCCGAAGAAGACGGAGTTCGAGTCCGTCTAAATTATCAAGATATTACGTGCGAGTGTTCCTTTTGTGTGTTCTCGTGCTGTGTGTTGCTGTCTAAGTTTTATACATACATATACATACATATATATATGCATATATATATACACATATGTATATGCATATATATATAGTATTATTTATTATTAGGTAATCTACCGTTTAAGGTAGGTTTTTGGATGGACACAACTATCAAATAAACATTTTGTGACTCCCCACCTATCAAACTAATCTATATCAGGTCCCTCTTTATCTCTGTGTGCTTCTTTCCTCCCTTCATCTCGTCCAACATCCCTATGCTGTTCCTTCCCTTTCCTCGTTTGCCCAACATTCTCCCCTCTATTACCTTCTTCAACATTCCACTACCGCTCAATACGCCTTTCATCCTTCCTGCCTCCATACGATTTCTCTCGATAAACCCCTCACCTCACCCACCATCTCTAGTACTTCCTCATTTGTTTTCCTTTCGGTCCATTTCACCTTCTCCATTCTTCTCCACACCCACATTTCAAAAGCCCCCAATCTACGTCTAACCTCCCGCTTCAGTGACCACGTTTCCGCGCCGTACATAGCTACGCTCCATATCAGAGTTTTTACGAGTCTTGTCTTAACATCCCTACTCAACGTCCCCGTCATCAACTCCCTCCTCCTTGAGAAAGCCTCCTTGCCTAGCGCAATTCTTCTCCTTACGTCCCTACCACTTTGACCGTATTGGTCCAAACCAATTCCGAAATATGTAAACTGCTCTACCTGCTCTATTTTTTCCCCGCGTATTTTAATATTTAGCTTAGCCTTTTTCTTTCTGGAAAATCGCATAACCTTTGTTTTATTAATGTTGATTCTCATCCCATATTTATCGTACTGAACCTCCAATTCACTCAGCAATGCTTGCAACCCCTTGGCTGACTGAGCAACTAATGGTTGGTCATCAGCAAACCTAGCCGATTTTACGAATTCCCCTCCGACTTTCATTCCTACCTCCAGTTCTCCCCATGCGTCTTTAATCATTTCCTCCACATATACGTTGAACAGTACCGGTGACAATGGGCAACCCTGACTTACCCCTCTTCCTAACACTGCCCATCCGGACTCTCCGTTCCCCACTCGCACCTGAGCAGCCTGAGACAAGTACAGGTTGCGTATCAGTCTCCTGTCCCTCCAATCCATTCCTATTTTCTGCAATACACGCATTAATTTTTCCCAATTCACTCTATCAAACGATTTATATATATATATATATATATATATATATATATATATATATATATATATATATATATATATATATATATATATATACACATTTATATATAAACCATAAACACAGTACTCAACCCGAAGGTCGGTTTAGTAGGTGATGCCTACTAAATTTAGGTAGCTCACCCATGTACCAAGCCCGACGGCGTGTGAATATTCACACATCAGGGTAGGGGGGCCAGTTCCTTTCCCTGTGCCGGTTATGGTTTCCCAGAAAGATCTGGTACCCGAAAAATCAACTAGCTTGGGTGGAGCTGCAGGTGCCCAAAGTGCCTTGCCCGGGAATCGAACCCGGGACCCTCCGGTCAGTAGTCCAATGCTCCACCCACTAGACCACCGCGACCCGCACATTTATACACACACACACACACACACACATATATATTACTATTATTAGGTAATCTACCGGTTAAGGTAGGTTTTTGGATGGACACAACTATCAAATAAACATTTTGTGACTCCCCACCTAGCAAACTAATCTATATCAGGTCCCTCTTCATCTCGGTGTACTTCTTTCCTCCCTTCATCCCGTCCAACATCCCTATCCTGTTCCTACCCTTACCTCGCTTGCCCAACATTCTCCCCTCTATTACCCTCTTCAACATTCCACTACCGCTCAATACGCCTTTCATCCATTTTTCCTGCCTCCATAGGATCCCTCCCATGGACTACAACCTTGTCGTGGTGGAAGGGCTTGTGTGTTCCGATGACCCCTAGAACTGTGCTGGCGGGAGTAATAATAATTACTCCTGGAAGGGTCACCCATGCCAGATAGGTCGAAGGTTAGGAGCCAGACGAAAGGTAGTCCACGCAGCGTCTGTTCCTCAGTGAGGCGGCTGCAATGGCGTCTGACCCCAGTGGGGCGGCCATTAAGTGATGGTGTCACGTTAAAAACACTATTGAGGAAGGCAACGGGAAACCACCTCAATTATGATTCCCAAGAATATTATGATGGACACATATATATATATGTGTGTGTGTATATATATATATATATATATATATATGTATATATATATATATATAGGGTCGCGGTGGTCTAGCGGGTAGAGCATTGAACTGCTGACCAGAGGGTCCCGGGTTCGATTCCCGGGCAAGGCACTTTGGGCACCTGCAGCTCCACCCAAGCTAGTTGATTTTTCGGGTACCAGATCTTCCTGGGAAGCCATAACCGGCACAGGGAAAGGAACTGGCCCCCCTACCCTGATGTGTGAATATTCACACGCCGTCGGGCTTGGTACATGGGTGAGCTCTACCATCGCCTACTAAACCGACCTTCGGGTTGATTACTGTGTTTATGGTTTATATATATATATATATATATATATATATATATATATATATATATATATATATATATATACACACACACACACATATATATATATATATACTCACACGAGGTGTGTTAAAAAATTAACGGGATTTTTTTCATTTCGCGGGCTTGGAGAGTCCGATTGTCAAACTTTTTTTATTATGTTGGTGTACATGCCCCTGAAGTATGATAAAACTTTCACCTGTTTTCATTGTGGACTTTTCTGTGACAACCACTAAGGTGAGACGTGTTTTATGAGCTCGGCGATTTTTGGATGTTTAGTATTCAAGATAAGAAAGTAAAGACATTTGGAAGGTGAACAACCTCTTTGACATAAAGGAAACGAGAAGTAGTCATTCTAATGTGACTATGGCACTATTAGGGTGGGGAGGAGGTGGATCGGGGGTGAAAAGGAAGGTACATACATCAAGGGGTAGAAGAGGGTGGGGAAGATGCGCGAAAGGGGCGAGGCGGAGGTTCCACTGGGAGACAGATGTCCTCCCTTCTCCAGGTCCCAACTGTTGTTCTCCCGACGTCGAAAGAAATGGGAAGCGGGGTGGGGGGGAGAAGGAACCAGAGGGGTGCGCATTTGGATCCCGACGCCTCCACACTCGCAGCACATGTCTCATGTTCCATCTCTCGTCGGTTAGTCAATGGCGTACTGATGTTAATCCAAGTTACTCGAAAGTAAATACAGGTAAGACAATACTCATACATTAGTATTTCGGACACCGGCGACAGTAAATAAATGTCCGAGGAAAGCGTACAAGTGTACTTTAGGCAGTCTATGTTTATTAAGATGGGAAATTAATCGAATGGAATGTCTTAGAAACAGAGAGATGGCGATTATGAAGCTTTTTTATAGTTCTTTAAAATTCATATTTGTAATCACTTCCTCATTCTTTTAGTTTCTTCGAACTATCATCCAATTTAATATGAATAAGTGGTGATAATACACCATTCATTACAGATTTATTTGTTTAAATTTCTCCATAAGCCAGTCGCACTAAAAAATACGTCATCACAAAATGATGTCATCTCAAAACCAACCATGGCAGAAGGCATTTACTTAACCTCCATGGTTTCCGCTTTCCGTGGCTTTCGTCGATACAACTGTTTAAGTTTCCGGATCTCTCTGTCTATGCCTCCTATGTTCGTTCAATGCCCCGACTTCCCCGAAATAACACGAATTTTCTTCAATATACCTACAAACTATAGGGACACCGTAAGACGAATTTTAAGAATGAATACAACAAATAACAAAAGGGTCACAACTAGCTTATCAACATGAACTTCAATATTACGATATTCAGTTCATTTTTTTGCATTTCGTCCATGACTAATTTAAAACTTTCCATAAGGACTATGTTTTTACATATTGGGAGACACACTGCAATGTTTGAATTAATTTAAATACTTCTTCTGAAATTAGAAGAAGATTGGTTCTCTTTTTGAGACATGCACGAATATGGATCGGGAGCGTTAACAGAAATACGTTGGAAGAACCTCACTATCCTTCCACCCGTAAATATAACGATTTTATTAAGAGTGATGATGATAGGTAATTTAGGTAACAAGTCTGTGGCATTACTTCAATATAAATATTCAATTAACACCCTCGCAATGAAATGGAGTGTTAAAATTTATCTCTGAAAAATATCTTGAAGAAATCTTCTATTGTTAGTTCTCCATGCACCATCTTACCATAAAACTACTAACTAAATAATCAACCCAAGGGTCGGCATAGTAGGTGATCGTCGTTCACCCAGTACTAAGCCCGACGGCGTGTGAAAGTCAAACATCATGGTAGGGGGGCCAGTTCCTTTCCCTGTGCCCGTCTGGGAGCACACAGCAAATCACACAACTTGAGTGAAGCTAAGGTTGCCCAGAGGGGCTCGCCCGGGAATCGAACCCGGGGCCTCCGGGCGGTAGTCAAACCCTCTACCCGTGGACTACCGCGACCCACTCATACCATTTTACATAAAATTGCCAAATATTTTGAAACAATACTTAATGTAAAATAATAGTTAAATTTTGGTTAACATTATCAATTATAAAAAGGAAAAAAGGACCGCTCCCAACTTTAAACGCTGATTTTAATAAAAGTATTATTTTTTTTAATTCCAGTGCTTCATTCAATTGAATACATTACTTTCAATAGATAATTTAAACAAAGTTTATTACACCTTCGAATATTCAAAATGGCATCACATTTATTTATCTTGTTTACAACCACAAAAAAGTTTACGCCACGGTTCTTATAAAGAATGCTGCATCCACTGCTGATGCAGTGAATGGCAGCCGTCCTTTCGGGAGGAGAGCAGAAGATGAGGGGGGAGCGAGAGAAGAGGAGCGGGACGACGAGTGCGCCACGAGGGATGCGCCACGGTTACCCCAGGGGGAGGGAAATGGTCGATTGAATCGTACCCCCAGGGACCCTCACCACGCTGCATCCCTCTTCCCCTCGCCAAAGTTTCCAACCATCACCGAAGTGGACTTCCACGACCCATTCTTCCGGCGGCGAAAGTACGCAGCGGGATGTACGACGCCAATTAATTGTTTCTTTGGCCGAGGCTAAAATGAAAAGAATGTCGTGAAAAAAGTTGACAATTTTCGAACCAGAATCGATCGGGGATCAGCGCGAGGACGTGTTGCCTCCTTGCCTCGCCAGAGACAAAGTCAACAGCGTTCGTGTCATGGAAACCTCTTTTTTCCACGGGATTTGACCTCACAATAAAATGCAGCACAGGAAAGAGCAGCTCGCTGAAATTAGGAGAGGCGGAAGGAAATGGCTCCAAAACCCTAAAACAACTTTTTTCGGGCTTCTGAAACATCTGGCAAGCCCGGCAATAAGTATTATAAATTCGAAACGTGAAAAGAGCAGGCTATCATCCAAAGGGCTGCTTTACCACGATGGTTTATCCATTCACTATTCCTCATCAATGAAATAAGAAACTGGAGTGACTCCATCCATTAAATCGCATCTCCATTCCCGTTACAGTCCTGCGTCGGAACGGTAGAAATTCAGCCCAAAGCCCTTCTTTTGGCTTTCAATTTCAAACTGAGCGGGCGACCAATCGCTTGCGTCAGGGTAATAAATGCGCATGCGCGACCGTGTCCGTGATTGGATGCCGGTACCGCAATTTTACTTGGTAATCTACCCGTCAAGGTAAGTTTTGGATGGACAACTACCAAATAAATATTTTGTTTGTCCTAACAAAGCACTGTCCAGCATTCTATTCCACAACAGGCTTCATCTCTGTATACTTCCTTCCTCCCTTCACTCCTTACTTTGAATCAAGGATTAAATAGAAATGATCCAAAAGACGAAATTACCATTTTAATAAAATGACTCGGATATAATTGAAATAATAACTGTTAAGACAATATGATTATTTTGAACGAGTTTAAAAATCCGTAAATTTTCGGCGCTCTGGTGCCGAGTGATTACACCAAGATGGAAGAGGCGATTGAGAAGGGTTTCGGGGAGGGGTTCAAGTCGAACAAAAAGCTGAACACCAATACAAAGGAAACCCAAATGAAAACAGGAAGCACGTACTACACCCCTCGGCTTCGGGAACAAAACGAAGACCACCGGAGAAACACGAACCACTGATATACGCAAAGGGAGTGGGAAAATAAGCGGTGCAACAACAGCGCTCCCAACGTGGGCGGAAGGATATATGACGTTGCTTGCGTGCAGGGAAGACGGAAAAGATTTTTTCGGCCGGGGGGACCTCGCTGTCTCCCCGGGAAGGGAGAGGGTAGGATGTAGGAGTGGTGAGGCGGAGGAGGGCTTTAACGGCCGCCGAGGGAGAGGAGGGGTCGCCGTTGAGAGAAGGGAGCGGAGAAAAGGAAGACGGCGAAGCGCTCCCTCCGAAAGAACTGGAAATGGAATAAGAAATCCGTAAGATCACGTCGCCGCACCCGCAGCGGAGAGGGCCGCGCTTCGCTCCGCTTTCACAATTGCCGTAAGAGCAACTTGGGAAACCAACACCGCCGAATCGCCCTGGCCCAAGTGCTTTTCCAAAACCATCACGCCTCGGCAATTCCGTGGATGGCTTACGCATTACGAAGGGCGACCGGTAACTACGAGTATGTATATCAAACACCAGCTATCATTAAATATTAAAACTACCGCAGAGCAAAACCCAACTTCGTTCAGGCACCATCACAGCCTTGCAAACTGAAAACTGCCACTTGTCTTCCACCAGCGCAAATTTGCCTGTGGAGTCGTAATAAAATTGTGTCACCTTCCCTGAGTGCATTAACTCTCTCGGTGTTTTTTTTCGGGATGCAATAGTCTACACCATCTCATTAGCCTCCTTCCAACAAAGTATTTTTTAAATCATTCTATCTAGGTGAAGTCGGTATAATAATACTCTTAATTAGGTACCCTAGACGGTATACCGCCATGAAAGAAGCAAAACGGCATTTGGGTAATAAGAATGTATCTAGGAGCCTCTGTACTGCTTCAATTAAAATTTTTTTCACCGTTCTAACTTTTACGTTCTGCTTAAATCAATGGAGTTCGTAACCTAATTAACTCGGCAAATCGGAAACGTTCCAAAGAGCGAAGCAGACGAGTAGAAAGAGATAATCCAAAAATTAAAACACCAATAAAAAGGTTGATAGCTATCAATAAAAAAGTTAATTAACCACCAATAAACGGGTACATCGGTCACCTTGGACGAGTTATCCACAAAATTATTTACGTGAGACATTACAATTGTGAATCGGGATGGTGCAGATGCTACTGTACTGGCTTGCCATTCAGAGGGCCCGGGTTCGAACCCCGACGACTATTTTTTCAGTGGTGTCCCGATCCTAATTGAGGTGCTTTGTGGAGGGCGGATGGGACGTTAATTTGTCTGGGACCCCTTGGCGCCTTTCGTTAAGAGCAGGCTAATGCCGGCGCCGGGTTTTTCTCCCCCCCTTTATCCTTTCCTGTCCATCCCTAATGGCGCAAATGACCTCAGCTGTCGGTCGCCTCCCCAACAATACTACTACTACCATGAACAGAATTATCAATAGTATCAACAGAATACATAAATCGAAATCTTGCAGTCATGCTTGTTTTTCATAAAACTCATAGAAAATGTCTCATTCAAATGTTTATAGATGCCTGGAAAATCAAAATAAAAACATCTCATTCTAAACACGTCCCACGCAGATGTGTGTGCGTAATTGACTCCTTTCACTGTGCAACATTTAATTTAAATATGTAGCAATCGAGAATACTTAACACGTAGCTGTGCATTAATGGAACGGGACGCAACATTTACAGTTGGCAAGAGGAAGCTTGATTGTTTCTTAAGTACTGGTTTGCTCACTTTCTTTAATGCTGTGCACGTCTTTGGTACGTGAACCGAATCTCGAATCATTAATCATGGCACGAGTGACGTGACTGCTGTGGTATTCTTGCCTGTACGTAGCTTTTTAATTAAAGAAAGACGACAATTTCAAATACACAGTTAAATCGCCTCTAAAATAAGAACCAACTCTTCAAGGGTACAAATTTATCAAAAAGGAGAATAAAAAGACACCTCTCAATCAACAAAAATGATTGATTTTCAGGTGCAAAAGAGGAGACCTATCCTTCGATATTCAATCCGAAGGCTTTCAATTCCATGCTGTAAGTTTTTTATTGTTTACCATGGTGACGTTTTGATATTCCTTGAAAATAAGAATACACAGCAGCCACTGTGGATATATATTTTTAGTGAATTTACTAATTTCCAACCAATTTAAAAATACTGATTCCAAATGCATAAAATAAGACGTTGGTCGTAAGTGCAATTATCTATTCCAACAGAAAATTAAAGCGATTGAAACCACACATCTCTCCTTTTCCTAAGATATTAGTTGACGAAGTCCATCCAATTGAGAAATGTTTCAAAGTAAGACTTCGGTAATGCGTTTGATCACCGTAGGTTATAATTGCAAACAAAGGTGTTCGGATTTTCGCTCCATTGAATACTACCGGGGGAAAGGGTCCCGCTGTAGACGGACGCCTTCAACTGCATTCTATCTCCTGCTGGCGAGTGATTAAGTATCTATACCAACCCAGCACCGGAGAATCCTCTCAAAAGCAGGAGACAAATGTTTTCACTCGAAAGAAAATTTTAGACAGCTATCACAAGTGATTACCACAAATGAACACCCGTCATGGCACTGATTTAACTGCTCTAACATAACGAAACCTACTTACACTGTTAGCATAGTCTCTTATAATAGGGGTAATTTACAATCGTTGTAATCGCAGAAAAAGGAATTACGAAAAAACGCTAAAAGACACACACCTGCCTAGAGTTGTGACGCATGTCAAAAATCATCATACTATCAAAGCCAATTTCTGTTCGTCACATTACGGGTATTGTATTGCTGGCCGCAGTCTTTTAAATTCATACGGCTTTGAAAATTTGCATGTTATTTCATAAAAGCAACGCTCTCAACCACTTTTTAATATAATAATTGAATGTAAACTTCGTAGAGAGTACTAAAGAAGAAAATAATACTATAACGCCAGGACATCCTGTTCGGCAGAAAGCTGTAAAATACGAATTCGTTTTTTTTTCATGGTTCACAAAACGTTATATAACTATGAATACAGATCAAATAATAGATAATTAAGTGGACAGTAACAGATTAATAAGTGGATAGCTGACAAAACTCAAGGTGGAGTCTCTTTGAAGCATCTCCATAAATCCGATATTCATAGTCGTTATGCTTTCAGAGATAATCCCGAATGTTAATTCAGGATTGTTTCCTAATTACGAAAAAGAGACATGCGAATATTTACGGAAATCGTGAAAGCAAAAATATAGTAGACGGAAAAATAGTATCTCAGACGTTAATACTGAGATGACATTAAAATTTTGGATGATGCCATGTAAAAATTTCGACGAGGCATTTTCACTCTATTCGGGGCTCTCTAAAATACAAGTTTAACGGATGGATCAAATAAACCAAAATATAAGTGCAGTTGAATACTTCATTTAACTACATCTACATAATACTCCGCAGGCCGCAGCGGGGGCGTGTGGCAGGGGAGGGGATTGGGTCCCCCTTAAAATACAATAAAACCATATGCAAAACCAAATCCTGTTACCCCTACGCAAATACTATTTTGATTATGCACTCGATAAATTTTAATCACACGAAAGAAAGCACTTACATGCGACACTATTAAATAACAGGATACATACACTCAAATCATGTTGCAGAACTTTTAAAAAGATGGGCGTATCAAATAAAAAGAATATCATGGAGGAAGAAACATACAGAATTTCGACAAATATATACACTACAAATTCTGATTATCTCCTACGCGATTGCCGTCATGTCTATTTTGATCTCTAGTGGTTCGAGGAAAAAACGACATTTGAAATCTGTCCGTTCTACTGTCAATTTCCCTGATTTTACATTAGTGATCTGATCTAAAATCAAAAAAAAATTAAGTCGGGGTCTAATATGTCTGTACGTAACATTCTAAGATAAATAACCTGTCTCATATTTGCGTAGTAAATTTAATCTTTATTGAAGCCTACGGTCAACTATTGGCTCCCACCCTAATTCTGTCAATAGTGTCGCGACACTGCTACCTTGTTCATAACAACCGTTCGCAAAACTAACTGCTCTAAGTCTCACTCGATCTAGTTCTAAAATTAAGCCTACTTCATGAGGATCCCATACACTGGCAGCATATTCAGGGTGGGACCAACTAACGTGAAATAACATAGCTCCTCGTCCCTTTCATTACAATTCTATACACTTTCACATTCAATAAACTCATACATTACAACACACCATAATGACAGGAAATTCTCTCTTATTCTTTCTACGAGGCCGCAAATGAGGAGAGTGAGTGTGGCCCCCAGTGCCCCCGAGCTTGGCGAGGCCAAGGGCCCCAGCGGAGAGTGAGAGAAGACGATGGTGACAAGGTTCCGAAGGTGGAAGGTTCCGATAAGCGCGATAACCACTCCGGAGTCGTCTCGGAAGGAAATGGCCGACCACCCTTCACTCATCTCATACCGAACGACAACCACAAATTGAGCAAGAATTACGCCAACCAGGATGCACCGCTCATTTAACAAAATGGAGAAATATGTCAAAGCTATATGTGAGGCGGAATCACATAACATGGACAAATGCTGTCATTCGTTCATACGTTATTATTCGCCTTCCCGTCTTTCATTCCATTAGCCCTTGTAGAAATTCGGCGCATTAATTGCTTTGTGAAGGACTCTTCAATAACCTATTAAGCCAACATCAACTAGACACCAAATTGGCGCCTCAGAATCCCTGCCTGGAAATAGCGACGAGGGGATTTTGGGCCACATGAAGACAGTGTTTGAGCGAGTATCCAACAAGAGCACTCAAATCGTTTCCTTCCTCGGCAGGAGTAAATGTTGCCAACAGCGCATGAAATGTTACCACATCATTATAATAATTGCTTAGTAATCATGATAGGGGAAAAATGACAGACATGAGGAGATTATTAATCAATATCTATTTATTGGATTGGATACGATTTAATTGTGCCATCACGAAATTGAAAAAATCCAACTACAACCCACAAATGAAATTTGTTTAATCTCTTGTCAAGTATTTACTTGCCGTAGATCGTAGAAAAAATTATCATAGCTTTTTTCTAATTGACTAAAATACACTGATGAAATAAATAAGAATTTACAAAGGCCTATAGGCGATATTCGAAATATAACATAAAAACAATTGGTTTCCTAATAACATTTCACGCCACTGAAAGTTTTTTATACGAAGTTACTGAATTACCCAAAAGGGAATTGGAACGCCTTTTTAAACACCACACAAGGCAACATTTTTTCTGTATATTACACAAAACGGCACTCTAGAGCGCTCAACTTGGATACTTACACCCAATAATTAGATGAAAGCTCGCCGTGTTAGGCAATATATTTCAACACATTCGCGACGATACGTACAAGTACAATTCTTCAATATGTTCGGGCGATTTCCAACCTAGCACATAGATGATTTTAATTTAGAAGACAGCATACCGTACGTAAATTTTAACCTTAAGCAGTAATTTAATTTCAAGGAAGTAACTGTATTTAGCCACATTCAACGGTGATTTCACTTTCCCTTGCTTCCTAGGTGAGTGGTGATGATTTTTCATTACTTGGCAGCGAAAAATGAACCGTAAAATTGACACCAGCCTATGAAATCCTAGGTTAAAGGTGAGTCATACAACAACGACCTCGATGCAGGCACAGTCTAAATCAGGCCTGCATACCGGGGGGAATACAAAGCAATCGAATACTACAGAATTTAGATGAAGTTTAGGCTGCCAGGGGCATGATTAGCCGCGGTTTTTTTCAAAGAACGTCAAACATTTTCAGAAAACGGTACTTTGCGTAGGCAATTCTCCGTTAGGCTAACAATTCGCACTCCGCTGAACAATCCGGGTTTAACTTTCGCGTTAATGGACATTCAGTGTTAAGGTTTCTCTCTTTTTCCGCATGTTGTTGCCCGCTGCAAAATGAACAAAAAAGCATGCTCGCACCCGGACAATACTTTCACAGACGCAGGACTGAAAACTCGAGAAATAACTTCGAAGGTCGGGTAACCCGACTCTCCTTACGGGAGAGGATGGAGAGGAAAAGGGAAGGGACGTAGGGAGGGAGGGGGAAGTCACGGCGACTCACCGCGTCGACCATCCTTCCTTGAGGAGCCATTTAAGGGCGACTGGGGAGGAGGGGGTGAGGCGTTGGGGCAAGGGGAGAGGTCGAGGTCCCACCCCACTCGCAGCCGGGGTTGGGGGAAGGGTCGGGGGCAGCGAATGCAGCGAGAGTGAGTGACGGAGACCCTCTCTCTCCTCCAATACTGCCTTCCGCCCCCGGGCCCCACACCTCCGAAGAGGGCCGCATCCGGACACTTCGGAGACCGTGAACCACGTTGCCATTTCGGAGGAGTCTCGTAAACGAGGCGGTGATTAATTTGCCACTCAAACCGCAAAGGGGACGGGTGGACAGAAGGGAGGGTTTGGCACAAAATACTGTACACATTTGGGAGATCAGGAACTATTCGCGAAGTTATAAAGAACTGAAGTAAAACTTTTAACAGGAAGTTTTTCATGCATGAAAGAATAAAAGCTGTGAACTAACGCCTACTCACGCGAGACGAGCGATGGTATAGATTACAATAAAATAATAATTTACAGGTAAAATAATCTTCCTACTCTACATAAATGAATTCTGGGAGATTTCAGTGCAATTGCTCTAATACTTGAAGGTGTGTGGAAATTTTGACCTACAAACTTGGTATTTCTTAATTATCTTACTTCCGCCAGAATATTAATTTTTTTGTAATCAGTCTATGAAGGAAAGGCCAACCGCCCGTTTTACCGGCCTCAGTGGCGGCGGGGTCACATTCTCGTCCGTCAATCCAAAGGTCGCGGGTTTGATTCCCGTCTGGGTGGGCTTTCCTCCACCTAGGGCTTGGGTGTTTGCAATCGTCTCCATTGTTTTCACTGTTAACAGCCCGATGAAAAGAACGAAATGTGCTCTTTCCGGACTAAGGCTAAGAAAATGAATGAAAAAGATTTTACCGCATATTTTAATTGCAGGTCAACGAGTGATTCCTTCCCTGGGTGTCCTAGCAACCATGCCACATGCTTGGACCCTTACGGAACTCGACGTCTGTTGGGAAACAGGCCCTTAACAGAGGATCATTTCTAGCCATCCAAGTGCAAATGAAAATAACCAAGATAGCGATAACTTGATAAAATTTTATCTTTTATATACTTTCCTGGGGAAATGAAAACCCCAGAAGGAACGGTTTCCACGCATTGCGTAATGCCAACACTGGATTACAGAGAGAAAAAAGAAACACCACATCACAAGGAAATGCGCAGTCGGGGAATACCGGAACACTCCACTCAAATGTCAAACGTTTCGACAAAGATTTCAACTTTTAACCGGGGAACGAAGCCTCTAGTGCGATGTGGGGCCATAAACCGACAGCCTTTTGAAAACAGGTTTGTCGCCACATGTCTCACACCTCGCGTTCGGCTTCGTCCTCATTCAATGAAATAACGATACAAATAAATTTATACGTATTTTCCGTAGAGGAAAACTTTGAAAATTTCCGGGTTTACGAAATGGGAAAATTAACTCCCAGTCAATTCAGTCACTACTTTTTCTTACGGCCACACGTCGCCAGTAGAATTCTACAGCTCTTGTCAGACGGCTTCAGCAATTGAGCAAAACGAAGCGCGACCAAGTAAATGGTGGAACCTTCATCTCAGCTGGCGGACCGTCAACCATTGCGCCAGGGCAACAATTTTTCGAACGAACGAAGTCGCCCTCGCCAACAGTAAAATGAGAGTCTTATGCAGGGAATACTTTTGTAGTTCTGTGATTAAATTAATACAATAATTGAATCCCGTAATGACGATTAATATAGAATTGCTGACCGTGCACACGCTGAATGCGAGTACCTAGTGATGGGGTTTTAATAGCTCAAATCTGGCCGACTTTGACGCTTTGATTTATTTTTTCAGAAAGATTACAAATTCGAGCTTCAAATAGCCCATGCGAAATGTCAATGAATATCAAGTTCAACGTTGACATCAATGCCAACCAAAAACGACCGAAAAAGTTAATAAAATGATTCACCCTTTTACTATGGACATCCATCGAAAAAAACCATCCACGTCAAAAATAAAAGGCCAACCTGATCCTTGGAGTTAATGCATTTTTTGTAACAAAGGAGCTTAGACGATCTACCAAAGATAGAAAAACTTTAAATGAAAATTTGGACAACCCTCCAAATATTAATCTTCACTGTCAGAACATTATCTGTGCACCCACATGAAATGGTTCGTGTTGCTGGCTCTGGAGGGCCAAGAGAAACTGCCCCCTTGGAAACTTGGGCGGAGGGAGAGCATGAGTTGGCAACGCTGTTGTCGCGGATGGAGGGAGGGGGGTTTGGCAAGGTCGGGTGATCGAATCCCATCCCTCTCTTTCCTTCCTCGTCGCGTGCTACGCCAGGAGGGAGGGAGGAGGAGGAGAGAAGGGGGAGAGGGGGCGGGAGCGGAGGGAGACATCGCGAGGACATGCAAATGAGCAGAGGTGGAAAACAGGGAATGGATGCATGAATCACCGCTCAGATCACAAAGAAAAGAGCAAAAGGGAGAGGGCGTGAAAAGGAAAGTGCAGCGTGCGTGGAAGAGAATCACGTTTCGAGGAAATGACGAAAGGAATGCCCTCAAATCGGGACGACCAAGTCGAAATGCAGCGGCTGGCGTTCTTCGGCAGCCGGGTGAGAAAAAGACGTGACTTGCATTAACCTAGGGAATAAACACGGCAAGTCACGCCTTATCTGCCGCCGGCGTTGCCTACCTCAATGCAACAAACCACAATGGAAGGAGTCGAGGATCCCGAGTGTTCGCGAAATATGAGAGTGCGGATCATTCCCAAAACTGTGATACCCTTTTGTTCGAGAAGAAAGAGTAAATTTATACGGAATAGAGTAATAATAAAAATAATAAACCGTTAACCAATTGTGTCTTTCCTTCCCAGCATACGTATGCGGTCTAATTCTTTAAACTGTTTCTTCACTTTCTGTAGGGATCCCAATTTATGATACTCGGGTCATGAAGCGCTTTTTGCACTTTGATAATCGCTCAAGATAAAGATTTATTGAACGATGAGGTGCCTATTCGGGAACAACGCTTCGACCGAAGATCGCACGGGCTATGATTTGTACGAAAGAGGCGATTGGAATTAAAAGGACGACAACCCATGTCGATTCAACTAAGGAAATCACAATACTCCTGGGTGACAGAGATGATGGCTGGCTTTTGTTGACGATGAGTATTTCGGGAGGTACTCTTAGTATCAGAGTACACCCTATTAGGTTGACGGTAAAAATTAAGTAGTGACGTCATGCGATTACACTTGGACGGCGCTCACGTTAATAGTTAATAAACATGCGTCAGGGTGCTCCGGCGCCATGTGTTTCGCGCCTCAAGCAGATGGTCCACCGTGCAGCGCATACAAGTTGAATAATATTTGTCCGAAATAATTTCCTCCGAGTATTTATAAAAATATATATATATATATATATATTTCACGCTAATATCTCTTTTCATCGTCACATTTTTCACCGTGAATACAGATTTAACTTGTCACGTTCATTTGGAAGTTACTACCACAGAAGGTTAATAAGTAGGAGCCAAAACTTCAGAAAAATTATAACTTAAGATATTCTTCCTCTGTGGGCCGCGGAAGGCCAGTGTTAGAGCGTTGGACTATCTGACCGGAAAGCCCGGGTTCGATTCCCGGGCAAGCCTCGCCGAGCACCTGCAGCTTCACCCAAGCTATGTGATTTTTCGGGTACCAGATCTTCCTGGGAAACCATAACCGGCACAGGGAAAGGAACTGGCCCTCCTACCCCGACGCGTGAATTTCACCCGGCGGCGGGTTTAGTACTGGGTGAACTCTACCGTCACCTACCAAACCGACCTTAGGGTTGATTACTGTGTTTATGGTTTTGTTATTCACCCTGTGACTAAACTGAGATTTTGCTTTGCAAGAGAAGCCTGCAAATCCCACTAACCACAAATTATTAGAAGCGATGAGCAGCCATGATAAAAAGCCAGATAAACAAAGTCATCAAAAGCACAACAACGATGTGGTTTACCTAAAAGGTCTACACTCGAACGAAACAAATTTGAACATGCATCATCAAAAATTCTACAACCCTATTATAAATGCATAATTATTACCAAATCCTCCCGAAGATTTACGTTAAAACTTAACTTTGAGCAGGCAATTTAAACAAATTCATTTCTGAGGAAGATTTCGCCCTATCAGCTGCCTACTCGTAGATTGGCCGCCTTATTCACAAATAATACAATGTCGCATATACAGCTTCAGTCTCATTTAAAACCCCAAGAGTGAACCCTGAGCAGAACAGCCATTAAACATTTAAAGTTTATCCACTGCGTCCGTAAACTGTTCATATTTTTGAAATGAAAGTAGAAGCGCACAATCCAGCAGCATTTTTCAACAGGAAAGGTGAGGAGAGGAGAGATTTCTCCATCCCAGACGCGCCCTCTCTTGCTTCGGACCCTGAGGAGGAGAGAGACCGCCTTCCCCGTCAAACGTTTTAATAGGAAGCCGGCGAAGTGGGAGGACACTTCCTTTCCAAGGCCGCCATCTCTTCTTAACCGGATAGGAGAGGGAGGGGGTTTCGGAGGGGTCGGCGGCTGTCCGGAGAGGCTTTGACCCTCACGGACTTGGCAATGACCTCTCTCGCCGTGCGAGCGAGGACGAGACAGCAGAGGGCGCAGCGAGCGACGGGCGGCCTCGCCAAAGGGTGGGTGGGAGAAGGTGACGGGGGGGCCGGCGGGGGAGGGCGGGTGCACGTCGACTGCCAGCGCGAGGTGCACACTGCATGCATACGCGGACGACTCCCTCCCCTAACATTAGATGCCAGCTTCGGTCTCTCTCGAGGAGATTCCGTAACCAAGGATTTTAAAAAGTCTGCGATTTGGAATTTTCACGCGTTTCGTATTTAGAACTTGAAATGTCCATTTTGTAACACCTTCGGTAATGCGCAATTTCATATTTCCTATCACATTAAATGCATTCTGATTATCAGTAGTCGGCTGGCTAAAGGTAGGTTTTTTATGGACCCTGGCCTAGTACTCTACAGAATTCGTCCGTCGAAACGAACAAAAACCCTGGGCCATATATCAGAATAACTCGTTATTTACACTAACAGCATGATGATATAAAATCTTACAGCATGGGCATTTATCCAACAGATACGGATTGCGATTCTGGTGAGAATGAGGTTTGGAAAGAGAGAAAATTTCAACATCAATACTTTGTTCACCAAGACGATTACTTCCCGAGTCATCTCCGATCTCCTGGATGATGCTCAAATTGAAGCTTGGAATAGTGAGGCTGGAGGTGTGCCTTCTTCTTTATATTCATCCTCTAGGATTTACATTGGTCACAAGAGATGGCTGACTGACACTGGCATGGCCGAGCCCAAGAGGTTCTAAAATAAGATTACATTAGGCGTCCGATACAATCTTTGACATCAACGCACCACAAATCAACATCGTTCATCTCAGAAATGGCTTTTTAAATCAATATTTGTGCATTTTCTGTCATTGATAATTCTGTTACTTTTAACAATTAATTTTCTTTAGAATCGTATTAATCCCCAGTTGAATTAATCGGGATATCATCATGATTGGTTAACTCTTGAGCATATCCTGGACGGTTCCTCGAGTACTTCCGCGCAGTCTAAGATTTGCCACCCACACACATTTGCCATTTCCTTTTTCGGTTTTGCATCCATTCTAACCTACTACCACGCCGCCCGAAATGTCCAATCTCTGCCCCACCTCCCTCCTCTAACATAATGTCGCTTATTCACTTGCCTTCTTTGTCATGCAGACACTTTTCTTTCTCCTTCCCAACGTCCACATCTCAATTGTGCCCATCCTTATTCGACGAAGGAAACTATTTGTTAAGATGGAATGCCACACTGCGAGTCCAAGTATATATTTTCTTTAAGATGCCATTCCGAGCTCTGGTCTCCTATGTCATCTTTGCGATAAATACGTCTGACTTACGCAGTAATTATACGCTGCTGTACTACCGCAATTTCCTGTAAAATACCGTCAAAATATATAAGCGCTTCCAGCAATTCGAATTAATGGCTTTATATTCTAAGTTTTGAATTAACTACCACACCTATTCCTTTAGGAGCACGCACTCTGTTTTCTTGCCGTTATTTAGCTTCAATAAACTGATAGAGCATGATTTTCAGCAAAAAAACTGCAATCTTTTGTCCGAGTAATGCATCACACGTAACACTTTTTCAAACTGCTCTTCTCCTCAGTTCATTATTATCTCAAGTATCTCGAAAGACTGGCGCTTTATTGTGAAACTCACCTTGCGTTATACTCTAAGAAGAAGGACGATGAATGTAGAGTCGGAAGAGGCAGTAATAAATACAGGATTAACTGTCACCGCCATTTCTTTGCACTCATGCAAAACAGAAATGGCAAGGGTGTTATAAGAATTCATATTTAACACATGACTATGGGGCGATATCCCACTTTACTTCAATTTTTCAATTGTTTGCGATTCATAAATAATCATAGTTAGAGATTTTTCAACCGAAATATGGAAAACGTCAAACCCACGGAACTTATGGGTTGGATTCTCTAAAAAGATTTATCAATCAAATCTTGTGCTTATCCGATACACGTAAATAATCCTTTCTATTTTGCAATCCCTTTAGCAGAACGAGAAAACTAATCCCAGCGGCAATGCTAACTAATACATTTTTCATTTCATATACCAATGTTTGCACTGTCATAATGAGGATCATCAGTGGACGGAATTATGCTCATGACTAGTTTTTTGAAGACGCGAAGCTGATGTTTAGTTCAGAATTGGCGAACCGCAACGCCAGAGCCAGAAGGGATTGCAATCTCTTAGTAAACCGTCGATCATACACTGCCTTCCACCTCGACAAAAGAAAATTTATATCATCTCGCGTCTAATCAAGTCAAACCGACGTCTCGGAGAGAGACATTTTTTGTGTAATACTGTCCGTTTCCGTGATAACAGTTGGATCAGGAATTAGGATGGCAAATGGAACCATTAGCCAGGAGCGCAGATTCATATCCTCACTCTCCAAATTAAACATCTTACGATAAATATTCCTGATGTCCCACAATTACCGATCCACCCCACATTGGAGGATACAACACCGTCAGAGCAACTACAATTTGTCGAATTAATCATGCAAATTAATACTTCTAATAATAATAATCTTATGAAACGATGAGGACCAGACCGAAAAAACGAATCGTATGCCATCGGGGGGAACCCAACGTACTGAAAATATATAAGGCACTCTTGTAATTATTACGACTCACTTTGACAATGGATAAGTGAGGGACTCATCGCAACTAGCCACTCCTGCTAACAAGCCAATTTGCCCGGCGAAGGCTCCAAAGTGACCGCTGCGTCTGCCAGTCATCGTTCGTATGCAAGCGCAGTCACCGAGGAAGGAAGGGGGCAAGATCTCTCGACGGTGGAGCATCATCCCACCCCATCCTACCCCTGTTTCCTTTGTACTCCGGAGGACATACGGTGACCTTGGGAGTCGATTCGCATGCGGGTGGCGCGGCCAATCTTCCCCCGACCAACGGAAACACCGGCCGTGTATGCAGTCCAGCAAGCCTCGTCTGTGTACAAGCACAAGTACTCGAGTTTGCGAAGTTAGGCGAAGCACACGACGACTACTTCTTCCCCTCGCGCTCTCTCTCTCTCTCTACTCAAAACTCCATTCAGACTTCATCAACTTGCGGCCAACTCGGAGCACCATGGAGTGGGAAAACAATTGCACTGCGTTCGATCATTGCATCACAAACGCAGAGGGGTGGGAACTAAGGAAATGAACAAAGGACGGAGGGAGAAAACACTCGCGCAAGACCATTCAAACCTGAATAAAAAAGGAGCAATTGAGGAGAGGAACCGTGGGGCAGTTTGGCAATGCCCTACTGTCAAAGGTGATTCCGTAAGGGAATTGCCGTTCACCGCCCCACTGCACACGTTGGACGAATCACTACACGTACTTCTAATACTCTCCGCGACGCGCAAGAAGAGATGCGACAAACAGCTGAAAACAAGTAAGATCCAAGTCGACGTGCAATGGGAGAACAGTGGCCGAACTTCTGAATTAATTAGGTGCCGACTCGCCAGATGCAGCAGCCGAGGGAATTCGCATCACGTACACTTCGACTGGAAGGTATCACTCGGCAGAGCAATACCCATCGTAAATTTAACTCCACACACATAGTGATACACAACAGCATTTTCAATACCGTATCTTCAATTGTCCCTGGAGGTTGTAAGCACGGATGAAGATGGAGAAATTATCTGAACAAAAAAGGTGACGATTAGACGGAATGGTAACCGAAGAGACGAAGCTGACGACAAAAATGAGAAGAACGCATGAAACATGGAAGCGAGAAGTCTCCTTGATGGGACAATCACTTCCAGCCCTATTTTCGTCAACCATCAATAACCTATCCCTAACAGGGACCTAGAACATAAGTGTAAGACATAGGACATAAGTGTAAGAACCAGAATGGTCATCAAACTGGAGACGTCCTGCAGAAGGGCACACGTCCCACAACAAATGGTCTCCACTGGGTAATTGGAATCCAATGGGACTAGCTTAACCGCGGGTGGGACGAGGCTCCCCATATCTGACGGACTACATCACCGTAAAATCTCGACGAAATGGGCGGAAATCAGCACTCTGGAGCATAGTATGCTTTCCACAGACAGACTAGCACAGACGAAATTTGAAAACAAGGGCAATCGATCGTTAAAATTGCACGTACATGCGATGGACTTATTCGTGATCGGAGACATGACCGTCGGTCTAGCGCAAGGCGGAGATGGTGTGATGGGGGAAGGGGGGTTCCGGCGGATTAGGAGTGGGGGGGCGGGGGGCGAAGGTATCAACGACCCATCGCCGTCGCTGGTCGACTGGATCGAGGCGGCACGGGGCGGAAGGAAGATGGTCGGTCGGCTCTCGTGCTCGCTCTATTGGGTGGGTGCGCGCCTTCCCCTCGGAGGAATTAAAATTCGGCCAGAGGCGACCGGAGGCTCGGTTCGGCCAAACGGAAAAGGCGAACACACTACTGGGGGCGGGGGGGGGGGGGCATCGGGCAGCCACATCCACGGACCAATCTCGAAGGGCAGGCTAAAACAAGCAAACATTGGGAATTTCCCAAACATTGCATTTCCCACACACAAGGAACTATTCAAGCAAGGATCACGATCCAAGGTGATTGGGGATATAATGTCTCCAACTCACAAAAACACTTGCAATGCAAATAAGGCATTAAAATACCAGTTATAAAGGCACCCCTATACAAAATGAGTCGCAGAGCACCGAGATTAGGTTTTCCATTAATACTAGGCCGTTGCGTTGGACTTTCGTCAGAGAAAAATCGCCATCTACCCACGAACTCCCAACACTTTATTCCACACATGTATGAAATACTACAAAGTTGTCAGTTTTCCCACTGACACGCACAACTGCTCTCTGGCTTTAGTTCAGCAGCATGAGAAGAATAATGCATACTCATTGATAACGCATAAATACACACACACACACAAAGCAGCAGTAATTACAAATATTTAGGCGTTTAGTCAACTAGGGAAGTGTGGCGAGGAGCTCATGTGTATAATGATAGGCGGAAAACATTTAAAGCACTTAATTGGGCATTGAAAAATTAAAAAGGACGAAGCGTCCATTATATGGGACCCATAAAAGGTGAGATGCGTTCAAATCAATGAAAAACCAATGAAAGACAGCAGCACATGCATGTACTCGGTTGACATAGGCAAGAACATGGCGTAACGGATATGTTGGGTATTGTAAAATGTAAACGTTTGCAAAATATGAGAACAAGGAGCAGCAGCTTGGGAGCAATGCATTGAGTGGCAAAAAATTATCAACCGTGGGAAAAATTAAATAAGAAAATCGAAAAACTGCAATCTAACGTTTTTAAAAAGCAAACAAGAACACAAAAAAACTTTTAGAAAAAATGCTCATTCCTAAATATTAGTGCGTGTTGAATGGAACAAGCTACCTGGAGAGATGTTTTGGGCCCTTCCGATACAATATTATAAGTATTAAGAATCCGAGTAGGCAGCCACAGGACAAAGGACTGTGCGATGAACTTTAAAATGACCGAAGGCAATTGTGAGCGATGCAAAAAGCACGCGTGAGGTTCGATGGTGCGGAGTTTTAGGCCGGGGTATGTTGGACGGACTATGTTGGATGGCGTGTGACTTCCCACGGTGCAACGTTTGACCCCTGGGTAACTATACGTACTTTGCAGTTGCTTTGATTATCTTCACATATGCCAGCTTACTTTTGACGTATTAACGATTGAAATTCTGTCGTTAATGAGATGGTGTTTTTTATAGAGATTGGTGATGAGATGTTTCCTGCTCTTGTATTAATTTTAATAGCTTTGATTACCGTTTGTACAAAAACAGCTGCTTATTTTAGTTTTGTTGTGATTGAGAATCTGATTATCATATTGTAATGATAATGGTACTAATATCTCTTTTTTGTAGAAATTGGCGTTGGAACGTTTCCTGTTTTTTGTTGCGGAGAGGCGATGGTGTTGTTAATGACTTGTGTGCAACCTGACATCATGTACCCGAACGTGTATAGTATTTTAATAATGATTAATAATAAAATTTTCAAATTCTTGCATCATAATCCTGGATGCAACGTGGGTGTGACATGTAGATGCCCAAAATATCGACCAAAAGCAGTGCCGTTTCACCTGCGAATGTGTTCAAACTAGTATGTCCAGGCGAAGATTGTGTACGCAAGGGACGAGAATTGTTTTCACATTCTTACGAAAAAGAAAAGGGCCCGGAATTGCATTCCAATTCATCACACGACTCCCACCCGAAGGAGTAAGATCAGAAATCCCAAGAGCTAGCTGGTGGGAGCTTTAAAAGGCTCTTTGAAGCCAAAGGACTCGCGAGCAGTCGGGAGGTAGTCGCCTTGAAAAAGGTAAAGGTTTAAAGAGAAGAAAAAGGAAATCCCAAGGCATTGGCCGCCGGGAACATGCTTGGAACGGGAGGAAGCATGGGATTACCACGGGGGCTTCTTGCTCACATGCGGACGCCGTTGCCCCGTCTCGCACTCGTCTTGTAGCACTTTTAATGGCTTCCTGCTCACTTCTTTGAGCTAAAAAAAATCAAGGATTCGTCACGCGCCTTGGGAGAGTCGAGACTCAACAACAGAGTGGCGAAAACCCAATCCATTTTCACCTGCAACACACTTCAAAACTTCCACTTCACAGGTTCAATTTTGGAAAGGAATTTGAATCGAATCCTTACAAAAACATCGAGTGGCAATTTTTTTCATCATCATATTTTCAGCAGCGCGCGTTTACTGACGAATGACAGGCCATACCTGTCGCTGTTGAGGGAATGGCACGTTCACCACTAACCTAATCCTATTTCATACCGATAGGACGACGGTCAGTCAATTGTTTAATTGTCACTGTAATTTAGACAAACATATGCATAAAAATATCTATGAATGAGGTACTTGAATCAATAATTTCATTTTCATCATACATATTTTATTTATTTACTCACTATGCGCCAATGAAAAATAAATCTTATTCCATTTTTATAATAATGGTTAATTCACATGCATGCTCCACGATATCTGTGTACTATGAGTCGTTGGTTTGTACAAATACGGGCACGACTACTTATCAACCAGCTCACTATACACTTGAATCTTTTTCCTTGACGCAACTGTTTCATTTCGGGACACACCAATCAACATTGACATCGTAGAGGCAATAATGGAATCAACCGCAATAAACACCGAGAAGTGACATTTGAAAAGGAGAACTAACAGACGTCATGCATGGTGAAACTGTACAAATTTAGCCTGGATGACAAAAATGGATGGGGAATAAACCAAGTTTTATGGGCATGTAATGAAGTACACATTTCGTTTAAATTTAATGGCATTCTGAGTGTAAACCAGACGCCCTAATATAATAACCGTTTGGTTCTTGCATAAATAAATTAACACACCACTAAACGTAATAAAACGCCACACTCTGTGAACACTATAATGATAATGCTTCAAGGAAAAATGATGCCCTTGATAAACGCACAGAAATATTTAACCCAACACGATAAAAAAGGCTCAACCATTGCATAAGAGAAGGATCCCTTATGGTGATTCCAAACCGGGATCACGTGATAAGAAAGGCCAATAAAAACATGCTCGTCAAAATAAACAAAAAGTAATCAGATCATATCGCTATATTAGTACGGCCATGCGTTCAGGAATGGAGACATATCGACGGAAGGGAATATGGAGGCACAGCGTTCTGGTTCTACCCCGACGGCGAATCTTAAGGGCGGACGGCGGACTTAAGGGCATTCAACAGTTCATTACATGAATGCCATGTCATAAATAGCTCCCTAAAATATCCATATTCAGATGGAATATATATTAATCAGCTCCCAGCACCGGTCCCTTCACGACACCCATTCCGATCGCTGCGATACGAACTTGAAATCGAGGCACGAGGGCAATATATCGTCCGTCATGCAGCACCTTAAAAGCGGCGATTACACGAAAGGAGTGGAACTGCGCTGGTACGCACCATGCCCTCGGGAGGTGACGTGCCAATCGTATCCCACACTCCCAAGTCCGCTGGCGATCACGGAGGCCTTCGACAACTGGATGGAGCTGCGCTATTAGTCCCGATCCGTGTGAGTTCGATTAATTCGTTCGGATAGAATGGGCAATAAACTTCCCACGTAAATTATTTACTACTCCGTTCGAATATTAAGCAATAATAATTCATTTCACTCTCACATACGAATTTAGCTGCTTGCTACCACTGAAACCATGCTAATGACTGACTGACCTGACGCGAAGTTGTGCACGATTCGCCTTTCAAGGCGAGATGAGTAGGCATTCGATTCGAATACAATCGTTCAATTACGAATGCCTCTCAAATTCATGTAAACGTCGCTTCAATACACATGTTCATTTAAAAGTTCAATACGCACGCACCATAAAGCATATCATCGGAGATAAACTGACCAAAGTATAACATTTTATTGATTTTACGAAGTGTACACTCACGCGTTTCTGATGCGTGTCCAGAATTATGAGTGCCCGTTTTAAAATATATTTTTAAAACATAACATCGCAAATGTAAGGACTTGTCTCATCAAATCACTGCATCCATTCCCCATTTCGTTGGCAAGAGTATGACGCCAACCTTGGTGGGCAGGCAACCTACTAACTCTTCCTCTCCTGCATCCCCCCGCCCCCTAAAGCATTCGAGCCAGAGTCGATCGGGGCGGAATGACAATCGCAATCGCTGGGAGTCGAAAGAAGAGGCGAAGGGTGCGGCGCTGACCACCTCCACTTCCCCCCAATTTCGACACCGAAATACTTGTAATGCTGTATGGCACGGATTGCTAACGAAACTTGTTTTTTCCAATAGACTGAGGGACAAATGAAAATATTAAGGATTTAGAGTTCAATATTTGCGATGAATTTTTGGGTAGGAAAATTATTGGGGAAACTAGGCATTACATGTAATAACAAATGGTTCGGAGGAACCCGAAGAATACCAAATACTTCGCAAATCTCGCCTCTAATACTTCGCGGGAAACGCGCATTGAAAGACGGCGAGACTAAAGAAACCCGAGGCAGGACCGCGGTTCTTAATAACACCCGCGAGTTTTCATCACCGTTTAATACGTGATAGACCATGAATATTCATTGCGGTCCTTCAAATTTCATATTTCGAAAAGCAACACAAGAGCGATACGGAGAGCGATACCGCACTGAAGAAGATCAAATCGTGCAAGAGCTATATGGCTTCTTGCGAAGGACTTTGAGCAAAGCGACTGAGTAAAAAAGCAAAGACCATAGTAGTACAAGTACGGGCTACCAATTAAGACTCCTGCGTGACAGTGCTAGGCGTCCCCCCCCCCACTAATAGTCGCGCCCACCCAAACCATACCACACGAGCATTGAAATAGATACAGTAGCGTTGCCAGTCGCCCCGCGAGCCATGGGTCTTATTTCATGCAGTTAGGATAAATTGAATTTCTTCGTTTAATGTTCGACAACAAATCTAGAAAAAACACAACTTGGCCTTTGCGATGGATTATCAAACAAGAAATAATGAGAAATACAATCGACCTCGTTTGAGGAAATTAAGCTGCTGGGAACTGAACACACGACCTCCGGATTAGCAGGTGAGGGAGTAACCACGGAACCCGCATATATTTCAGCTAATCGAGTCAAACGCTTTAATAAAAAATGGAATACGTTGAAAAATTCCCGCCGATGTTGTCTGTAATCGAAAGAAAATTTAATTCGAGGTCGAAGAGGAGACTAAAGTTGATAATTAACTCCTCTGGTCACGGGAAACAAAAAGAAAAGAAAATGAGTTCCAGCAGGAACCAAATGAAGCTTTTCGAGGCGCTTCAGTCCATTCCCATTATCGATATAATGAATAGGATTCCAAATGCGAACATTGGAACAGAAAGACAGATGGGATATAAATTAACTCGGATGCAATCAGAGATAACAACAAAACCAGAAATAAAAAAACCGGTAAGTTTCCATTCATCCACTTAGTTGTTAGCTGTCTCTCTCAGGTTTACTCATTTTTAAATGAGGATGCGTCCTAGCACGACTCGTCCACATCTGCAACTGGAGGATTGTTGTTGTGATGCATTGAAATCAAGAGTCCAGCTAAAAAAAATCATTGAAAAAATAGTCAATGTGAATCATCTCGCAGCAGGCACAAATGCACAAGAGCGACATCTCGAATATTTGACCTCATCACCGGTTCATTGCCCACTGCTAACCTTTCCCCTCCCTACATAGAAAATTGTAATTTATTTCCCGACTGACCCATTTTCCATGATTTACAGTGCAAGGATCCAAACGTGAAATATATCCATGTAAAACATTCGCCCTTTCAAAGAGAAATGCACAGAATAATAATAACCTCAAGATTATCTTGCATCATTAATTAAGAATACCACATAATATATTATGTTTCTTAACCCCCGACATCGGGAAGTAAAATTTCGGCGTGTACTCAATACGAAAGCGAAGTTTCGTGCTGCAGCGAATTGATCAATTACAGGAATACCAGTCAAAGATTACTTCGGAAACAATCTATTTTTTCACTCGGCGCTATCACTCTCGTCGGCGCTTAATATCTTACTAAGATAACTCGTTAGTTAAAAGAAAATGATTGTTCGAAAATGTTAGACAACATTCGATATTGCCTAACGCAAAAGAAAATGGAATCTTAATGGTGCCTCATCTAAACTTTAGCGAAGATAGCATTTTTTAAAAAACCAAGTGGAAAAATTGTAAAACAATGCGAAATTCTAGATAAACTAATATATGCAAGGTCTGTCCCAAAAGTAGTGGGACTCCCACTTGTAGGGATGCCAAGTTCATCAGAAACCATGCGAACACAATCTGCGACCCCTGCCCGACAAACCTTCATTCTTGCAAGATTTTCGTCACTTGGTGAGATCGAAGGGCGTCCTGAACTTTCCGCGCCTTCCACGTGATCTCTACCCTACCGAAACAACTGGTGTCACTCAAAAACACCCGAAACCCACGGCGTTATCACCTAAAGCTGCCTTTAGCATGAGTTTTCTTTCCAGTTTTTCCCAATTTCACGAAAAATTTGATGACGTAGTGCGGTCCCAATAACAGATTCATGACGAAGCGTAACGAGGTTTCGCAAACGACCGATCCGCACTCCTAAAAGGCTTGAGAGCCAACTGCCACCACCCTCCAGCCTTTCCTGAGACTCCCCTCCCTCGATCCCAGCCAGAGAAACCGCCACCCGCCCGTCTATCCGGGAAAAAATAAGTCGCACTACTTCCGGGAAAGACTGTTGCAGAAAACAATATATATATATATATATATATATATATATATATATATAAAATATGTACATATATTTATATATATATACATAATATGTACATATATATATATATATATATATAATATGTACATATATTTATATATATATATATATATATATACAGACACACTCAAACACGAAATCCCTCGATACGGCGTATTGAGCGGCAGGGGGATGTTGAAGAAGGTAATAGAGGGGAGAATGTTGGGCAAACGAGGAAAGGGCAGGAACAGCATAGGGATGTTGGACGAGATGAAGGGAGGAAAGAAGTACACAGAGATAAAGAGGGACCTGATGTAGATTAGGTTGCTCAATTGTATTTTGTTTGGAGTCGCAAGTCAATTATGTGATAGTTGTGTCCATCCAAAAACCTACCTTCATCGGTAGATTACCTTAAAAAATAATATATAAAGATGACAACGCTCGTGGCGTCGAAACGTCAAAATTACGTATGTGAGTGTCCCTCCTTTGTGTTTCTAAGTTTTAAAAACCTACATCTGTGTGTTTATACATATATATTCACACACACACTCACACATACAAATCCGAAGAAAATAATATTCCTCTAGCTGTTAAAAGTACGCTCAACCCATCATGTAAGAAATGACCCATGCACTCAAAGGGTGGATTAAAGGTTAATATTTCATCACATAAATGAAAAACATCAATGAACACATGAGCGAGGGGTCAAACGACGCCTACAGTACGCGGCGGAATTCTTCAGTGCGAACCGAGCGCCGCTGGAAAGGACGCGGCGTTGCCAAAGTACACAAAAAGGCTAATTCATAGTATATTATCGATGGGAGTTAAAAAAAAAGGAACACGTAATTAAAAACACTAGACCATAAAAATCAACTTGTCACTCAATAACGGACAAGTTCATTGATAAGGAGTAACTAACCCGGTATATTAAGGCTAAAAAAAGAACTGATGAATTGGTGGCTTGGTATTTACAGAGAGACTTTCTATTGCCAATTGAGGGATAATTTGAGGCTATTTAGATATAAGACTACCTAACGTTTATTCACTATTTTCGCTTTCGTTATCTTCTAATTTCGCCAAACCATGCAGAATTGCGGAAAATCGGCCTACATAGTTATTCTGCTATTCAACAATGACCCAGTAGTAACATTTAAAGACTATTATTACTAAGTGTACTAGGCTATTTACACCTTTATATTGGTCCCTCAGCCGCAAATATTCACATACGTTGATTGAAAATGAAAACGTGCAAGTTACCTCTAATATGGATGGCTTTTAAACCTGTTATTAACTATGTCGGTACGATCCCGAAAGTCAGTGCCTCCAAGAAAAACACGGAACTGCCAACAGCGACTGGAATACGGGGCATTGGCACGCCCGAGTTGACGCAATTTCCAAAATCGCCGTCGTAAAGGAGAGGAATTTCGTAATTTAGCACAATTATCGCGTAGGCGTTCCCAACCGAGGTTTCCCGCGGTCGTTCCTATGGCGACCCCGTAGGCGGTGCCAACTCCTGCCCACTTAAATGACTCGTTATAATAGCACTGGCGGCAGAGCTACGAGGATCTAGAACACATTGCAACGCGGTAAAGAGGAAGAACTATTCAACAGGCTACACAACCATTCAAAGCATAGTAACGGGCCAACATTCGACAACATTACCGCCATGAACCCATACCATATCTCGGATTACACACTTCCTGATCTCACAACACTGACGTAGGCTAATCCTTGGATAACATATGCTGATTATTACCAACCTGGATTACGGCTCACTGGATTATTTTGTGAGTTTAAGTCACGTATTTTGTACTTTCGGTCAATCAAAAGAACATAACCCAAGGAAGACGCCCCGAAACCGTCTTTGAAAAAGCATCGACATATTGCCATGAATATTGAAATGAAATAAGTAAATTCAAAATTCCAGACACACGAAAAATATTGCCCCCAACATTCCCAAATTTGTCATGAAACTAGTCAAAGACAAAAACACGACACATTTCGCCCTTTTCGGCATGCGAGAGAGAATCCAGCCTACCACGGGCAAACAATACACACTACTAGTGAAGAACTTCTCATCAGGCGAGGAAACTCCTCAATTCCGAGAGCGGGTTCGGAGATGAAACAAGCTAGCTATCGCAAAAAAATACGCAGATTTTTTAATGCAAGGTCGGGAAGACTTTTAACGACAAGTCCCCTAAATATCTAAATAGCAAGGATTCTAGAGACGCTCTAATTGGCACCTCTGCCCGAGGCGAGATGAAAAGAGGTCTGCAGAACTTGAAAACAGCAGCGCGACCAAAGCCATAATTTTGGTCGATGGCGATACGTCAATTATCCAATGGGCATGTTCATTTTTTTTTCCTTATCCACCGACGCCACACGGGAAACCCACGACGCAAGCCCGTTGGGACGCGACGCGCGGGAAACGGCGGATGAGGAGAAGAAATATTTTTTAATGTTTGTATACGGAGACTGCGGGGCGGAAGGAAAACGGGGACGGGAGAGAGAGTGAGAAAAGAGATAAAACGAAAGAGGGATGAAAAACGAAGAGGACTTTGGCCCGGAATGCTTCGTTCGCCCACGTGCACCCGTCGCGTCCTGCGCCCATGGAGAGACGAGGGGGAGGGGTGGGGAAGAGGGTGGGGGGAGGCTGCGATGGCAGCGAGGGGAAAGACGAGCGCGATGCGGTGGACAAGATCCAGGGAGGACGACGTCACGAAAGGAATTCGGGTAAGGGGAATACTCGAGTAACGTGAAGACACCGAACACGAATACACATTCTGAAGCGCCCGCATTAAACGGTCGCCGCAAATGCGAAAAAAAGCTGAAAAACAGCAAAAGTTAATGGCAAGAGTGGGAAAGGCATGCGAATACAGTAGAAAGTCAGAGTGTCTCGAAGATGCAACTCCCAAAATCTGGTGTTAATTCAGGAATGGAAGAAAACGATACAAATTTTTAAAAGTTCAACCTGAACCAGCTACTGAGAGGGAGTACGTTAATTGGCAGCGGTGTAAGTCCAGCGCGTAAGCAGAGAGAGGAAGAGAGAATGCCCCGACCTGCACGCTCAAACCCCTCGAGACATTTTTCTAGCCTCCCAAATTATAAATCCACCACACACGCCGCAATGAGAACTTGGCACAACTGTGGAGCGCACAAGGAACCGGAGGAGTCTGGGAAATCCAAACAGATTTGGTGTGTCACGCCTGTCCAAATTAACCAGATAGGGCCCCGCCTCCTCAGAAGTGCTAAATATCGCCCACAGATTACAGCGGGCGACACCACCTATCGCGACGATGGGCATACGGGGGGTGGGCACTGAACGCAAACACGCCCTTTTTCAAATGCTCTATTGGCGAAGCAATCTGGGATTGTGCGACTCGGTAAAAAAATCTTCTCTCGACAGTGGATAGACAGCAGGCAGATGTGTTATCATGATAGTAAGTTATCAGGGCGAATAAATTGTGATATACTGTTAGTGTGTGTAATTCAGTTCCAAAATTGTTCACTGGGGAGTAAAAAGTACTAATCCTTACATATTTTATAGTTGCTATGGCATTCACATTGAATACTAATGTACGATTAACATTATACTAACAACGACACATTTAATTTGCATTGACATAGCTAACTGGCATTTTGGCATAATTATTACGAACGAGAACAACATTTCATAACCAAAGATGGGGATTTTCAGGGAGGCGGAGTGGGATCCTATGAGCGAGCATCCTACCAATCGCCCAGTGCTCTCCTGACTGGAAAACACTCGGCGAGCGAAAGTGCACCATTTTCGTAATACGTAGATTTTATGAGCAACGTATCTAAAGTATAAATACGCCTAGCATATATTCGTTCGGTTCATTGATCTGCCGAAATTCAAATTTTTCAAAAGTACCACATAAGACATATTCATTCTTAACGGTGTCTACATAATTTAATGCTGGGTGCTGCAGCGTAAATGATTTTTTCTACATAATACACACGCATACATGTAAACCTATTTATTGAATTAATTGAAAACGTTCCGTAAGTAAAATACGCATTTCCACCACAAGGCACAAGGTTGGGTTTGGAAATATGCCATTTAGCATCCACCAATCGTGGGAGTCTCAAACACAAGCGAAGGACAAGGCAAGTGCAGTGCAGGAGTATACAATGCACGAGCTGAATTCACCACAGGCGCAAATCATGAACCGGAATTGAATATTTTTAAAACTCGTCAATTTATCATTATGACAGTCAATTCACCGATTTTCAAATTTCAAGAAACTGTAACAGTAACTTTAACGGAGTCACCCGCTATGTGTGCATTATAATGCAACCATTTCAGAGAGTAAAAATCATTCGCCTTGACCGGGATTCGAACCCGGATCCCTCGATATCCGGCCGAGTGCTTTAACCGGCCGAGTGGTTAAAGCACTCGGCCGGATATCGAGGGATCCGGGTTCGAATCCCGGTCAAGGCGAATGATTTTTACTCTCTGAAATGGTTGCATTATAATGCACACATAGCGGGTGACTCCGTTAAAGTTACTGTTACAGTTTCTTGAAATTTGTCTAAGGTATGAACAGCCTAAGTGGTTGAAATTGGCTTTATTAACATCGTGGACTGTGGCGCGTCGCGCACGACTACGAATGCCTGTGACATTGTATGTACGGTATTTCGTCATAACATCTTCTTCCTTTAAAGCCCCAAAATTTCAGAGTGTAAGCGGACGTCTCGGTAGCTTAAATGGTTAAAGCACTCGGCCGGATATCGAGGGATCCGGGTTCGAATCCCGGTCAAGGCGAATGATTTTTACTCTCTGAAATGGTTGCATCACCGATTTTCGATTAAATTCCATCACTAGTGCATTTGCGGGGTAAATAACACTCCATCGGATATTACAACATTTTTTGGCATCAAACATTCGACAAATGCAAGGACGCATATCATTTGAGATACAAATATTAATTATTGGGAATAAAATACGTACGTAAATCATACGGTGGGAGATTAGTTCGGCGAGGATCATAATGAGAACTTGATAAAAGGTTATCAGTACTTCAAACGTCCTCTAATTTCCATTCATCTCAGCAAATATGACTGTCCAAGCTGTATAGCTAGAAGCCCACCTCACCCCATTGCGGGAGAAAGACTTCTCCGGGATTGAAGACAGTTCTTGAACAAGTTAGTTATGAACACATTCTCGGGACTTAATTCAATGCTACTACCACCAATACCAATGCTACTACAAATGTTTGTTTATCCTGCCATTCCAACATAACTTCCCCATCAACGCGGCAAACACCTCATTATGATTCAATGTTCGTACCCTCCAAAAGACCAAACGAAATTTACCTACCGTGAAATATCAGAAGTACGGTAAAAGGAAGTTTCCAAAACTAGCCGTTTGTGCCGTTAATATTTTATAAATTAGTATTACCGTGAGGGATCGTACTTGGATCAATCTGCGTTTTATTCATGCCACGTACTCCGATAGGAGGTACCTTTCAAACGAAGGGGTAAACGTGTTATCATAGTCGATTAGCGCCAAACCACCAGGATTCAGAAACAAACGACCTCGTTAAGTTAGCACAAAGGTCCACACGTAAACGAAGAGAGCGCGAACGAAACGAGGCGAGGGCACCGAGGCTCTGCTCCCACGTCACTCCGATCGAACACAAAACGCCGATGCGGACATTCGAGTCCGCAGAGGAAACGAAAACAATTATAAATATATATGTAATTAACGCATCGCAGGGAGCTGAGCAGGTTGATTGAAGCGGAGCGCCGAACCCGCATCCGCGGTAATTAGACCTAACACACAACAGCCCGTCGAGACGAGAGGGATTAAGAGAGATTTATTCAGCCCCGGAAAAAGGCGTGCGCGCTGGGCCCTATTCTTTTTGCTCTCGTTCCCTTCGCCGTGAAATCACGCCGGCCGGGTAAGGATCAACCACCCGCTTGGCCTCACAAAGGTGCACGCGAGCACGGGCCGGCGCGCCGGGCGACGCCTCACGCGGGAGAGGCACGACACCGTGAAGGGGAGGGGCGAGGCGGGAGACGGACCGGGGGCTTGCCCCCGAATTAATGCGGCGTGTTAACGGGGTCATCGAACAAGTTCCGAGGTGGCCGCGGGGCCCAGTCCCGGCGACTGCAAACCGGACGACAAGTGAGCGAGGAGAAATGAATCAGAGGAGTTTTCAAGGAGTGAGGAAAGCAAGGAAAAGGAACTGGGAGGGGAGTGGGAGCGTGATTTTGGGGAGGAGGGGGGTAGCGGAGGTTGTAACCACGAAAGAGAAATCTAAAATAATTTTAGAAGCATTACTCACATTCGCGATTTATCGGGTAACTGAACCCAATGGTCTTATCGTCGTATCGAGCAGGAAGAAAAACATTTTACGACTTCACGAAAATCACTAGGTATCAGTTTATAGACCCATAACATATACAATCAAATCATTTCTTCCTAGCCCCATGTGCCATTTACGCCTCCTCGGCATAATTTAATGAACGACAGGAAGATTATCTGCGAGAGAATTGGGGATAAAAAAAGGTTACAACACCGGATAAATATGGAATGCTGCAAAATATGGAAGAACCAGGGAAACACGGGCGCGGGGTGGCAAACGTGCAAAAACAAACAGAGCAAACAAGGTTTAAACCTCCCGGGGTGATTCGATTTGATAGGACAGCACACCGCGCTGCAGCGCACCAAGCTTTTCAAAGCATGTAAATATGGCAAAATATAATCGTGTGTTTACCGCCCCAGTCCATGGGAGCCGAGGCGAGGATTGGTAATTGATGGTGAACTCTCAATGGATGAGGTCAAGCGAAACACGCTCTGGCATCAGTGGACTCGTCCTATCGACAAAGAGGCATTTGGAAACTGAAAGCTCCCAAACTTCCCAATGAAAACATTGAAATCACGCAACACGGATTGAAATCATTGTTTTTTTAGGGCTCTATTGGGGAGCCGACAGCCAAAATCATGGGTCTCATACAAATTAATATCCTCGTGGCGGTCCGTGAATACCGATACACATTCATCAGAACAGGCGCCTCTGAGATTAGGTGGGCACAAGAGCACGATGGGAAACCAAAGGCCAAGAACCGGGACCCTCTAGTCAAAAAGCGCGAATATCGCAAGGCTTCGTTGTGGGCGACCCAATCAATCGTCGAGGAGGTTTCCTCAACGATGTGGAGGAGAAATTGGGCCATTGGAAGGAAAGAGGGGATGAACAATCCTAATGACGAGCTAGTCTCGTCAACTACCAATCCGAATGTCGCAAACTTATACGTGTACATGACATTCACACTTTTCTCTCTCTCTTCTATTCCACGGCATTTATGCGTCCACAGTCATTGGTCGGAATATGGGGAATCCACTAACAGTCTCGGAGCACGTCGCGTGGCCTTGTCCACGCATTCATCCGGCTCGTCCAGCTGGCGGAAGGAGACTAGTTTAAGTACGAGTACGGACCACGTGCACTGCACGAGTGACGACGGGAGCCCATCACATCGTCTTCGACTAATGCTGCCCCGAAGTCTTCGCTACGGTGCACGGGCAACGGCAGGGGGTGACCAAAATGACAATCAGGAACAGAAGAAGGGGCGGGCGGCTGAAACCGGGGCGCGCTACGCTTGCTTGCACCGAGGGGGGCGCGTAGTCACCCCAATTCGACGCCCTGGAGGGAAGGGGCGTTGGAGAGGGTAAGGGATAGAGAGGGTAGGGGGATAAGGGTGGGGGTTCGAGCGCATGGGGGGGGGGAGGCATCCGACCCTCGAGTTGGCAATCCAAAAAAAAGAGCGCAGACGAACATCTATATAGAAATCCGGATCCCTTTTACGCTAATCGAATCCCGGTCCAAATACGTACGTAAATTAAACGCACTTTATTTGATGGCCAGTGCTCAAGGAGAAATCAACTACGGATCTATTTATTTATGGGTTACCGAGCTAACAATACAACATTGAATCGATCGCATTTCACTTATCTACTTTTAGCCAATTCTATATTTTCTTTATACAAACACGGAAGAAATAATCACGATCAAAATGTATCTTACGTTAGCACTACAAATCGTGGATGAGAACGACGATACCAGTGTACATTTTCAAAAAGCAACTAACCACAATGAAAATGAAGATATTAATAAAACAATGTAAGGAAATAAATGACGGGTGTTGCCATCGAGAAAACATTCGAAAGTGGTAACCCGGCCCGAAAGTTCATTGCTATTCACATTAATCTGTCCGGTCTCAATACTGGGTGAGTTATTAACGATGGAGCAGGCAATAATGAGTCTTACTGCACTCGGAATGAATACATTCAGCTGTGAATCCCTAACTGCGGTGTCATGAGAACCAGGTGGAAAACCAAACACGACAGTAATCCAGGGCATGGGTCAGCCGGTCGTCCTTCCCCGTAGTTACATAGATGGTACATGGCGGCAGCAATTTTTTTAAAATTAATATTTTTATAATATGCTACGTATTTTTAGCTGATTATTAAGATTTAATTGGAAGCATTCAGAAATAAGTGTTAATAAAAAGCGCATTTTATTTCACGCAATAGTATACGTGGGGATCGAATGAAATGACTTTCTCCAGTTCAAATACGCATTGACAGGGGGAGTATTTTTCGCAGTATTTCTAATTCATAGAAAGATGGCGTATTGAGTAAAAATTAGCGCATGCACTGTTCCTATGCGGAGGATATTAACCAATGGACGTCCTTGAGGACTTCTGCCACAAAGTGGGCAAATGCTGACCGATACATATATTCGGCAACCGTGACGCTCGCGTGTCACTAGTCGTATACATATCAGAGATCGCTGAATTCCCAAGCACCATCGAAGAACTTAAAGGAGTGGGCCTTAAGGAACTCAAGTAAACAATTACGATAGCACGTAAAATTTCTCAGTGACTGGTGAGACAGGTGGGGGGGGGGGAGACAGGCTGAAGCCATGGCTTGTCCTAGATAAGTTGTTGCCTGGAGAGAGCACTCATTCCATTCAACGAAATCACCAAACGCTCTTGTTAAGGGCAGCACAAAAACAAGGAAGAGAGAGAAAAAATGGTGCATAGTACATCTGCTGAGTACGTATAAAACTATTTGTGGGAGCATATGTACATGTGGGGTCGCGGTGGTCTAGGGGTAGAGCGTTGGACTGCTGACCAGAGGGTCCCGGGTTCGATTCCCGGGCACCTGCAGCTCCACCCAAGCTAGTTGATTTTTCGGGTACCAGGTCTTCCTGGGAAGCCATAACCGGCACAGGGAAAGGAACTGGCCCCCCTACCCTGATGTGTGATTACTCACACGCCGTCGGGCTTGGTACACGGGTGAGCTCTACCATCACCTACTAAACCGACCTTCGGGTTGATTACTGTGTTTATGTTTTTTTTTATGTACATGTGGAGCATTCCATATAGTATGGAAAAATGTTTAGCGGATATGAAAATGACCCGAAGAAGACTGGAGCCAGCGAAAAAGAAGCTGGCCAGAAAGGGGGAAGGTCTAGCTGGGGCGGGGAACGGGGACATGAAGAGGGAGGCTTGAAGTGGCTGGGGAAATAAGAGCACGGGAGTAAAACAAAAGAGTCGCTGGAGTGAGGGGATGAAAGGCTGCTGCCGTATCCCTCTTCGTTGCGGCCCGCATGCCCCTTCGATAAGAACCCTCCCCCTCGAACACGAGGGTACGGGGGGAACGGGCGGAGGCAGGGAATCGGGGAACAAGGAATTGGAAAACGCAGGAAGGAAATCACCCCGTCGACACGACACGTAGCCGTGTCTTCCGCGCCTTCCCGCCAAATTATCGTCTGGGTGGACACCTAAACAACACGTGGACAATGCCGAAAAACACACAGTACATACGACGGCCATTCATACTTGTGTGTTTTTTTTAAGTACACCTCGATAGTTGGCAGCAACGGAACTTTTAAAAGTTTGACAACTTGACTCAATGGTTAAAAGTTGGAACCATTGAGCGGACGCCTAAACAAAATCAAGAGTCCACAGACGCCGCAGTATCACTGAAGAATAGTATCAAGCGAATACGGCAAATTCGACGTTGCCAGACGTCTACGGCCCTGAAAATTCCGAAAATGCACTCATAAAAATAGCTCTTCAGAAATCGCCTCTTTCAGTATTTGCGTTAACATTGATTTCCTTTATCATACTAGTTCTCACCAACATACCTTATAGTTTTCTTTGGCCACTTTGGTGAAAAAAGTGCGAGGACGCAAAATTATTTCCCACGACACACGCCACCGCAATTGTACCTTCGTCCTCCGGGAGGGGACTCCAGGACGGTTGACGTCACCCATTGGATTGTTTTTATTTCGGCCTTCCCCCGCGTCCCTGACCCCCACCCCCCCCACTCACCCCCAGCCATCCAGACGCCAAGCGCACTCACGCTCGGCCAAACTTTGCCCCTCCTATCCCGCCCACCCCCCTCCCTCCCTCACCTCACATGACGCCACGCTAATGATGACGTCGCTTACCCCAGCCCCATTCGAATGCACGAAAAATTCAACAACAAGGAAAATGTAAAGTACGGATTTTTAGATTAATTCGGCCATGTACGGAGAAGTATCTACTGTAGGAGATCGTTTCTCGTAATCAACGGATTAGATAATATCTACTACTATCGTAAGGAATGACAATTATACGCACATAACCATACATATATATGTGTGTGTGTGTATTCACACACACACACACAAGGAATAAGGAAAATGGATAGGAACACACACTAAAGACAAATGCAGGAATGGTGAGGAAAGTGGAATCGTGCGGATCACAAACGTAATAAAGTGTCTTTGTACTCTTGCTAGAATTATCTAGAGCAAACCATTGCTGAAACTAATCTTGGGTTACCCTTAACAAATCATAATATATGAATTGGCTAATGAACAATTACATTTTAATGAAAGTATTAAGGGAAGTAGAAAGGCGTGGCTGCCCAGTTGGTAGAGGCCCGGGTTAGATCACCCACCCAAAACCCCTCTCACCCAAGCTGTAGAGATTTTCGGTCACTCTATCTCTCAGGGACACAACAAGCGGCTCAATGACAATAACTGAAGGCACTTACGCTTTGGTTGGATAGCAGAACCCTAACCACTCTACAAACTCAACGCGCGCCGCCGTCGGGCTAACGTTGCACAACGGAAGTACCCATCTCCACGGATACCTTCCATGCTTCCATTTTGTGGAACACTCAACTATTTTATTGCAATAAATTGTTGTCTCGTCAATGGAGGGTTGTGCAAAGGGCAGAGGATTAGACGCGCGTGGAAACTGAAAGCTCGGACGGACGGATAGGTTGTAAGCTCCGTACTTCTGGATAACGAGAGCACGACGTGGTTTTCCGGGTCTCAAAGGCATACCCTCGAGGCCTGCCTCTCTCTTATGCCAATATACACGTAAATAAGACCAAAGACGGACGATCGCAAGCACACGGCGGCAGGGTCATGAACATGGGCGGTGCGGCCTCTACCGCACGTGTTAACTGTAGTAAACACTGTGAAACCTAGCTGGTTCGAATTATTTTAGGCATTAAAGATGGCCGTAGAAAATGAAATAGACGTGTTCCACGATCATTTGCTGCGTTAAAGCCGTCGTTTAGGCAATGACATTCCGTTCGGGAAATGTGGAATGAACTTTCATTGGGCAGAGAGCCATTTGGCTTTGGTGCAGCATTGTAACCCGATTCAGCCATTTAAATTCCATTAATTACCAAAGAGTACTGGGCGTTCTGTTCCAGGAGACGGGACGGACAGGAGATCTTTTCTCCGTTCTCCAGGACTCACAGCAGAATAGAACTTCACAAACAGGTGCAACGTGAAAATAGGAAAATTAGTCGATGTTATCGCGTAATTCCCGAATGCCTCATAAAAGGGTGCACTCGTTTTTTCCCTCTCTGATGGCAATAACAGCTGAAGGAAACCTGAGACCATGCCTAACAAACAGCGACGCCCTTCAAGACGTCATTCTGCCTTCGAAGGGCAGACGACGTCTTAAACTTGAATTCTCTTACCATTTAGCCACCTCATTGGCGAAGTCGGGTTATTCGCGTCGACTATCCTAAGTCTCACTGTGCAGACGCCGGGAGTGTCATAATTGAAATCGCGAGTCACCCTCCTAACGACGCGACATGATTACCCAAGTGGTGCAATGGTTTCCCCCGAATCCCTATCATGTCCCTCTTTCGAGCGGCAATTGAAGCAAACACCGTCCTGGGGTGACGAATACGAATTTGCACTCGGGCGGGAATACAACCTGAAGCTACTCTTGTCATCGGCTTCGTTAGCGCAAGGAGGGGCCGCTCTTTGATGTAATGCTTATTTCAACATCATCAGTCACACGGCGGAAAGTCAAGCAGAGAGGAGAGAAGGTTGACAACCGAAGTTTCTAGAATTAATTTGCCAAATTCGACAAGAGAGTTTGCAGATCATTTGCATGAAGAATCACTCAAGGGACGAAGGACGATAAAGGGATATGGTACGGCCGTCGTGCGAGCACTGTGACGCATGCGTTGGGCTAATTTAAAAACTACGAGCTTGAAATTGATTGGCACACACATCGGCTAATCAAATCAGCATAAAATTGGGGATCCAAGCGCCAGGTTGAGAAGAGTGAAAAGCTGACCGCACTAAATTAAAGTTCACATTTTTCCGCACTTCAATTGACACATGCTATCCTCTGGTCGGCACAGGACTTCGCCTTCGGAGCCTAAAATATGATCAAGCATCCACTGGACAGTAAGATCCACAAAAAATGGCACCCTGAACATGATCGGCCATAAGCTCCACACATACTGAAAGCATATGGCACGATAAGGATTAAATAAGAGCCACGGGCATTCGAAAAACGAAGCCACGTTATAATTCAATATGCTACTCACATTATGTATCTTCATTACCAGTGCAAGCCAAGTGTAATTAACATCCTCGGATTTCTCTTATTCGTGACGAAGGCCCAATCAGACAACGGGAACAGCTCTCCGGCAATGAAATCTATGGTGGTCAGCTTTTAATCAGCCATGCATAATAATAACTTTCTTAATTACGAGGGACAACAAGAGTACTCAAAACATTTTCGCCATGATTTACATAAATTAAACGGAGTAGTGTATCAAAAGCTTACAACCTTTTAACCAAAGACCGGGAGTAAATCAAATCTTAACGGAGACTGCCGAAGTGCTTTTCACGTTGACTCATCAAACCTTGACACATTCTAAACGAAATGAAACTGATACGAGTCAATGTGCTCTGCGTCTAGGCTTTCTGCACATCCCTTTTTTTGCGAACATTGAACCAGAAACAGTGATATGAGGATGTTAGCCGAGCATACCGATGACGGGGATAATTGGAGTCGGGGAAGCACTTCCAACAGAGTGCTCCTTTTCATCAAGAATGCAAACCGAGGATGGGGAAAGAGAAGTTACGATAAACGCAGCCTTGCAAGTGCTTAATATTTCAACAAGAAAAACAATTACCCAATTACGGAAGACAAAGAAAGCCATGGCAACCAGCAGAATATATGTATTCACTCATAATAAATGAAAAATAAAAGAGTATCATAAGAAAACACGACCGAAATATGACCTACCAGGTCAGAGAAGCAAATCTTTCCCACGCATGCAAAATTGTTTCAGATGTGGTGTAGAAATAAAAACGATTGTCGACGTGATCTTAAAAATGTTATACTATATCTACGTAATTTTCAAAAGCTCGCAAGATAAAGGCGATAACGCGCGGCCGCGTTGTGACATTCTTTTATCGCTCCTCAAGTGGACAAATGACATGGTTTCATTCTTCTCCATCGAAGGCTCCCGATCCATGGATCACACAAGACTTATTGGATCAGGAAATGCAGTTCCGTTGAACTGGCGCGGGAGCACGAGTTGTGCAGAGGAGAAGGAAGAATTACGGCATGTGCCAAACAAATTCGGAAAACATGAGAGAGAAAATGACGCGCATGACAGACCACGTAAACTGCCTCCGCTCGCGCCCGCACATACGAAAACGATGCCTCCCGAGACGTAGGTCAGTGACGAGGACAAGTGTCGCATCTGCCGTGTCCAAATAAATCCAGTCCTTTGGTACGATCACGTCACCACCACGAAAGTTGGCGATTACTCTAACCCGACCGGCGATTTCCTGAACTCCGCAAGTGAACGCGAACGACACTTTTAAGACTTTCCCTCATGTGCCGAAGTTAAGACTGCTGCTCAAACTACTTCATTGAACACAAAACATCGCGAAATATTATTACATAACAGCCGACAATATAAACATAAAAAGGGCGATCGGTGGCAAAATAGCCTGTACACTAAGAGGCAGTTGAAGAAACCATACATATGCAGTTCACTGTTCACACTGTCGGGGATTTAATTAACAGTTGCCACCGGAAATCTAATAAATCCATAACGATTAATGGCGGACGTCTCCCTTGCCGTATCCGTGCGCGGCCTCCATTTCCATGAAAACGAGAACAAATCTACATATGAGCACGTGAGAAACTCCCCGCAAGGAGAAAAGCACAGAAACGCGGGGAATTCTTTTCGGGGGTCAAGGAGCTCGGCAGAAGGAAAGAATCCGGTCGAGACATCCCGATCCTAAAAGCGAGAGAGAAAGAAGGAAAAGAAATGTTTCTGTGTGAAGCAAGCGGCAACCATTCACTCGCATTCTCGAGATACAATGCCGTTTCCGTGGAAACGCGAACACCCTCAAACAACCTCTCTGTCTCCCCTTCCCCCCCCCTTAGGACTTGCTAGAATTTCCCGCCTCGGCGGAGATATTTTCTCACGACACCCTCATCCCCCTTCCCTATACCGCCACCTGATTCTCGTCCCCTATCCCAGCGCCAATCCATATATTACACAAACACACACACATTGGACGCGCCTAACCCCTCCCCAAGGTTCGGCCGCGGTGCGTGCACCACGCACCCTCGGGGCCTCCCAGCCGCCCTCCGAGCGGAGGCGTGACCAGCAGGCTCGAGTGGCACGCCGGGTATTCCTCCCCCGCCCCTCCCAATAACTCGCATTACTGCTACGAAAGTACACATGCACCAATTCGAGGAAGTCACCCAGTGACAGAGAGGCGAAGAGCGATTCACTGCTGCCGCATTTGTGAAAGTACTTGCATTCATCCACGTTAATACCTGGGACCGACGACCAATGATACAGCCTGAACTTCATAAGAAGAGTGACGAGCTAGTCGACTGTGATGAATTACATGAAGGTGCGTCACGATTAAACCTCTCCCCACCCATTCTCTTCTCAAGTCAAAGACTTTTCGAGGCCTTCTTTCTATTCTACCTCTTGATGTTCCCCCGCGATGACCGAAATATCGAACATCGGAGTTGTAAATCCAAGTCAGATTTGGATAGCACACCTTCCTTAAAATCCATAATCCGGGGAAAACTGACGGAGGAAACAGTTTCAGAATATCTTTTGTGAAGTTACCCGCCACGGACCCAATGAAAAAGTTAATCAACTCAACTAATGATTTTTTTATGAACGGGACTCGGGTTTCGTCTCCTCGCAACACCAGGTCCTTTCATCGTCACCTGAATATATCGCGATGCGACGAAACCAGAGCCGTTCCAATAAAATCATCGAGTGGATTTCACAAAGGATTTCCACTATCTCCGGGAGGAAGACTGGTTTTTATTGGCACTCCCAGCATCCGTACTACTAGCCAGCCTCTTCATTTATTTCAGTCTTGCATAGACGGTTTTTCTATAGCTCAACACCGCCATCTCGCTATTTTCCTTGGGGTCTCCCATAGCATTTCCACTGTCTGGATCCATCCCTTTACGCCCTTCAGTCAATTACGGCGCCTCGAAATCAGAAGTAACCCCATTTTATCACTTTTCCTTAAAATAGTCCGCTTCTGTTCGCAAAAAAACTCCATTTATTTCGTCTATCACCTTCATCCTTATCCAACTTGGGCAATATTTGATATTTTTCTCTGCCTTGAATGGCAACGTGAAAAAATTAATAGGTACCGAGTTACTGGAATAAAACGAAGTCTTCGTGTGTTCATAGGAGCGGAACAACAGTTTTTTCATTAAAGGCATCAAGTTCACTCGTTGAAAACGCGAAGAAGAAGAGAGTATAAGCACATGACGTCTATTGGAGGAGGATGTTTATGCCCAGCAACTCGACGGGAAACGCCGAAATGTGCCGAAACATCTTTTCAAAAGGCATACTTGGAGGATGACGCTATTCCACTATGTGATGCAGCGACAGAAAGAGCAACATTGAAGATAAGATCGGAGGCAATTGAAACTAGGTGCTGCAATTGAATGATGAACCTCCTCGAAGGCTACGAGATGTTTGTTCGGAAACGAAGGGGCAAACTTGATTCAACTTACTCGAGAAGTCCATTGGAGAGATTGACGAAAAGGCGTTTGGTTGGGATGGCACTCAAGAATACGGGCACGAATGAAAAATGGTCACGAAAACAAAAAAAAGAGAAAGGCAGCCGTGTGAAGTTACGAAAACTTAGCTCAGAAGATGCGAACAGAGAAGAGAGCCGCAGAAGCCATTTCAAATTTTGTTTTCCTCTGCACACTAATGGAGGAACAAATACTTAATGAATTGAAGGACAACGATAATTCACACAAATTATGGAACTTGGGATTTATTTCTGACATTTCATTTACAAATCAAATAAGAATGGTAACAGACTGTATTGATACCCAACTGAGCCCTTCCTGTTGAGTCAATCCATTTAGAACAGTAAAATGTGACCTCTGCATCCAGCAAAAAGGGTCCACTGAGCCATGACAAATTACCACAACGGAAGGAGTGCGACATTGAAGAAGCCACCTACTGCCAACCGTGCACGCAATAGCAGAGAGAGAACCCGACGAAAAGGGTAAACCCGCCGCGGAATTCCTCCTCGAGGGAAAGAATGAATGAGCGAAGAATACTCAGCGGCGAAATACAGTTACCCGGATGGAAAACACTTCCCGCAGTCGCATGACGTTCCCACACTCGACCTTGATGAAGGAGATTCATTCGAAAGAAGCGCCACACTTCCAGGCCGCTTCCGCCACGATGGCGAGTGAACTATCCCAGCATGCAACACTAGGGACTACTTCCCTTCCCTCGTTAAAAAAGACAAGGCAGAGAAAATACGTCCTCCATTAGCAATCAAGATGAATGGGGGCAGGTTTGCCTGAACTTGAAAATATTTCCCAGACACCCATTATCCTTCGAATTCAGCCATTCTCTCAATGTGCCTTATGCACTTGAACGGCGACCAAGGAGTCGAGTGAATTGCTTGAAGCACGCTACCATCGAAAACACTAACGAAAACGGTATATAAAGCATGGTAGTTAGTAGTAACTACCGGTAGACATTTACGTTAATCGATCACAAAGGGTCGGCAAAGGGACAATTCACATTCCTTCCACATGCGTTTTTTCATGAATCGACCGCTACTAAAGGCGGAGACAACACGTAAGACCAGAGGCCAAGCTATTAAATGACCGTTAACTAAAAAGTATCGAATTAATACTCGTAATGAACGTAATGGTTAAGGAATAATGCAAGGTACTATTGTACGAACTATTGTACAACAACGAAGCTATTGTATTTTCCTCGATGAACTGCCATAAGTTAATTATTTAAGTCCATCGATAATACTCGTATATCATTTTTATGGGATAGTGGGGAAAATTGCAATAAAAACAAGCCACTGCACTTCACTGACGGTGAATTCCAATCAAAACAATGATTGCGCATCCATCAACTGCTTGGTTCGGATGGCCTGCCTGCTGCCTCATCCCCCATTCCAATGTCAGAGTTAATTGTTAAATAGAACCAGCAAAGAGCAAACGACCAATTGCATCGTTTAAAAGTGAACCATATCGCCATAATGGCGGTACAATGCCAAGAGGTTAATGGTTAGACTCGGGATTCCATTCCTTAACGGTACATATGATGGAAGGTGTAGCGTAATGACCGACAGACCTTCAGAACAGCTGATTTAATTAAAGATAAATGGTTAACATGTATCAAGAAAAATCAACACATTCCCAAATAGTCGCATTAGATCGCGTGCCGCACAGAGGAGCCAGGTTTGTAAAACATTGCAATGACAAACTGAATGGCGTATCAAAATTATTCGAGTAACTAGGATCACTTACGGGGGGAAGGTAAAATTACAGATTAAATCTCGTGCATTCATTGGAGGGATGTCTTTTTAGCAATGACGTTGAAAATGTGTTTTTAGCCCCAACGCACTACGGTAGAAGAGGCCATGTCAATACAATTAGAGATTAGTGTAGAACAGATTTATTACGTCATTTTTTCCAAGAACGAAAAGGGATCAGAATAAGATTGTCTGACCGCGCTATTGGGGGGGGGGGGTGAAAGTATGTACGTATTTTGTGTCAAAAGTAGTCAGGTGAGTGGGATATCGGGATGGTGCGGTGGCTAACGTACTGGCTTCCCAAAGGACCCTGGTACGAATCCTGGCGGCGGTAGACATTTTTCATTGATTTCCCTACGAGAGGGCACATTGAGTGAGTAGGCCGTCCGTCTTAGGACGTTAAATTACGGACCCCTTGGCGTCTTCCGTTAAGAAGCCGGGTTTTTCCCCATCCTTCAACCTTCCCTGTCCAACCCTAATGGAACAAATGACCTCAGCTTTCGGTTTCCTCCCCTAAAACTACTACTAATGTAGTCTGGCTAGTAATCAACCCCTGCCACACACCCCAGCGGTGGCTTGAAGGGTACTATGTAGGCATATTTGTAATATACCCATAATAAAGGCTGATATTCAATAAATCACTCAATTCAGAATGGACCACATGCAACATTTATGGGACAGATTACCTCCAATCCTCGTCATACGCTTCCCTCTAGTAAATTCCGTCAGACCCTCGCTCCAAAACTTTCAAACGGTATTTACCAAGTTTAATATAGACAGCCAGCACTTTCCTAAGGACACTTGACTTAGAAGAAACAAGATTTTTAAACACGTCCACAACATAATTTCAGGGCCTTTTTTTAATCCAATTCCCCCGGCCTATGTCTCTATTTGAAACTTTGAGAGCAAAGTTGAAAATGAGTCTTTCATTCCCACTTCCGAGGCGCTAATTCTCTTTTGAATGGCCTGCTCAAAGGCGAAGATGGCATCGCCGCAAGAGGCGACGCCAATGAAATCCCTGTGCATTTTCCTTACCGCGTGTGTGGCGCGCTAATTGGAATGCAAACACCTGCTGCATCCAGACTGCGACTTAACTTACAATATTCAATCCGTGTCTATCGCCTACGTACGCCAAATGCAGATAAGGGAGCTACTCCCCCTTCCATAGGTAACGGGAATCTTTCAAGTTTGAGGTCCCAATGTACATGCGGGTTAATTATTGGTCACTAACAAAGAGCATGCCTTTATTGACCTCTTTTATATGGCTCAACGCTTCAATTTAGGCAAGACTGTCTTGGGCACGTTTCTCAGACTGACTAAATGTAAATAGAAGAAGGAAGACTCGACTACTCAGCAAGTCTGCCATTAATGGAAAATTAATATATTTGATATTGCACATACGTACATGGTACCCGCTAGGTTATGCGGCAGGGGGTGATTACACACCAGACTACTATTCTCACAAAATAAATACTTCCCCCCACCCAGCGTGGTCGAATAACGTTATTCTGATCCCTTACGTCCATGCGACAAATGGCATCTTAACTCTATCTATTCTACACTTAATCACCCCAATTTTATTTTATTAGTTTCTGTTACTTTAATTAAATGATCGTACTGGTTGGCATTAGAACGAGTACAAATGCTTCAATAATAATACTATGATTACAACGACGAGCATGAAATGAGTTTTATTCATAGAAGTACTTTTAAGACGGAAACATTCAAGCTCACCAAAATATTGAGATGACACCCGGTTGGATACGACAACCGATTGCCAAAACACATACGAAGGGAAGATGTAGCAAATAAAGGTAGCATTTTGTTAAAAATAAAAGCGTACTTCAATTCGGTGATTCTGTGCCGGATTGAAGGCTTTCCCCAAACTATTTAAGCATAAAGATTCAATTTTCTCACAGTTCATTGAGGTCCAATTTCCCCTCCATGTAGGTGACTAGTTCTAATAGAACTAAGGCGTTGCCACACTGTTTGGGCTAGATATATTTTTATGATTTCATTTGAATACGATCATGTAATAATTCATGATTTCAAAATTATTCGCTCAACTAGCCATTTGGAATCGTAAGTACTACGGCTTGAAGAGAGGCTCAAATAAAATGTCATGAATTTATGAGTATTTGCGAAGGATTATCGAAACTTTCGGACCACGACCAATACCCAGGCTAGCTGGAAGTAATCCCGCTGTTTAATTCTCCAAATCACTTCTCGAAACACTGATTTTGAAAACATCCAATTTCACATTAGCTTTCCCCCAAATTCTACGCACACCTTCGAGCCACATTGTAAATTATTAGTGGCGTTTATCTAATGTCTGAATAAACGATGACGTGCCAACAGATGCGTGATACTGGCAACATATCAATTAGCAGTTACTATTTCCCGACACTGCTTTTCTTAAAACGAAGCGAAGGAGTGGCTCGCACGTTACTTCGACCGTGAATGCACACCCATCTGCATGGGAACCACAGTACCTGCATCATTCCTCCGCTCCTGGTAGCCGGTGGGTGCATCTGCCGCCTCGCAAGACGCACGGGGGGCAGCAACGAGGGTGGGAGGGAAGAGCGATCGGCCGGGGGCGGCGGGAGAGTGGGTGGAGGGAGCAGGCGGTGCCGAAAGGGGGCGTGGAGCATCTCCATCACGGAGTGAGTGGGTAAGGAGGGGCCCCGTGATTAGGTGGCAGCACCGCCGGTTGACGACGAATACGGACCAGAACGACGCGGGCAGGAGATATGCTTGATTGGTGGCCGTCCCTCCGTCGGCAAGGCGGCCAAGATGGGAAGCAGAGGATTAGAGAATGGCGGTGATAACTATGGAACCAGATGAAGACCAAAAACGATGCATCGGATCCGGCAAAATTATAACGAGAATACAGCGCGGTAGAGCTTGTGACGGACACATGGAGATGGTCTATCCAGTCACGAAGATGTCAAGCGAGACTTGGCTCGTACCATCATCTCTTAACTCCAACAAAATCCACGTGAATGTTTGATACGCCTTTTAGAAACGTACTTGGTCTTTAGTTTCGACACAGGTAACATTATTAGGGCCCACCACCTCATCGCCTAGTTAGACCAACCGGAAAACTAAAATATGGACGGCTACACTACGAGACTTTAACTCGAACTTGCACGACTACATCGAAACCAAGATAAATCACCACGATAATGGTGGTGTCGATGGAAATCGTTCGCATCGGCCGTCAGTTTCACGAACACGTTACATCTTTCTACACGAGCATAATTAAAGGCTGGAATTAAAATTCTAATGTTATTGTATTATTATCCCCATCGTACTTCTATAGGAGGTATTATGCTAATAAAACTACAGAGATTAAGTGTAAAACAGGTACATTTAAGATGTCATTTTTCGAAATTTCCCTAGTTCGAGGGAAAATTTGTGTCAGAATGCACACGTATACCAAAGACTACTCTAGGATAGTTGTTTTCGAATTACTTAAAAGGCTCCCATGAATCCCTCCCCCCTTGCCACGGAATTGGAAATTTGGAAAAATGAGAACTTTGTGCGGATTATTTGAGCTGTAATTGCTGCGAATTTGCGTTAATTAATTGCTGTCATTTGAGCGGATAGAGTCGCAGGCCGAAAGAGGCGAACAGCCGCGGAGACTCGGGAAAATGAACCACGGGAGAGCCCAAAACATTGCCGTGACCCGACGAGGAAGGACGTGGCTTGCGGAAGAAGTCGCGCTGGGAGTCGGCCTCGGAAGTGCGCGTGGAAGACCGAAACAGGGAGGGAAAGGCTTCAAGGTGGAGATGAAGGGAGCACGGGATTGGATCACCAACAACATCTAGGATGGCACCAGGTGAGTCACCCAGAGGGTGTTCCAACGGATCAGTTCCAAAAGAGACGAAAATGATCCGCGATACACAGGAATAAAGGGTTGGGAAATAACGGAAAATGTATGCATATAATCAAGAGCAGAAAGGAACGGGAGTCGCAATATAAGTTTAAATTCACAGAAGTATTCAAGTTTGACCTAAAATTCGAACCATTCGAGACAAGTTACCAGCAGCGGTCAAAATCCAATGAGTGCATTATACTCGCAGAGTGCGTCTTAAATATTCGCCCAAGTGGTGTGAATAATTATATCCCGACGGACTGGGATAACATGTTCCAGATCTATACATATAAACTGTGGAAAATTGACGTTTTAGTCCTCCTGTCCCTTATATCCAACACGTTCTAATATGATTGCGTTGCAGGCTGCTTTTTAACGTCTTCGGAAAAAACTCACAAATTATACTACGACGTTTGGCCAACGTTTTAACCGTGAGCCCATGAGTTCTGCCCCGGCTCTTCAACATATATCTAGTCATCACATCAATTACGGTTTATCATGATGTTTCTTTTCAAGTTTTAAAACCCCAAGCCGCACATGGATCTATATTATATTAACCTTGCCCGTTTGGTATTCTAGACATTGTAACATTCAGGTGGTCAGAAATTGCTGAAAATACCGCAACTTATTTGAAATGCGAATTCCTTGCCCCGGTAACTGAGGGTACGGTAGCTTACTTAGTAAAACGACTGAGGAGATGTTCTCTCTCTCACGTAAATACAGGCGCGGATCCTTAGAGACCTTGCAGACACCACTTCGTTCATAAGCAGGCACGCGAGTGTTTACTCATCGAAAGGAGAGGGGAGCTAAAGTTGGGATATATATGCAATATTGGGACTGATAGTTGTACGTATGGTGGCCGACGAATGTGTTCCTCAAGATTTTCCATACTTGAAACGGATAAAAAAATCGCCCGCGTCCCAAAAAAAGAAGCATTCATCCGACCGCTTAAGAAGACATTTCACGTCCACGTAATTAGTTCAATCTATAAATACACGAATACCAACGCGTGTAAACCGGAGATTTTGCAAGATGAGGAATTTACCGAAATGATTTCGCCTACTTTCAGAGCATTTGTTACACGGAATATTTTCAAGGTATTCTACGTTTTGGAATGTTCCCAAAACTATCATCTTCTCCGAATCACGAGACCTATACGCGATACATATTTGTTTTTATATTTCCTGATAGGTTATCCCGTTATCTTCGGTTGGCGTGTTTCTAACGAAGCAAGTGAGATGGGGAATTTTCTATGGACACGAAATTAACCGACTGCGAGTATCGAAGAAGAATTTGTTCGTGTCGCACTAAGGATAATAAATACCTAACAGACGGAATCATTTTAGCCTTCACACATTGGTGCATGGATTGGTAATAACCGTTCGAAGGCAGGATTGGTCGGCCGTCAATTCGAATTAAGTTTAGTAGGGTCCCGAAGTACAGCCCTGGCATGAGGACAAAGGAAACACAAAGCTTGAGCAGGCGAGTTGAATTGATCCAAGTTTACAGGAAAAGTGACTTCTTTCCAAATTCCTTCGTCAAGCACAAGTTATGTTTTTGCCTTGCTATGCAAGGGAATTAAAGTACAAACACAACGGGGGACAGGAAAAGGAGGCTAAGCTGAGAAGTGAATGCCCAATTTGACGACGGCGAGTGTCTCAATGAAACCCTAGCCCTCGGTTGTGCGATAACGATGAAAGATTGAAAAGTGAGAGCAATGCTCTCTATGCCAGGAATACAATACGACGCGACGCCCCGAGAAAAAGAAGATTTAAGATACTCTCAAGATAGATGACAGACACACTGGCGGTGGCTTGCGGGGCTCGCAGTGCAAAATAAATTACATACAAAAATCATGAAAAGCATGCCAACTGTCGATTTCTCCGATGAAAACTTGGAAGGATATCTCTTCAGCAGTGATGTTGAAAATGTATTATTAACTCCATCGCAATACGACAGCCGAGATCATGTCAATAAAATTCCAGTGATTAAGTGTAGAATAGATAGAATTAAGCTGCCGTTTTCCCCGCGAACGATAAGGGATCAGAACAACGTAATTGAGCCGTGCTAGGGGGGATAATATTTCGCGTCAAAATTAGACTGGTATGTAATCACCTCCTGCCACACGCCGTAGAGGTTGCTTGCAGGGCACCATGATTGAAATGAAAACCCAGTTGACTTGCTAATCCAGCAAAAGAAATGTATAAAAAGAGACATTTCAGGCGTGAAATGGTGGAATTTTAATTAATAAAAATAAATGTACTTTCCAAGGAAAACGATTTTCCAAACATGTCATATTTAACAGGAAAAATCGAAATGGTTATTATAATTCCTTTGCTTTAAAAAAGACGCCAATAAAGTACACATATGACACGTACACGTAAGCGCAGCGCCGCGTTAATAATCTTGGTATTCCAAGAACAACCTGGTGGTGATCACACGAAGGCAGTTTCACTTTCTTTCCCAAGTGGCGACACCGCAAGTGGTGACTGGCGACATTCGGGCCCGCGAGGTAAGTCTCGTGTTGAAACGATCGAGGGAAAATCCCTCCCTACGTGTCGGCATGAATCGCCCGCCCCGACTCTCGGAGGGAGACATTCCCCACGCATGAGACTGCGCGAGAAGGGAGATTAAATCGTCGCGCAAATGTCACCGACCGCAGAAAAACACACGCCACCGACACCCACGTGCACACTAAACACGAGACGAAGAAAGCCTTAATCGCCTCTAAAAGAGTGTCGCAAAAAGGCACTGCTGAACCTCCTCCATTTCGCGAACAAAGCATTATCGTGGAACAATGATACCATCGATCGGTGAATCAATCTATACAAGTCCAAAACCAGTCACGCCTTCCCTCGGTGCAATCAAGATACAACGGCGTAAAGCCAGCCAAGGGTGTCGAATCGGGCGCTTATGAGGAACGGCCGTTCGAATAACCATTTCAGCCCAAATGAGTGTGACGTATTCTTGGCTCAAATAGTTTCCTACAATTGGGAATGCATTTCTCAAGCCGATAAATAACACATAATACAATTGTAATACTGTATTTTCGATGCTTCGGTGTAGCATCACAATATTTTGAAATCCATTAAATTATATGATTGATTCCGCGCTTTTCAGAATTGTTTACCAACTAATAACGAGCCATATCGTCATAATAATAAGCGTTTTACAGACCGTTTCTCCGACAAAAATATCAACTGTTGCAAAAACCTTTCTGATGCCCCCTTAAAATGTTTCTTCTATCTTCACTGGGTTGGGTCTAAAGACAATATAATCAAGGGATGTAAATGGAACTGTAGACGAGACCCCTAATAAAAACTCGACATTATTTTTACTGACTCTGCCCTTTCGGAAACCGTGGTAATGCTAATAATATATACTAAGAGAGATGTAGGTTAAGGGAGGGTATCATTGAAATGCATTGTGTCATTACCTGCTCTCCAGTGTCTTGCCTGACACATTACATCAAGCTGTAACTGTTACTGTATTTGATTCATTTGCGAGAAAATGACTTAAATTTACTGTACAATTGCGTACCTAATGGGCCAAGCCATGCACGGTGTCGAATAAATTTGGGCATAAAGTCAATTAAAAAGCATAGGAGACCAGATGGGTCTTGATGAATCAAACAAAAAAAGTCGTGTGTATTCACTCCCTGCCATACACCGTAGCGGTGGCTTGCGAGGAACAAATATATCTAATAATGCCACCCGAGCGACAAGATGCCATCTGGTAAGTTTTTAAATCCGATGTCATAAATAGCGGATACGAAAAACTATCAACCGCATAAGACGTTGCATACATGTGAACTCCACGCTTACAGAACACCGCTCACATCCACGCGTCGTAGCAACTTTTAGCCGGCGCACCACACGAACAGACGCCGCCTGTTAAGGCGAGTAAACTGTTTACGGACGCCGACATATCCCAAAATAGACTCGCGAAGTAATGAACCTTCAAACTTTCTATTCAAAGATATATATATATATATATATATATATATATATATATATATATATATATATATATATATATATATATATATATATATATATATATATATACGGGATAATATTTACGGGAGAAAATAATAATTGCATTCAGAAATGGGAAATCAACCAAAATCAAAGGAACTATAGAATGATGAATATGACGATTATAATTGGATTCCACCTGAAAACTATCAACAAAAACTAGACGTTTAAAATATAAACAGTTTGAAAGGGCACTTTTTAATGCAAACAAGACCTGGGCAACAAAATCACAGATCTCTTTCGTACAATCATTTAGCCTGTTCCGCGGGAAATTTGAAAAAAAAAATTTAACGAAAGGATTAAGCAATATATCTCTACGAGGCATTCTCCGCCTTTTCAAATGTTTACGGAGAAAAAAAATGGAAGCCTCAGCTGTGATCCAAACACAATGGCCCTTCTTAGAACACAATTAAGGAAGTGTGATGCAGAAATACGGCGCGGTCTTGCCGAGCTTCCGCAGCAGCATAGGAAAGGGTCGAAGGCCCTACATCATAACACCTTTAGCACACCGTCCGTGCCAGGGGTGTGAGAAGCGGGTAGGGGAGGCGAATAGGTGCGAGTGAACACACAACAGAAGGGACGAGGGCACGTGCAGCTAGCCAATGGTGGGAGTGTCCTCAGGGCTGGGTTTCAGCAGGTAACCAGGCCCTAAAAATCGAGGGGGAAGGGGTGGGGCAAGATTTAAAGGGACACAAACGCAAGGTGCCCATCCCACCCCTTAGGGGGTGGTTCCTCCACAACGGCACGGCTTCAGGGGAGCTCGGCGATCATACGATTTTTCAGGCGAAGTAGAAAATAATCAGAAACTTGGTGAAAACTATCGAACATTACAAAAAGCGAATTATATTGCAGCGGTGTTACAATTGTTCATTCTTACTTTCAGAAAGATACAGAATCGCCATATAATTTCCAATCACTTCATGGCATACCAAAAATTATCACCGCCCCTCCGGCATTTACAGTACCGAAATCGCCGACTGAAGACACACCAAAATATAAACAGTATCATCCGCCATCCACATTTAATACTTCTAAAACAATATCTTACATATTAACTGCCAAGCATCGTATTGATTGTGGCAAAACAGGACCACTTCTCTAATTCGTATGTTTCTCTAATATTACATCGATGAATTATCAAAGTTAAGTTTTACGATGACGCAGTACAGAGTAATATGCAAGAGATTACAATAGGCGAGCTCGTCACAAAATAATATTCAGGTTCACAAACATACTATCTTCACCAACATCAACCATATCAGGAGAGACTATCGATGATACATCCCACCAAAGCATATCAAATCTCAAAATTTCGTACTCACTTTGTAAACTTGACCGTAAGTTCCATTTCCGACAACCTCTATCAACTCGAAGATACCCGCAGGATCCTGTAATTAGATGAATGCAATGTCTTCAGTTTACTCATCTATGTGAAGTAAATGATTCTGGGTAGATATGCAGCATATAGAAGAATATCCTAGACAAGATTTTCATGTCACTGCATGATAAAATTATTATGTATAGGCCCTACTATCATTTCTTCATCTCAAATGGAATCAAAATATTTACGATGACAGAGCTATGAAGTAGTAGAAGTGTATTGACACTCAAATCGTAAACATAACCAAAAATTGAAGTTCGTGACAATTAACTTAAATCTTTAGGAGAGAAACGTATCACTACACATAATTAAACAAAATTGACGGTAATAATCAGGGTGCATGGCAAGCCGAATGAATCATGTCACCTTGCTGCCCAAGGCAGACCAACTCAGAATAGCGATAAAACAAGCTTATATCCATTAAAAAACGCTGCCACCAAAACAAATAAATCAGAGAAGTTAGACCCTATCTATCACTAATAAGATCCTTCAGATGACTCACCTTAAGAGCGTTTAAATCAATGTCGTCCAAGGAGCAATTTACACTAGGAGCGAGATGTTGCGCCATCTTGTTTCTCGACTGAACAAAACACTGAAGAGCAGGCCGTTTTCCACCTACTCCACAAACAGACGAAGAACTACTTTCGGGAAAAGTGTAGGGATTTTAAAAAGCCCTTTGCTTTTCCGCTACCTAATTAAACAAAGCATTATCCACAGGTAGACACACAACAAATTATTCGGGCGAGAGCAGAACCCGACTGACCAAAACCTCACAACGCTCGAAGCGTGACGTCATTATTAGTACAGCGACGCGTTGGCGAATTGTGGAACTTCAACCAGAGTATGATTGCATGAGGAAACTCGAAGCGACATCAAACGGAAGTTTTATAAAACATTCGGGCTCTGCAAGCATCGAAGTTCAAATCGTTTAAATAATTACAAAGCAGTGCTAAAGGATAGAATTTTTTGATTCAGCTTTGGAACTTAAATCAGATGGCAATGGAAAGAATTTACATATTAAGTGAGATGCAAGCAATAAAAGCTAACAGCCTGTAATTCTTAAATTGATGCTTGTGCAGAGTTTGGCGTTGTCACGTCGCTGTAGTTGGGTGAAATATTTTCTCCAGATATGAAATTACACATAGCGGAAGGAAATAACTAAACGTAGCATACCTGATAGTTTCCTCAATTACTTTGGTGTAAATTAATATGACTCTCTGGTATTATATATGAAAATGCAAATGCCTTCACCACAGATTTATCTAAGTAGGGATCGGAGGATAACTAATAAATTCGGCGACTAGAACCCGAAAATTTGGGGTGGGAAGCCACTAAACTTACCTGCAAGACTTCAAATTCCTATCATCCGGCCTTAAATGTAAATCTTCTCGGTACTACCATGTGGCTTCTGGTGATTCCGAATTGGTGATGAACCAAAAATTTGATCTGAAGGCCGTAAAACGAATAACCGGAAAGAAGTGTCACGCCTAAGTAAAAGTACTCATGGCAACTACGGGGAATACGACAGACCCTAATTATTCATATACATAAAGGTGGAGGCTCACCTTGGGGCGAAGAATATCGGGAGGCAAATTAAAATCTTTTGTAAGTGAATGAGCATGTTACTATGGATTATTTTATAGAACCTTAAATCGACCCTTCATGCTATTGAAAAGCTGTGTAGCTGATGCTACAAAGAAAACTATGCAAGGTTTCAGCACTCAGACATGATGAAGTGATTTAGTTACAGTTAATTTACATTCATTTTAAAGTTAGCAGCCATCCCTTGCTGTTACAAATGTTTTAGACATAATTTTTCATTCTTTTGGTAAGCAAACGCTCTTGCTATCAGATTTAGTTCATATAGCCTCCAAAACTGTTTCGGCTAATTTAAAGGAATGCCTTTTATATTCAAAACCAAGAATGAAGGAATAGAGTTCCTATTTCTTCTAAAATGTAAGTATCAGCTCCTGCATTTGATACGCCCAAACTGCATGAAAATGCTTCCATGCCAGCTAGATAGGCATAGCTATTATATACTTATTAAACGAAGTAAATCATTATGACTCCATAGGAGATAATTAATGGAATTGAACAAAATGATAATTTTGATGCAAAATAGTAATTTTATATCAATGGTAATCTGCTATTTAAGGAAGTTTAAGGATGGACAAAGACTGCAAAATGATAATTTTCTTTCCTCTCCTAACAAAACCTACCTGACCCCTGACATCACAACAGACCCTATTCTAGTGTACATAATTTCTTCCTCCATTTGTATCATGAATTAATGTAAAATTTCAGAAATAGAAGACAGAACTAGAAATCTCAAGAACTTCTTTACATAGAAAGCATTTGATAATAACTGCAGGGTTATAGCCAACACAAATGCCACTTTAAATGCCTAAGAAATAAATAATTCCACTCCTATGCATGCATTTTACATTGATCTTATCTGTTTTCTAGGCAATTCCCTTCCTGCATGACCAAGTAGGACTGAAACAACATCTAAGGTATGTTAAGACACTCAAATCATCTATCGTTTTTAGTTTTAAGCTCCCACTTTCACCTCTCTCTGGGGTAATGCCATATGCAGTTCCTGGCTGAAGTCAGCTGTGTACCACTTTTTCTTCCTGCTACTTAAGCGTGGAGGACCCCAAAAGCTAAATTAATGTTTTTCCTTCTTGCTCTATCGTTCTGAATGCTCCCTCTTAGTTTTGGGGTGGTTTCTCATATAGGTGGTTGATGGTCATTTCATATCCCTTCTTTAATGAAGTAGAAAACTTCTGCAGTGGGTCAAGTTAACATTTGTTTAAAATTAAGTTCACCTCTCTCATGGATATGAGTGTGTGTACCACCATGCATGTCATTTTCAGGGATTTGGTGAGCATGCTTCTTTATTCCCTTACTCTCAATCTCCCTCATCCCATCCACCTGGTGCAAGCACCCCCTGCTGCTCACCTTTTAACTGGATTTGGGGGATCGTGTGGACGTAGATAAATGCTCTCCCCTCCATCTTCAAAGTCCCATCACCAATCAAAATGCCCTGCACTCATTTTTCCAGCCTCTTAGGATTTCCCTCAACTACTCACTCTCCTCCCCCACCATACCCCGCACTTCCTCGTTTGATTTCATTTCTGTCCATTTCACCTTTTCCACCATTTGCAAAAAAACCCAAATTTCATCAGCACCATAATGAGGAAAGGAGAAAAAAGAAGATTATATTCTTTGGGAAGATGTGGCTTTCTATATTTTTACAGAAATATTACATTACAACATTGACAAATGAAGTGAAATAGCTAGATTATAACTAAATCTTAGAGCACATTAAGAAGCACATATATCTGTTGTCTAGTCAGATTCGCATGATGTGACTGAGTCAGTGTATAAATCAATAAATTCTAAGAAACTGTGGGAGATGCCGCAACAGTAACTTTTAACGGAGTCATCCGCCAATATGCATTTCATTGCAACAATTTCAATGTGTAAAAATCATTGGTCAAGGCAAATGATTTTTACACTCTGAAATTGTTGCATTCATATAAATCAATAAACATAGATTTATCTAAGAGTATAATAAAGATGCAGTGGTGCAGCTAAATCATTGAAATACTTTGTGGTTTGAATACTATGTACTTCCTCCTTAGCTCCACAGGTACATAAATGCATTGAACTAAAAATACACCATATTAATACACATAATTATGGCAACTGGCCAATTTGAGCATTTTTTAGGTTCATACATGTACATCAGAACCCTTACAATAGATAGTTTTTCTTGTTGTCTGATATGTGAGTGTACATCGTTGTATTCCTCAACAGACACAAATCTGAGGCAGCTGAAGACCTACAAGCTTCTGTGAAACAAAACACCTAACTTTGGTGATATGTAATGACATGTGTTAGTAATAAGTACTTGCATCGTGTTTCTTCTCTATGAAAGACCCTCCATTATTGCAGCTGCACTTCGGTTGAAGTGCATGACTAGAAGGTAAGGTTCCCAGGCGGCATTAAACCTCGGCCATTTTGGGACCAATAACATTTGAATATCAAGAGCATTGGCCAGTGATCCAGGGAACTAGTATCTGGCGAATGTTGGGACAATATTGTGACAAACTACATTGGCTGGCAATGAAAAGCCAACAACCAGCCTTCAGCAACCAGAATCGGATACCAATTCAGTCACTTTTTCCAACAACACACTTTTTCCTGACATTTACACATTCTGGATACGTAGATGTGCATATTACTTCCAGTAAACTAGACTTTGGGCTGATTGTAAAAGCTTTGCATATACTTGTATTTTGTATTTCTCCCTTGACTGAAATGGAGTGATGTTTAAAAAACTGAGAGTTCCTAAATATTGGGTGGGTAAAAGTTCGTAATTTATGATTAATTTTTCACATGTTTTGAAATTGAATGACTGCAAAGGATGGATGAAGTAAAACATGAGTGATACCTACTACTATGATTATTATTTAATTATCACAAACATTAAAGTAATCGTGGCATAGTACAACCATTATATTTGGCCTTGCAGCCAAACGCAAATATCATGACAGCTTATGTGAATAATATTTGGGCAATCTTGGATGGCAGCATTGGCCTTTGCGAGCAAACATTGTCATTTCAAAATTGGGTTAATATTGGCACATTGGGTTCATGCAATTTACCAGTAAGAGTGCACTTAGAGATTTATTCAACCTGGGCATTGGTGGTTGCAAAGCTTACACCTTTTCCTGCTGCTAGATGCCACATGGCATCAACAATGATGTTTAATTGCATGCCACTCACATTCTGCCTGGTTTAACAAAATACCAGGGAAAATAGGTTTGCGACTGTTTTTAGGATAAACACTGTACGGCTACTGGCAGCAAAGTAATTATGTAACGTTGAGCATAGGAATTATTAAACATTGATTGATTAAACATCTTTTTTGAAATATAAGAACATTTGCACTTTGGAGATCAGGTTTTCCTACTTGGATTTCCCTCTTTCATCCATCAGTCTTTTAACCTCTTTATCACCTTTACCATTGATTGGTAAATGAGGACTTCTTTGTGTTCAATACAGAATTGTTGAAAGTCTGCAAGAAGGGGGAGTTGGGGGTGGGGCAGTTGAATCTGTGAAAAATGGGCTTGAGGTGAGTTGACTTCTTTCCTGGTTCCTCCAGGAGATTGTTCCAGAGCAGATTGGCAGCTGCAAAGAGGGACAGTCAATGTTAGCACTGTGCATGGCGAGTGACAGATTATTTTCTCTGGAGATGATGTGCAATAAGATACAGAAATAATTCTGCCCAGACATATATTTAATTCATTGATCAGCATTATTATTTCAAAAAAGTTTTACTTTGAACAAATGCTTTTGTTTAAGAAACCTATCACCTATGCTTAAAATTAAAAAAAAATCTTCATTCAATTTGTCACGAATGTCTAAGACACTCTGAGACAAGATGACTGGACCTGTTTCAGAGGATTGATTTTTTATTGCAAACAACTGAGAAACTCTTGAAAAGTTTCATTTTTCTAATTTTAAGCTGTTTTTCCAAACAGTTTCATTCTGTAAGAGACATATTGAATGCCACACATGAGCTTGATTTTATGATTTTTGTGGAGAGCGCTTTGAGTGAGTACGATATCCGTCGGATGGGACGCTAAACAGAGGACCCCTTGGTGCCCATCGACAAGAGTAGGCTAATGTCGATGCTGGGTTTCCCTGCACCCTTCCTTTCCCGTCCATCTCTAATTGACCTTAGCTGTCAGTGGCCTCCCATATTAACTACTACTACTCGAGTCAAGGCAGAAAAATCCATTGCATGTGTTATTCTCACTACAATCTGATTTCCACAAAAATCATTCAATTCAGCGCAAAGATTTACTTTCTCAATCTCTAATGCAAACTACAAATGTGAAAACAATATGATTAAACATGTTTTTCATTACCATATTTATGGAATTTCATGGGATTGTAAAATTCCCAGTTTCAGCACCACAGGCATAAGAAAGAAAAAGAGAAAAATCTCTTTGATTTATTCTCCCCAAGATTAGTTAATTGTTTAAAAAAACCAAATGCACTAGGCTGAGAGGATGCAAAACACTGAAATTTCCAGCAAAATATTTGGGTGCTTAACCTTGTATTGTTATGATCACATATCTGCGCAAGGGAATATCAAAATTGGAATTTATCTGTCTACTTCCATAAATTATCCACATGATCCCATGTCAGCCATAGACAGCGTGAGTACCTAATAAGTCGCTTGGTATCAGCATATAATTAGATGGCTTTTTCCTTTGATTCCGTAGGGGTCCAGAGATCATTTAATCATGCCTGGTGTTTAAATTACAATAGGCTTTGGAGCTATATTTACTTAACAATATATTTGCGATTATTCCCATACAACTGGTGTTGAAGCCATCCATTCATTCCTAGTTTTCTTGTCCTACGATTTAATCTCTGCTTTTAAACCGTTTGACTTCAAAAAGCAACTCCACATTAAATATTAACTTGTATTGAAAAGCAGTTTTTGAGTCTGGGTCTCCCATGAAATGAAATACAGATATCCCAAGAATGCTCTTACATCATCAATGTGCCCTCTAATTCATAAGATGCAATCCCTGACATGTTGCAGAAATATTTGAGTAGATGAATAGAGTGAATGAATGAAAAAATAGAATGGGACCAAGTATAATTATTTCTAGGTATATTATACAAATATGAATTTGGCATAATGAAAAATGGGCATTTTTTCAAATATCTTGTTGATTGAAATTGAAAAAAAAAAACAACTTGGCTTTTCCACATAGAAAAATCTTCCTACCTCAACCAATCCTTTCCTTCCTCCCTCCAATATACCATAATGAAACCTAGGTAGTGAATAAACAATTTTGTGGAAAAGCCAAGCTGTTTATTATTCAATTTCAACATGAAGATTTTCCCCAAAGTCATGCCAGACACTTTTATTTATCTTGGTGATTGGCATTCCAATGGATGTACATGTGTCAAGGGTCAAGGCATCAATGCATTGTCAATGAGGGTTGAGGTTTGGCTGTTAGTTTCCATGCTGATGGAATGGTGGCGGCATAAAATTGATAGTTGAGTGAATTTTTACCTCTAGCATGGAGCTTCTGAGAAAAGTGGAAACAATCGATAGCAAGGAATGAGTAATCAGTGAACTTCCTTCCATTACTTCCTGTTTTGTAGGGAAACTCAAAGTTCAAAAATGTGGGCTGGAATTCAACTGTAAAGTCTTCACGTTTGGAGTAGCGTCCACTGGCAACCTGTCATGGAAAAATGAGAGATTAAATCAAACTATTACATGTTTGATGATAAAAGATAACAAAAACTTGCTCAGAGTTACTTTCATAGTTTATCATTATCTAAGAAAAAAAATCAACACAATGCAAGAACAGAAAATGAAATTCAATCACTCGTTAATTATGAGAAACAATTGATCTTTTAATTTCTCCTTTCTTAACATGCTCATTAGCACTGAACTATCACAGGGCAATTGCAAAATTGATCGAGGAATAATGTCAAATTTATTGTGCGACAGGAGAAACAGCAATTTTTCCTTATCTTGCAAATGAAATGGAAAAACCAATTTTCCCTCGTCCTACTAATGGCATCAAAATTATCTGAATATATTTCCATATTAAATAGGGAATTTATGCTATTAGATTTGGAGCACCATAATTCAAAATTAATTTCAGAATAACATGAAGTGAATAAAATGGAAAATTATATCTCCAGTCTTTTAGTCACAACTTTCTTTTTGAATGAATATCACCAAACGGAAGAAAATCTATTCAATCCAATTGGATGTGTTTAAATTCTTGCTATCCATTTGGGGCAAAGGTAGTGAACAAACATTTTTTACAATAACGTAGAGCATTTACATTAAAATCATTTAAAAAAACTGTATTGTAAATATCTATTGGTATCCTATGGAGGCAGGAAAAAGAATGAACGGCATTTTGATCGGCAGTGGGATTTGTAAGACTGTAATAGAGGGGAGTATGTTAGACAAATGAGGAAGGGGCAGGAACAGGATAGAGATGTTGAATGGGATGAAGAGAGGAAGGAAGTACACAGAGATGAAGAGAGACCTGACGTAGATTAGGTTGCTGGATTGTGTTTTGTTAGGAGTCACAAGAATTGGTAGTTTTGTCCATCCAAAACCTACTTTAACTGGTAGATTACTTAATAATAATATTGATGTATAGTGCACATTGACCAAATTTATACTTTTTCATTTTTGAATGATGGATTTAAATTTACTTGGGTGATACTAAGAACTTTCAACATAAGGTTGGATGAATGGGCAAACAATAATTCTGGTGAGTATCAGTTGGGATTTGGAAAAGAGAAGGACATAAAGTATTATTTCAATAAGGCATTCAGTAGTGTAGATTCATCAAAGTTAATGAAAGCATTGCAGAATTGAAGAGTTCATTGCTGGACTAGTGACTTGCTCAAGATATGCTCATGAATAAGACTTCACAAGTAAAGGAAAGGAAGTGTAGATGGAGAATAATAGTGATGGGCAGGGTTGTACACATTGCAGATTAGTCAGCAATTACCTTTTGATTATGTCTTATACACCAAGGAGATCATAATACAGGTATGGAAGGTCTGGGCTTAGAACTAAAGGAGGGGAGAGCTATTTAAAGCAATTAGAACAGTAGGTTACGAAACATATGTCAGCCAAGGATATCAATCATCGTTAATGTGTGAAAGATCATTAAACGATGCATAGGATGAAGAATAATCATAAGAAAATCAAGGTAATGAGATTCTCAAAAATTGGATAGACATGTTAAAGATTGGAGTAGGGGGAATACATTAACATTGGTCGAACGGTATTAACATATTTTGGAAGCAAATGGGTAAGTATAAAGGGTATTAAGAAAAGAATTCTAGTAGAAAAAATACTTAAAAAATAAGACAACTGGTGATAAGAAGTCTATGAAAAGATACATAGAAAAGACTGGGAGAGTCTGTAAAATATAGCTTTGCATTCTAAGCCACAACATTTGCTTTTTCAAGAGATTAGAGCAGAGACTTTTGCTAGAGGAGAGGTGGCCTGAAATAAATAGTCTGAATGGATAATAATTGCACATTTGACACCATTGCAAAATATCTGCTCATCGTTACACTGAAGACCAACCAGAGACAGTGTTGTTCATTGAACACCTATAACCATTCTGAGGAACAAAAATGAACCCTTCACATCCACCAGGCAGTGAACAGTTTCACATAGACACATAACATGCCACAGGGTTGTTTACCCTGGTGATATCTAGAGTCCTCTACCGATCTGAATTTCTATCCTTCTGCTTCGAATGACAGCTGAGAGACAGGGAGGGATGTGAGCAGTGATTCAGATGCAAATGATCATGCTTCTACACACGTTACACCAATTAACTCAAACTTTGTGATTCTGCTGCAAAAGAATTTCATCCCATGGTGGATGGTATGAAATACAATTATGTGCTAGGGAAGAAGCTTGGATGGGGCCAAAACAAGATGGGAGAAAAACATTTCAAGCTGCAAGGTTTAAAGAGTGTTTCAAATGATTATTTCCACGTCAGAGTAAATTAGCTGCACAGGTGGAATTTGGAACATATCAGATGAATGACAACCAACACCCTGCCTGATTCAGGGAATACACTGACTCATCCAAGATTATGCTCTGATACATCATTTTTATCATAGGTACATAGACTAGCAATTAGTGGTGGGCTTTAAATAGCAGGTAACAAAGACATACTGCCCTTTTTCATATGCCTCTGAAGTAGCTGCCTCCTACCGTGCAACATATGTATATGTAATCATCCTTTGCCATACCACATTTCCTTCTTCAGCTCACAATAATTTCTAACACAGTCCATGTCAACATTCAGATTATTTATCATTCTCCTCCAATCATAATCATTCAACCTTAATCACAGCTTTCAACATCCAATTACTTATTGAAATTGAAAAATAACTAACTTGGCTTTTCCACATAGAAAATTTATTTATGACCTAGTAAAAATTAGTTTTTGTAGTTTGAATGGGAGGTGACCGACAGCCGAGGTAATCTGTGCCATTAGCGATGGGTGGGAAAGGAAGGGTGAAGAGAAACCCAGCGACGGCATTAGCCTACTCTTGTTGAAAGGCACCAAGGGGTCCGCAGTTTAACGTCCCATCTGACGGACATCGTACTCACTGAAAGTGCTCTCCACAAAGCACCTCAAGTAGGGATCGGGACACCTCTGAAAAATATTCGTCGTCTCCAAGATTTGAACCCGGGCCTTCACGGTGGGAAGCCTGTACGTTAGCCTCCACACCATCCCGATCCCGAAGTAAAAATTGACAGGTCAAACACAGTCCATATATCTCTCGGCATAGGTAAAGCGGAGGGGAAGAGGAGGAAGGAAGGAAAGGATTGGATTCCTCAACCAATCCTTTCCTTCCTCCTCTTCCCTTCCGCCCAGATATATCTATACTGTGTTTGACCTGTATTTTTACCTGAAGATGTTATAGCATAACAAAACCTAGGTCGTAAATACAATTTTCTATGAGGAAAAGCCATGTTAGTTATTTTTCAATTTCAATGTGAATATTTCCCACCAAGTCTCGCCAAAAACAGTTTTATTTCAATAAAAGGCACTTTTGAATGTGGCCAAAGAGACTCTCTAAAGACAAGGAATATTAGAAATGTCAGGAACAGAATGGTATGTAGGGAACAACATGTAATTGAAATCAAGGTGAAAGACGGAGTAGTATGGAAGATATTATAAGAAAGGATTATGTTGCCTCAAATAATAAAATTAGACTTTGACTACCCATATTTTTTGTTTGTATGTAAAGTCCTCTCTTCCCCTACCATTTCTATTTCATTTTTGTTAATCTTTCAAAGAAAAGATACCTATCTGGCATACCAAAACGTCTCTTAGCAGTTTACATTCTGACTCATTATTTTATCCATAAGTATAGCTTAGTAGAAATAAAATCCATACATAATTTTCAAAATAATTACCAAATCTTGCTCAGCTTTCTGATATCCCCTTGAAAGCTTATCTATATATTTGAACTTCTCAGCTTCGTTTGGTCCAAACAAACAGGGACATGATATTTTTCTTAATGTCTGGCATGCATCCTCAAGATTTGTAAGTTTGGCATATGCTGGAATATCTGCAATAAAAATAATCCCATAAGTATTACCACAACAGGATCTTAGGAGTACAATGTCAATAACATCTATGTTAGGGTATCAACAAAGGAAATCAACTATTGAGGAGAAAAGAAATGGAATTCTTTTTCCATTATTATGGGAAATTTCATTGCTGTAAACACATAAGAAAGAGTTTTTTTGCATGCCTCAAACTTGAAAAGTAGCTTTGTCTCCAAAAATATTACAAGATCAAAATTAAATTTGCAGAAAATTCCAATATGAAGTCAATAATCTTTAATGCTTAGTGTTTGAGATTTTGACAATCCTCTGAGAAACTATTAATTAGTTCAGTCCAATTAATTTAAAATTCGAGTGTACATGCAATATTCTCATTCAGTAAACTTGTATGCCAATTGATAGGTCACCTAATGGAATATTTATCTTATTTTGGGCAAATTATCCCAAATAAGTATTTTAAATGGCATTAAATATTGAAAATTATCTTAATGATAAAAATAAATAATTCATATATTCACATATTCTTAATGACAGAGAAAAATTGCCATTGTTCTCGTTAAAAGGGTTTGGAGAAAAAAGAAAGATTTTTTGGGGAAAGATAGGCACCTTAAATCACATCCCACCTTGGTGCAATTTAAATAAATATGCCTCTTTTAAAGGCCTACCAATGCATTCTATGTGCATCATGAACAGTACACTATGCACCCACTTTATTACACAAATGGGTCCTAGGGACAATCATACATGCATTTTATTTCGTAAACTCTCACAAAGTGTGAATTCATCAGCTGTGAGTTTTGTACGTTTGGCAAACCAATTATCAAATGATGTGACCCCTTCTCACAATCAGTAAAGCAGATGTGCCATTATTAAAAAGGTATTAATTCCAGGTTGCAGGGCATCATATCACTTTAGCTTCAAAAAACAAAAGTTTGAAGTAATAAAAGTTCCACTGGAAGGCAAACTGAATAAAATGGGCACATCATGCATCAAGAAATTTCATGTAAACAGTTTATCACATCACAAAATATGACTTTCAGTATCATTGTATTAACTTTCTAGGGTCAAGAGATTAATGTGACTCTCTCTCCACATTAGTATAAGACAATCCACAAGCTGCAAAGATTAAGTTATCGAGTCTTCAGCCTGTCTCTCTCTGGCTTCCCCAACCTCCCTCTGATTTTGGTACAAACAATGCCCCCATCCATGTGTGCGGCACACTTGATTTACACTGTTTTGCATTGTCCCCTATGTCCTCAATGAGAGATTTTTCCAATGAATTCGGTACTCTTTTCAAGCTAAAGCCACTTGCATTTGAACAGTTGAACAACCTGAGTGCATTCAAAACCCAAGATCCCACTGTGCCTTTATTTTCATTTTGCCAAATGCTAAAGCAATCAATGAGGTTTTCTTGCTCTGCAAATTCTCACGTGATAATCCCTTTTTTCTGATTTTTGAAAGAAATGATGGTACTTAATGTGCCATCATTTAAAAATAGTCTAGAGCCACCCATAGAACAATTAAAATTTGAATTAGGGGCTTTATTGCTTGCAATCATCAGCAAGGAATGATGATTGGTCATGAGTAATAAAAAATTAAATTGCAGAAGAATACAAATCTTGCATGAAAAAGCAGTTAACTCTGATCACATTACCATTAAATATAATAAGAAATTAGGTTTATGAGTCAATATTTTTCTCCAATTAATTTATTTTTCCAAATGCATGATATCACAATTTGCAGCAATTGAGAGCAGTGTTGCTTCTTTACCCTCGAATAAAGTGATATTCACTAAAACTATTTCTTTAAGTTTGAATTTCATATTTTTAGAAACATTGAGGATCTCTTGATAAATTTCTCATTGGAAAATGAGCAAATGTTAATGTTCCCTAATATCTTTTAATCATCATCTAACTTTTAGGCCTCATAAAGTTTTCATCAATGTCAATGATGAAAGTGTTGTGCATCTAAATTATGGACTTACATGGGGCTGAGATGAGATTCACAAATGTCCGTGGAAGGTGAGCATACAAGTAATCAATTGCTAATTCCAAATTCTTCCGATGTGTCTCAGGAGTTTGACTTCGGTCAAAGCATTCATCAGAACACATGTCATTTGTACCTATCCACACATTAATGAGCTGAAAAATTAAAATATATCATTAGTTTAATCCATTTTTCAATTAATAATATAATTTAAAGTGTTATGCTTAAAGGTAGACGATAATAAATGCATATATTGATAACAGTTTCAGTCTTCTAACAAATGATTGAAGTAAATTATTATTATTATTGCAAAAGTTACAAGTCGACTGTTTGGTTGGATGGTGGCATGGGACAGCAAAAAAGAAGTGACACAAATATTACAGGAAATAAAAAATATACCCCAAGACATAAACAACATAGTCTCCAAAAAAATACATCCATTTTTTTTCAGCCTACTCATAAACATCCCAGTTACTTGTTAAGGGCCCAAGGACACTTTTGGGTTGGGCATTCACATTTTCTAGCCCACAATTCAAAGAGGAATATTTCCCTGTATCAAGAAAAAACCATCGCGATGCTATCTTAAAACTATGGTCTAATCTTTCCATGCATCATCTCCAATGTAAGATCAGTATATGTACTTCAGCTGTGCTTTCTTCCTCCTTGATTCAAGTGATTCCCAGCCCAATTGTAAAAATATTTCCAAGATCACTAGCTTTTCTCATTAAATTTTCCATTGCAAATATTCTAACATAGGCCTAAAAAAAGTTTCAAAGGTGAAATCCCTTCTTTTATACGAGCTTTTTCCCAGAGTTCTCATCACAAAGTGTAAAAATCTAAAAGCTCTAGTTGCAATGCATTTGATATGTGGTACTCATTTTAGATCTATGAAATGAATCAACTTTGCAATTTCCACATGCGTTTTTATTGTTAACATCCATGGTTTCATAGCAAGGCTACATCTTCACCTGACGAGGTGGTCTTGCTGCAAAACCATGGCTGTGAACAATGAAAAATCATGTGGAAATCGCAAAGTGAGTACTTTAAGTCCTACCACGAAGGATTTTCACAAATATTTGTCGGAGCCTGTATCATTTGAAAGAATGACCATGAAAATAACACAGTTGAATATGCACCAGACAGAGCAAAATAGGAAGGTATCTTTGATATGTCTTCCAAGTTCATCAAAGCTGAGTCTGTAGATGAACAAATAAAAATGCATATCATGTGGCTGATAAAATTTTTACATTTGGTTTTAGAAATGGAAAAAATGTTTAATTGGAATTAGAAAAAGTTTTATTACAATTACTGACTTCATTAGTGACTTTTGGATTTCAAAAGTTTGTTAGGGACGAACACGCCGCATCGTGCACAAGATACACGTAAGATATTTATCATCACAGAAAAACACACCAGCTCACCAAGCTTAGCTGGCGATGCAACACGGCTCATTGAAAATGCTGTTCCAGTCGCTATTCAACGCTGATGTAATTCACTCCATCAAGAGTATCAGAACTGCATCCCACGACTTGACAACGCTTTCACTTTTCTGCTTAGCACCCGCCGTTATTTTGAACGAGCGGGCTTCGTATCGTATCAGTTTGCGCAGTTCCCGCCTTACCTTCCAGTGGCGCTGCATGTCCACTCGCGGGTCCCTGCTAATCCGCCGCACCAAGACCTTCGCCTCGTAGAGCAAGTCTTGGTCCATCGCCCCAGCCACGGCCACGTTGAACTGGGCGTTCCTGTTCTCTGATTTACCGTCTCCCAAGGAAAACCCCACCAACTGCGGGTTGAACTCTTTCAGGATGTTGGGAAGGGTCAAGTACTGTCGCCAAGTCTTCTGCCCCCCTGCACGGAGGAATGAATGGTTGACGAAGATTTTGTTAAGAAAAACGGCCTCGACTACGAACGCACATGGAACAAAGTGGATTCCGATGACTTACTATATGTCCAACACAGAATTTTACATCCAGTGACGATTAATTTGTACGCGTATTCCCATTTCAACTAGAGGTTGAAAGTCAACATGGTGAGAAGAGGTTGAACATATTATTAAAAGTCGATAAAAATTGAGAAATATAATGGGAAGACTTACGAAACATATTTACGGTTCAAACTTCAGTTGGAATAATGGAGGCACAAGAAATCAATACTAAAGAATATAACCTCATCAAAAATTAATACAGGCATTTATTTGCAATAGCACAGAGAAGGTTAAGGATTATGATTTGACTATCATTCGTTATTAGGTTATCATCTGTTATTTAAAAACGCCAGGAATGTTTTTCACCTTAATATATACAAGGATGCCAATATAAAAATGAAGTTTGCATATTTCATACATTATACAGTACGTTATCAATTATCCAGTGAGGAGTGCGTCGGATGTGGTCGGTGTGATTTTCGTTTAATATAAGTTAGTAAGTATAAAATTGATGTGCAAATGAGAACCATCTATCTGCTCTCAAGTAAAATTTGCCTAGTGTTAGTGACCCAGACACAAATATAGAAACATATGAGAAAGGGGGGTTAACAAACTAATTGAATCAGCATGGAACAAAGACGAATGCAGAGGTGCAGTTGAACCAACGCCTTCGAATTAAAAACAATAATGACGGTGGAGACCTGACTTGTCTGGATATCCAACGCTAAGGTATCACTAGAATCGGGGTTTCTAAAACAGGGGATGGGGGGGGGAAGAGGGTGAAAGACTTAGGGTTCGGGGGCGTAGGGGAGGGTGATTGGGCACGTAAGAATCTTTGGTGCTCACCCATGGAGAAGGAGAGGCCTCGGTTGTCCATCGTGAACAAGTCGTAGAGGTTCTCGCCGAAGGCCGTGGTGCCGGCCGTGAGAGAGTCGCCGATGGCCCCCACGACGTCGATGTCCCCAGGGCGTAGGTAGTGGACGCTGCTCGGAATCTCCCGGGATCGATACCCTCGAACATCACACGGAAACGGGTAGGCGGGCGGGATCTCATCCTGGACTTCATCCTGGGTAGAGCGGAATGCATGTCAACATTCATTCACCCGACCATAAGGGATTGATGGTTTCAGGCGTAACTTTATGGAATCGATTCATATTAGAAATGAAAAAATAATTAATTTGTGATTCCAGTGAACATTTATTTCAATACAACCCAGGTTTCGACGCTCAACGTGATCTTCAGGAATGACGAACCTGAAGATGACGTCGAAACCCGGGTCGTATCGAAATAAATTTTCTGTGAAAACACAAAGTTATTATTTTTTCATTTCGACCAAAAGGCGAATTCATGCGAAACCACACATATCTTTCGTTACACTCACCATTCACCTATCTCGTATGTGTCAACTTTTTACCCACGCTATAGTGCATTTCTGGGAAAAAACACTTTACCATTGCACCTATAGACTCGGAGCCGTAAATAAAAGTCTAGCGAGAAAGATACGCGGAAGTCAGAATAACCTCAAAACTAATATTGGGACCGCGCGGTAGAAATATTTTATACAACTGAATAAAATAAAGTTAGCTTTATTGGATGAACGAAGGAAATCTTAGAATGGAAAAATCAGGCAGAGGTACGAGTTCGCTACAGTTTGGTCTCATCGTGAATTTGTCGGGAGTACTTAGCACCTTAAGCAAGGATTTTATCTCCTAACGAAAAAAATGGTAAATTCGTTAAATTTCGGTTGAAAAGAACAAAGGACCGCAAGGGGTGAAAGTGTCGTGGCGCCAGTGATAGGGAGGAGGGGAAAGAAACTCTACCCCATGGTAGAGAACATTTTCGGAGTGTATCTAATTCTTAACACACAGTGGCCTGTCCACTCTCTAGGGTCCAAACCCCTTGGGCAGGAGGAGACCTCGTCGGCATTGATGTGATTGCCTAATCAAAATGATAGAAACAAAACTAGACCAAATGCATAAGATTATCACGCTCAAAATTAAGAAACTTTCATGGTTTTACAGGAGAACCACTCCTTTAATGGGGCTCTTTTAGGGTTGCCGCAGACATTTCATTTAGGATCTACCCGAGCCTTATCGGTTTCACCAAATATCTTCTCTAAGGTTCACTTTCCCTCAATAACATTCGCGCATAGACAGAAGCGATATTTTTATAAGCGGTATTGGAGAATTCTTCAGCAAATTTTATGCAAATCTTATTTTTTTTAAATATTTTAGAGAGTGGTCCCAAGACTTGGTTTTTCTGGTTGCAGTCGACCGCAGCGAAAGGTGGAAATGATTGCAGCGCGTTCTGATCGGTCCTCCCTGAAAATGAACTCCTGCCCCTGCTCGTGATAGGACGCCTCATCACTTCCGCCCTCCGCCCACTCGCACCTAGGGATCGAAGCTCCCAAAAGAAGCTACATTGTCTTTCGAAACCCTCGAAGATTAGAAATACATAAAATACCTGTACATATGCATAAACAGTTGTGGGTAAATCAACATGATATCAAAAAAATAAATAGAAGCCATTTTAGAGTTTTTTCGAACACTTTAAGATCATCTAGACGAAATGGAAGCACATACATATTTTTGAGAAAAAAGATAAAACTATTTTTTTGCGATTAGACGAAATTTATGAAATGATAAGAGGATTTGTTAAAATTTGGAGATGTAAACAAGAAATCATTGTTTTTTCGTTTGCGCACAATGAACAAGCCTTTGTGGACAATAGTGCGCCTGGCTGGACGGTTACTCATATACATGAATGTTCCAAGGTCTTGAGAATTTTATAATGAACACTCGCCTTTTAAATATATCTTCCACTTCATTTTCCTTGATTCTGCAAGCTTTGTTATAATTCATAAACAGAGCTTTGAAATTGCTTAAAAAGAAAGTTTTTGCCTTCTTAGAAAAAAAGTACCTCTCATCGTATATTGCAGGCGTTCGAGTCTCACATTTCGGAGCACATCTAGCGAAATGTATTCCAGCTAATAAATTACTTTTACCAAACACATAGATCTTCCTCAGAGTTAAAAACTCAACGCTCCTAGGAATCGCTCAATTCAGAGCTGCCACAGGCAGTAGGGTCGGGGGATGATCCCTCCTCTTGGGTGGGTGGCGGGGCGCGAGTGCTCTTCGAACGCTTGGTTCGCTTCCTTCATTTGAAGGAAGCGAACGGGAGTGCCCGGAAAATCCAAGATGAAACGATGGCTGTTTATGGAAATAACAGCCCGTCATATGACACAGTTGTAAGGTGAAAAAGGAATTTTCAAAGTGGCCACATGTCCATCACAGACAATCCAAGAAGTGGAAGGCCATCACACACGGACGATGCTGGAACAGTGAAGAAAGTCTAGGCCTTAATCCTATTAGACCGAAGAGCAACCATCCAGATAATTATGAATGAGACTGATCTCATTTACGACGGTGTGTGGGAATTTATTCACGAAGAACGGTACATACCAAAGGTGTCAGCATGTTGGATCCCACGACTACTGGCTCATTTTCAGTAACAAACACGTCGCGAATTTCAATCACAGCCATGGTGGGGCGGGCAATCAAAGCGACGTAGCTTTGAAATTTTGCCACATCCACCCTATTCTCTAGATCTCACCTCAAGCGACTTTTCCTTTTTCCCAGAGCTGAAAAAAATATTATAGAGTGGGAGATTGGACAACACAAATGACGTCATTCAAGAAGTGGAGCAATAGTTTTCGACGCAATCTGCTGAGTTCTTCAATGACGATTATAACGGTTATTGCATTAAATTTGTCTACATACCCTCCCATGGACTACAACCTTGACGTGGTGGAAGGGCTTGTGCGTTCCGATGACCCCTAGAGCTGTGCTGGCGGGAGTAATAATAATTGCTCCAGGTAGGGTCACCCATGCCAGGACGGAAGACGCAGAAGAAGGCCAATTCAGTTAGAATAGGAAATTGAAATGATTGGATAATGTTGAGAGCAGGAAAATTCGCAAATAGTAAACGCCATCTCTTGGACAAAGAGTTGGTTGAGATTTAAGTGAAAATTACGTTTCCTTGATAGCTCAAGTGGTTAGAGCATCGGTCCAACAAGTCGAAAGATCCGGTGTTCAAAACCCGGTCACGGAAATATTTTTGCACATGTGATCTGGTCGATTCCGCCTTCCCCACCTCTCCTGTGTTCGTACTTTATTTGCGTTCCTATCCTTTTCCTTATATCTATTTCGATGGGAATGAATATTTGTTCGTTGTATGGAGGGATTTCGTGTGTTCCGAAAGTATATTTTTGCCATGATTCGTATTTAAACGATATTACTCATCATGAAAATTATTTAAGCTCCAATAAGCCATGGTTACTCTAATCAATAAATCGAATACAGACTAACTTTATAACTGTTTGATTTTTCATATCATTCTAAAGAAATGTTAAGTGCTCGATGCGAATATTGAAAACATACATGAAATATTGCGTAAAATCATGCCTGTGCACTGTTCGCTAATGCATAGCTACTAAATTTCATCAACTATAGTTCAGCGGCAAACGATAATGAATAAAAATATAACGTCCTACCTACGAAAATTGATAACTCTAGCAGATGGGAGTGCCCGAGGGTGTTTTATTAATGTGGAAGAGTTTCGGGATTCGAAGACTACAGGTAGGGAATATCAATGACCTGATGTAATGAATAAAAAGAATCCGGCGGTGGAAAATATGCTGACGAAGCATAACACCTTCGCAAATCCCAAGGAACTGCGGGAGATGCCGCAACAGCAACTTTTTGACCGAGTCATCCGCTAATACGCATTTCAATGCAATAATTTCAGAGTGTAAAAATCATTCGCCTTGACCGCCTTTGCCCAGCACTACTGCGGCGATACTCATTACGTGAGAATATGAAGTGAAGAAACGACAGACGATACAATCGGATGCGACCGATGCCCAGTATTGACATAGGCAATGGTCGATCTATGAAATAAGATGAGAGCTCAAAACGTGCACAGCAATGAAACAGTGAATTCTGTAATCTCCGGAAGACCTCTCCCAAAATGGGTTCGTAGAACGACTAAGACTGATTTCTGGCCCTCGTCAAAAGTAAAATCATCGACCAAGACTAAAAATGAAATTCGCGGATAATTCACGCCGTCCTGTAAAATGAAATTTCAATGGAAGGCCTCGAAACATTTACAATAGCAAGCCAATCACAATAATAGAGCCGAAGGCTGTTTCGAAAGAGAGGAGGGTGTGAACCTTCAACTCGTGCTATCGGCTTCAGTGAAATTCACGGCGAGGAAGCCAAAAAATTCACAAATATTGAGTGAAGCTCAGGGGTGGCCAAAGCCACCGGGAAACGAACCCACGACCTTCGGTCAGCAACAGCATGCTCGACCCACTGGTCCACTAGGTCCCCTTCACATCAAGAATTGACGGAGAATTATTTTTTTGGGCGCAAAACTTACAAAAAGGCATTTGGGATGTGTGCCGTAGTAAAAAAAACTGTATAGGAGACTAAAAGATGGCACGGTCTTTAATTTTGACAAACAAGGGTGGCGAGATGTTACAGTAACGCTATACCTGAAGGTTGGTTTTCGTAGGAATCTATTGTTAGTCCAACGGGGTGTGAACTTTGCTTTTTCAGGGTAGGGGAGGGGGGATAGCTCTTATCCCTGTGACACGCACGGTGTTCTAGTCCAGTTTCGTCATTGGATTAGACGGGGGTGGGGGCGTATGGATATGTCAGCCGGGTTTGAACCCGGAACCGAACGTTTTACGCAGTTTGCCCGTAAAAAAGTGTCATCTCAGAAATCTCCATCGATGCCCATTTACACTACAGGGAACCGAGAAAGGACCAAAGAAAAGTCCAGAACCCAGCTCGAAATGGCAATTTACCTACGAGATGACAATTAACTACGAAATGACAATTTACCTCGTATTTACCTCGCTGACAACTTAACATTTCCAAGATGCTATCTAATGGGCTTTTCACCAAGTTTGTCTGATACGGATATGCTCTCAGCATCAGGACAATTAGGAGCAATGATAATCAGAAAACGAGTTAGTTCTGTTGGGGAGGCGACCGACAACTCAGGTAATTTGCGCCATTAGGGATGAAAGGTGGAAAGAAACCCAGCGTCGGCATTAGCCTACTCTTGTCGAATGGCACAAGGGGTTCCCAGCTTAACGTCCCATCCGACGCGACGGACGGCGAATTCACTCCAAGTGCCCTCCACAAAGCACCTTAAGTAGGGATCGGGATACCACTGAAAAATATCTGTCGCCGTCGGGATTCGAACCCGGGCCCTCTCGGTGGGAAGCCCGTAGGTTAGCCAACGCACCATCCCGATCCCATCAGAAAACGATTACTTCCGCATAGAATGGAAATCCAAAATAATCAAGTACCTACACCAACACCATAACGATTCGACTGTTTTTGCTGATGTTAAACTCATTCTTAAAATATCCAACCCCCCCCCCCCCCAAATTCAGAAGAGTTTAAATTAGTAGCAATAAAAGTTTTTCAAATAATAGATAATCCAAAGACCAAAAAGTCTCTTCTACTCTTTTCCTACAAATTATTTTTTTTAACTAGGTGTATTTACAATATTAAATTTATAATAGCATAGGCATGTCAAGTGCTTTCTTGGTGATAGAGATCCATCCAGGTGTGGTGTGTGCAGGTTCCTGAGAAGTAATGAAACACGAATATAATTGCACAATTTTCTATACAATCACTGCACAAAGAAAAAGAGCATTAATTTTTTTGAAAAGAAGAAAGAGGGTTTGATGCTGAAAATTAGCCCCATCGTACCATGATATGGGAGATCATTTCGATAAAATTGGACAGATTAGGTGCAGAACAAATAGATTTAAGATGTTTTTCCCCACGAATGATCAGTGATCAAAATAACGCTAGGAGGGCGGAAAGTATATTGTGTCCAAAGCACTCCGTTATGTACGCCCCCCTGCATACCTTGGTGATGGTTTGCACGGTACTATGTTATAAAATAATGCAAATAAATAAAATAGATGTATTCAGTGAAGAGGTTACTGATTTTTCGACTGAACCTACATCTACATACCTAATAAAGGATGATTAGGGCAAGATTATAAAATACACTTAAGCGGAAAAATCTTTCAACCGGTTGAGTAATACAGTCAGTTATCCGCCCGAAGGACGGTTTGACAGGCGAGGGAAGAGCTCACCTCGCAATATACCCTGAGGCGTGTGCAATTTCAACATTAAGGCAGAGAGCTGGGAGGGGTTAGCCCCCTAGCCAGGGCCGCTTGCGGCTTCCTGGCCCCTCCTTACTTTCCAAACTTAATACCACTAGGAGAAAAGTGATTCGATTCTTGAAGTATCAAATATATATTCTTTATATTCGTCGCATTTTTGTGGTTACCGCTCGATTCAGTGCAATGAAAATGCCATTTCTTGAAAACTCCACGCATCTGCACTGAGGCTTCCAAATCAATTCAAATAGCCTCCGTATTCATTCTTTCGCCTTCGCACTTAGACATTAGAATGTTTCTTCCAGCCCCGTATTACAACCATGTTATGAGACCACTAATCTCCCCAGCGGAGGTCAAATAGTCAGTTACCTTCGCGAGAGCTGCATTAAATCATAGAAGGTTTTCCTCAGAAAAACTTTCCAAGCTTAATATTCTTTCGATGGTGTAAATTTGTGTCGTGGGTTCCGTCGAAAGAGAAAGTATTTCTCCAACGATCGAGATCACTCATTCGCAGAAGTGGCGGATGGAATCGGGAACAATTGGTTAAACGCAAACGATGGGCAAAGAAAAGATTGAAATACTTTTCCACTAGATGAGTTTAATAAATAGTACGACCCGGTTTCGATGTATCAGGTGAAGATGACGTAATACATCGAAAACCGGTCCCACTATTAAACTCATCTAGTGGAAAATTGTTCACTACATTGTCTTTATTATGTTTTAATTCCACTACATCACGCCTGAAACTACTAAATTTGTGCAAACGATGGGCATTTAGAAACGTTTTCTAGGACGCGTCTAAGCATTTGGAGGAAATAGACAACCATCTCCCGCAAACACTATTCCTAGACCCACCATTGCCGCCTGGCCAATGGAGAAGTGGCAAATCTCTTCAAGTCAATCCAGCTTCAGTTGTGTCGGTTAAATAAGCCCTCGAGCCTCTACTCTAATGGAAACCAGAGGTCCAAATTATCCCCGTTTGGGCGCGATTGGTTGCGAAATTTAAGAACAAAAGACGACGCCGCGAGGCACGAAACAAGGACGCCGGCACGCCTCATGCGATCGACGTATTTTTCAGGGGGCACCTTGATGCCTCTGACCCCCTGCCAACTCTTGTCTAAACTCGCACTTTCTAAATTATGTACCCTCTTCTCGCCTTTTCCACGTTTTAATTCTGTGAGATATACGGCGCTCGTCATTGATCATTGTCGATGTCATTGGCATGTCATCGTTGGAATTGTCACTGATGTGAAAAGAAGGGAAAATGTGAGAAAAGGTCCAAGGGGAAAGATCACGTATTCGGGAGCTCATATGCAGAGGGATGTAAGACAGAGGAGTAACCAATCCAACAGTGATCATTGCATTTGGGAAGAATCGAGGACCGACGTCAAACAATCTCCGGATAATTTATATGGTGTAGCCGGAAGTCTGGAGGACTCAGTTTCTTGCCCCGAAAGCACAACACGTCCGGTCGATGGCGGAGAAGAGTAAACAATCCGAAGTGTAATCGGAGCTGACTCCGGTGTGAGGGCGTCGAGTCTCCGTTTGAGTTTCGGCTCCGAGAGCGACGGGATGAGGTGCGCCGAATGCTTCGTCACACACACACACGAACGCTCGCACGTCCGCGCACTTTCTGCCTTCGCCCTTGCACGTCTGCTGCGTTTGGATCCTCCACCCGGCCGCATGTGCCCGCTCTCTCGATCGCGCAACGGGGAAGGTCGGTCGGAATGGCGGCGGGGGGACCTTGGCCTTGCCGGGAACGCTCGCCTCGGCGACCGCATATCACAATCCCACACAGCGGAACCCACTTAAGGCGAAAATGGCCGAGTGGGAAATACCAAAACCGGTAATATTATTCCTAATCGCGTGATGTTTTTCCTCAAACATGGCCCCGGGCTCTCGTGTGCTGGAAACGACTGGTGGGTGTACGAAATTATTTAAGATTTGCTTAATTCCATCGATGAAATCTTTGAGCACGCGTTTTGCATGCATTTATTATTTGTACTCGTGCTTCCAACCGGGCGTAAATAAAACAAATACTTGTTTAAATTTTGCATCGTTTAATTACGACCGATGTTGATAATTTTGATGCTAAACAGCTCGAATGGAATTATCGTTAAGATTTAAACAACATCAAGTGTCGGAGAAAACGATAGCAATCATGGAAAACAATACAGATGGCCCGTAAAAATATCTAAGGTTTGCATTCCTAATTCTTTTGATGTGACACTCAAATAGTGTCCAGTGTCAAACAGTCAGTGTATGGATACCGCTTATTTTCATATTTAACGTCTTCCGTGTCGTCAAATTCCATCGCACCATAAAGCACGAAGAAAGAATCAAAGAATGTGAGTTTCCACGGGAAAGAGTTAATGTGTGCCAGTTGAAACGCACAGTCTGATTCTTTCTTCGTTCTTTAACGAATGGATTTCCGCGAAGTATTCCTCGGCCATCTCTCAATTCCATTGCATCGCTCATTGATGCCCTTCGCTCGGCTGGGTCGGCTCGGTTGAATGAATCGCGAGGCGTGAAATTGAATTTTCCTTACGATGATGGTAATTCGAACGACAATACGTTTTGGTCATAAAATTTGAAAACTCTATTAGAACTTCGAGGACGGATATTATATCTGGAACATCAGGCAAAAAAAATACAAATTTTCCTGCACACTCTTTCACATCTTTTTTCAGGCCCTCGAAATAATATTTCCTTACGTGGTATCCAAAAAAGTTTATTTTTTCCGCTCATAAGTATATTCGTGCGTACCGTTTTCCATTTAATTACGGCCTTCAACATCACATCACATCACTTAGTCCAGCATCATGCCTTCTTGAAATTTACCCTAACAACTTCCTCTTTTCCGTCATCATTCTCAACATTTCTTCGTCAGTTCGTCTGCTCACCATTCCTTCCATTACTCGCGTCTAAATAGTCTCCAACCTGCCTCGGAGATCAGATTGCGGAGGCATGCTGCTTCATACGAAAGTCTTCAGTAATGATTTCTTCACCTCTTCAGTTTTTAAGGCCCCCGGCGTCAATTCCATTTCGTCGGCCCCCCATTATTTACGAGGGTGAGTCAAATGATAACCTCAAAATTTTAATATTTTTATCTCGTAATTTCTCCATTTATTAGGGTTTTCACTCAAACCCTTTTCATATTCAGTCCTCTTGGCGTGCAATACAAGTGTTTCAGCTCTTCGAAAGTTCACGAATACCTCGAGGAAAACAGTGACGTTGACTGCTCTAAGAGCACCTGCCGTCACAACGCGGCGTGTGCCTGACCTGATCGAGAGGAGTCGGATATAGCGGATGCAACACTGTTCAAGAACTTCTACGTAGTCCAGGCGTCATTGCTAAAGTCAAATAGGAGAATCACCATTCTGAATTCAAAACCATTCTCAATTTTCATTCGTCGCTGTTTTTAGATACTTAATACTGAATGAACGAATGAGAGATCGCTGTTTCTCTGTGGTGCATGTTGAAAGTGGAGTGACCATGTTTACCCTGTTGCGATTTTGAATATTGTTTCTATTGCTGCGCTGTATTTTTGCGTTGTGGGATCACGCTGCCAGTTGCAGGACTAACATAGCCAACAGTGTGGGAAACGAAAATTGGTATCGGCACGATGTTTCGAAATCATAGCGCAGTTTTAATGTTTTCGCTTGCCCCGCCGCGCCATCGTATTAGGGAACGACATCCACTCCGGCGGGCGGGCATACGCGCCTCCGCCGGCATCCTCACGCGCCAGTTGACCACGGCGGACCCCCGACTGCGATTCGTGACTTGTGAGTTCGATTCAGTATTAGTTACATCACAGTCTACACCGTGGAGTGACCCAACGGGGGCGGCCGGGGGGGGGGGGGTTGCGCCCCCCCCGATGCTCCGTCGGTGGGCGGGGTGTCACGTGGCTGTAATGACCCGATCGTCGTAATTCTCCCAACCCCTCCCGCCGGGAGTTCGTCTTTTAGAAGTTTAGAGTTGTAATGTGTTTATTACGGTAATGGCAAGCGTATCCGAGGTCACTCCCACACACGTACGTAGTAATATCCCACGGAAATAGCCTCTCTCGGGACACCAAGGCGTGATTATTTTCCTTGAGATTTTTAAATAGACGGCAGTAAATTGAATGCAATGACAATTATTTCCTCTCTGAATTTCAGCGGGACAAGCACTGGAAGCGAATGAATTGAATGGACAGAACATTATATCCATGATGCATGGACTTGGGGAAAGAAAAGAGAAAAAAACCCTTGGAAAACCTGCAGGGCCTGTTTTAGGTTTTATTGCGTTCGGCTATTAAAAAACAAGTTCCATTTTTTTCATTTGATATTTCGACTTGTCCATGAAAGTGAGTTTCTTCGAGGTGAGTGAGATTTTTTTAAGTTTACACTTTTTTCACTGAGAAATATAACCATCGCATTCTTGCATGCATTAAGGAAGATCGCTCTCCACTGGAGTGCTTCGGATATCATCTCTCAAGGCAGCGGTCTCAGCTGGAACCTTGGCGATCTTTATGTCGAAAGCGATTAAGTGGATCGGGGTAATTATAAAACCAAATCAATTACCTTGGCACCGTTCGTCAAGAAAATTATAACACTTTGAGAGACTTTTTGAAATTAAGACTAAAAGGGGAGCTGAGACAATTCTAAGTACCTGCGTTGCGGGAAAGTTATTCGCGGCCGTGCAATCGTGCGGAAGGTGTAAGGCAACCGGAAATGGAGAGAAGACGGAGCTGACCTCCTGAGTGGACTTGTGCAAACATTTGCTCGTTTCCCTCCTCTCTTAACTAGGCATTAAGCATCTGGAGAAAAACCTCTCGCCCGAAGGTTGCTGATCAGCTTCGCCCCTTCGGATCCGTGATATATCTGAACAAACTAAGCTGTGATTGACTAATGAGCCTGTCGCAACGATTCGGTGCAACATTTAGTCCGTGAAGTCCAAGAAGTATTCGACTTCCCTTGTCGCGTCCTTTAACTTGATACATACAACTCGGATGAAATGGATACGACCATAGAGCCATTACCGTACGAGGGTGGCCTGAAAAGTAATGCACACGTGCCTGTAGCCCACAAACAAAGTCAAATAGCACGATCGGGTCAAAAGAACATTAAAGTACAATTCTAAAGTTGTAAAGTGTTATGCTAATTTCAACACAGACACCGTTAAGGCTAACACATTTCTTCCAACGTGTTTTCATTCCGTCACTGAAAAACTCTTCCGACATACTATATCTCAAATCCAGGACTTGTTGACAGCTGCCTTCATCTCATCGTCCGAGATGTAATGATTACCCTTGAGGTGTCTCTTGAGTTGAGGAAACAAAATAAAAATCGCAAGGCGCAAGATCAGGGGAATAAGGAGGGTGTGGAATCGGTTCAAATATCTGATTTCGCAGAGCCTCTCGCGTGTAGTGTGTGGACGAGCGTTGTCATGTTGCATGTTGCAAGATTATTGGCGCCAGGTTGCCTTTGATACGACAAACACGACATCGGAGGTGTTTTAGAGTCTGTGAGCACTGAGAGGAAGTTACCGTTGCCCCTCGTTACAGAAAATCGGTCACATTAACTCGGTGAGCATCCCAAAAAACAGTCAAAAGAAATTTTATCAGCAATTATTTATATTTCATAACAACTTTTCCAGGCTCGCAACCATGAAATTTTACTACCCATCGATTTGCAGTAGATCTACAGTAGAACTCCAATTATCCGAAACAATCGGGACCGGACCCCGTTCGGATAATTGGAGTTTTATCCGGAGGAAGGGTCTACTCAAAGAAAACTACAAGAAAAATGAGAAAAAGCTATGTATTAACTGATTTAAAAGAATTGACAATTGGCATGTTTGTAGAGGCCAACGAAAATACTGTAACTAAATCAACTTTAAATTTTTTAATAAAGTTTTCTGCAGCTGTAGAGTCTGCTGATTGATAATTTCTCTCCACTCAGATCTAATTCACGAACCCCGTATCTAGCCTTGAAATTCCTTAGCCAGCCGTTACTTATCTTAAAAGATGAACAATCAAGCTTCTGACCCAAGATGATCTTAGCTTTTTCGCAAAGAATCGGATCTGAAGTAGGCTTTCTCATAGAACGTTGCCGCAAGAACCACTTGAAAACAGCATCTTCTAAAACTTTGTCTGTTGCCGTTTTCATTGATTTCCTCGAAGAACTTCCATCTTCATTTTCAAGGACTGACTCAAATTCACAATCGTAGGTTTGTTCTTTTTGATGTCCGAAATCGTTGATTGTCCAACACCGTACTGCTCTGCCAACTTTTTCCCCGTAACTCCCTTATCCGATTGATCTATGATTTTGAGTTTGTCCCCTAAGATAACACAACACGTTTTCCCTTCGAAGCCATGGTGAACAATGAAAAGCACACTCAAAGAAAACAACAAACCGGCGCATAAAAAACCCCCACATAATCAACAAGCAATCAAAACAAACAGCGGCAGATCGCCCGGAGCCACACTCACCACTCCCTCCACTGGGCCTAATCGGTTTCTAAAACTACAACATGAAACGGTGACTAAAGCAATTCGGATAATCGACGATTCGAATAGTTGGAGTTCTACTGTATCAACATCATCGTCACCATAAACAGCCTTTAAACGACAATGAATCTCTGTAGGAGTCGCTTATTCGGCAGTTAAAACTTCGACAACGGCACGCTGTCTAACTCGCGTTGACATCGCACTAGAATACGTCTCCATACTTAAGGTGATGATCATGCGCAGCATCGAAGCCATAATCGAGTGAAGTATTAAATCTTTATTATGGAAGTGCAACGTTTCTTTTTTTACCCTCATCATGAAGGAATTCCACAAAGTTAAACCTGAAACTGTTATGTTCAATATTTTGGTTTCGTCTTTGAAAATCGTGTATATGTTAAGGTGCGGATTAGTCAGTAACAATCATAGGGCGGAGGGGGCAAGGCGATATTTGGTTTTCCTGTTTCCTTAAATTAAAGAACTTCGTCAGCACAGTTTGTCATGCCTCAGACGCAAAGTAAACATCGTCAATTTGCATAACTCCCAAAGTCGAGGTTTTAGTCACGGCATTGATCAAATGAGTAAATATTATTCGCGGATTGAAGGTTCTTTTGAGTTTGCTGCCAGAATTGGCGCCATGGAAAACGATTCTTCCGAGACAATTTCCGTTCTTTTGCTCTCCCCTCCCCTCCCCGCAATTTTTACAATTTGGGTATTTTTAAAAGCATTAAATTTATTAGAGTTTACTAATACTTGGCTAGAGACAGACGACTAAGCATGATTGATGCGCATTCAAATGTAGGAGAAATAGTACGACGCGAACTTCTGTTGTGTTGTTTTTTAGGCAGGGTTTCCTCAATTGAAAACGTGCATAAAAAGGTACCGATAGTGATAAGAGCCTGACCATTCCTATCTATGGGATTCTTAATGCCATGATGTACCATTCTATGCCTATTCTATATGAGTAATATCAACTAAGTAACAAGAAACGAGTAAGCAAGTACGCAGGTGATGGCAATTAATACGAGAAGTGATGAAGAACATGGCTTTCACCAAAATGCTACACAATTACAAGTTTTGAATACACGCTATTAGCGTTACGGGCCTACATAAGGTGCTCCTTGTTACTTTGATATTCAATAAATACTTAACCTAAGAAAAGTCATCGGCTCAATTCAAGTATACTTTGATACTCATGGTTCTGAAATGTAATGTTTAAAAAATCGCTAAAAAGAGCAACGGAGAATCCCCTAAATATGCAATTAAAATGTTTTGCTCTAACGCCTTATAATTTTATTTTTGTAAATCCCAAAAAGAACAAATAGACGAATATTTGATAACATTGGGCATACGAAATATCGAAAAGCTATCGAAAATATAGATAGCCATTCACTAAAGTGAAAAACATTAATTGAAACTGAAATGATTGTTTGATCGAAGAGCATTTAATAAAGACTTAGAAAGAGAACACGCCCCCTCAATTATACTAGAGGACGATTTGGATTACGCCAAAAAACCCAAGAGCCAAGGAGATGACCTAAAAGTATTTATTTAAAGTGAAGAAAATGCTTTGTGCCAGAATATTGTTAGCAGAACACTTCACCAGCTATCGCGATCAAACCAGAAAATCCAATCGATTCCCGGAGAATTCCCTCCCAACGGAGGCCTTGGTGATCTGTGCGATCGGAAGCCGGAAGACCGTCCGTGACATGAGTAGGTATGCTTTGCGCCGAACGTAATTCGTGCATTGGCGTTACTAACACTAGGACTCTACCAGTGAATGACAGTTTATTTTGGACCCAGAGACCCTCCTCGGCGACAATAGCGACACCATAACACCTCGGATTACGACAAACCATTTTCAGACCCACGAATGCGAATAACCTACGTTTCCATAGGAGTCTACACCCGCTCCCTAGTGTGTTCTGATTTCTAACCAAAGTTGGGCTTTGCAACTGAAGTAGTGATTTTCTATATATTTATCTCTTGGCAAACTTCCCCTCTTAATTATTCGTTTGAATGAATTCATTTAATGCATTATTCGAGGTAGTCTCTCTGTTAAAGCTATGTTTTGGACGGCCCCGAACGGCCATGTCATATACGAAGCTTTCATGAAAAATATGCCTCCACATGCGTCCATCCTTTCCACCCATATCCTTTCCATTCCATTTATATTTCCATATAAAAATCTGGGTAAAAAATAAACAAACTGAAGTAATGCTACCCTCATGAAAGCTTGATTCTTCATTAACACCGATTTTCCCCGTTGGAATGTGCAATCGCGCCGAGTTTCCTTCTCCCATTTGCCCTCCTCCTACCTAACGGTCCTCTCTTACTTATTTTCCGACTGCCGTCAACGACCTTGACCGATGAGCGTGGAAAACACGTACGAAGGTGGTGGACTGTTTGGTCTTGGGTTAGAATCCATCTTCATGAATTGATCGCCAAATACTGACTAAGCCTTTTAATATTTCCGATTGCATTATTCACGGATCGTTGAACTGAGCACGCGGTCAGTCACGCTCCATCACTGTTATTCAGCGGCGGTGACTTTCGAAAGCACTCGTGTGGCTTTGAGCTCTGAAATACCTTCCCTTGAAGAGTAAAAAGAGAGGAATACGCCTGCTTATTGACAATGAACTTGAAAGGGAACTGCATCCCATTGTGTAGGTGAATCACACTGCTGAGGACATTTTTTTCCATTATTGCTTCTCACGTGATACACGAAATGTAAATCGGGTTACACGCGGTATATACCCTTCGGCATGAGATTATAGCGCACATATTTGTGTGCATGATGTTGATTTAATGGAACGTAACTCCGGTCCACAAGAAATCTGAAATATTGAGTTCATTACCCGTACAAAAATGTAAATTAGCATGCAATCACATTTATCTAAGGATGAAATTTACATGCGGCCCCGATTTCAATGGTAACTAAGTCTGGTTCTCTACGCTCCTAATTAAAACCACTTTAGCTAATTAATCATTGAAATATCTACGATCACTCTCAATTACAAATTCATCATCGGAACATGATGACGATGATTCGCACACAGATCAGACATAATAAAAAGGTGCTGTTTCAATTTAAAGCAATTAGATATACCGTTCAATGGGTCTTCTGAGCGACTTAATCAGTTCAACTAATTTACGAGAAAATATTTTTCTTATCGGATTATCACAATGAATAATTTGGTAGCAAGTAAATGAGTGCCTCGGGCCAGGATTCACACCACACGACGTGGATATTGCACACACAATAAGTAGGAATTGAAAACAACTGAATTTCATTGATATAATTTTAAAAAATACTTGGTCATCGTGTCCTTACCCTATTGCTCCGTGCTATGAAAGGTAATGTCAGCAGGAAAGCCCAAATCTCCTGCCTCAGTATCATGGCTTACAAATCTGAAAAGGAAAAGAAAGGAAGTTATGGAGGAGAATTTAATTATGTACACAAGAAGTTTTTAAATGAAGCAACGAAATCCAAAAACATTCTATACAAGTGCATTAGGCGAGGACTATGGTAAAATTAACACTCCTAGAAGCTTCCTAACAAAAGAATTTTACTTTGAACACATCTATCTTGATTCACCCTCCCCATGCACATTGACGTGGTGGAAGGTCTTTTCCGCTATGATGATCCCTGGAGGTGTGCTGGCGGGAGCAATGACATTTGCATCTTCGTAGGTTCACCAATAGCAGATCGGTCGAAGGCTAAGAGGCGTCAGACGAAAAGTAGTTCGCGCAGCGCCTGTTCCTCAGCTGCAAAGGCGTCTGACCTCAGAGGGTCAGTAATCGTTGAGTCGTGGTGTCACTTTAAAAACAGTGAGTTGAGCAACGGAAAACTACCTCAATTATTAATGCCATGGTCATTCCATGCTACTATGATGGACATAGACCTAAGAATGCATCTGGCAACTACGTGGCAAGGCACACGGCCCATTCGGCCGTGAAAATGACAGGAATAGTTAGAATGGTGTCCTGGAATGGCAGGAAGATGTCGAGGACGAGGGAATTAGAAAATTAAGTGAGAGATGAAGAGAGGAAATAATGATTTTTTGAGATGTGCGCGATGAACTCGAAAGGATAGCAATAGAGCAGGCAAGCGATAGAATAATATTAAGAGTAATAGCTGAACCTACCCATTCGGTCATTATTCAAATCTTCATGACACAAAATCGCCCTTAGAGAGGAATAAATAGGAAGGGCATGACATCAATTAAAGAGAATAATTATGGATGCTCCTGAAACAAAGCATTTGTTTATGCTGGTGGATCGAAAGGCGACGGTTGGCGAAGTGAGTAGCAGTGGGACAAGGGCCTACGGTTTAGGAACTAGGAATAACCGCGGGATTAAAGTTCTGCAGGAGGCATTTATTTATTAAACTGTTAAGTTACGATAGGAAGGAGAGATCAGTGACAGAAAATTGGAACATGTTACACCATCGACATCAAAAGCCAAAAATGACACTATAGAAACAATAAATAGGAAAATAACGAGGAAACGACGGATTACAAAAGAAAATATTATAAAGGTAGACGAGAGGAGCAACAGGAAGACTAGAAACACAAACTTAGGTGGCATAAAACACATAACAATGAATTACGAGGGTAAGTCAATAAATGACTCGCAAAACTGGAGAGAGGCAATAATGATCAAAGCAAATTCCTGACATTTATTTCACTTTCCTAGATATTCACCCTGTTGTACATTCAGACTCTCATCCCATCTCTTTACAAGTCCTCGATTTCCTGCAGAAAAGAAGTCTTTGGTTTGCTGTCGCAGCCAACGAGTAACCTTAAGGGCTTACAGCATCATCATTTTCCATCACGAGGTCGGTCGCCCAAATGGCTTTTTAGGGGCCTGGGCAGGTGAAAACCACTGGGGGGGGGGGGCGAAGTCGGAACCGTAAGGTAGATGATCCAAGCCTTCCCATTTAAGTGTTCGTAACATCTCCCGAGTTCATCTTGCTGACATTTACGACTGATTTATTGGCTTATCCTCGTATAATCTGAGGCGGGAAACAATAGAGCGTAAAAACATGGTGGAAAAAGAAGCGCGAGGATATGGAATGCTTACAAAAGAAGGGTGACATGGTGCGCATTAGCGGAAGGTGAACGCACTATAAGGAAGTCAGGAGGGGAAATCCATGCAAGCAATCAAAGGCAAGTGAGTGAAGATAGTAATTGAACCAGGGAAGATTCAAGAGAGATGGTGGGGATATAGAGAGGAACTATATGTTGAAGAAATAGGGTCAGCAAGCATACATGTAACATGGAACAAAAATATGACGGGGATGAGTATAGCTTAGATCCATGCATACTTGATGGAGATATAGAAAGGGCGGTAAGGGAATCGAAATCAAATAAGGCCGTTGTGGTAGACAACATTTCCACGGAACAAAATAAGGGTTTAGGAAAACGTGGAAGGAAGAGTGGACTGATTCGTAACATTCATGAGGTAAGACTTCGGTGCGAGACACCGTTACATCAGTGTCAGTACCCATTCCAAAAAAGTGAATGGCAGCAATACGTGAAGATTATATACCTACAGGGTGCGGCAGCATAGATTGCTGAATGACGATTGCTATGCCAATCAGCAAGTTATGCTGCCGCACCCAGTATAAAAATGATTTCACACGCAGTTAAAGCGCTCCTCATAATCATTAATAAAAGGATGAAGAACAAAGGATTACCTGATTAATGGATCGATTAATTCGGATTCAGGAAGGTGAGACGTACGAGCAATGCTATAACAGCAATAAGGTCACTAATAGAAAAGATCATATAATGAAATCAAGATGGATGTTTATGTTTCGTATGTTTCGAGAAGGCGTCTGAATGAGGCAATTGGGAAATGCTAATGAATGTGTTGGAGACAACATTGGTAGATTGGAGCAATGTGCGACTAATTCGTAACCTGTACATGCCGAAGGCTGCTCAGGTGAGAGTAGTGGATGGAGAGTCGGGATGAGCAGTGTTAGGAAAAGAGGTGTCCATTATCATTTGTGCTTTTCAAAATACATATATGTGGAGGAAATGGTTAGAGAGGAATGGTCAGAACTGGAGGCAGGAATGAAAGTCATCGGTGAATTCTTAAAATCAGGTTAACATCAGGATGATCAGCCAAACGCTCAAGCAAGATCGTAGGCGGAGATTGGAGGTTTTTGAAATGTGAGTATGGAGAAGGATGCAAAAGGTGAAATGACAGGAAGTAAAACAAACGAGGAAGTGCTAGGTATGGTGGGAAGGAGAGGTGATTTTTGGAAGAAATCCAAAGGAGGCAATATAAGTGGATGCAGGACATTTTGATTGACAATGAGACTGTGGTCTTCAGCATCCCTCAGAGAGGAGGGTGTTAGGGAACTGAGGAAGGCGTAGGAATAGGATAGGGATGCTGGACGGAATAAAGGGAGCAAGTTTTCGGAATTAAAGAGGGGCTTGTTATAAAGTTGGAGGTCAAGTTGTATTTTGTTATACACACAACGGGAAGAAATGTAGACGAGCAAGTCCCTACCCATCCGAAACCTTCTTTACGCGATGGATTATGTATATCCACCGAAATGTTGTGGCGAGATTGTCAAAATACTTAAAAACTCCCTCTTTACAAATCCCTCAGCGAGCTTATTCAGGTAAGATACGTATTCAAGATTTTTCATACTCATTTAATCAGGTTTTTAAAACAATAAGCGCGCACTTTACTAAAATTAAAAAAAATAAAATCAACAATTAATCAGATTATAACTGAAACTAATTCTCTCCGTATTGGCCTTTAAAGTCAAAGAAAGCTTTCACATCCACGAATTAATACCTCTCTTTTTTTACTACAAAGTTCTTCGCTACCTCTAGGCCATACCCACTACGGAAAAACCATTGGTAAAGGCGAGATAGGCACATCGTATTTAGATAGGAGTAATTAAAGATAAGTGTAAATTTCAAACGCAAACAAAAGTCTAGAAAGTGACCTGTGATATTAAATTATAGCTAGAGGAAAGAAAAAGTATGTACAAATAGAAGTACGCGAGGTTATGAAATGTGATGGGCGCTGCGATTGGCCGTGCACAGTGTTCATCGCGAAATGTTTCTCCGAATTACTCGCGGGAAAAACTAATTCCGAAGTGCGGAAGGAGTCAATGGAACCCTCCTAATAGCACTCGGCATGACGTTAAGGCGAACGCTAACTGATACAGAGACACAAGAGATCTCTTGAAATGCTGACGTCACAGCTGTGCGTTATTACGAGTATAGAGAGTCAGATAATTGATAATGAGGTAGGGCAAGAGCAGCCCGATGGGACGAAGGAGACTTGGTGAAAGGAGCAGCGCAAATTTATGAAGTACAGCGTCAGGGAGAAACGGGCGAAATACAGGCAGGTGAAATTACACTCAGGAATTGAATAAAAGGAAAATCCGTGTATGGACAGACATACGACAGGCGGAAAGAATACACGGAAGATGTTTGTAGTGCTTCGATTTAATATAATAGGAACGGTGGCATCGATAATCTACATCTACAACATCTGCAAAATACCCTGTAAGCCGTCGCAGGGACGCGTGGCAGGGGGTGGTAGATCACCAGCCATTCTACATATAATCCCTCTACTTCCACCTTACACCCCGCGATTCACATAAAAACCATATCAATCATGCAACATGCCTGCACATCATAATCACAACTATACTGTATGCCCAGAAATGACGGATTGCGAGTTGGAAAAGGCAAAAGGGAAATGAAAGGTAAAGGTGCAATTGGGATAGGTATGATCACTGTAGAATAACAAAATAACATAAGGAAAAGTGGAAGAAAGATGGACTAATTCGTGAAATTTATAGAAGGGTCAAACATCATTAGGGCAAATGGAATCATTTAGCTTCAATGGTTTCCTTAGCGAAATACTGATTCCTATAATAAAAGAAATTACGTAACAGGAGTGATTTTTCCTTCTGCATGGATTTGAAAAAGGCGTTCAATGGAGCAGAGTGGACGAAGTGTTGCTTAGTCATTTTCGTTCTCCCGTGCTACGGCGAAATGGTCGCGTTTCCCAGCGGCTGTCCACCGCGGATTTCTAGGCACGTAAATTTTCGCAGTTATGGAGTCATGGTGAACAGGTATCAGAATCAATCGTGGAATAAGAAAGGGAAGGGAAAAGAAATAATGAGCAAAGTTGACGTACTTCAGAAAAGAGGTGTGGACGGTAAGGATGGAAAATATATGGGAAACCTACATTTGGATCGGAAGGGACGCAGGAAGTGGAACATGGTGGGAGCTGGAGAAGGCAGGAGCTGGAGAGGGTTGGTCCAATATCACCCGTGATTGTTGAAGGTCGCGTGGTGGAAATGCTGAGAGAGGAAGGCTTTGGGGGTTTAGAAATGAAAACGATCAGAGAAATTGTAATCGGTTGGATTTCTACATGTACATCATACCCCGCGAGGCGCCGCAAGAGCGTGTGGCGGGGGGTGTTAACCTAGGTCCCTTGCCATGCACGCACAATTCCAATCATATCACATCTGAACAATTTTAGTTTTATTATGCACTAAAACAAAATTAATCGCACGAAAGAAGGTACTTACATGCAACTATATTAAAAACAAGGTACGTATATTAAAACCATGCTTTAGAACTGTAAAAACATGGACGTTTTCAATAAAAAGAATATCATGAAGAAAAAAACATACAGGATATCGACAAAATGGGATATATACACTAACAATTCTAATTATCTCCAACGCGATAGCTATCATATCTATTTGATTGGTCTAGGAAAAAATTTTAAGCCTATCCGTTCTACTATACATCTCCCTGATTTTACGTTGGTGATCTGGTCTACCATAGTAAGTCGGGGCCTTCAATATGTCTATAACATCCTCAGATAAGTATCCTGCCTCAAATGGATTTGTGGATGATCAAACTGTAGATCAGGCAGCAAATGATTATAGTCATTGCTGAGCACCTTGCGGAATCAGGGAGAGGATGAATTTATTGACAAAGAGAATACGAAAATACGTAATGAGATCCTCAAGAAATTGGAAGGCTACGTTAAGCATAACCATATCCAACATCCCACAGAAATGAGATCAGATAGAATACTTTACTTATTTGAGAATTATTCAGACTAAAATGGCCGGATTAGGCGGTATCAATTACGATGTCTAAAGACCCATTAACGATGAGGAGGGATTTTATAATCATATTCTTATATAAAGACGTACAAAAACACGAGATTTTGATATGGGGGTCAGTGCTGAATGGTTTTGGAACTTGGTCGGAAGGGAGAGATGGTACGTGAATGTGTAGAATGGAGGTTTTCGCATTAGTAGAGTCGATCGAGCTTGTTGACCATTACGAATTATAGGAAGGCGTGACATCCGAAAACGAACACGGAAGATTAAGATTAATATATGTATATCTATATTTCTGTGAATGTGGGCGGCTATAAGTGGGGTAAGATAATAGTTGAACCGGAAAAAATCCAAGAGAGATAGAAGGAATATATAGAAACACTGCATGGTAAAGAACTTAGGCCGACAAGGTTAGACATAGAAAAGGAACATGACGTAGATAAAGATAGCTTAGGTCCAGGCATACTCGACGATGAAATAGAAAGGGCATTAAAGAAGATAAAAGCATATAAGGCCGTGGGGGTAGACAACATACCTGCGGAACTGTTGAAATGTTTAGGGAAATGTGGGAAGGAGAATCTATATGGACTCATTTGTAGTATCTATGAGGAAGGAATCTGGCCGGAAGATTTTGTGAAATCAGTGTTTGTTCCTATTCCGAAAAAGGTAAAGGCTACATCATGTGAGGATTACAGAACAATAAGTTTGATATCCCACGCAGCTTAAGTTATTCTTAAGATAGAGAGTAAGGCAAATGATTACTTTGGGGATGATCAGTTTGGGTTTAGGAAGGGGATGACCCTAATTATGAAGGGGAAGATCACTAATCGAGAGGAATATAGAATACAATCAGGACGTATTTGCCTGTTTCGTAGATTTCGAAAATGCGTTTGATAGAGTGAATTCGGAAAAGTTTATGCGTGTATTGTAGAAAATAGGAATGGATTGGAGGGACAGGAGGCTGATCCGCAACCTGTACATGTCTCAGACTGCTCAGGCGCGAGTGGAGAACGGAGAGTCCGGATGGGCAGTGTTGGGAAGAGGGGTAAGGCAAGGTTGCCCATTGTCACCGGTGCTGTTCAACGTATATGTGGAGGAAATGATTAAAGATGCATGGAAAGACATGCAGGTAGGAATGAAAATAGGCGGGGAATTCGTAAAATCGGTTAGGTTTGCTGATGACCAAGCATTAGTTGCTCAGTCAGCCAAGTGGTTGCAAGCATTGCTGAGTGAATTGGAGGTTCAGTGCGATAAATATGGGATGAGAATCAATATTAATAAAACAAAGGTTATGCAATTTTCCAGAAAGAAAAAAGCTAGGCTTAATATTAAAATAGGCGGGGAAAAAATAGAGCAGGTAGAACAGTTTACATATCTCGGAAGTGTTTTGGACCAATACGGTCAAAGTGGTAGGGACGTAAGGAGAAGAATTGCGCTAGGCAAGGAGGCTTTCTCAAAGAGGTGGGAGTCGATGACGGGGACGTTGAGTAGGGATGTTAAGACAAGACTCGTAAAAACTCTGATATGGAGCGTAGCTATGTGCGGCGCGGAAACGTGGTCGCTGAAGCAGGAGGATAGACGTAGATTGGAGGCTTTTGAAATGTGGGTGTGGAGAAGAATGGAGAAGGTGAAATGGACCGAAAGGAAAACAAATGAGGAAGTACTAGAGATGGTGGGGGATGATAGGGGTTTGTTGAGAGAAATCCTATGGAGGCAGGAAAATTGATGAAAGGCGAATTGAGCGGTAGTGGAATGTTGAAGAAGGTAATAAAGGGGAGAATGTTGGGCAAGCGAGGAAAGGGCAGGAGCAGGATAGGGATGTTGGATGGGATGAAGGGAGGAAGGAAGTAGACAGAGATGAAGAGGGACCTGATGCAGAATAGGTTTTCTTAGGAGTCACAAAATGTTTATTTGATAGTTATATCCATCCGAAAACCTACCTTAACCGGTAGATTACCTAATAAAAATGCCTTCCGCGGAGAGATCCGGAGGGTAATCAATTTCTTGCTTTCGAGTCTTCCTACAATGTGAGAAATTGAGCCGACCAAGACACAACCAAATCACAGTTATCAACCAAAAGATTGATTTGATAGGTGAAGATAGAGCTCAACCCGTACTTCAACGTAAGGGTTAAATTCACACACCAGGGAAAGGTGAAGCAGCTTATTGCCAATTGGCCTCTTTCCAGGCAGATATGATATTTGAAAAGCCGCACAGCTTGAATTTTAGACAGGGATGCCAAGAACTACTGCCAGGATTTAGCCGAGGGGTACGCCCACTAGGTTGCAACGCAGTAAACTTGTTAGCGTTTGTAAAATATTACGCATCATGCTAAGTTTTTTTTCGGGCTGATTTTTATATAATTTGATCAGTATAGTCCATTTCCTTCTTCTGGACGTTTAAAGGTTCCCTTTAAAGGGAAGCACGTCCATAATGAAATTGTATGAATGCTTTCTCTAGTATTCTTTCCTCATGTTTGTTCGTCCAGCTTTATGTGGGTGGGTGTAACACGTCCTGGGGGCCATCTACGGGCTAAAAGAGTCGGGGAAATTGGTAGCTTTAATCCCCCGTGGATCTCAGTAGTAGTCCATTTTCTTCGAGGGCCTCATTGGTTGAGAATGCACCCGGCAAATCGAAGGTCCATGGTTCAAGTCCTGGTCAGGTAGACTTTTATCTGCTTATGATGTACACCCTAACACCTACCTTATCAATTTTGTTAGCCTTTTATGTGAGTGTCTCTATCCCTTTTTCTTCTGTATATCCATTTGTGTGTGCATACCCGAATACATAAAATAAAATAGATAACACGTAAAAGCCGAAAGCTCAAACAATCTAAAATGTGCCGTTCAAATGTTATACAGTATAGTATACTTGACACTGAGTTATGCCTGTTACCAGGAGATGATGTAGTTACATCGAAACCGGTCGTATTAAAATTTTATTTTGTGGAAAATTGCCAATTTTAATTAATTATGATATTCCACCATATCACGCCTGAAACGTCTCTTTTTATCCAATTCCTCTGTTAAAATATGTGTCCGTTCAGATGATATTCCTACAACTTCAGCGATTTCTCGCACTTTCAGCCGACGATTCTCCATGACCATATTATACACTTTGGCTATAATTTCTGGGGTAGCGGTACGTTTTGGCCGACCACTACGCGGATCATCATCTAAGCTGTCCCGACCAAACTTAAACTCGTTTGCACACTTGGCACAGTTGAACATGAGGAAGCTGAGAACCCCAGAACACTCAGTGCTCTGAAGGTCAGTATGAATTTCCTTTGCTTTCATACCATTCTTTACGAAGTATTTAATAACTGTTCGAATCTAATTGTTTTTACGACTTCACAAATCACTACACGGGAACACCATCAGAGAGACGTCCGCACCACAGATCTCTTCCAAAGACGCTGACGCGTTATGTGTTTACTCATCAAGGATTACCTATCTCTAAGCAGGAAACTGGTTGCGCCAGCGCTGAATTCTGGTGGTAATTCTAAGAACCTTTCAAATACCCTCATGTTGTCGGGTGCGAGAGCGCGAGGCAATGGCCATTCTCGTGTACGGAGGAGTGTGGCTCTTCCAGGATGAACACCGATTCACTGGACTCGCTGGCTTTTAAACACGCGTGGCTGTGCCCCTGATAATGGACAAGTAATTGACCTGCACATTTTACCATTCCGAGGGGATTGATGAGAAAGTTATGCGTTTCTGAATGTCGGGAAAGGGATTCGGCGCAGTGGACCGGCAGCCGCGATACACAGTATACTAAAGAGGGAGCGTCATCCGATCTTCTTGGCATACCGCATCGGCTTCCAACTCGTAATCCAGTTCCAAAACATAATGTGTCAATCCGAATGTTAACAGTATGTGATACTGTTATGACACTTCGTTCTCTGACTGATTCCATTTTTTCCTATTTTGACTCCGCGTTATTATGAACCGTAATAAAAATCCAATAATACTAGCTTTTTATAAAAATCAAGAAGAAACCCGGGATATTTCCTGACCTGTTCTATCTGGTTAAAAGATAGCACATGTTATACATCCTCACCGAAGACACTAAAATATCATTCATGTTCTACGAGTCGTATTATTCTCTCCTGACTAGTTTTCAAAATGAAAGTATTGGGAAAAAAGAGCAGAGATTTTATTAGCGTCTCAAATTTACGATACCACCTCAGCAATTGCGAAAGTGTAATCACACAATTATTCCATCCATGGAATACTTTTACAGTGATCATGACACCAATATGCAAAATGATTTTCTAGAACAACTCGTAAAGGCGACGACCTAGTTTGAGAAAACGTGAACGTTTCACCTACTTATGAGTAAGTAAACTCCCAATGATTACGTAGAGCTAGTGAAAGAATGTTTGCAGGCATGGGATATGTACTTGAATTATTGTCGATGCGAAGGTCAATGCATGTGGCGGCGACGTCATCCCGTGTGATAATCAAGCGGCGACGGTTACTGTCGAGTACAGCGCAAATTGCCTGAGGCCTAGAATTCGCAGGAATACGGTCTTTGCGGTTGGATGAAATTACACCGGAAGCGACTCCGCTCACCGAGTGCCTCTGCCTCCAATGGTTCTTTGATATTGGTTCACCCATTGGCACAGAAAAGAATAAATGAAATTTAAGTCAATGGCGTTGACCAGACTCTTCTTTTACCACACATTTCGGGTTCAAAGGCTCATCATTGGTGACATCCAACAGACGTTTATCCTCAAATAGAAAACCCAGAACTCGAACGACTTCGATTACTTTTATCAATGTATCCATTTTATTTAAGTTTATGCATTTTCCTTTATAGCCCAGTTCCAACCACCAAGTATATTGACAGGAATTTTAGCCATCCAAAAGTTCGCGGAATATATTGAAATGTTGCAATTATAGGTACATATTTTATGAGCGACAAAAAATGAATTTTGACATTTTCCTCTGCAAGGATAAATGTATATTCTGGTCATAATCCTGGGTTAAATTGCTCAAACCTCTGATCACCCCGCAGAGCTAACCCAAACATTTCCACTGATTTTTTTGTAAAATACATCTGTAGATAATATTCTACCATAGGTTGGATGTTTCAAATTATGTGATCACGAGCTCAATGGCATTCAAGGAATCTTGGAACTCACAAGCTTGGGAAGTTTGCAAAAAGTAATATAGCCACCCCTTATCCTCCTCCCCACCCCCCATATTTCCCCTATGTACTGATGGAATTGCATTGCTAACAGTTTATGGCAAGCATTTCTATATATATATAGAAATTAGTTAAATAGTTATATATATATATATATATATATATATATATATATATATATATATATATATAACTTCCATAAGCTACTACTTAAAGAGAAGAAACGGCCATTAATATCATTATAATCATTGATACAAGAGTTAAAAGTCGATCATTTGGTCAGGGGGTAACATGAGGCGGCAAAAAAGAAGTGATACAAATATTACAGGGAATAAAAAATATGCACATGAGGCATAAACAAACATGCTCTCGCAAAAAAGCACATTTTTCCCAGCCTAGTCATGAACATCCTAACGCATCATGTTAAGTGTACTAGGATACTATACTTTTAGGTGGAGTATTCAAATCTCTTATTCCCGATTAAAAAAGGAATGTTTTCCTGTATTAGAAATATGCCTTCGCGGCTCCATCTTAAAACTATGGTCTTTCCTCCCTAGGTAATAGGGCTTTTCCAACTTTCTGAATTAACTTTCCATGCAGCATCCCCAATGTAAGATTAGTGAATGCACTTCAGGCGTGCTGGCAGGCTAGAGTTAGTGGAGAGATTTAATTGAGGGTTATGCAGTAAAATCTCAAAGGAGGAATCTGCATAACGCGAAAACCCGGCACAGTTGGGAAATTTGTTGGAGCCTCATTGCGGAGGAAGTCCCCGAGAACAAGCTGCACTCGTGCTCCTGAAAGTTGGGAATGATATTTCACACTCAAATGTGTTCGTAGTCGTTGTTCTGGCTTGAAATTGTTCAACAGCTGAAGCCCTTTTTTTCTGAAATGACCTACTCATTTTCCTTCACTGCCAGTTTATTAAAAGAAGAATTCCTTAACTAGAAAAAAAATTATTTCGCCCTATTTCTACTTATTTTTGAACAGAATATCCGTGTCAACTTTGTTAAATTATCTACGATTCACAAATTCTCATCCCGAAATCTAATGTGGTTCCGGAAGATTCCACCATTGAAGGCTTTTACTGTAGAACATAAGGGTCTGCGTGAAGGTTTTTTTTTACTGGTTAGGACCTATTTATTGAAGGGTTATACTGAAGAAGTTGAGGACCTATCTAAATTAGCAATATCCTAAACCAAAGGGCACTTCCGACATTCCGTTCAGGAATGGAGGATCGATAACTTGAAGAATTACACTCAGGTATGCAGATATATTACCCATATCGTAATCCATGTCTCCCTGTGTCGCATATTTCCTCTGCACTTGTGACAAATTAATCATTTTGGATTGGTCTGAAAGCGATCCCCCTTCTCACGTATGCAATATATGAATATACTTGGCCAGTGCGATTGACGTCGGCATTTACCCGCCAGCGTACGAGGCGGTTTAAAGTTTCTTGAACAAGCCACATTCGTTGGATGATGTGTATGCTTTCCGTAAACTTTCAAAACGTTGGCAGTTTTTAAGTATTCCGTCCGCGCCATTTAAGAAACAAAAAAGATATATTTATTGGCATGTCTCGCTACATTATCACGCTCATTTTTCTCAAAAAAAACGGCTACCGGCGAGAAGGAGGATTCATAACTCATAAATCATTCAAATACGTGCATCACTCATTTGTTTTCAATCCATTACCACATGCATGCACTCCCAAAGCCCATTTTGGCCAGTGACACTGTCCTGGCAATACACGCTTGACAGGTTTCATATTCGTAAGAAAAATTGTTTTGCGACCTCAATCTTTATATTGCATCACGCAGTTTGGCGCATTCATAAACAAGTCTGAGATGAGCTATTTTCTCGGATTGATAGGTTTGTTCGAACTTTCTTTGAATTTAAGATCGAAGGATTTAACAGCTTCTTATGCCCTGTACGTCCCCGATTTTCCTTTCCCTCACCCAACCAAATTTTTTTATTTCTCCCTGGACTTTTTGCTCATTAAATGACTCACTCGCATCATCAAATTCGCGCGTCATTATGCCCAGACACGATTGACGCCCATCAAAGCGTTTCCTTGGTAATTAAATATAATTAAAGCATGAATCTGATTTATAAAGCTCAAATTAGGCGAAAAGTCGCTTTTAGCATAATTTACCGGAAAAAAGAAGTTTTAGATTCAAATATTAATCGAATCAAATTATTTTCATGAAAAATTTACATTCATTGGTCACCTCAAGTCCTTCAATCAGATTGCTCAACGGCGACCTTCAACGTTTTACTATGCAACGCTGATTTTTTTCTCCTGATGTGATCTTTACTCCCAAGTGCCTAAACGTTTCCAACTTTCCATCGACTCCTAATAATCCCTTGTCCCATTACCCCAACCTTATTTTTACCCACTTAAGGCTGATGTTCTACTCCCAAGAAGTCACGTCCGGAGCTTACCGGGAGGAATCTCATTACGCTTTGCTTGTGAATATTCAAGGCTGAATGATCAAGACACTGATGATTTCCCGTTGCCTACCAACCATAAACACTGCGACAGAATCCGTGAACTTCACTTTCTCCATCAGCTGTTGAAGTTGATGCCGGCTGAGGATTCATCCGTGAAATCTTAATCAGTGACCTTGGTGAAATTTCCCCATCTCGCCAGCGGTGCTGTTCGACTGTTTTTTTCCTAGTACTGTCGTGGATTTTCATCGAAAATCGATTTTCAACAAATAGTTAATTACGAGTACGTCTAGAATTCGAAGCGTGGGGTAGGGTCAGTCCGTCCGTGGGACTCGTTCGTCCCTTTGACCCCTCTATCCTCCATTCCCAGGCTCGTTGCACACTCCAGAACATTTTGGTCAACTTGGGAAGGAATTCATGGCATTTAGGGAAACTGGAGAAACTGTCTCGCAGAGTAAATGTGAAACAATCATAGTAAAACGTACGCACATCGATTTGCAATGCGTGATTTGGGTGGGCAAGAGAAAAAGTTCGACGCGTATTGTAAGAAGACGGGAGAATGAAAGGTGTCATTGGAAAACGTGGGTGGAGGAGAAGACGAAAGGAAGTTGGATGCTCAAGGTTGTGATGCACGAGGGAGGGTGTAGGTCTGGAGGAGGGAAGAAAATGAGCTTCCTGGATGCCAACAAGGGAAAGTTTGAAAAATAGAAGAAGGAAAAGGAGTAGGTTAGGCGCGATGTACAGAATTTTTAAAAAAGACGAAGCGTGGAAAGATTTATGGAAAGAGATAGAAAAACCAAACTTTAAGGGAAAAAACGACCACAGTTTTAAAATAAAAATAAGAACGCAAAAAAATAAGAAAAAAATACTCTTTTCTAAACAGAACTATTGTTGAATGGAACCAGCTGCCTGGAGGTTTGTTTGAGCCCTTTCCATCCAATTTTGGGAGTTTTAAGAACAAGTGTAAAGCAGTCACTGGGAGATAAACTTCATTGATCAGTGATTATTATACTAATGTACCTATTAAAATATTGTTTGAATGTGATGTGGACGGCGTTAGAAGGTGTATTGCAAAAGTGAATGAAGTGTTGACGGGACGCGATTTTGAACGGTGTATGAAATTGAAGAGTGCGTGATTATGGACGGAGTGTGGCGATGGACGGTGCGTAGTATGTTCTCGAATGGTGTAAATCTAGCCCATGGGTGATGGTAAATGTAATAATGTAGTTGGTAATCCTTTGAGTGCCATTGTATACGAGAGCTTTGTCTATCTGCTCTTCTTGTGATGCATGCATGTCCATGTCATGAGTGACAGCTGATCAGACTTGACCGTTGCCACCAGGACAATTGCCTAATTGCAACGATAAATTCTTAAATAAACAAATAAATACATAACTAACTAAAGAAATAACGCATCTACGGAGAAGAAGAGGAAATCAACGCGTTGTTGGTACAAGAAGAAACCAAAAGCTGCCTTCAATACAAGGTAGGCGGGCGCTGCTCACGATGACGCTTGTTCCGACAATTTACGTATGATCATGCGAGGTACCCCAGCGGACTAATTTGGTCGAGAATCATTGCCACACCAGACTGAAAACCGTGGACCACGGGCTTTTGGATTCAAGGCCCCATAGGGCCCCGAAGAGCTGGCGAGCGCGCTGATGTTAACAACTCACGCGCCTCTCATATTGGCAATAATAAAATCAGTAATTTCGGAAGTGACGGCAATATTTCGATTCTTTTGACACATGGGTTGAACGTTCGGACGGGCGCTCGAGGGGTGTCCCCAGAGCGACAGCGATTTCGGAGGTCCACCGCACGTCTCCTTGGCTCACTAGCCGCGCTAATGAGGTACAGATCGGCATGAGATGACGCTGCGAGGTGAACTTCCCATTCTCCCCTCACTCACCACCGTAATAACGCGACCGGTCGTCAGAGAGGGCCACCGGGTTCATTCCGAACTCCACAGCCTCCTCGAGGGGCACGTTGCCCTTCGTGTAGGATTCTAATCACTATGCTCGTCGCTCTAAATATCCATTGCCTCATTCGAAGAGCACTTGGTAAATGTGATGAAAAGGTCAAAATGGAAATGTTTTCTTTCGCTGGTTAGGCCTCATAAAGAATATGCCGCAAGTATATGGGATCCTCACGAAGTTGGATTAATTGCCGAATTGGATCGCGTGCAGCGTAGAGGAGCTAGTTTAGTAAAACGTTGTTATGATAAACCTAGTAGCGTATCCAAAATATTAGAGGAGCCAGGCTGGGAATCATTCACTAAGCGAAGGTTAAATTGTAGATTTAATCACTTGCATAAATTGGAGGAACGTCTCTTTAGTAGTGACGTTGAAAATTTATCATTACCCCCATCGTACGACGGTGGGAGAGATCAAGTCAATAAAATTAGAGAGATTAAGCGTAGAGCAGATGTAATTAAGATGCCATTTTCCTACGAACCATGAGGCATAAGAATAAGATTGTCCGACCGCGGTAGGGGTAAACATATTCGGATTAGTCAGGTGTGAATTCACTCCCAGCCACATACCATAGTGATGGCTTACAAGGTACTAAAAAAACACTAAAATACTCACTGGGCGGGGAGGTATTTTTCGCTTACGTTAGCAACGAAATAGTTTAATAAGAACAGTAGATGAAAGGTAATATGCCGAGCGAATAACTCTATGACTGCGGATGGAGTCGTGGAGTGTCGATGGAGAATACAATCCACCTTCCAAAGACGCGGGTTCTGTCTGCACCCCCAACTATACGTCGGGTAAGGGCCCACCGCCTCCGTCCCCACACACCCTCCACCGCGCCCCGGGGCCACGCGGTGACTTGCAAGGTGAACCGTAGATGTCAAAGAATTAAACCAAGTATTCATTCAGACATCCGTGGAGGCCCGCGTCAAGATGCGGGTGCAGTTGTCATACGCGGCAGTTGTCTGTGGGACCGCGTGCAAGAGGGCTGAAAGAGTTAGTACCTGTCTACTGTCTGCGGGGGATTTTCTTGTTTACAGTTATTTCAGAGACCGTTTTTATTTGATTTCGCGCCAAAGCAAGGTTGAAAGGGGTCAGGGCAGAGGGTGCCGAAATGAGGGCCAGGAGTCAAGATGCGGCATTCAGAGCTCAGGCAATGGGGTGCTGGAGGACAGCTGACTTTCCGCGTGAAGAGTTCCACGAACACTGTGGAAGCCAACAATTAGTTAATCTCTCACTCCAGCACGTGGTGACCCCGGGAACCTTTTGTAGACCGTGCGGTTCACTCAGAAAGGAGATGTTAAAACATTTTAGTAGGGAAAGGGGCAATTGTGGCAATAATAAGAGAAACTTTGTGATAAAAGGAAACATGGTTGTAATGTAGAAGGGTCGGAAGAAACAGGAAGAAAAAAACCTCATAAATGGACGGACTCACTCTAATCAGAAGAAATTCAAACCTTGAGAAAATCGCTTTTAAAAGAATCGTATTGTGATCATAGACTTAATATGACAAATTATAAAAATTACAAATGTATTATTTGCCACTAATATACTATGCTGTGCATATTACGAGGGTCATCCGGAAAGTAGTACCCGTTCGTGCCGCATGAAGTGCTGACGACGCGAGTAGCCGCTGGACGAGGTCAGATAGCTTCAGTGGCTTGTCTGCCTTCTCTGAGCCAAGTTGCGTGACGCTAGCATTGCCTGTGTTGTTTCTGTGATTGTTTACAATGTTTAAAAAAATTGAGAACGCCGCCAGTTGTGAAGTGAGGGCAGTGATTAAATTCCTCAATGCAAGAAACGTTCGCCCATGTGATATTCATCGCCAATTAAAGGAGGTGTATGGAGACAATGTAATGGACGAGTCGTCTGTTCGGCGGTGGTGTCGCAACTTCAACATGGGGAGGGGGAACACACACGACGATGAGCGTTCGGGGAGACCGTCTGTCATTACAGACCAACTGGTGAGCTCAGTTGACGAATTCGTGAGGAACGATCGGCGCGTCACAATTGATGACATCTGTGAGCATTTTCCCAATGTTTCTCGAACAATTGTTCATGAAATTGTTAAACACCATCTGCATTATGCAAAAATTTGTGCAAGATGGGTCCCTCGCATGCTTACAGATGAGCACAAAACCAAGCGTATGGCTGCAGCACTGACGTTTTTGGGACGTTATTCTGATGAAGGAGACTCTTTCTTGACTCGCATAATTACTGGTGACGAAACATGGGTTTGTTATGCATCACCTGAGAGTAAACGACAGTCAATGGAGTGGCATCATGCTCATTCACCAAACAAACCAAAAAAATTCAAGACAGTTCTGTCCACCAGGAAACTCATGGCAACCATTTTCTGGGATCGACGAGGTGTATTGCTTATTGATTTTATGGCCCGTGGAGACACTATTAATGCCAATGCGTATTGTGAAACATTAAAGAAATTACGGCGGGCAATACAAAATCGGCGGTGAGGTCTATTGTCTACTGGTGTCATTCTCGTTCATGACAATGCCAGGCCTCATGCAGCTGGGGTAACACAAAAACTTTTGCAGCAATTCAAATGGGAAACTTTCGACCATCCACCGTATAGCCCGGACTTGGCCCCTTCAGATTTTCATCTCTTTACAAAGCTTAAAGACTTTTTGGCAGGAAAAAGATTTGACAGCGATGAAGAACTTAAAGAAGGAGTGACCCTGTATCTCAATGAGCTGGCGGCGAAGGACTATGCAGCAGGAATACAGAAACTTGTCACACGTTATGACAAATGCCTTAATTTGCTTGGAGATTATGTTGAGAAGTAGTTTAAAGTATCCTCTTTCAAATAAAATTTTTTATGTTTGTTAATATTTACTTTTGTGTCTTTATTTCACGAACGGGTACTACTTTCCGTATGACCCTCGTATATTTTGAAGTCGTAGGCCCACGTCCACGGATACAAGTTGAGGCGTTTTCCGGTAGTCTCTCGTGAACCAAGAATAGGAACATCGAACGTGAAATAACATCCTAACGAGGTCATTCAATGCGAAGTATGAAGAGGAACTCTATTTTAATTTATTTATTTTGTAGAAACAACACCAAAACAATAGTAATGCACCTGTGTATTTCGTCCGGCAAAAAGTGCAAACGGGACTAATTACTCCAGCCTCAAAGTTGCAATTGAAAACAATATTACCATATAATTTCATATTTTTTTCTCTTTCTTCATAGAAATAAGAATGACAGTTATCCGTTGATGACCAAGGTATCAGAACCCATAGTTAGACGCATTATTCTACATGACAAAACAATCACTAAATATAGAAACCAAACTACAACGTGTCTCATTAGATGTTACGTAATTGGAAATCCACAAAACCGGACACACAACATGCACGTACCTATGATCATGAAAGAATGGAAAATAAATAACACATTCATTTTGCATAACAGATCGTTGTTACATTCTCCATCAATAATGTGTACCAGAGTAACTTTTGTGCCCCAAATATTTCTGCTATAAAACAGTCTCTAGATTAGAGTTCTTAAATCATCTTTTGTCCATGGCTCCCTTCAGTTGCTCGCGAATACCGTGGTCTCAACTTACATTAAGTTACACACTTCCTGGGATAGTTTGGCAGCAGTAATAATACATTTGCCCAGCGATAGTTTTTATAACCTTGCTTATTTTTATGTGACTCCCCAAAGATCACTTTTGCAGCCCTTGGAGCCAATTTCCCTGTAAAGACGTCCGTGTTAGTGCCCCATTGAGAACCACCGTTCCACAGAGACAAACGTGGTCATTATGAAATTTCCCTGTGGAGTGATACCCGGAAGCTTAACTTAAACCCTGGAATGTGCAGCATCAGGACTCTTGTTCTAAAAAATACCCCTGACATTCAACTTCACCATTAACTCAACTCCCTTAAACAGAGTAACAGCTATGAAAGAGCGTGTTGACCGAGCATAAACTAAATTACTCCGACCAAATTAAAACTGCAGAAAATAACGCAATTAGGCCCATTAGGCCTTCTTAACCGCTTCACAGAAATTAAAGATCCAATAGCACTCCATTCGTACTCCTCAACAATTGTTCTTGCCATAGGCCACCTCAGCCCCAACTAATCTTAAATCCCTCGATTGTACCTCTCACTTCTCTGCCAAAATAGTCCAAAACTGAGTCCCACATTTCTGCAGCATGTCCTCAAATCCTGTTCTGTCTTCCTTATCCATTTCTAGCCCCCAAATCCGCAGACTTAAAGCTGATTTAAAACTTCTGCACAACACCCTAAACACCGACTATTGATTGCCCTGAACTCTCTCTCTCTTCAACTTCAGAATGCCTACTGGATCCACCCGCACCCACTCCCTACTCCATCTGCCTATTCCTAGGATACCTCTCACCAAGCGCTCACCTTTATTTCGCCTCTCCTCCCTTCTAAATTCACTCCCTCACGCTGTCCATCCTTTTCATTTATCATGCAACAATATCACCACGCAAGCTACCATTCCACCAGTCAACAAATATTTCCCCCGCCCATGTTCGGTTTTCGTTGTTTATTGTTATGCTGTTATTGTCTTTATCCTCTTTCATGTTTTTGTTATGTTTTTCACTCAAAATTGGCACTACTCCTGTTTGTAAATAACGTTTTAAAATAAATAAATTATCGTTTTTACGAAATGGAAACGATTGATCTTAAGGGGCAGTGATACGATACATGTGTAATTATGATCGAGTTCATAAATTTTAAAATTCATCGTTGGGTTTGATCAATGACATGAATAGTGATTCATGCAAAAACATTACCGACGCTGGTGCTCTTTTGTATCCATTTTATCTTTCACTGCGTCATTTGAACATAACAATGTCAACAGTTTTTTTAATCTTGAAATTGTTTTACTGCAGTCCTTCTTTCTTCTCTGTCCAGCGTTGATTCCTGTTTTTAATTTGCCGGCAAATTTATCGAGTTTTAACCACCTAAAAGAGTTGGGCGAAAAATTGAAAAGTTTTACAACTTTACAAGGTTCACCACTTACATACGTACATCTCCTCGCGAATCAGATCTCCGTTTTCAACATTCAAATCAAGTTCTCGTTCATCCCGCCTACGTCACATGAAACAATTGAGGTCCTGCCCAAAAACCTGCTCCCTGATCGCCCACTATTGATACTGGCAATCCAAGGTCGACGAGCGCATGAGGCAGCAGCAGGCCTAATGCCGTTCTCCGTTCGCGGGCGTGCCCTCCCCGGCATGCAGTTGCATCCATCCGACCCGGCGCGCCGGCGCGGCGGCGGGAGGGTCCCTCGCCGCCCGCGACGCAAGCACGCACGCAACGGTGGACGGACGCTTTTGAGGTCGCCACCGTACAAAGCGGCAAGAGCGGCCGCGTAATCGTCACCTTGAACTACGGAAGGAGCAATCGGCGCTTAGGCCGGCACGCGACCGCCGCCGCCCGGAGAAAGTGAAACGGTGGCCGAGGATTGGCCAATCGCAACCGTCATCATCCTCCGTCCCGCGCCTCTGGGGGCGGAACTCTTTTTTTATCGGACACGTTTTGAGTGACAAGGAGGAGGTTTTGTCGTCAAAACTTGGCTTCTGGAGGCCTTTGGCTCGCGGCGTAGCGGACGGGTATTCAGGGCGGAGAGGCGACAAAAATGTGGATGCGATTACACCGACGACTATCGAACAGTGAGTGATTTGGTGTCCGTTATGGGAGATTTTCATCCGATAGGTATCGATATCATTGATTATTCCGCTGGAACTCCGGTAGACCGAAGGATGGGGTTCGATTCCGAGTGACCATTCTAAGCTTCGCCACCTCGTTTCCGGGTATAACATCACCCAATAGTATCGTACAAACGTGGCACACACCGCAGGTGGCAAAGGAAACAATATGGAAAACACCCTTCCCTCGGGTGGACTGCTAACGTAATCACACTTAGATCAATTGTCAACTATTTCTCCAAGCTTAACAAAGCCCGTCATTTTGAACAGCAAGTTGAGAAACATTGGCGGGGGCATCCGTTTTTTTTAACTTTGAAATGGTAGGCATACCTCGATTGACATGGGGGTCTATTTTTATCGAATATTTCTGCAAGTACTGATCTACTGCTCGAATATAAAAGGTCAGGAGGAGGAGATTATGTCAAAAACGGACGCATTTTCGATGGCAAGGTATACCGTGGGACAGAGGCTCGCTATCGAGGGTCATCACCTTGCCACGCCCACCTCTCTAGTTGACCACGAAGCGGTGCGAAGGGAGGGGGGACCAGGGGGAGGCACGCCCGACCCGTCACCGACAGCTCCTCGACCGAGAAACTGTCTCGGGTGTGTTTGCCCCTGCCATTAGGATTACCTCGTCCACTCAAACGCCGACGCAACACTGTCGCTTGCTTTCTTGCAGTGCGGCGCTGACGCAACGCGGCTATTGTAATTACGGTGTTTGGCGTGGTCTGTGCCTGCGGAGTGATTCCGTAATCATTTGGCAACGTACGTAGATAACATGAGACTAACGACACGCAATCGCTGCAATGTCCAATGCAAATCCGTAAATTTATGAAAAGCAGGTATGGAAGAACCCATGAAGCAGGATAGTACGCAAAACTACCCAATCCATCATAGTTATTATTAAGAAAAACGTATGTTTTTCATGGATCTTACATATACATGGTTCGTCCGGAAAATAAGTGTACTGAGCTCAGGAAAAAAATTTATTACACTTTTACATATCTTAAGCTAATATTCCTCAAAATAGGGAGTGAGTCGATACACTTGCTCCAGCGGCGTTCCCATTCCTGGAACGCTCTCGCGAAGGCATCATCGGGAACCTCTCGAAGACACGTCGTCACGGCCTCTTTGACGGCGTCCAAAGTCCCGTATCGCGTTCCTTTCAAACTCCTCTTTATCTTCGGGAACAGAAGGAAGTCCGGTGGTGCCAAGTCCGGGCTGTAGGGCGGGTGCGGCAGCGTTGCCACGCCGTGCTTGGCCAAGAAGTCCGACACGACAAGCGCGGTGTGAGACGGCGCATTGACGTGATGCAGCCGCCAGATGTTTTTGATCGCTGGCCGGACGCGGGCGACTCGTTTTCGAAGCCTGTCGAGCACTTGGACGTAAAATGCAGCATTTACAGTTTGTCGTTCAGGTACAAATTCGTAATGGACGACTCCCCTTTTGTCAAAAAAGACAATGAGCATCATAAACTTATTTTCCGGACGAACCCTGTATGCACTACTATACTTGTAGGCGCTACCTAAACTATACTGAATACATATTCTATAATCCTGAATTATAGCAAAGCCCTTCATCGCTGTCGTGTGCATTCGTCCAACAATGCCTGTCCTTTTCAGCCTCGCTTACCCTGTTCTCTCCCCTCTATCGCCATCCTCCAAATTCCACCACAACTTATTATCTCCTCTATCAAATATTCCCGCATTCCTAGAATGTTTACCCAAACACTCTATTCTCCCCCATCATTGCTAGTATAAAAATTTCACAGTGCAGTAATCATTCGCCTATACCGGGATTCGAACCCAGGTCCATCGATTTCCATCCGACTGCTTTGGCCAATTAAGCTATCGAGGCGTTTTTTGAAGGAACTGTCGCACCATTTCCCGCATATTTTTTTAAATGATCACATCAAATCTTTTCCGAAGTTTCCATCCTTCGCCACACATCAAAAGCCCATACGCATATCCTCTTACCTACACGACCAATTAGTGATCCACACAGCATCACGGTTTTCACTTGTCTTTTCCTACAACTGTACGCACGATCCCTGCCAACAAATTCCTTGAATTTTGTGTCTTCCTTTACTGCCGTTATTTCTTTCCTTACCTTCTTCGGAAACATCTTATTTTCCGGTAAACTCTCATTCATTCATTTTTCATTCAGTCGAATGAATGTGCTGCCAACACTTTTACTAGGGAATAAATCTAGTACCTTTCAATAACCTGCAAGGCACTGTTAGGGTGTGTGGCAGGGGGTGAAATCACACCAGAATAATTTTTACCCGAATATTTTTCCACCTACGGCGACCGGACGTTATTCTGATCCCTTATCGTTCTTGGGAAAAATGACATCTTAAATTTTTCTGTTCTACGCTAAAATAAAACAATGGATTCCTTGAACAGAGTTTTTTAAAACAATAAAATACATTCAATGCGAAAGCGGAGAGTATTTATCGAGCTGTAGCTTTACTTTCGAAAACGCTATGATAAAACCCACGCATGTCTAAATGGGCACGAATAGACTTAACCATGTACGCCAAGGTATCACCCTTTACTTATTCTGTGGTGTAATTAGTCGGCAACGCAAGTTATTTTCAGGGAATTCCCATATCCTTCGTTATTTCGTCATTCCTTCCTCCTCCCGTCAGCCATGTCGCATTACCACGGCCTTTCAAGCCCCCAGTATCATGTCAAACCAGCCCATTTACTCCACTAACAACTTTTTCTAATCGTATAATTAATTAGCGAGTATGACATCAATCATTTCAATGGAATAAATATTGTCGAGGGTAGAGGTGACCTCGAACCTCGCACTCACGGGAACGAGACGAACGCACTTTATTGCTTCTAGGCGTGTCCTCGTCGTGCAAAACGTTGCTGTTTCGGCATGACGTCATATTTCCAGTGGTCTTTCCCCCTCACCACGTCACACCCGAGAAAATCTGAGAGTTCTCCTCGACCCGCACTGGACTTGACGTAACGCATGGGCAGTGCCTTTTATGGGAGGCAGCTCTCTCTCACACACGGTATTTGAATTTTCAGAATTCGGACAAGATTATTCACTCGAGGATAACAAAACATCAATCCGCGAGTGGGGGGGGGATTCGGACCCGAGTGAAGAATAGTGGCCCCGCCGTCCGACTGATGCAGCTCGCGCGCCACAAGTGTGCACGTCTGTGGAAGGAGATTGGGTCACCAAAACTGGATTGCGGCATTCCGATGATTTTTCTTCTCCGAAGAGTGAGGTTCGCTCCCGAGAGAGGACGAACGGGTTTCGGCGCTTATTGCTCTTTATCGTGGGGGGGGGGGGAGTGAAGATGGGGATGGCGGGGAGGAAGAAATCATTAGGAGCATTGATCATATAAATACGTGCGACGTGTGCATGTCTGAGTATGCTAAATGGCCTAGTTCAGACTCAAAATAATTGGTAGCACGATGACTCCAAGAAAGCTCATAAATGCCCTCAATAATATCAAAGGATTCAAAATTCATGCTGACTAGGGACGGACGACGAAAGTGCCCAGGCCATTTTTTTTGTTGTGGAAAACTAATTAAAGGTAAGAATTCAGTCCAATCCTCCGCGGTAATTCAAGCCAGTTGAGAAAAAAAATTCTCCGAGGAATTCCTTCTTGTACCACCGGCAGAAAAACGCTTCCATGCAAGCGTGCGAAACGAGATCCACAAACTCGGTCATCTAATATCGTTCGATGACACTGTTGAGTGAAATTTTCAGCCTTTGATTCATATCAGAACTCAAGGGACATCAAGTGACGGATTTATATATTTCTTAAAACAGTTGAGTAGTTTTCGTATAGGGAAATTCAATTTACATTTATGTAGAAAAATCTGTAATGCTCCATGGTCGTTAAATATGAGCACTAAAATTATTAAACTAGCAGTCTCTGGTTTTCCATGGAGAAAACAGTTGGCTTTCGAGTTGAGATGGTGGATGGCTACGTGTAATTTACATAAAAAGGGAGTAAAAACTAGTGCAAAAATCTGGCACTATTCCAGGAATCAAATCCCCCCTTTGAAAGTGACGCAGGTACATTAAACATCGTATCGTCATGACTACAATGATTAGAAAATATTTCAAGAGTGAATTTTTCAAAACTATAGAAAAAATTACAAAGGACCTCGAGTTCACCAGAAGGAAAACGGATACTTTTCAAGTGAAAGTCATCTATTATGGCTCGTAATTTTAGCAAACAAGAGGCAAGTCGAAAGAGACCTCCCTTTTAATCCTGTGGACATCACGGGTTTCGGCGAAAGCAAAGTTTTTGAGTTCGAATCTCTTCTGGGACAAGGTGCTGTGCTCTAGCTGAATTTTATCGAATAGCTTTCATGCTGTAAAGTGACCTTTCCGAAAGGGACAGGTTTAAATCAAATTTAGCCAACCGATACCTACGAGGGCAATATAACCTGTAAGCCTTCACACTCCAGGGACGAGATTTGAGTCATTTTCAAGGTAAAACTGTAAAAATATGCAGTCTTTGAACACAAAATCATTCCTATCCTATAAAACTATCGATTAGGACGAAAAGGAAAAGCGAAAGTCACCTAGACGTGTTCTTGCGTCCATCAAAATTAAAGTTTCGCAAGGCGAGAATCAATTTGGTCGGTCGGTTTCCATGCTTATCCCACGGCGGCGTCCTTGAGACGAGACGAGAATCCCAAAGGACGCGAGGGCAGCGTGCGCCGCATTGGGGGGTGAGAGGGGGGCGGAGGGACACAGGGCTCAAAACAAAGGGTCGAGCGTCATTCAATTGGAAGAGAACCGTTTGGATGTTAAACTGTTTTCAAACACCACTTGTCAAATGAGTTCATTTTTATATCTCGTAAGTATTACGATGAAGGGCTTTGTGACCTAAATTAGTTCCACCTAGCCTTATACTATTCTAGGATAAGTACTTAACCAGTGATGACGCCAGGGGTTTAATTCTTATTGAAGACCGTTTGGAAGGGCACGTTGGCAGCACACGCTCTCCTGTGTCACGCAAGCAGCAGCCGTAGAGCGACCCGCCTCGTCGCCATCCGAGAGTGAATTCGATGATTTCGACGAAAACGTTCGAATAGGACTAGTAAACGGGGTATTTTTTATTCATCGCTCGAGCTAATAGAGTAACTTCCTACCACTCCAGCATGCGTTTATTAGTTGTGCGTGTTGATATGATTCAACTTCCAGATTGAATCGTAGCGATACTGGATTTTTCGATAAAAAAACAATCATTTTCGAGTTAACCTCTAGGAAATGCCTTTAGACACCCTTCTTTGCTATCACAAAATCCCATAATAGAAGCCACTGTTTTACTATCAGTATTCGCTCTATTTAATAATTAGGTGTCACTCTCACCCACGACCTATACTGGGTGAATCATTCACGGGAAATATTTGGAAAAGCTAACAAAAAATTACGATTCATTATAGGAGTGTTGGGGAAATATGATGAAAATTTCGAAGAGAAATCTTTTATGTCGCTGGTTAGACCTCGTTTAGAATATGCTGCAAGTATATGGGATCCTCACGAATTTGGATTGATTGCCGAATTGGATTGCGTGCAGCGTAGAGGAGCTATATTTGTAAAACGTTGTTATGATAAACTGAGTAGCGTATCCAAAATATTAGAGCAGCTAGGCTGGGAATCACTCAATGGAGCGAAGGTTAAATTGCAAATTAAACTTCTAGCATAAATTGGAAGGATGTATCTCAAGCAATGATTTTTAAAATGTAATATATTACCCCCATCGTACTACGGTAGGAGAGATCATGTCAATGCAATTAGAGAGATTAAGTGTAGGAAAGATAGCTTTAAGATGTCATTTTTCCCACGAACTATCAGGGATCAGAATAACATTGTCCGACCGTGCCAAGTGGAAAAATATTCGGGTCCAAGTTAGTCTAGTGTGTATTCATCCCCTGCCACAGACCCTAGCGGTGGCTTGCAGGTTACTACAAGATAAAAAGATTTGCAATAATTGCGGAATAGGTTCCATCTTTAGAAATTAACATAACGACAAAAGATGGAAAGAGTATCATAACAGAAATGCTCGCATTATGTGGATGCTTCATTCTTTCCTTGAGATATTATTGTAAAGATATAGCAAATGTTTAGAACCCTTTACCTTTGAGCTTCCTCACTGGAAGCTTTATTTTTCAGTGCTCAGTGTTTAAATTTGTTTCAGTATTAGTAAATGGCGGCTCGCCTAAAGTCCTCAATGATGTTCCGTGTTAAAATGAATAATTCCTCTTGATAATCCACGAGACTATTGGCATTTATCCTCGACCATTATCCGTGAGAATTCATCGAAATCTTATCTTATTAACAATTTTTCTCGCGCTTATCGAGACACTAAAATTTTCTCCAGGAAGCTTGGACATTCCATGAGCAATAAATCAACGTGAATGATACCTATCTTTTTACTAGTCATTGGAAAGTGAATTGCCCGCCCGCATAAAAGGGCCCAGGGAATGGAGAGTTAGTGTTGCAAAAGATTGACACGTAGTCGAACTGTGTGACCCGTGAAACATGGGTTCAAATCGCTCCAAAAGGTCTTTTGGCAAACGTCAGGATGTCGATTTTTCCTCGGGAACTGATGGACTGTAGTCGGCATATCGTCAGCGCAACCGTTTCTACGAGAATACGTGGATATTCAACTAATCTTTCCGCGGCTATCAGTAATAATGCTAATCATTGACTAAATGAATGAAGAGACAGATCTAGCAATAAACTTGGGTTAGAGGAATTTAAACATGCTGCGAAACAAGTCTAAAAAATGGGTGCTATCTAAATGAATACTCATATCTGTCACCACCCTTCTCTCTTCAATTCATGGAGGTCCGCTGTGACGAAATCAAGGGCATTTAATGTGATCTTCAACTAGGAAGAAAAAATATCCTATATTTTTTTCTGAAATGAAAAAGCTTTCCTATCTGAGGAAAGATAGATTTAACTGAATTACGATTATCATTCAGCATGGCTACATCACATATCACTTACAATAAGAGCTTTCATTCCACATAAACATTGTCTCCGCAGTGTAATTTTTTACTCAATTTTCCCGACCAGCAGAGATCACGAAATCTCTTCACTTGGACCCTTAATCAAAATACATCGTCACAGTCTCCATCCTTTCGTCGGTGTAATTTCAACTAGATGGTAGGGTAATCAGTTGAGCCTCTTCAAGTTATTTCATTCATTAAGACAGTAAGGGGACGTAAAAATTTGACTTAAGGGGTCTATTATTTATATAATTCAACTGAATCAAGAGCGCTGATAATTAAAAAATGATAACTGTCCAGGCGCAAAAGAATAGTGATTTTTCCCGAGATTCTCACGTGACATGACGACGTCGTTTTATTCCTAAGACTTTGAGTCAGAAGCTGTTTCCGATCCAACCAAGTCAGGTGTTTGCAATAGTGTTTATGTCGGCCAGACAGGTAGGAACATCAAGGTACGAGTCATGGAACACGCGAGGTGTCACAAAAATCAGAACACCAACTCTCTCTTCGCCAAGCATTTACTGGAATTCGACCACAGCAGTGACTTTGTCCCGGAGATATTACACATACTCCCAAAAGGATTAAAAATGGACGCTCTCGAGCAATTAGAGATAAGAGGGCACTTAGCAAACCCTAACAAGACCATTTGTAATGAGCAATTGTGCCCATACCCCTCCCCACTCCTCTCCGAGAAACTAGCCCGGAAATCGTCAAAACAACCCCTCAACGAACCTGAGGATCCCCACCCCTCTCAGGCCCCTCCGCCCCTCCCCGCCCCCACTCGGTCCTGAGGGTATATATTCGGCCACTGTCTGTGTAGCAAACTTGTACCTGATGATGCCGCAAGTCGGTGAAACGCGTTGTACCATCTAATAAAATCTGTGGAAAAGTACAAATATTTCTTTCCTTCTTTTTTTTGGTATGGAAGTCAGGTGTTATTAGAACTGGCATATTACGATAAAAAGGAAAGTTAGTAAAAAATGCAATCTAAAAATTCCAGATTATTTTGAGCTCTTTTAACCAGATTACAAGATGAGCCGATTCGTTTGGAAAAGGGAGTCAAATTAATAATTAGATTCAGCCGATTAAAGCACGCTCGGAAGTAATTACCGCCTCATATTAGGGACAAAGGATCGCAACGCATATGCGCTGCAGTCCTGTTGGGTACGCGTGGCACCTCGACGTAATAGCAGATGCTGCATCTGTGTGTGCTTCTTCCCTATTCGCTACCACTGCTGATCGAGTGGTGCAGTTAATTTGCCGAGGGAGTCAGCTGGGTTGGGTCTAGCCCTCCGACTGGGGTCACCGCCTAATTAATTAAGGACGAGAGGTCATTTTCCTTTCGTCGCCGCACCAGAGTTAAAGGGAAAACACAACGACTGAAAGAAAGTGACGTTTAGCATACTCAATGGGCATATTGCCTGATTGAGCATTTTGTCGTCTGGTTGCGAGAATTTATCGCGTTCTCACAACAACCCCTCCCGGTTCGTCATCGTCACCATCATAGGTTTTCAAGACCTGTCTATTACGTAGAAGATCGAGTATTTCCTCACAGAGGCAAGCAAGCATTTATTTTACCTTTATTAAATAAGGTCGAAGCAGTGTCGAAGCCCAACACGGCTCACGCAAGACGAAGGACGTCTTCTTTTTATCTTTTAAATAAAAAATATGTTCGTGAATTTCTGCGATGATGCCGCAAGGTACTTGCACTGGGTGCTAGATATCGCTGCTCTGTTGACTCCTGTCAATAGGAATAGGAATCGGAACGATCATACTTTTAGAGCGATGACCTTAGCTGAAATTCCTAACAAGGTCGGTTTTAAAAGTCTTACGCAACGCGAGGTGCAGGGGCAAGGATCCAGCTCGCATTTCAATGCACTCTGCAAATCATCGTTATTCATCACATTGAAAGTAATTCTGTTCAATATTGGCTTCCAAGAGTACAGTCATGCTGTTGACCAAACGCTTGGGATGGAGAATTTTATTCCGCTAACTGTCCTCACACTTGAGTAAGTGCTCAGTGCAACCAGAATCAACCCCAGGGAAGCCAGTTCAAACGAAGCATAGTCTACTAGCCTGCGTGTACATTAATATTGACACAGCAACCACGGGCTAAATTAAATTTTTTCAGAATGAATTTCAAGCATGAAAATTTGTACAAAAATGTTTCTAGGCATATTTTTCCTGGCAACCTAGAAAACTCCATAGTGCAGTTTCAGACTTCCGATAGTCAGAATGCTGACATTATATTCCAAGCCAGCTTCCACTCAAGGCTGCTGAAAATTCCATTCTGAGGAATGGCAAGTACGCTACCATCAATTCTTCGTTCCAACGTCTTAGAAAAAGTTAAGGAGACAATTAGTTTTGCATCCAAGTCTTTCCTGTAGAATTTGAACACCATACTCCTCTCCCTAAGAAAAATAAGCAGAATCTATTTTATTGCTTATGGGGTTTATTCGGCCATGCATGTCGAAAGAACACCATCAAGTCCAAACAATAGGAACTTACGGTACACTGACGGCGTCAAAACATGAGTTAAACTTAGGGAAGAGAAATAAAAATCGGATTCTTTGGTCGATGTATGTCTTGGAATGGGAACTCAATGTATGAACGAAAGGGGATAAGATTAAATAGACGGGTTGTTAATGGCCATGTGGCAGGTGTGTCTCATAGAAGCGCCCTCTACAGATCAGCTGGTACTCTTCTACGCGTCAACAGGTATTTACAGGGGCACACCCAAGATGGCGCACATCGTTATTTTACTTCAAGACTTTAGAATACACGAGAAAATCAAATCACAACAAAGTCTCAACGTGCAGACGAGGAAAGTCAATGGATGTGAAGTATGCTCTAGTGGCCAATGAGACGTTTACACGATTTGGATTTCAAAAACAATTTGCTCTTTCGTTAGTTTCGTGACGGTATTAGGTAGTGGACTTTTTTCGATTTATTTGGGCATAAAATTTGATATTTTTGGTAATTGAGACAAAAAGCCAAAAAAATACGATTAATCCGGGGTTTTCAAGTATTCAATTTCAATGATTGCCCTATTGTTATCAGCTAAAATTAAAAAAATCCAAATGACGCCCGTAAATTATTGATATTTTATAAATGGCATACTGCCTTAAATGTGATAATTATAGATTAGTATTGCACTACCATTGAAATAACTAAAAAAAGACAAACGATTTTTCGTAGAAAACAAATGCGGAAATGGAATAACCGACATTTTAAAATTAATTATTGTTGTATTGAACGGATTAAATTATTATATTGAACGGATATGTGAAAATTGTAGCTAAATAGAGACATCACTAGATTCAATTTAGGTATAAACATATGGAGTGTGCTTCATCTTTTTATTTTGAAACTAAAGTTTGTGTCATGACTCATTCAAAATATTATGACAGCAGACATTTCATAGATCAGTGTGATCATACTGTTCGTAGTGATAAGTGAAAACTCGTGGCACGGGTCAACGCAATAAAAATGGGGAAGGTCATGGGCTGACGCTATCTCCTAAACGCATCGTCCACTGTCACTCTTTCAAAGTAATCCACATTCCTTGTTTTCTGAAAAATAATTTCAACTTTCGAAGGGATATGAGAAAATGAGTTTCCTCGTCGCCGTCTATTGAAGCAAAAGGGAGAGAATTGAGATATTAACAAGGCCTTAAAAATTCTTAAACGGGAATGTTCATGTCAATGAGAGAAAATTTTGCACTGAAAAGCATTAGCAAATGGCCAAGTTGAACAAAAATCGATGTTGAATCAGATATCTTTTTAACTAATCGGACAGTTTTTTTTAATATGCTTTTTCAATAAATTAACCATTTTATGGATGAGGTTTTCCAAGAGAGTAAGGCATGAAAAATATCTTCCCGAGAACAGTGATTAAAAATCAATCAACAATGATTACATTTTCTTAGTAAAGGCACTTTCAGCCTCTTCAGATCGGACGTGTTTCCGTTTAATCCAAAAATCTATTTCAGTGGCATCAACGTAAAAATTTTACATTTATTAACTACGCAAGGTTAATCCTTCCCTAAGCATTGGTACAGGTTAACTGGAGAGGATTACTTCTACATCTACATAATACCCCGCAAGGACGTGTGGCGGGGGGCGTTGTGTCACACCCGTAAAGCAGAATGAAACCACATGCAAAACTAACAAATTCATGCCAATTCCCACACACAGAGACTTATACATTCATGCAGAAACCAGTTTAACTTACAAATACACACAAACATCACGCAACGCATCACTTACGTCCTCCAGTCTCTCGGTGGTATCTAATTTGGGTTTTAAACATAACATAATAACGTAGCCCTACCATAAATGTTTTACCTAATTTTGACGGGTACTCCTATTTCAAGAGATCGTGAAATTCATTTTTATTATCCTTTTTTTTCTACACTCCAGGAAATTCCTCTTTACCCACCATTGCACACAACATAGGACCGATGCCGCAAAAACAATTGCCAAACGATCAAGTGTTTGGAGTGGGAAATACATCGTCGATCTTGGTGCAAAGAGAAAAACATCCGTAAAGTAATCTAGTAATCTCCAAACAGTAGCACCGGATTGTAAGGTAGAGTACGTACAAATTGGAAGGAGATAATTGGTTGAAATGCATGCAAGTGGATGAAACCATATAAAATAAAAGCGTCCAAAATATGTACAAAATTCAATGTACGATTTTACTAGTGCCAAATCTTCCTGCGAAACCACAAGGAAAACGGGTAAATGTAATGGACCCCTTTACCACCCTGCTGTGTGAATATCATAGGCTGTTGGCCTCAGTGTGCTTAGCCCACTCAGAGAGCTCACCTCGTGTACAAGGTGAGCGCCCCAGGTGAGGTCCCTCCACAGCTGAGCTCCATCAACTACACGCATCCAACCAACCTTCGGGCTGATTTCTTCGGGGTTTCAGTCGTTGCTACGAGCACTCATGGGGTCAATTATTTTCTAGGATGCAAAGTGCCAATCATAAAAGTTTGCCTCTCATGTAGAATTACAATAATATGCGAGCCAGTTCGAATTACTACCCGAACAAACATATTTGCCAGACCAACTAGAAACTGTAGGCTTAATAGTCTCTTACCTCAGTCGAGTTATTCCAGAGGATGGGAAAGTTCTTTTTCGTGCCATCGAACGTACTCGCGATGCGAAACTAAAAATCACACACACTGCACGGTGAATGTCAGGTTGTATTGTTCCAACATAAAACGAAGAAACTACATCCAGGATTAACTATTGCACACGATGTTAATGTTTAAATGAATTATTCACACTCGAGACTCGTCCCTCGGCTTTGACGACTGCCCACTTGTTTTCAGAGAAGTGCGAGATCCGTGAGCTGAGAGGCCTTCTTGTTTCTTCTCGTGCGAAACAGAGCGGCCGACCGATGTCCATGGCGACCGCGATGCGACTGGTCGGGGAGGCTCGACCACCCCGCCCCCTTATCACATCCCCCGCCCCTCCCCCCGGCCCCCGCGGTGCGCGCCTGGCAGCGGGGAGAGGCACGAGACGAGGCTCACGGCGCGAACGCACTCTCGCTCTCCGCTCGCTGGAAGTCCCGTCGCCGAAGCGACGATTGCCGAATGCGAGGACCATCACTCCTTTCAGGAAACAAAATTAAAACGACAGTCAACTCACTGAATTGCCACGCACGTTTTTCCTATGCTGCTGAAACGATGTTGAAGGGCAGCTACCACTCGTATAGAACTTTTGTCAAAATGTTGAGAATAACATCCTTGGAGATAACAAGGATTCCTGATTTCCAGTGACAGTAATCACAAAATTAAATTTCCTCAGAAGTTACAACCCCGATAGCATAGGATACAGTTCAGTTTCCACTAGTTCATCCGCAGCAAAGGGTTGCTTTCACGTATTTCTCCAAACGAGCTCTCTTATCAGCTAATCTCTTCACGCGGTATGATACACATTGGGTATTCCAAGTACGATACGTTTGGATGCCATCGATCACTCATTGCGTGCTTCGTCCCACCCCCCGCTGGACCTTCCCGTTTACAATACGGCGCCTTCAGCAATCGTAAAGTGGTAGGTTTTGGGAGCAAGCATGTCGCTTTTCCGGCCGAAAAACTCGGATACTGATCGAAACTACATTTAAATCATTTAAACCCCCAGATTAAAATAAATGATCAGCAAACAATGGAAGTTCAGTTACATTTCTTAGAAGTAGATGCTTCTTGTTGCATTTTTTGATCGACGGAAAATAATTTCTAGTTGCCTCTTTATATTTGAATTCAGAAAATTTATTTCAAATTCAAAACTAATTCTCATTACAGAATATTTTTCGGGAGGAGAAAGTGCATACACATTAATGCTATTCTAAACAGATTGGTGACAAAGTTATAGCAGATAATTAATTTATGAACGGCACAATACGCGAAAGAAAGTTTGTCACCGCATGGAAGGCAGCCACTGGTAATCGGCAGCACAGCATCAGAAGTGAGCAAATCTCAGAAGATTCACTGCTCTCTGTCGAAAGAAATATTGGCTCTATGTAATGAACGTCCGTAATGCATTTCAATCACTTCTTGGCAGAACCAGAGATACATACTACACTGACGAGGAAACATAATTAACGGAACCTATTCCACGGATTGAGAATACACTTACGATTCAAAATAAGGAAAAAGGGATGTGGAGACTTCCTCGTGGAATCTAGACCAATCAAAAATGTCCCAATTGTTGGAATGGAACAAATTTTGATTAAATGAAAAGTGTTGTTCGTCTTACAAGAGCGGAAGAACGGTTGCTCGAGACACATAAGGCTTCATGCGTGGCATCGTTTATTATATGAATGAGGAAAATCTCTTGGACGTTTAGAAGAAGAATCACTTTCGTTTCGACGACTGAATATCGCTGCATCACTCTATGCCAAAGCTTACTGCTATTCCAAATGAGCACGCTAAAATGCTAGATCATTTAGCCATATTATGTTTGAAAAATGTTAGCTCATGAAGTATTCAGCTTGCCCATTAACTCGGCAAGGGAACGCGTTAAGAGGTCGCCTTCGTCGTAAAGCGAAATCAGGCGATTCCACAGCTAGCCATCCAAAATTTCACTCTCACTATCTCCTTGTCACTAGTTAAAAAACTCAACTTAACAACCTAATTATAGGTATTTTTTCTTAATGTTTCATGATTATTGATTCCATATTTGGATCAAATCCAATGATACACTTCGACCTTAACGTTCAAGGAACCTCGGGGAACTGAGGGACAAATTCCCACCTCTCCTTGACGCTGTTGTTGACGAATCGCCACCTTTCGAGATGTTCTGACTCTCGAGGAGCTGGTTGCAAAGGAGTCCAGCCATTTGGACGGCGAGAGGTGGAATAGATGGGCGAATAGGTGATCACTCTTACGTGTACATTAATCGACTTCATTTCCCTCCGAGACAGAATTTTCATTTTCAAGACGGAGCATTTCACTAAAACCCAGAGGATAGTAAAATTGACCATTTAAAACTTAGTTTCACAGGCGAGATTATTCTGGGAAATTGTTCATGAGAAATGAATGACGTCACCACGCAGTCTCGCCACGGCGAGACAGTGTTCATCCAGAGAGTTCTTTCAAAAACGAATTCGCCCGCCGTGGTGATCCATTGGCAATAATGCAATACCCGTCGCCAGTTGAAATCTCTTTGAAAATGCGACTGAGGACAAGGGTACAATCGCAATGCATTTGAGTGAATGTTTTTAGCGCTATTGACGAGTGGTGACTTTCTGGGTTTTAGGTAATCTTCCATGCGTGTCATCACAAACACTGTTACCTTCGTCTTAAATCAGTTAATTTGGAGACTGCAATCTCACGTGATCTTCTCCATGCACAGGCTGTCATACTCGTCATGTACTTCTCCTTCAAGTGTAGCCACGACCTTCAAAAAAGTATCATCCATTCTCTGTGCATTCGCTCACCGTCCCACCATCTTTTCGGCTCATCTATAGCTATCGATGATAAACTTTAAAGAAAAAGATTCCCAATAGCATTCCTGCAGGAAAAATCGCTAAACATGTAAGCGTGTTTTTTTATCGAAAACAACGTCGCTCGGACGATGCCTTCGCCCGCCAGTCAATTTAATGGGCCGATAAGCACCGCCGTCTTCGGTGACGATCCCTTAATGTGCACACATCACCAACTACAGGATAACAAGTTCGGTATCCGCAAGAATACCGAAAATTCCTCGCGCACCCTTCCTCCTGCAGTGACACTCGGCGCATGTGGGTCAACTGACCCGAGGGGATGGCCAATCCCGACCCCGCCGGCCTCGCACGACGGCCCCCTCCCCCGACCGGACCACACGAAAGGTTTAGGCACGCCATCAACGCGCGCGACATTGACCCACATACCCCTTCGTCCGAGTGTTTCTTAATCGCCTCTCATTTATTATGCGCTAACGGCGGGGCGCCCGCTGCGAGGGATGATGATTCACGGCGGGGACGCCAATCGCCACCCCGCCCCGCGCCACCGACTCCCGCTAGCGCATCCGCTAAGGAAGTGCGACGCTGAAGCCCGCGAAACACAATGGATGCAATCCCCTACGAGGGCGGAATATCGCAGCACTTCTTTCGACGTGGCCTTAACATTTATACTCCTTCGCGATTGCTTCAGTTTCTCTCTCTCATTTTCCCGCACTATTCCATCATTGAGAGGAACCTTGACGAGCCTTCCGAACTCCAACAAATGGTAAACCCTTCAGTGATAGCTGGCTGATCCAACGATTCTCTTGCATGTGGCCCATCTGAAGATCTCATTTGTTTATGTCAACGCTATTTAAAATATAATATTTTTTAAATAGTTGAGTAAACATAAATATATTTTTTTAATTCTTTCGTTTTCTCGATTCTTCATAGTAATGTTTCTTTAGCGGTTACGAAAATATGAAAGTCAAAACGCTCCTAATAACGTTCCCTTTAAGTGTAATCAAATTATTTGACGTATGCTGGGTCAGGGCCCCCACGGGATGGCCCGTGGGCACCACGCCCACCAGTGGGGAAGCCCTCGCCCTGCGAGGCCCTCCGAAGCACACCCTCGTGGCTCGGGCCCTGGAGGAGATGGCGCGACCAACCCCGAGAAAACTGCGTCCAATGATGGGCTGGCGGCGGCTGGAGTAGGGAGGCCACCATGCTCACTTTTAGCAATACTCTAGTAAGAATTTAACAAGATTTATTAATGATGCTAAAAGATATCTTGAAAGTATTTCTTAGTCGTCCTTGACCTCAATTCGGTAGAATTTAGGCTTATCAAAGTGAACGCTTAAGGACACTAATGAATTCAGCGCTCGCTGTCTTGATTGGGTGGAGGGGAGAAAGACGTAAGCAACGGGGAAAATTTGCGTAGACATCTTTAAAATCGGCGAAACCGTCTCTTGGGGTGCTATCTTCTTATATCTTATAGTTTCAGTACTTAATGGCATTCATAGGCACTAGTACGCTCGCTGTTGTTATATATTGTATTCAGTTGTACACATAGTCCTTGGAGGTGCAATGCTGAAAAGGAGAGCAAGCATGCAACATGTTGGTGTTTACGGACCGTCAGATTAATTGCGGGGTTCCATTATGTTCTTATTCATGAATTTGACCCTCAGTTTTCGAATATACTCGAGTTCTATAACGGATAATCGTTTTACTAATTTCGAATTCGTGTCGACCTTTTAATTTTGTTAATAAGAGAAAGAATGACGAAGGTGAACCAACAAACCTAGGGAAAAAATTAATTTCGATGCAAACTTGTGAGATTCAAGAATAAACAAAAATGTGTTGCATGGCCAACAAAGTCGAGAGGATAACGGTTCTCAGAATGGTCGCCATGTGGAACCATCTAAATGATTCCCACAATCCAATATTTTATCGCATTTCATGCTTGCGATGCTTGGAGTAAAAATGATCGCGATTTTTTTACACTCAATCATCAGTCAGTTGTCATCCAATGATTTTGGATGACAACTTTGAATGAAAACGGATGATTCAAGTCGCCGACCCAATCCGGGGGATTGTAGATTGTCAACTGATCAGTTGCACCGAGGAGACATGGTAACACTGGTTTTACAACCTCAAGACATTACCCGTGCGAATGCTTCGTCTTTCCGGCAAAGTCGACTGCCGCATTTACTTTCTCTGTATACGTAATACATTTAGAGAAAGTATTGCATTTTTGAAAAAAAAATGTTAGCATTCTTCACTCGAACGGAAACGCACAGTCGGTGCATTTTCTCGATGACATCCGCGTACATGTGTAAATGCGGCGGTGCGCAGCGAGTGCGTCTGCACCACTATCAAGCAATCATCTGGAAATTTTTATGCGACAGGAATCACGGACGTTTAGCGTGAGCTTTCAAAGCATATATGGTAAAAACATTGCAATCGACAGGTATTTTGACGGACTCTTTGATGATGGCGATGGGCGTGATGCTTTATTTACCGAGCAGACTCCCCTGGAATTTGAAAGACTTTTGCCGCAAAAGAACGCTGAAGTCGTGATTCGGTCAGAGAAATTCATCTCTTTGATTCGCTGTGAATTTTATTTAATGCACTGAGCATTCCTTCCACATTGATCAACCATTTGGTTGGTTTTTGTTTTTACGAGGGTAGAGTTCACTCGTGAGGAGTGCGAGAGTCCGACGGCACGGACTCAGTTCCTCTCCCTTGACCATATTTCGCTTTTACACCCCCCCTTTTATCAAACAAAGCATCGCGCCACTTTTACTTGAGATGAAGCTGTTGAAAGGCATCGCCATGGATTCGAACCTGGGGTCCTCCGGTAACGATCCAAGCCTTCTACCTACAAAGCAAACACGCCACGTTCTCCTTCCGTATTATACACCTTCAATAGTCTGCAGAACCTGCCAACTCCTGACACATTTCACTCATGTAACGGCGGATGACATTTTTCCAATGTCCTGGGGCGGAATCCACGATGTTTCTTGCAGTATCCTGTAGTGAAGTGTGACTGAAAATCTGCCACAGCACTTTTCGCTTGAATATCTATTAAAATCCTAATGATATAAACGACTATTATCTAATAAATTGTTTTGGAGAACCCAGGAAAAATGATTTGTAGCTTTGAAGACTGGACCTCTGGTTTTTATAAGTACCCATCTACCGTGCTCTTTCCTAGCACGAAATTTGGGAATGTGGATGTTGCTTCCCATTCTCATTATACTATATATATATGAAGGGAAGCTGGAGTTTAACTATCAATAACAAATAATAGCACTTTTTGACTGTTAAAAAAAATTAATACCGAACAAATTTCGATGACTACATCGTCCTCGGGTGGTTCATCAACGTCACGCACGGCTGTTTTTCGATGTACCTACGTCATTACATTGCAATCTGGTCGGTAACGATTTTTTTAACCAATGGACAAATTCCACTATCTGACCATTACTATTTTTCAATGTCATAATATTATGCCTGATGTTACGCAATTAGTGAAGTTGCAATAATATTGACAGGGGTTATACTTAAGCACGTGTTCCAAATGTATATCTATAAAGACGCCCGTTAGTTTTCAAGTATCTTCCAAAATATGATTATCATTATCGGTAAATTGATAATTTTCAACTATTTAAAGTTCTCTCCTATGACATTTTCTTTTGAACTACCTCGTATTCAATGAAGGTACATCACAGAACCTCACTTAAAAATCAAAATATTTGTTGCTTTATTTTGCGATGCCTCTGGCTGGAATCTAGAATGTTGCACTGGAGCTCAATGACAAGTTTACATCCGAAAATTAGGTGTTACAAAAATGATATAAACTTTGATATCTTATTTTGAAGAATCAAGGAACATCGATAGTATCGTCAACTCCCTCCATAAGTTGATTTTATTTTATAAAATCATTTAAAATCTTCTGTCAAATTGACGGTAGCACACACTGCGGATTGAATCTGCGTTTAAAGAACTTCTCGAGAGAATGGCTCTCACGCACTGACCCACAAATCATATCTATTCCCAAGTGGTTTCCTTTACTGAGAAGGCGCAAAAAGACATCGAGTTTCATAACTCCACCACAGAACCAGACGGCTTACTACTAGGCGCACGTTCTCCTGGCGTCCGACAAGCGTTCGCTAAAGAGACGCAGTTGCAGGATTTTCCCTGAAAATGGAATAGAGTTCATTTAAACAGCAGCGTATACGCCCCAGAATTTCATGAATAGGACGCTTTTATTTAATTGCTTGCATCAGAGTCAGAGGAATTCTAAAGAATTAGATAAATATTTGGTTTTATGATAGAAATATTTATGACGACACGATATGCTGCGTGAATGAATGCACTTTCAGCATGAAGTTTGACAAGGCACTTTCAGCATGAAGTTTGACAAGGCCTTGAGAATATTTTGATCGATCATAACATGTAAGAAATTTGAAATGAAATTAGTAGACGTTTTTTTTGGAAATTAACGTAAATGTAACATGGTTGTATTAAAAACATTGGCTTCGTATGCATGCGTAGTAAATCCCGCCCCTGAAATTTGGCATGTTGTTCATTTTAAATTCTACATTTGTTGCCATGGCCATGTAACTAGGAGCAATCATAAACAATTCAAAAAAGGTTCACTTATGGAGAAACGGCCCTAGATCCATAAATGAAACAAAGGCACCGCATTTTTGGCAGGTTTTCATAAGTTTAATTTCACATCCTTACGTGCATATAATGTAAATATGTACGCATAGAAATATGCCTTTTTTGGAACGTATTGCTAATCATTTTGATTGTCATGCGCCACCAAAGCCAAGTGTCCAATGAATGGGTAGACGGGCGGGAGACTGTTTATGAAGGCCTAGTAACTTATGCATGCGAGAGACTTTTTGAATTCTCGAGGCAGAACTGAAGCCTCTTGATCCCGTTAGGTGCAGACGCTACGCTAGTGGAGGTCACGGGTCAAAGGCATGAGCGGATCACATCCAAAAAATTGGAAACTCGGGAAAACATCAATGGGGCGGATTTCTCATAGCTTAATTTGGGTAAACGAATCAGAACAATGGTTTCAGTCATCAAAAAAGCAGCACGCACACAAATTCGGACAGACCTTCTTCACGAAGGAATATCTGAAAACAAGCTAATATACATTGGTCGAAATTCAAACCCTTCATGATTCCACGTGAATCTCTTTTTGAACACGCATTGGTCATCGTTGGCATTCGACCTCTTCAGGCACAAGGGGATTTTTATTCATCCTATTTTTAGTCAAGCAGTTGCCACTCGTGCGAAAAGTATCGATGGCGATGGGGTGCTCCGCGGTCCTCACTTCTTCCCATTCGGATTTTCTCTTTTCCCTCAGTCTTCACGAGGGCAGCGTTATGCTCGCGACACGGGGAAGCAGAGTCGTTACTCGTGGTGGTGTGACGAGGCACAAAAGGCGATCGTCGGCCTTCTGTCTCTCTCCCACGTAGAGCGGAGAGGATATCGGAAGTGGAGGTCCGCGGTGAACGAACTTGATGAGGCCAAAGAGGGAGGTCGGGACGGGGGGTGGCGATGATGATACGGCGGAAGAGTGCCCTCTCAGGACGGCCCACATTTTTAACAATTATTTTTCCAACCGAGCGATCCCAAAAACCAATTGCCAAATGACCTTTACCTCGTTTGTCCGTGGCAAAGAGTGATGCAGGCAGGCGCCCGTCTAACCGGGGAGGAGAGGAAATGCGTGCGCGGTTTCGCTCAGCTCGTCTCTCTCTCGGTCTGTTGAGAGCTTATTAACTCCGAAAATAATGCCATAGAGATTTTCATGGCCAAGATTATCCGCTAGCCCTATTTACAAATTATAATTTTTAAAATGAGATTATCACTCTGTAATTTAATATACCGCACATGAAAATTTGGAGAAGAATGTTTTCGCAAAAGAGTCACTAAAAATTGATGTATTCAACTATAGACTTCCCAACTTAACTATTTTGGCTGTAAATTGTTTGTATGAAAAGTATCAGAAAAATAGATTTATTTCAGATGTAATGCTAAAATGCCTCGAAATTTTTCAGTGCATCCCTTGATCGTCGACAGACTTTTGCCAGCGGCTTTTCCACGACTCGAAGGCTCCCTGGTAGGTGGATTCCGGAAGGTCCTCCAGGCTGCGTGTTTTTTTTATGGTATTTAGGATCCAACGGTGGTGTCTTTTGAGGGAGGATTTCACTCTTGGAAATAGGAAATAGTCTGCTTTTGCCAAGTTGGGACTGTAAGGAGGTTGGGGAATCGTCGCGACGTCATTGCAGGTCTTCGAAATGAGATACTCGACTCTGTTCTTGGTCTTCTGTCCAAAGACCTTCAGCACGGGTTTAGCGCAGATCTATCGCATCGCCAAATTTTCGGTGGTAATTTTCAGTGATATAATGGTGTGTACTGCCATCTTATCGATGCCATTACGATCTAAAATCATTCATAACCGACGGTCTGAATTCAGCACTTGACACACACGTCAGGAAAACATTGTTACCGATACTTTTTATACAAATCCTGTATGTTTAATCACCAAGGTAACATTCCATTTCCTTGATATCCGGGATAATTTTCTTGTCGCGACTTCTCATTATTTTGGAATTGCTTAAGCTTACCTTAGAAACAACTCCTTATTGACTACTGACCGAAGGGCCCGGGTTCGATTCCCAGGCAAGGCACCTTGGGAACCTGTAGCTCCACCCAAGCTACGTGATTTTTCGGGTACCAGTTCTTCCTGGGAAACCATAACCGGCACAGGGAAAGGAACTGTCCCCCTACCCTCATGTGTGAATTATACACGCCGTCGGGCTTAGTACTGGGTGAACTCTGCCATCACCTACCAAACCGACCTTGGGGTTGAATACTGTGTTTATGGTGTATATATATATATATATATATATATATACATATATATATAGTCACTTTCTTGGAAAACCCACGAACGTGTACAATAATGTAAATTCACTAATAGTCATAACAAACACAGAAACCAAAACACACAAAAGAGAGACTCACTGGTTCTCGAATTTTCGGTGGTCCAACCACCTTTCTCAAGAGGAATGTCTGTTCCTAATTCCTCTTGAGAAAGGTGGTTGGACCACCGAAAATTCGAGAACCAGTGAGTCTCTCTTTTGTGTGTTTTGGTTTCTGTGTTTGTTATGACTATTAGTGAATTTACATTATATATATATATATATATATATATATATATACATATATATATATATATACACACACACATAGAAACGCAAGATGATGAGAAATGTGAACGCTAGTAATTAAGACCTCGGAAGACCTACTCAATAAGAAAGACGGGTGGACGACCGGTTTAAGCCGGACGAGTGACCGTGGTCCATCCACTTGAGGAAATCATTTTCTATGTAAGCAAACAGAATAAATATTCAACGAGCACACACCTCTAGCTTTTTTTCTCCAGTCGACGCTACATTGATTTCCATCGGATAAGAACCATTCTAATGTTATAGGATCCATAACTAAAGTTAAAAATCGGCTAAAAATTAAATTTTTTTAGGCGGGCGGGGTAGGTGGGGTAAGCAAGGTTATCCCACCGTCCGACCGTTCTTTTCGCTCTGGGTCATTTACTTGTTTAGGGAAGAAGTGAAAGTGTCTCTCGCGTCTCATAGAAGAGGGCGGGGTGGGGCGAGGGGAGGGGAGGTCTAGGCCGACCGACTGGATTGATTTCGGCACCGGTTGCGAAGGCAAAGGTCGCCACGTCGAAGCTGGGTCGTCGAGTCCAGAGGAGGAGCGTAGATTTTGGAGGCTTTCGAGGTGTGAGGAGAAGAAGAGAGGAAATTGAATGGACGAGAGGGAAACCCAACGATGAAGCTCTAGTTATAGGCTGGAGAAAATAGTAGAAGGCTGTTGGCAGAAATTCGAAGGTGGCAACGAAGGGATCATGTTAAAGAAATCAGTAAGATTAAGTGTAGAGCAGATAGATTTAAGATGTCATTGTTTCCACGAACGATTAATGGGATCAGAATTACATTGCCCGACTGCGGTAGGATCATATTCGGGTCAAAATTAGTTTGGTGTGTATTCAGCCCCTGCTACACACCCTGACGGTGGCTTGTAGAGTACTAAAGTATCTAAAATTGAGTGTCCAGATTATCAAGAAATGGCCACCATTTTAATTGGCAGTACATGCGCGGCAGTACATACATCTTACATGCGCAATATTTAAAAGGCAAAAATATTAAAAGTTTTGAATGACAAAGTTTCTATAGTTGGTGGTAGTTTCGCTCGCCATGAACGGAGTTGCGAATAACTTTCAAAAGAAGTCCGGTTGCACTGAGGGACCTCGATGTGCTTAATTACGCCACTTACTATTTCAAGAGCGAGCGTGGTCACTTGCTCGTCCAAAAGGCTTTGATACTCTAGATTTGTCGGCCGTTCACTCGCGCCTCTTTAGGCAATCATCAGCGCACTTCGCCGCCGGCAGCGGTCACTTTGCTTCGTTCCTTCCCTTCTAAAGAACGCGGTTCGGCATTCTATAAGGCTTTCGCCAAAAACCGCAACGTTAGTCATCTCCTTCTACGGGCCCCCTGGACTCGGCCTGAGAAACCCAGCTCCGATGCCATCGGCGACTCTTTATGATCTGGGAATGCCACGTCTCCGAAGAACATAACCCTTTAGTACTTGCAGCGCCTGCAGGGCTGAATTTCCGAAACACCATGGGAAAAACCGCCGAGGTAAGGCTATTAGTTTCAAAGTAATTAATTTCCTCGGTTCTTGGCTTCGCGATAGTTACATTGCCACTCCGATGGCTGGAACTTTGGAAATTCTATCGCAATTTGCCCCAGTTTAATTACGTAATCAGGCTATTTCACATGAAAACTATGTCTAATTGTGCGGGCTGCACACGATCCTTTTACAGTTATTCAATTTGAAAAGTGAAGTTAATGCAAATTATGAACTCATGAAGAGGGAAAGAGAAATGATTTATTTATTCTTTCAGAAAATGTGCATTCCTGCAGGAGGTTATAGAAAGAGTTTTAATGTTCACGTACGTAAAAAAAACACAATAATACTGCTTCAATAGAAGTATTCCAATTATATTTGATGCTATTGATTTTTCCACACTGTATGCAAGACAGGAACACCAACCGGGTATGAGAGGTGGGTTCAAGTACTGGTGGAAATGGATTTGGAGTGGGGAAGGAGATTGATGGATAGGGTTAGCAGTGGAAAACTTAAAATTGTTTCAGTCACTTAGTTTTCACAGAGAAAAGGAGCCTACGAGTATACTCGTATCAAGGGGGTGCGGCCATCGAATAGCAAGTCACGTTCATCACGCATCCCATCAATGTTCACGTATGCTCCATGGGGCACTCGGTGAACTTTTGGCGGTATTGAAGCCGATGTCCTGGGCAAACTTTAAGGAAACCTTAGGGAACCGTTTACGGTAGGTAATGATTTTTGTTCCCTAAGCTCTAAATAACTTCCGTGTCATTCTTTCGTCATTTTCAGTGAAAAATCTCTCATGGGTCACGCGAAAGGTTATGAAGGCTATAATGAGCAATTATCAATCTCACTGGTTTTCCTTGAGGCAAATCAATTCTTAAGTGGGAAACTTTTACTCTTTGGAAGGATTTAAAATTAAGGAGCATTTATTTGTACATCAATTTTAAGAACGATATTTCTTATTATTAATTCATTATTTTTCCTAAAAGCTTCAATTTTACGATGGAAATCTGGTACTCCGTACTTATATGATGGTTTCTTCGAATCATTTTCCAAGCAAGTAATATTTTAGTTTTCAATCTTTATTTCCGTCACTGATCCATTTAAAAGTGTCACCTTTCATTTCGGATCATCGCAAGTATATAATATAAAGTTCGCTCTCACGCATATTATATTTTTCGCACGCTCTGAATACTTTGTAGTTTGTTTAAGAATTACAATCAACACACTGGAAATCGTGATCACCGTTTCTTTTTACACTCAATTTCCAGGATTAGCTTGTGGTCCGAACGTTGTCGAGTCATCAACACGCTTAGCTAACCGTATAAGGCGTTGCATGAAATGGCTCATGTGATAAATAATCCTGCTGTAAGCAATTCGCATTTCTCAACATTTCTACCTGGAACTATTATTGATTTAATATCTCTAATAGTTTCTTAATAATCATTACTCCAATATAAGATGAGAGACTGCTTTGATACCATAGGATATAATTTAAGAAGACCGAAGAAAATTGTTTTATTTATTTTCTTAACCACCATCCTAGCCATTCACATGGATATACATTCTGTAATTAAATCTACTGAAACAGGATCCCTTTACATGCCTCCAAAGCGTTTAGTTGGTACAAGAATAAATGGAGAGGATTGCGACATGACTAACGGGTTTCAGAGAAAAGGAATAGCTGTCGATACTTTTCAATTCCTGCTGCTTTTTGTTAGAGTTGAATGCAGTTGCATTATAGTTGCACGTAGTTGCATTTAAGAAAGGCGACTTTCTGTTATGCTTTTCTATTGTTCCAAAGTTAGTTGATTGAATCTTGAAGACATTTAACTAAACATATTATTTTTCTGCTCTAAGGAATCATTATTCAGTCGCTGACCATCGGTTGACCGAAAAGAGCTTCGGAAACAACAGCTTATGAATTATTACTTTTCATAATGTCTCTTTCCGGACGGCTATATTCATCCAGATCGCTAATAAGTCCGTGTGGGAATAACGCATGTTTATATTTATCCACTCCATCTTCAGGGCAGTTAAGCAGTCTAAACACTTCCCAAGTCTCTTTTCACTCACATCGCTAACAGTTAACAATATCCTCCGATCCTCACTCCAATGTACGCACCGACACAGTCAACTACCCACTTACTTCCAAAGTTAGCATCAAACGCCTTCTCAAGTCGCTGAAGCATCTAAGCATTTGGTAGGTCCTTGGTGACGCCGTGGTGGGCTATCCGTGGCTCTATCCCGAGCAGTCGCCTCCCTTCGTGGGAGCGATGAGCATTCAAATAATCCCCATTCGCCGATTCTGACCGCATCCACAAAACTTCAATGATTACTTTAGGGTTTCCTATTTCCGTTGACGTCACGTTGATAAGCCTGGGTTTTGGAAGCGCCGCGCTAATTCCGCCGAAATGGGGAGTAGTAACTCATGGCCATCCCCCGCGAGGAGTAGGCTGCCTTTGAGCCATGAAAATCGGACGCAAGCTCAGGCGACCATCGATTGGGGGCGTGGCGGACCGGCACCGCATTGGCGCAAATTATGTCAGCAGAATGACGGATATTAGTGAATATATTCCGGGATGTAATGCATTTTTTGTGCGTTAAGGGCACTTTCTTCTTTCTTTGAACACTTCTGAACCTTGTTTCGGGCCTCTTATTCGTGTCGAATGCCATTAAGCAAAATCCAGAAATCTTGATTGCGATGTGGTCAGGAGAATGGACTGAAATTAATGGCAGTCGGCTCGAGGGCCGCGATTTTCCGGAAAAACTTGACCGTAGTGGCATTTTTCGTGTACCTCGGTCAATTTATTCAATTAAAGGAGGCAGCCATTTTCAACCCCGAAGGTCAGGCATTCGTCACAACTGAGAGTAATAGTAATTCAAACGGGCAATGGTGTGCAATCGGCGAGGAGAACTAATAATTGGACATTCCAAACCGCCTCAATGATCAAATTAAAGAGGGAGGTTTCAAGGTCAGAGGGTGCACATTGCGGGGGAGAGGAATCAAAATGGAAAACTATTTACGAACATAATTGATGGTTTTCGGCGTAACTTTATGGAATTGATTCATTTTGGAAATGAAAAAATAGTAACTTTGATTCCACAGAAAATGTATTATGATACGAACCGGGTTTCGACGTTAAACATCTTCAGGTGACGATGACGTGTAACTATTACGTTACTATTTTTTTCATTTCCAATATTTACACACATTTTTTTGGGAAATACTTCTTTTCATATCGCGTCAACGTTTTTCCAAAATTATTACAAACTTTGTCAATAATTGACCGTAGTAGCTGCTATTATGCCATGATGTCCGGTAAGTTAACACAGGGTGACCCGTTTACTCGGAATTATTAGAATTCAACGCCTGACGAAGTCACACGATTTTAAAATCCGGATACGCACGATAATGGCTCGCTAGACTTGAAAAAGTACCTAATATTAGATTTGGAAGTTCTCTCCGTATTTCTCAGCCTAAAGTAAGATATGGTGTTTACCCGGCGTATTGTGGGCATCGCCTTCAAGGCAAGAGTGGCATTCCTCTTGACCTGAAGATGATTCCCAAATCGAGCATCGAAACGTCGGCCGGAATGGACGCTCTCACCCGGTGAAAGACCCGAGAGGAATCTCTACATTTCACAGACTATTTCAATTGCATTCTGACGACACCATCCAACGCCAGTACCTTCTAGGCACTCGTCATCATCATCATTATTGTCATCGTAAAGCACTTCACGGGGCTGTTAATTCTCCCCTCCTAAACAGAGCGAAGATCAGAGACTAATGCATACCTATTTGTGCTAGCAAGTGTCTATCCATGGCATTAGAATACTGGACGCTTGCGAATTCCATTGAAGTGTTCGCCAACAACTTGGTGTTCGACGAACACAAGAACCAAGAACAGTTGGGGATCTCCCCCTTGAAGAAAACTCACACTTTTATTATTGCATAACTTAACTCTTCCTTTCTCCTTTTCGCACCCTTAATGTGCACGAACTGACTTTATAGATGCAAATAATGCATGTTTCCTGAAATTATTCAGTTTTGAATATTTCCCCTTTGCAGATAAGGCATGGGAAAGTTTCAGTTCAGAGGAGCGCATGAATCGCACGCATTTGACCCGAGGGGATTTGCAGCTCCTCCCCTCATTCAACGGGGGGGGGGGGAGGCACAATAATCGGTCGGAAAGAGATTCAAGCAAGAACGACCGCTTACAGCCCATTATATATATATATATATATATATATATATATATATATATATATATATATATATATATATATGAATAAAAATTAATGAATAAGGTCCAATGGGATCCTCTCCCGTGCAATTTCTTGCGATTTCGGCCATACGGATTGGTTTTCCACTTACCGTCGTTTTTTCCCACAAGTTCACGTTTCTCCACCCACCGGGGTCTCCCCCCTACGAAAAGCCCCTTGGAAGAAAGTGGGCGGTCGTCCAATCATACTGATTGTTATGCGACCATCATCCCTCTAGAGTTCTCGCGGAGAAAAGTGCTTAAAAGGTGAGAATGAAAATCTTGAAAATACCGCATGTTCGCCAATTAATAATAATAATTATTTATTGCCTACCGAAGGGGACGTGGTAGTCCAGGGGTACAGCGTTGGACCACTGATTGGAGGGCCCGGGTTCGATTGCCGGGAAGGCCTCTCTGGGCACCCTCAGCTCCACCCTGCTGTCTGGCACCCGAAAAATCACAGCTGTGAGCAGCTTTGCCGGACATAAAACCACTCAAGGAATAATTTACTCCTGAAATTCACCCCACGACGCAGAGTGAGGGAAACACCAGCGCTAATGTATATTTCCCCTTTAATCATGCCCTGACTCCTCCCTCTGCGTTACATTCCCATGCCTTCTCCCCCTAATGTCTCCTATCGCGCGTCCTTGGGCCGGCTTCCGTGATATTAAGTAGGAGTGGGCGAGTATTAAAAGGGCAATTCAAGAAGTTTGCTATCATTTACTATGTGCTGACAATCCATACGAAATCCTTTAGTGATAATTTAGAAATACTCCCTGAATTGCTTTCTATCACGAAATTTGCGAGCGCGCACAATCCACTCCAAGGGTCCATATTATGTACAGGAAAAGACTGGTTTCGAAGAGTTGGGGGTAGAACTCACTTCGCATCAAGACCTAACACGAGTGGAACTCAGGTATTCAAGGTTGGGAACCAGTTCTTCACCCTTTGCCGCCTCCAGTTTTCCAGGAAGATCTTTTAGGCAGCCAGAGAGTTAAACCGATTAGTCGGCAGTGCTCAAATGCGCCACCTGGATTTGAGCGTGGAATCCTCCGATCCGCTACTCATGGCCATCAACAGCGATGGAGTATTTCATCGAAAAAGCCGACACAACCTAGATGAACATCTATTGACCTACGCTAAAGTGAGCAGTATTTGACATCTCCAGCGGTCTTGGATGCAAGGCCTAAAAAAGTTTCACAGACAATTCTGCGGTGCTTAAAGAGCGAAATTCCTACGCATCAGCGTGAGTACGTTTCATCATTGGTTCTCTATCGTTGTCAATTTAACCACATCATAATGCAAATTATGATTCGTTTATTTGAAACCAATTCTAAGCATGTATTTAATTCTTGAAGTACCTTACGATTTCCGTTGTTCCGTCTGCGGCCGTCCATTTATTGTGTGATGGTACATACTCGGATTCTTGAAAAGTAACAAAGTGGAAACATGCAGTTCAGTCAGTTTTAGGATTCTATACACTCTAGTATTTACTATTCGACATAGGAAAAGTAGAAATGTTGATAAAAGCATTTATTTTTACAGTGTCTGGTAACTATTTAAGCACTCGAAAATTGAACAAAAAATTTAGAATTATGAAGTGAAAATTATCCTAGGCACGATTTCCCAGCCAATTTCATGAAATTTGTTGTTTAAATTGATGTAACTAATTTAAAAAATTGATTTATGAAACAATAAACTAAAAATATTCCGCTGCATCTGGCACAATTATTAGAATCGCTCGCAGTGCTATCGTGGATGAAACAATGAACGTAGGTACTGTGTAATTGGATGCTATTTTAAAAATACTGTCTTGAACTGAAACTTACGTGTCAGCCTGAATCTAGGTTTGCATGTTGCTATTTACTACGTCGTGAGGACCATTAATTTTCCATTTTGTGTTTAAGTTGAAGTAATATGCATAAGTGCTCATTAATGAGATGAACTATCAATTTTTCTCGTTATTCTCGTTAACAATTTCAAGGCCCACTTTTCAAAGCTCTTTACCATGGCAACGTTTCGTTTGATTGATCGCAAGTAGTGACTCTCCTAATCAGCACTGAGGAACAAAGAAGAGGAGTCGTGTCAGATATGCCTTACTGTTGAAAATCAGCATTAGCGTGACAATCCGAATATATACGCATTTTAGACGTCCATTCTTCCCTTTCTAATGCTCCATCCATTTCAACCCTTCGTGGTTCTCTCGCCCATCATCCCTTCTCAACTTGACCTACATATCCCTCCCTCGGTCTTCCCCGTGGCTTATTCCTTTCTATAATGTTTTCATCGAGTCATATATTGCCTCAAGGTGTCTGCGCCCAACCCACCTGGTTCCTTCTTTTCCTTATTGTGCCCCAGATTATATTTTCCTTCTTCCACTTTTCCGTAAACTTATTCATTTCATCACTCTGCTCGATCCGCCTTCACTATGAGGTTTCCAAGGATTCTCGTATTATCTTCTTTTCTGATTTTCCAATGATTCACGTCTCTGATCCATATAGTGCCGCCATGCTCCACGTGAATATTTTCATGTAAGCTTCCCTGTTTCTGTGCATATCTTCCTCGAGTGGAACCAGTTTCCCCTTGGTGGTGGTAGACGTCAGCTTAACCTAGAGTACCAAGTTCATTCCACCCAATGTTGATTTATTTCCCAGATAGATCAAATATTCCCTTTTTCCTGCTGCTTGAAAATTATGTTCACAAGTTTGCTTCCCAATTCTATCAATAAATAATATTTAAAAATACAAGGTTTGTATAAAAAGTATCAGTAACAGTTTCTTCCTGACGTGTGTGTGAAGTGCTGAATTCAGACCGTCGGTTAGATGCGCGCATGATCGTAGATCGTATTGGCATTGATAAGATGACAGAGCACACCATCATTATCACTGAACATTTGGCGATGCGAGAGATCTGCGCTAAACTCGTCCTCCCGAAGGTCTTGACGGATGCAGTCGGAAACGGAAAAGCAGTCTAGTTTCTACTGGCAAAGACCTTATGCAACGGCATCACGACGATTCCCCAACACCAATACACCCCCGAATTGGCACCAACAGACTATTTCATATTCCCAAAAGTGAAATTCTCTCTCAAAAGACCACCATAGGACCCTAAGTGCCGAAGCTTACACGCGTACCCTTAAGGACCTTCCGAAACCCGCCTACCAGGGAGCCTTCGAGTCGTGGAGAAGCTGCTGACTAAAGTGTATCTACTCTCAAGGGATGTGCTTTGAAGAATTTTGAGGCAATATCTGAAATAAATCTATTTTTTCCGAAACTTTTCCTGATACTTTTTATGCAAACAATGAATACGTATGCAAAGAACACAGATTTCTGGCCAAGCGTAAAAGTGTCAAAGGGTCCGATCAACATCATTATTCGCCCCAGTGCGCTGTCAGTTATGACGGAAGGAAACGCTTCTTAGGCCTCGAGGCATCATTGAAATCCCCTCGGACCCCATTCGCTCTCCTCTTTCCCACCGAGCCAGGGAAGAGGGCGGCGATCCCCCTCCCTCCTGCCCGCTCATGGAGGATCCCACCCCCACGACGACGCAATCCGAAGGGGCCCTCCCGCCAGATGTGCTTCCGACGTAAGACGCGACCTTGTCTCACATTTCGACGGAAAAACGCCGCGACGGCTCCTGGACCGCGCAGCTTCTTCAGACGCGAGGGTCGAATGAAAGGTAACTCATTGGAAGAATTTAAACAAGATTCATCTGCGGAAACTTTCCAGATTTCTTGGAAGAAGTTATCATTATCTTTCGAAAATAATACCCACCAATTATCATGTACATTTGGCCAGCGTTCGAGGTCCTTTTGATATTATATTTCGGATATAAAACCGAGACTCCAGCTGTCATTAGGAAACGTTGAAATGCCAAGAATGCTATTTAATATCATTCGTCATTTCGATTGAAACCACGTAGATTTTAAAGTATTTTTATAAATGGTAAAGTTTAAAGTGTTATAATATTGGCAACTCCCCACCGATTCATGTTTCCCAGTTAATATGAGGCAATGTAATTATTTATTTGATGTACGTGGGTAAGTAGGTTTTCTCCTAGACGGTAAAAATGCCATTTATAAGTGAACGCACACAGACATAATAAATATTTAAAGGGCATGCCCAACTGCAGGCAATGAACAAAAAATGTCCTCTAAAGTGCTTGAAATAATTGCAATCTTTACCACAAGAGGACCTCGGTTATTCCGAAAAATTTTCTTTGCGGCTCTCGGCTCCATTCCAGTAGCAGACAATAACTTTAATTACACATTTTTCCTTTTGGTGGACTTGTTTTTTCCTTCTCTTTACCGCAAACCGCCGAATTTCCTTTACAACCAATTTTTATCATTCTGAGCCATTAAGGCAATGCCGTGAATCCATAAGAAGTTACAATAAACCTGAACACCTTGAAGTTTTCTCATTTACACATATTACGCAACATATTTCTCAAATTTCCTTTTTGGGGGAAGGTTTCATTCATGGACGCCAAGCTAAGGATTAAAACACGGAAAACGTAAATTCCCGATATTCTGAAAAACGCTTTCCTCGCAATCTTTTTTTTAGGCGATTGATTTGACCGTTGACCGTCCTTCGCATTAAAAATAGCGCGGATTCATTCATCCCACGACCCAATTATAGGAGCGCATCCATCGTATGCAGCACCTGTTGAGGGAAAAGGACACGGACCAGCCCAGAAATCTCACGGGGCAGGAGTCGCCGATTTCGCTGCAGTGGCGCTCGATGCACGAGGAATCCCTCGGCGGCGCGCATAACTACCTCCGAGGTCACCGCCCTTGACCGAGGTGATTCGGCCCAGAAATAGCGCGGATAGGAAGTGCGAAGATCGCCGGTCGATATTATACGGTAGGATACATTTAAACGGAAAATGATTTTTCGTAAAAAAGTTTGTAATTTTCCTCGAATAACTATGAATCCCTTTTCGCCATTTTCATTGCAGAACGTTTGATATAATATTTTAGGTATTACATAAAAAGATAAATATATTTTCACCTTAATATTGCATTTGTTTATTATAGACGTTGTTAAGCACGCACTTCAGTTCCTCACCTTTTGTATGAGTAACTTTTACTTTTTGAATCTGGTAAAGTAGATAAAACTGAAGAAAGGCCGTTTTAGGGAAGCGTGTTAGAGAATTTACGATACTTGTATATAGTGACGCGTTAGGCGGAATTAAAAGCGTAGCAGCACTCTGTTCTTCCATTAATCAAAAACTTACTTTGACCAGTAACTAATCTTTAAGTAATATATAATCTAAAAGTTATAACAGATGCACAGAGTTTTATTTAACAAATAAATAAATATGCTATTGTAAAAGATTTGGTGTTTTCCCGGCGTATCAGCTGCGTAAATTCTTTTCGGGTCCTCCACCGGGTTATATCGTCCATCTCGGCCGACGTTTCGATGTCCGACTCGGTCATCGTCATCAGGGCTTCAGAAGCCCTGATGACGATGACCGAGTCGGACATCGAAACATCGGCCGAGATGGACGATATAACCCGGTGGAGGACCCGAGAAGAATTTACGCAAATATGCTATTATCACACGAAACCATGGATGTTTCAAAAGTATACAACCCTGTAGTCAATATATTTACTGAAAAATATTTAACTTTCATATCACTTTATTACTGTAGAAGTGGTTTTTATAGCTTTGTAAAGTTGTTTGTTGCTTTCTAAAAGTAAATTAAATAGACGCATGGAATGAAGAGCAAAATGTATTTTTACACTTCTTTATTTTGGTACTAGCAGTTTCAACGCTTAGGCGTCATCATCAAGTACCTTAGCCTATACGTCGCAAATAGTAGTAAAACAAATTAAGAACAGTGAAAAAATGCACTGTTCTTCATTCCATGAACATGAACTCCCACAAAGTTAAGCCAGAAACCATCGAATTCATCCTAACTCCCAATCAGTTTCGTAAGTCTGGTTGGTCCGTAAATCTCGTTGGGAGACGTTTAGAAATATACCAGCGGTTATTACGTATCCATGGAAACAAACGATGGAATATCAAGGAAAGTATTCAAAGGATTTTTACCATTTACTTGTGTGCAAATACGATCAAAATGAAACGGGTCGTCCCATCAAATTATTTTATGTGTATCAGATTTTTTGTTTTTTATTTCAGAAATATATTAGACAGAAAAAAATGACATAGATGAGGATAGTTTAGGTCCAGGAATACTTGATCGCGAGATAGAAAGGACATTATGAGAATAAAAATCAAATAGGTCAGTAGAGGTACACAATATTCCTGCGGAAATACTTAAAGGTTCAGGAAAATGCGGGAGGAAGAATCTATAAAATAATTTATAGCACTTATGAGAAACGAATCCGACCGGAAGACTGTGAGATCAGAGTTAGTTCCTATGCCGAAAAAGGTATCGCCTATGTCGTGTGAGGACTACAGAACAATATGTTTGATTTCTCATGCAGCTAAAGTTATTCTCAGGATCATCAACAAAAGGATAGAGAGTAAGGCAAATGATTACTTAGGGGATGATGAGGTTGTGTTTAGGAAGGGAAGAGGTACGCGTGACGCCATTGCAGTAATGAGATCACTAATCGAGAGGAATATAGAATACAATCAGGACGTATTCGCCTGTTTTGTAGATTTCGAAAAAGCGTTTGATAGAGTGAATTGGGAAAAATTAATGCGTGTATTGCAGAGAATAGGAATGGATTGGAGGGACAGGAGACTGATCCGCAACCTGTACATGGCTCAGACTGCTCAGGTGCGAGTGGGGAACGGAGAGTCCGGATGGGCAGTGTTAGGAAGAGGTGTAAGGCAGGGTTGCCCATTGTCACCGGTACTGTTCAACGTATATGTAGAGGAAATGATTAAAGAGGCATGGGAAGAACTGGAGGTGGGAATGAAAGTCGGAGGGGAATTCGTAAAATCGGTTAGGTTTGCTTATGACCAAGCATTATTTGCTCAGTCAGCCAAGGATAATAATTGCACTAAGTGAAAATGCTTTCGCAGGGAGGAGAGACCTGATGGCAGGAGCGTTGGATAAAGATATTAAGAAAAGGCTCGCCAAAACTTTGATATTGAGAGTATTTATGTATGGCGCAGAAACATGGCCATTGAAGCAGGATGATAGGCGTAGATCGAAATGAAGGCTTTCGAAATGTGAGTGTGGAGAAGGATGGAGAAGGTGAAATGGACCGAAAGGAAAACAACTGTGGAAGTGCTAGGTGCGGCGGGGAGGGGGAATGTTGGGGGAAATTATATGAAAGCAGCAAAAATGGATGAAACCACATTGAGTGACAGTGGGCTGTTGAAGGGTGTAATAGAGGGGAGAATGTGGGGAAAAAGAGGAAGGGCCAGGAACAGGATAGGGGTGTTGGTCGGAATGAAGGGAGGAAGTACACAGAGATGAAGAGGAGCTTGTTGTTGGTTGGGATGTCAGTTTGTGTTTTGTTAAGAGATATGGAGATATGCTTGGGTGTCTATTTGCGTGTGCCTGTGTTTGTGCGTCTGGTTGCGTGCGTGCGTGTATTTTTCAAAGAAAACGTGACTATTTCAGAATCATGGTGTAAAAATAAAATCCCCGTCTTCACAGCGATAAAAAAGTTTAGTTTCCTGGGAATTGTTTAAATATTTCGAATACATAGCATGGAATAAATGGGACAATATAAATTATCAACATCAATTTCAGTTGTATTTGTTTATTTTCCGTCCCGTTCGATTGGCCAATCGTAGATCGCCCCGAAAGCAGAGGACTAATTAAGTCCATGCCTCCGGACGTTTCGGCCGCGAATGCCCAGCCGCTCGTGCGCCGCCTCCGTGCAATTACGGCGTCCGTCGCGAAGAGGGGGAGGGAGGGGTAGACCGTCCCCACGGCCCCCTCCTCCCGCGTTCGCGAGGTCGGGGATCGCTCCCTCACACCGCCCCCCGGGCCCAGTGGCCTGTGGGGGCGGAGGGAGGGGCGGGAGAAGAAGGGGGGCACACGGGGGAAGCGGCCCACCCCACCGGCAGGAGGACCCTTGTGAAGACGTGAAACGCACGCAGGGCCCGACCTTGCCTCTTGGTGTTCGCGGACGGGAGAAGGACGCGCTAATAAGAATTCGGAGATCGCGATGAACCGATTCTCGAGCCGGGTGAACTCGTGGCCCGAGCAGAGTGCGTGGGGCGACTTCCTCCCCCCCCCTCGACCCCCGCGCAATCCCTTCGGCCCATAACAACATGTGGACGCCACTGTATCACATTCAATCTCTAAAACGATTTCGTCAAAGGTTCTATTTCTAAGAATAGACTGTCGATTGTTGGACATTGGTATCCTCAAGAGGCGCAGGAGAGGATAGGAATTTGAGTGTCCAGACGACTGTGGTCACCTCAAAGAGGAAAATTAAAGTGACGGAACAAGCCTTGCGACCTTTTGGTGCTTGTTGGCAGGAAATTCGTACCGTCTCGATCGGCTTGTATCTCGTCCCATGCGAGTAATTCTCATGAAACCTTTCCGTGAAATCGACACGCTGGCAATACCACCGTTGGATCTGGGCCTCCCACTGAGCGGAAGCAATACGGAATTAGATTAAATTCGAGTCTCATTAGGAGCCAGTTCGGCATTCAAACTTTTTCAGCAGTTAAAAATTCGACAACAGCACACACGGTTTAACTCAAGTTGACATAGTGGCACTAGAACACGTCTCCATAATTCCGCTTCTCAAAACACACTGGATGAATGTAGCGACCTCAAAGCTGGGCATGCGTGTTGAGTGGGATTGTTACTTACACATGCCACCACTGAAGTGATTCTTTTACCCTCAACTTGTTCAATTCTGACCTCTCCGTAATTTCGTCACAGCATTGCACTAAGGAGAAATTGTTCTACAAATTTTTATGCGGCTTACCAAATGATCAAATAAGTAAATACTGTCTGGTAAGCAATAATCATGATGTACAGGATGAAGAGCAGGGCCTTCGATACGTCGGTGTTTAAAGAAGCACTCGTCCGTTTCTGTTGACATGGTGAAATTCACTAATATGCTTAAATGCTCAGCTCTGGATGTCAACCAAAAGCCGCTCCAGTTTCGTCACCGGAAACTCTCAGGCCCTCGTAAGCGCACACGCTCTGGATGCAGAGGGAACTAACGGCCACGAGGGTTGGCGAGATTCGGGGAGGAGGAATGGAATACAATTACGTCATTCTACTTCACTTGTACTTCGGGTGGCTTTGATCTACGTGATGTCCTGCCCCACCTCAGCTCGCTTCCAAGGGGCAATGTCATTATCATCTGGGGAGAGGGTCATCAGAGAGTGTTAAACATCGACAGACAAACGAAATTGTGTTGCCAAACACTATTTCCGAAACTATGTCTACGGATTGTCGATAAGAAATAATTTACACACCGTTTCTAAAAGACAACCCTTTTTGCGGAAGGCAATATGCGGGACAACCCGACAAGTATGAAACAAAGGTTACCTAATTGCGCTCGATGTAGCGTTCCGCCTATTAGAGTGTCACATTCTCCCCCGGGGACCTGTTTTTGACGCTAAAATGTTCCCTCTGGAAGGGCATATTTCAATTCGAGGAAGGTAAACAAACCAAGAAGTCCTTCTCTCTTCATGGAGCTCATGGAGATAAACATAGAATTCTGACGTGACTCCCGAAATTGCAGAAAACAAAACGGAGAAATTAAGTAAAATCCAAACATTTGTGCGAATATGGCACCATTTATACACTTTGGTTACATCATTTGTGGATGGTCCATGTTTTGCACCATCTTTAAATCAGCATGTGTGGCAACAACTTGAAGCTCCTTGGCTTTAAAAAAAGTGATTGTAAATTCATTTAAAATTGTAAATTGAATAGTAGAAATTGAAATGGATAGAACTTACCAAACGGCTAAATATTTAAATGTCCTTTTACTTGTCAAACCAAACTCTTATCTAAGAAAGAAATACTTTTAGAAAGTTAAAAGAATTAAGTGTATTAAGAACCGAATTTGTCACGCCGGTGAAGAGCTTGCTTGGCGACTTGGAAGTCGTTGGTTCGGGCTTTGATGTCAAAATTTTTCAAATGTTGTGTTTTCAATTTGTTAAATTACCTTAGGAATGGATATTTAATTACTGGTTTCTGGTCACAGGGATAAGAAGGATCCAGGTTCGAATCCCGGTCAAGGTGAATGATTTCTACACTCTGAAATTGTTGTATTCCATAGTTTCTTGGAATCCCTAACATTGGCTATAGAAATAAAAATATATTCTCCGCGCCAACATAACTATTGCCCAGTAATTAGAAACTTGCAAAGAGGACTGAAGCAATGATATCCGATGTATAAGCCACCCTTATTGTGCTTAATGGAAACTAAGTCTTTAGGTTAAGCGTAAATAAATATATGTGTTATTACGGAAGAAAGAGAGATCCAAATGGATGATTATTTCACGACGATTAATAAATCCTGGATGGCTTATGCACCGAATTATGAGTTGATGGTATTTCCGAAAATAATTTGAACATCTCGTAGCTCTAGTCCAAATCGCCAATACAGTGACAAGCTCATGCTGCCTAAAGATTGTGGTTTAGAGCCCTCAAAGCTATGGAATTCTTCGTTTACATTTTGTTTGCAATAACAGCGGAGAGCGATCCGGTCTCCAGAGTTACAAAAACCAAATGCATTATACTAATGATTACTTAACCGTACTTTCGGAGACCCTTGTAAATAATTAATTTCCAAAATAAACTTAAACCAGATTCTGAAGCGGAATTGAAAATAAATCGTCATTTTACCTCCAAATAACCTACACACGTTAAAAATGAAGGGTAAAAATTAATTAAAATTCAGAGAAAACCATTCAGATAGGATAAACAGGCATCGGATGTGAAAGTAATAATAGCAGAAACTGCCAAGCCATCTTTGACAGTCGAGAACAGTATCAAATGTTTACGCCTCACAAAGTCCCGAACGCACCCAAGGATGGTAAACCTTAACAGCAATTCACGAGTGCAGCTTCTGTATCGTCAACCACACCGAACTGTTAGCAGTGATTAGCATTACCGCATTTCAAGTATGGACTAATGAGAAGGTCACGAGATTGAATAATATTTCGCATCTACATAATGTGTGGTAAAGAATAACTTGGGGCCTCAGGCTCAAGAACGCGAAAAAATTGGTGTCTGTCGAAGTTAATTCTCAGAAATCATTATAAAACACTTTCACTTTTTTCATTTAGACCCCAATCAACAACTGAGGGGAAGAGGGCATTAACATCAGAGACTTTACCCGATGTTTTGCCCAAATTATTCGTTCTTCCCTATAAAAACAGAATTAAGGAAGAATATTTATCAGTAAAATTTGTGAAATATGAGGGTGTGGGTATAAATATTTAAAATTAAATATTAACTGTAGGCGGCCAAATATTTATTTCTTATAAATTGCCAAAAATATAAATATGTATATCAACACCGAAGGTGAAATGGACCGAAAGGAAAACAAATGAGGAAGTACTGGAGATGGTGGGTGAGGAGAGGGGTTTGTTGAGAGAAATCCTATGGAGCCAGGAAAAATGGATGAAAGGCGTATTGGTCGGCAATAGTGGGATGCTGAAGAAGGAAATAGAGGGGAGAATGTTGGGCAAGCGAGGAAAGGGCAGGAACAGGATAGGGATGAAGGGAGGAAAGAAGTACACAGAGATGAAGAGGGACCTGATGTAGATTAGGTTGCTGGATTGGGTTTTGTTTGGAGTTACAAAATGTTTATTTGATAGTTGTGTCCATCCAAAAACCTACCTTAACCGGTAGATTACCTTATAATAATAATCAACACCAGGCTTTTGCAAGATAATTTCACTACAGTACTGTGTCTATCGCAGCTATAACTTTAACTTTGATTAAAGAGTGGCAATGTAAAACAATTGGAAACACAATTAATATAAGGTAACTTAATAATTACATATAGGGTAGTTTAATGTAATGTAATCCAATTAAATGAAAGCGAAAGCCCTGGTTACCGATTCATCAACTCTGAGGCACAACCTATTGTACCAAAAACTTCAAATTTAGCAAGAAATTTGCTGTAATTACGTTTGGAAGAGTTAAAAAAAGGGAGTTTTCGATGATAGCTACTTTCCTAAAGGATGTTATCCTGAATATAAGAGCAAGTTTCATAATCCTTAAGTTAAAGCTACCAGGTAAACCAACCAAAGTACACATTTTCGATGTAAACCATGTAAATATTGCAGATTAATATTGCCGATTAGTGGGACAGAGTAGATTATAGAACGTAACATACAAACGTAAAATACATGGAAATACTCAAAGGAAAATTTTTAGTATTTCTTACATGTTTCACTTCCAACGAAATTATATTCTTCATATAGAATCTATATTCTCGTAAGCATTCTGGAAACACGAGTAATTACACTCTTTTCAACCTCAATAAGTGAAGCAATAAAGCTGCTGTTGAATAACCGATCGATCTTACAGTTTCGTATTTGAAAAATATCTTGTAAAACAGTAAATTCAGTCTATCCGATACCTCTCAAAAACGGGATCAACCCTGTAATTTGTCCAGGTGTCGTCTGCCAAAGTGTCGCCCAAGTCATTGGACATGCAATGAAATTGTAGTAAATTATTATAAAATAACACATAAGACACATGTGTGGTTTTACTCCGGAGCTACTAGAGAATGAATAAAATACATCCTTAAATTTCAATGGAAATGTTTAAAATATTTTTTATTTAGCTGTCCAAGTCGCATCCGAGTATTTAGTATATTCTTTAACCCTCTTCCACGGAATGAAGTCCGTTAAAACACAGAAATAAAAATTTACCAACCTGACATAAAACTCTAACCTCGAGGAGTTATCTATGTGAGATGAATTTAATGTAAATTTTTCATGCCTATACATTACTTATTACTAAAAAAATAGGATAAGACTAAAAATATTGAATAAACTTTTGTTTTTGCGGTTTTCACTCTTTAGCAAAGGATTTTGCAGACATACGGGCTTTGGTTAGTCGATCAGCTAACGAGTTACAGTCATTAATAGACACTTCACAGAATCATAGTGATACGCAGGCGATGAGAATTGATCTAAGAAAAACAAGCAAAGACAATTAGTTTATCAAGCAATAGGAAGGCTAAGGTAAATGTTAAAGTTAAATGAAAAAGAACAGTTTACAAAGAGACGAGATATGATATGCGGCATCCAATGTAAAGATGCAAAGAAAAGCCTAGAGAAAAATTTTGATATGGGCGAAGTTTGGCATGGCTCAGAAACTTGGTTGGTGAGGCAAGAGGCTAAGTGTCGATTGGAGTCTTTAGAGACGTGGGCTTTGAGATGAATGGAAAAAATAAAATGAACACAAAGGAGAAAAAACGAATTTTTGGGCATGAGTGGGGAAGAGAGACGCCTGTTGGAAGAAATTCGAAGGAGACTGGTGAAGTGGGGGAGAAGATACGGAGATGCAAAGGGATACTGGTGACAGACGGGAGAAAGCAGGGAAAGGGAGGTAGAGAGAGGGACAGAATAGTAATTCTGGATAGAATAAAGGGGGTAGGAAGTATGTAGAGTCAAATAATGAGCCATGAGCATTGGACGGGGAGGGGAAGGGGAGGGAGGGGTTAGGGGGGGCCGCCGAATGACAAATTCCCGTAAAGTTAAGGAGAGAGGACCACAGTCATGACTAAGAGATAGGATGTCACGTCATGTGGTCAAGGAAAAAAAACCTTCAGACCGTCTTATTTAGATGATGTAATTACGTAGACTCCAATTGTAAGGTTATTACTAACAACACCGGAAGTTTTACTATCATTTGAAATTATTGTGTTGCGTCACGCTTTCAAGATTATAAAACATTTCTGGCCCCAAGCTATGCTGCTTTTAATAGATAATTAGCTCTCGAAACATTACGTCGCACCTCTGCTGCAAGAAAACTTTGTTTGGCGAAGAATGTTCGGATACAATTTGTAACCAACTATTAAATATGAAACAAGAATTAATAAACGAGACCTAGAGAGATTTAGGTAAGATAAAGAATATAGTTGGAAAAATTATCCGGCGAAGCCACTACACCTGTATACATCAAGCAAATGGTGAACTTTTAAAAATTGGGCGTTTTTATCACTACATTTGATGACAAAAAAATTATAAATTTTATTATAACAAATCATTTCAAAACATTTTCTAAGGAGAAAACATACAGTAGCGTTAAAACGAATGGTTTCTAATTAAAACCATTACCTTTTTTCATTATAATATTTCCCATTGAATTTCAACGAATACTATAATGGTTTACTAGTTCAATATGGAGTTGAGTCGTTGAAAGCAGGCTTTCAGCAATGAATAAAATGCCTTGAAGTTAGAAGAAAGAGGCAGGAATACATACGAAATTAACTTACGGGGCTAATTTTCAGGAGATGATCCTTTCTATAAGGTTTTAATTAAAGCTCACTAAAGGATTCCTAATATATGGGCTATTTCCGAAAATGTAACTCGTGTGTTTATTTCGTTCATGTAAATGTGCATGCAATTGGACATATTTTATTTTCATTCAAATAATCCAGAGATGCACTAGGCGCTGTTTTAACAACGCATTGGGCGTAAGGTGAAGGAAACACAGATCTGAAATATACACAGACGAAGAGAAGGATTAAGTAATTTTCCTATTTTTCCCTTTAAGAGATACGCCTGTGTGTGTGTATATATATATATATATATATATATATATATATATATATATATATATATATATATATATATATATATTAATGAAGGATCTCAGGTTTTCCCGGCATATGGTATTCAAGAATTTTTCTCGGGTTTCCCACCGGGTCAGGTTGATGAGGTGCACTTCGAAAACCGAGAAAAATTCTGGAACACTGTAGATTATTTGAACTTTCGGCCTCGGAGTATGCCGAAAGCTCAAATCATCTACAGTGTGAGTGTCCTTTTACGTGTTATCTGTTTTATTCTGTGTTCTATTGTGCCGTCCAAAAGTTATATTGCTCTCGTGCGTACTTCCGCATTATATATATATATAAAACCATAAACACAGTAATCAACCCGAAGGTCGGTTTAGTAGGTGATGGTAGAGCTCACCCATGTACCAAGCCCGACGGCGCGTGAATATTCACACATCAGGGTAGGGGGGCCAGTTCCTTTCTCTGTGCCGGTTATGGTTTCCCAGATATATATATATATATACATACATACACGAGGAGTATTCTTAAAGTAAGTACCGTTTACTTATATTTGTTTTGTTTCAGAAGTCGTTTGCTTATCCGTGCATGCAAACAACAATTCCGCGACAAATCGTTGATCCCGCCAGCTGTGAAGTGCGTTCTGTCATACGATTCTTGTATGCAAAAGGATTGTCGGCTGCTGAAATTCATCGGGAATTATGCCTAGTTTATAAACCTACAGTTATGAGTGAAGGAAAGGTTAGACAATGGTGCTGTGATTTTAAAAATGGACGAACAAATGTCCATGACGAAGAGCGAAGTGGTAGGCCCAGCATTCTGACCGATGAAATTGTTTCTCAAGTGGAACAAAAACTGCGATGTGATCGTCGATTGACAATTAATGGCCTGGCTGAACAATGTCCTCAACTTGGACGCACTACTGTCTACAATATTGTTACGGAAAACCTCGGATACCACACATTGCGTGCAAGGTGGGTACCGAAAATGCTCACCGACCACCACAAAGAGCAAAGAATGTCCAGTGGACGAGAGTTTTTGGGTCGTTGGGAACTCTTTAAACCACCCACCGTACAGTCCTGACCTTACACCCAGCGACTACTTCCTCTTCTTGCACTTGAAACAGTGGTTCGGTGGACAACGTTTCGAAACCGAAGAGGAACTCAAGAATGGCGTTGTCAATTGGTTCAACCCTCAGGCGGCGAGTTTCTATGCAGAGGGGTTAAAGAAGCTGGTGCAGCGGTACGAAAAATGCTCAGAAGTGAACGGCGATTATGTAGATAAGTGAAGTAGTTTTGAAGCTAACAAAAAGTGCCAATAAAATGTGTTTCATATGAGTATATTTTTTCCTGTGACCAAACGGGCCTTACTTTATGAACACGCCTCGTATATATAAACACACACTCGTATATATAAATTGGTACACAGAATGCAACCTAATGACTTATCTATTTATAGCTATTAAGAAATCCACTCATAAAGTCCTTTTCCTTTTTTTGTTTAATTTTTTACCGTACTAATTCCCTCGGTGTACAACCAAAATCTGGTGTTTTTTAATTCTTTAAACGTCTATGTCTTGCCTGATTTATTCGCGAATCCCAACGTAATTAACAGAACGCACCCGTAACTTTACACTTTTCTTTTGGCAACTTTTAAAGAAAATTGGATTTTCCCTCAACTTTTTCCACTTTCGCATTATCATTTTTTCTGTGGATTACAAACATTTTTCGCGTATTCAAAATGTGGACTAACTTATGCTATTCGACGACTCCCTTTTGACTTTTTTAATATAGTTCCCGCCGCTGCCTTCATGAAATCTAGAGTTTTAAAACTGACCTAAAGATTCTAATGAACTGGGCACTCACGTAAGACTTTTTTTTAAATACAACCCCCCGAGTATTTGGTCCGTTAAGATTTGCTTATACCGATCTTTTCCATTTTATTTTTTAAGATTTTTTTAGGGCGCAAGTTCTGGGAGATTGTATTAAGAAGTTTTCCATGCAAATCTAGACAAGTAAGTGGTTTTCCTCCGACGCATTCATCCAAAGTAATAGAAGGCTGATTAATTCGGCGGATGATACAAGTTGAGTGAATATTCTTATATAAAATGCTGGTGTCCTAACCCTTCCAAATACCCTTGCGGCAGCCTACAGGGCATCGTACATATTACGATACTGTCTAAATGCAAAGCCTCTGCTCAGTTTATGTTTAACCCTTTAATTGTTCAGGCTCTATTCGGAAAATAATTGGGAAATCTCGCCCATTTTAGCAACGAAAACATTCTCCGTCGGCAGATACGGACAGGAAGTTGAGATGGCACACTGGATAAAAGAGTCTCGGCTGCGGTTACATGAGAGTAGGAAATGGCCACACCAAGAATTTAAACGAAAAACACCCGTTTCTCCGGGAATGAAAACATAAAATCAAATTTTAAAAAATAAATGAAGTATATTGCCGTTTTGACACGAAAAAATTATCGAATATGGTTTGGGAATGCGCCGTTTCCAGAAAGCTCGTCTGGTATCATTGAAAATTCCATTCCTTGACTGGGGTCGTCAGGTTTTATTCCGATAACATCCGACACTTGAAATTGCCTCTTATTTGACGTCATTGTAATGTTTATGCTGTAACATGCGACAAATCTGCTGTATTATCAATTTTCTGTTTCTGTTTTACCTTCCGGAAGCTACCGGCGGTCGGTGCGACCCTGGGATCTCGTTTTGATCTGTCATCGGTCTTTCAAGTGCCCATACCGCAGCAGTGTTACAACACATCGAGGCGGGAATAAAATCCCGCGACCTCTGGATTAGCAGGAGAGATGGTTCACAACCCGGACCGTTACGCGCCATGATGCGAACTCGAATACCTATCAATCAAATTGAGAAAGTTGAAGGTCGCAAATCCGTGAGCAAGAAGCCGCCATAGGATGTTTCATTCTTTATTTCCAACCCCGTGAAATGGCAATGCCAAGTCAACATTAAAGCGCTAAAACATCTCGGTTCCAGGTCAAGTTATCATGGCATTGTTCCGCGGTTTTGGAGGCTTGCCAAGGCAAAGGATGGAACAGATGACTCGGCGCACCTTCTTTCCATAATCTTTTCCATTCGCCAATTATGCCACCCTTTACTCGAGAGGGACGACTATAGGGAGTTTTAATGGCATTTTCACTGAACGGGGGATTATAGTTTTTTTTAACAGTCTTGAAAGACGATTAGCGTATCGAGGACTTTATCAAAATTATTATTCTCATTCTTCCGAAAGTGGGATGGAATGTTACGCAAGAATTCGATGCCTCAATGGAGTTCTTGAAAACGCTTAAGCTCGCTGTTCTCCGCTTTGTGAACGATAAAATTAAGCTTGGGAAGCGTGTAAAAAGGAAAAAGGTTCATTTATACAGCAAATACGTACAATTTGCAGGTGTAATGCTTACTTTGATGGCGGGCTGAAAATACGTCAGGTCAAGGAGAGAATTTATGATGCGGGCGAGAATATTTCTCTGCGATGATTTCAATGGCGTTGCAAGGCTCTTCTTTGGTTGCCGAGGATGCTTGCCTTGCGACATGTCGGCTGCATCGGCTCGAGTGAGGCCTGACAGGGAGCATCGAATAGTTCCCGTGTCGCATCGGTCAGTCGTTTCATTTACTTGAGCGTGTTTTATTAGCGAGTTTTAGAACTAAATATAATGCATATTCAAAAAGATTATAAATTATAGTTTCTGCTGCAAAGATTGATTTAAGGCAAAAGCAATGCGCGTGCACATTATTTTATAAATGCGTAGACCTCCGTCTTCACGCAACCTGCGTTTGAATACGAGGACAACGGCGAGTGTCCAAACCAGAAGTTTTATTCATTGGTTTGATATAATTGATCTCACAATAGGGCAGAAGATTACATTAAAGTTTCATATGACGCCATCTTAATATTAATTCATCGGGATGCCAGAGAGAAAGAGAGAGAATACAAGCCCAGACTAATTTTTAGTTTCCCGAAATAAAAAAAACGTCCTTTAAAACGACCATTGTTTTCACAAATATTTCGCAGGTTAGAAGACAAGGGCTTCTCAGAACGACAATGTGAGCCTCTGGTAAAAGCATTCACTCAAGACGAAAATATTGGTATTTTATCATAAACATCACCTCCAAGATTATTTTTTTGGAAGAAGGTGGAACTCGCTTCTAGTTGGATCTTAAGGTGAGTGAAATCGCGACACAAAGGTCCAAAGTTCCCTTCGGACAAAGTTTTGTTTGCCAGATATGCCTGATGCTAAGGAAGAAACTCGTTAGTTGGGCGAATGGATAACTGGCAAAAAATCCAATTTTAAACAGGCAACTTAAATTAAGGATTGTGCTGTTCCTATTACATAACTTAATCCTATCCTATTATTATAACTTTTATGGGATTTTAAATTGTTACACATGTTCTTTGCCTTTTTTAAGCCACAAGCAACTCACAGGTGCCTGCAATATTTTTCTCAGTTCTGGATTGTGCTGTAGTCTGAGGAGGTTCGGAATGCGTCATTGATGTCGTCAATGCCAGAAACAGTTGGTGAATAAAGATTTACAGGCATTCTGCAGAAGGTTTTCACGTCGTGGAGTTGTTTAGAGTTTCCTCAGCTATTTGAAGGCATTTGCAATGGTATCCAGGGTCCGCTTGAAGCCTAATAACAATCTACTGACCATGATTACAAAAATAGAAATCCTTATATTCAGTGGTAATTGCAGAATAATTTTAGCGGTTAAGGATTTCGAGCACAATTTAAGAGTGCGATGTCAAAATAAAAGAGACACCTCTGACAGAATTTTGCCAATTCACTAAACGTTTCGGTAATTATAGGAATTAAAAAGGAATTTGATTGCCATTTTTCACCACCAACACTTTTAGTTTAATTGTCAAGGTGATCCGCCCTCCAAAGTATAGCATTCCTCCAGTCGTATTGCTTTTCGAGTAAATATGCTCAATGATATGTCATGAAATTACTCGGAGCACTGCAACGTGAGCTCACTAACCTGTTTTCTTTATGAGGTAGAAATTAGAGGAGTTGTCGCCGTGTCTTCCCACGGGGAGCTCCGGGGTGGTCGGCGGCTCTGGTCTTCCAGGGACCTCGGGACTTCCGTAATGGCGGCGAGACGGGCTGTGCGACGAACAGCGGACCCCTGCGGTCGAGAGGAGCGGGCAGAGAGGGCGCGTTAAAAGACGACTTGATATATTCGTGCGACGGGTCGACTGATTCGCCACTTGCAGAAGGGGATTGATTCCATCCCCTTCAAACCATACCAATTGCCTACAAACTACCCGCTGCGATGTGGCAGCCAATACTAACGCGGGATTTATGCATATTTGTTAAGGCACGGCGAATAAGTTACGCAAAGATCCTGGCGGAAACAGGAAATTTGGGATTAGATCAAGATTATAAACAATACGATGCAATTTATTTATGCTACTACCCGTGTTTGACAAGGAAACTGTGCGAGCGAAGCATTCCACCAAACACGAACAAAGCGGTATATTAAATGAAAATGAAACATTTATAAATATTCAACTCCACCACAAAAAAGCGACCAACTGGAAGTTGGACTTTATACGTGAGGGGGTATATATCACCCCTTTCCAAACTCTAGGAGGATTTGTGGAGTCTGCACATCGTACCCTTTTCCCTTTTCTGCCTGGGGTACCCCACGAGGATCTGGTAGTCAAGGAAATCTCTAAGATTTGATTTCATGGCACGAACAGAGGTATCACCCGGCTTGGAACCCAAGTTCTCGGGTCAGTAGCCACACGCACTGCTCATTAGGCCACCACAGCGCCGCGTCAAACACGAAGGCACTAAATAATGACCCACCGCAGCCAGAGCGCAATCCACGGAGCGATCGCGGCACTGCGAGCACGAGATCGAGCGTACTTACCTTCGGAGAAGGGTTTCCGGGAGAGGCGACCGGCGTCACCGCGTCCGGAAGACTGGTCCGCGAGTGGAGAGACGGCGCGCTCGCTCCCTTCACCCCGTCCGATCGCCTTCTGCGTCCGTCGCGTCGGAGGGGCGACTCCAAAACACGAGAGCGTGTCCTCGCGAGCCTCTTGAACACGAATCAACCGAGCGCGGTTCGGGTGAGGAGTGTCCCGTTCGCCGGGAGGCTTCACGAGAGCTTTGGCAAGGACTCGACCTCGGGAAGTGACGGCAGCGGCCAATGGGCGTTGGAAGTGGCCGCCGATCGCGTGTTCCTCTCTTATACCGACCCCCGCCCCTCGTGGTGGGGGAGCGGGAGTCGGGGAGGGGGTATGTGTGGGTTTATCGAAGGGGGTAGGGAGGAATGCGGGGGAGGGGGAAGGATGGAGAGGGTGCTGTTATTGTGTGGCCGACGTGTACGTTAGAGGACCAAGGCGACAGAAAGGGTTGAAAACATGAGAGGGGGTATTTTTGCACTGAAAGAGGGACGGAGTGAAAGGATTTGGATGCTGTCATCGACGATTTGTCAGAGGCTTAGAAAAAGTGTGGGAGGGGTTACCGATGTCAACTTTTAGGCAGAGGTCATAAATGAATTCGCTTGACTCTGCTGTCTTTCCCACCCCACTCACGGCAGGCATTCCAAGATTCATACGTTTCACGTGTTGAAGTCTCCTATCAGGTTCTCACATGCGTCATACCCTGCGGGCTACCTCAGGGTCGTGTGCTAGGAGTTGCAACACCGGCCTTTGCTATTTAATTGTGGGTAAAGGTTAAGTATTCATAAAACCAACTGCAGATGTAAACAAGGTTTTAATATTAAAATTACAGTAGTCTTTAAACGTGTTTTTTGTTGTCATTGCGAATCATGTGAAGGAAGAAATATCATTTAGGTCAACGCGGAATGAGGAGTTTTGTTATCGTCCTCGAGGCACTGTAACCTAGAGAGAACCCCGTACTTCTTTTATAGGTATACTCTCAATTGCCCTCTTCGTGTAGCAATCACTCTCATTATAGTTCCTCCGGTAGCCCTACCACAGTCACTCTTGAAAATATTGGCCGGCCTTCTCCAGCTGCCAGGGCTTATTCAATCTTCATCCATCTCGCTCAGGGAGGAAAAGGAAAACTTCAGCAAAATTTTCATTCACATTATAGTCACCACCGAAAAATATCCAAGAAATATCCTTAACCATTTATGAGGTTTAAGCAAAATTCAACGCCTCACAAGCGAAAAAAAAAATAAAAATATGCTTCCAAAATAGCCCCAAATAGTAAGATATTGCCTGCCTAACGGCAATCTCCAAATCTAACGGGATCCTTTATTAGTTAGTTTTTCAAAACCTCCGTCAATACTATCACTTCCACTCACAGCATAGTACTCAAATCATTTCATAAAATGTATCCCTCCCGACCATCTCTCAAACTCCAAACTGGAACCGAAATTGAAATTTTTCGTGCAGGAGACTCATTGATAATTTAACGGCTTTGCATTTTGTCTCATCAAATGAAAATTTCGCGACGAAATGTGAAAGGAGAGTAACAGTTACGACTCGTATTGAATAAGTAGTGTTAAGTATCTGTATATTAGAGCAGTTATTTCTTGGATTATTTTATATGAATAATTTCTCCATTCATTTAAACAGATGTAACAATTAAAGTCCTCATGTAATAATTATTTATTTGGCGATGGAAACACATCTAGGGAAATAGAATGAATACAGCAGTGTGTAATTTAAAGTCATCGTCCACAGTGAATGAAATAAGATCAAGTATTTTTCTTCTGCCAGATCGAATCCTGACAAACGTAGTCCCGTGATTCCTTATCTCTAACTTACAAAAAATGACTGGGTAAGCCAATGTCGAGAGCGAAATTTAGATAGAATTTCAACCAATAACACTTCATGCTACGAGTATTTAAATGAAGCATAGGTCAGATAGCTTCATCAATTTTAATTGAAAATAATGCAAGCGTTACACTGCGAAGGCAAGAACACCTCCTCGCTACCAGCGCGTTGCCTATTGCACTTCTTTGCAGCAACCACGAAAGCATGATTGCTCACCACGGGTCGAGCTCTACATGAGCAGTCCACATGGTGAACGCTAATGCGATATCAGCAGAAATGCATCGGTGGAGCAAGTTCTGTCAAACTTGGGTGGTTGTGAATACGAATGCAAAATCAAACAGCAGCAAATAGTTCTGAAATTATTTGAAATTCCAAAGTTGCATCTGTAGTGTATGCGATGGTGAGAGAATATTCCGCTCACAAGTACAATTCAGTTTCTGCAAAGTTTGAAGAGAAGTACAATATTTGTGCAAGCATACTAAAAAAAATCAAAGATTGGAAATGAAAATGACATTAATCGATAAAATTTCAGTAAAAAGACGCAATAGGCCATTCACTGTTATTTGCATCTACTTATCACCAGAACTGACCACCTGTTCTGATGATTATTTTGGAAAATGGCCCGGGATTAGTCAATAACCTGATAACAACCGCTGAGCTGATATCTACTGCCGTAATAATAAAATAGAAATAAATTTTTCTAAGGATTTCGTTAAGACTTTCGTGTGGAGCATGGCGCTCTATGGTTCCGAGACTTGGAACATTGGAAAAGTGAACCAGCGAAGAATAGAATCCTTTGACACATGGTGTTGGAAGAGAATGATGAAGATTAAATGGACAGACAAAATTAGGAAAGAGGTAGTATGTAGAAGAGCAGAAGGGGATAGAATCATATGGAGAACTCTGCGTCAAAGAAGAAATAGATGGATTGGACACACATAGAGGCACAATGGATTGATTAGGAATATAATAGAAGGCAAAATAGAAGGGAAGATTCCACGAGGAAGACCAAGATACATGTACATAGGACATATTAAGAAAGACGTAAAACAGAAAAGGTATCAGGGATTGAGGGAATTGACTTGAATAGAGGCGAATGGAGGGCTGCAATAAACCAATCATAGGATTGAAATACTGATGATGATAAATTTGGTAAGGTGACCATAAATAGATAATATCTTTAGAAAATCATTTTCCATTCTCTTTTATGGGGACAGAAGATTTAATAAATTATTAATTTTTATAAAAAAATTCAAACCAAAGGAAGCTATTTTAGACTTTTCATTTTGCCATGCAAAAATTCACCAGTACAAAACGCACGCATAAATTTGATATCTACATATTTTTCAAACACTACACCAGAGAGATGAATATTACACCTTGTTATTATGCATTAAAAACAGCCCTGCAAATTCATTAAATGAAGGACACAATGTATTTTCCCGCTATTCTTTACTTTTGGTACTACTAGTTTCAACACTTAGGCGTCATCATCAGGTACAAATTTACTCAAGTTGCGGTCCATTTATACGCCATTCTTGTGGGGGAAGGAGAGGGGGGAGGGAGGGGGAAGGTCGTGATCGGCGTTGATGGGAAGGAGGAGAGGGGGTGTTTAAGCGTCAGGAAAGGCGATTGGTGGGGTTCACAGTGGGGGGGGGAGGAAGGGTACTTCGGTCCTTCCGTGAAGGAAAGGGATGCTTCCAGGATTGGGGAGAGGTGTTCAAACAATAAATCGTTGACCAAACGACCCTTTTTCAAACTCTTTCTGTTTTCGGCGCGGACGCGTCCCGTAAATAATCAAATTACTTGATGAATCGACAATTAACTTCTTGGAATCGATTTTTTCACGAGCCTCCTTCCTCCGGAACAATTACACCTATTGAAGTGTTGAAGTAATGAAGGTAACTGAAGGGCATTGGGTAATTGATATTTCTAAAAAAAGACATAATTCATTATAGTGTTAGATTTGCGTCTAGCAATATACCTTAGCCGCGATATTATCGCAGAATAACCTGAGGTTATGTAAATTTAAATAGTAAGTGTACACTACAAGTCGCCCAAGGGCGTGTGGCAGGGTATGTTAAGTCAAGACCCATGGAAAGTTGGATAAATGTGGGGAGAAATGCACCAAAGCGTCGTTATTTTCCGCAAGCCAGCAAACAAGTGTTAGTTTTCGGCCTTGAGGTGGTTCGAGAGGGCGCGTGCACGGGTGTGGGGTGGAGGTGCGGGGTCTGGTTCGGTGCCTGCGAGTCTGTTGCCCATCGGAGACCGGGACCCGCGATAGCGTCCCGTCTTCTCTTGCGCGGAGGACGGGCAGAGGACTTTGTGGTGCGTTGACACTTTGATCGTGAACCGGATGGCTAAGTTCCGTTGACTGAGGTGCCGAAGGAATTTTTCAATCCATTATTTCCAAAGGGGCCATATGAAGAAATAGTCATCTACGTCTCCCACGAACAGAGCACAAGTGGACTGTATGCATCTACAATCTACTTCATACCCCGCAAGCCGCCGCAAGGTAGTGTGGCGGGGAGTGTTATGGCACCATCCGTAATTTAGAAAGAAAAAAACCGCATGCAGAAGCCACAAATGTATAGAATCCACAAACAAAACATCGTATACATTCATGTGCAAACCCTTACAACCCACACAAACTACAAACTAACATACACATGCACCCACAAATATACAGAATGTCTTTGTAATGTTTAATTTTGTTCCGATTTGTAAATTAGTACATCGCTACATTTTCCCAGTTCTCTATGAAAAGAATTGCTACTAGCTTTATATAAGCAAGGCCACGGATGTCTTTTTCCTTCTTTACGTCGAAGTTCCCATTCCACTGGAACTGGGCGGTCTTCAGAGATTCCACCAATTGTGGGATGTGGCGCTCTACAGCAACACCAAGTATCTAAGTGGCCCTGCAGTATAGGCATCGTGTTTTCCGATGCATCAGGCATAAGGATCTATCTGAGATCTGATGGAAAGAAAGTACTCACTGAATACAACTCACTGGTTTCACGGTAGTTTGTTGTGGCATGGAGATACATTGAGGGGCAGCAATATTAAGTACACCGTCCTTCGGTTTGGACGTCATCTAGGGTCGCGGGTCGATGGTGGCGCCCCCCTCCCCTCCTTCTCCTCATGCTTTCCCAGTCAGTTCCACCAGTAGGTCGTGGGCTCGGAGGGTGACGGGCCACGGGTTATCTGGCACCCTGACCCACGCCGTCGGTGACTCACGCATTCAGGGACAGACGGCCAGTTCCTTTCGCAGTGTTGCCTGCGGAAAGCTTTCCTATCTATAAACATAGCTTGGGCCCAACTGGAGATGTCTCGTGGCATTACATGGAATCGAACTCGAGACCGTCTCCAGTTAGTAGGCACTTAACACGCCGCCCATCACGCCACTACGCCCTGCTATGCGTTTCTACCTAATTTACACCACCAATCCCAAAACGACTCGGCAATAGAAACGTTTATACTATTTTCGCTACTCAATTTGATACAGTTATTCTTTTTTCCTTGCGGAATAAAAATATTTCGAATAGCTTGGAAATATAAAAAGAACAATCTCTATGTTTGGATGAAAATAATAAGTTTAAATATTTATTTCTATGCGTTACCGAATAATTATTAACACGGAATTAATATCAAAATGTATTTGAATGATTTCCAGATGCGAGGGCCACGAGACTATTGAAAAAAATCGTGCTAATACTTCAATCATAGAAACGAAATGCGCGAGATGGTAAACTGCAAATTAATTTTTAAGTCATAAGCTAAATAATAATAAGGGGGGGGGGAAACTCATAAGCTAAAGTTTGAAATTTTACTGCGCTTAATTTAAAAGGAAATAGTATGATAAGAAATGAACGCAGATTACCAACGTTTGAATTATTCTGACTGAGGATCATAAATTACTTCCATTGTACGACTTTTTCTCAATGCTTCCGAATGTTATGCGAAGAAGTATAATTCCGTGAGGTAACGGCCTTTTAATAACATGTTAATACACGGTACAATAATTTGTCACGTACAAGCATCTAGTGCCCGGAAATACCTGCATTGGAATTAAATGGTAATAAGTTTTATGACTGGACTCAATGGTCAAGTCTTGCTATTAATCGTTCTTCGTGGAGGCACTATGACGTTTTCACACGCGTAACAGTAACAGAAGGATGGCCGTATTGCATTAAGTATGTAAGATTCTCCAGCTATTTTCTCAATTTAACCTACCAAAATGGAAATTAAAAATATATGGACGGACCGACATGGCATGAGAAAGGTACTTCCAGAACTTACAATTCCCATGGTGAAGAATTAAGCAACATTAAGTCACCGTGTTCAAACGGTTTGCGGCAAGTCCACTTATCAATTATATTCACACATCGTATAGACGCCGATCCTAACTTTCAAACTTTGAAAAAATACTTTTATCGAATATTTACGAAAACATTTTTTCACAGAAATATTTTCCCGTTACATCCATTTCTCACCACGATCAAACACTCGGACAAACTTGTCTTTATGATGATCGCTCAACATCTTGAGGAGTCACAACAAATGCAATCTTATCAGTTTTAGGCGAAGTCGACATCAATTTTATCTTAAATTGGAGCAGTATTACGTATCACCATCAGATAACTGTTTGATTACTTTTTACTGTTATAACATTGACATTCAAATAAGTATGATATTAGAAGCCACTATAATATATTATATATATATCTAGACATTTTTTCAACAAATTCAAAATTCATTATTGGCGAGGAAAAAGATGTAGCCTACTAAAGGTAAAGAAGTTAACTAATTTATGAATCATGGATTATTTGCGCATTATTTATCTACATCTACATAAGTACCCTGCGAGCCACCAAAAAGGTGTGTGGCAGGGTATCACTTTATGCACGCTACGACTTCCGAGATTTTAGGTTTTGCGAAGTTTTTAATTGTGCATCTATTGATTTAGCTCCTCTAATTTGTGCAATAACCGATTTTCATCTTTTGCGAGGTTTCGCAAGACAAAATTTGAAGACGGAAATAAGGATTTATAATCCATTACGTATTTACAACAGCGAAAGCGCTTACGCGTTATGATTATCCTTGATATAGTATGTACGGTCTCAGGCCTTCCAAAATTTTCGACTTCGTTTTAGCTATTAGTTTTAATTTAGGTATTTATATCTATGATATGTGTGCATGTTTTCTGTTTTTGGGTCTCAGGTAAAATTTCTTAGACCACGGGGAAGGGCAGCAAAGCGCGATCAGGTTCATCTGGGCAGGTTGTTAGCTCCAATGAATTTCCAGCGTGGGGTCGTCTCGTTTATTCTAACATGTTCTTTGTTTTGAAGACCTTTTTTTTAACCTTCAAATTCGTGATATTATGCTCCTTCGGAAGATATCAATTAAGAGTCTAATCCGTTACGCAAGTTCGTTGTAGCCGTAAAGCATGCGGGAGGCCTTGCAGGACACTTCCCCAGAGGCCTTGTAGGAGGAGGCAAGCCTTGAATTCTTCTCTACTTATTAATATGAGATTGATGTTTATAGCTCGGAATTGTATAATCAGGAAAACGGAGCGCTTGAGTGACGTCCGTTTAACTATCCTGGAGGCAAACTAGCGTAAAACCTTCTGAACTCTCCTCTTATTCTCTCCTTCACGCTTCCGAGGTCTTCAGAGCTCCACTCCGACTATCTCCAGGCTCCGACAGCAATGGCGAACTTCATAAGACCTGAATTTTACCAAAGCCATTGATCGTGATTTGCCAATATCAAGTAATGGGCTGGGGATAAACTTGACGGGGCTCTGACATAAGCGAACTCATTGCAGAGAGAAAATAATTACTCAAATCATTTCAGGAGCCATGGCAATTCATTTTTAAACTAATATTTGGTAGAGTTTCAGGAAAAAATTACATAATCCGTTCTTACACCAGCCCTCAATTATTCGTCAAGTGTCTTTGGCAGTCATATCACCTAATATTTCAAAATTAAATATTCGGAAGAACTGCATCTACATATAAACAACAACCCTGTAAGCCACCTGAAGGGCGTGTGGCAGGGGTTCTCAACTGTACGTGCAGAAATATTAGATCATACTTGCATTTGAATACACATTAGCTAATTTTTTATAAATCTATGCCTACATCTGTGAAGGAGATTTCTGTGGACGACTTATTCACACTTCCGAACACGAATTGAAAATCATCCTAGATGATCCACAGAAGAAAGAGAGCGAAACCTTGGTTTTCGCTTAGTGAGCAATGACTTAACTGTAAAGCAAGCCAAAGGCAAATTTCTCGGTGCAGTTCATTGGAGGCAGACGTACCTCAGGAGTCCCGTTGTTATCGTTATGTCGGTTCTAGTTGCAAACGCAGAATATTATGCGATTATGCACGCGTCATTGCTTTAATATTTTTCAAATGACCTTGAAAAATGATGTGACCAGGAATGGGATCCATATCCATCGAGCAGCAGTTCGCGAAAACTCGTTCGAAAAAATACACAGAATAAGGAAACCTTCATGTTGTCGCTGGATTAGATACCTGAGTGAATGTCCACGTTCGCATCCCCGTCGAATGAAACGACATTTCCCGACGAAATCAGAATATCTAGGCATCGTACGTTATCACTCCAGCGCTCTCAATCGCGTCTTCTTTAAATTATCGTTTTCCATTACCTGAAAAATTTTATTTTACCTAATTAGGGCATTCCTGAAATCAGCACCAAACGCTCATTCTCCCTCCCATCTCACCACGACGCTGAATTTTATTGCGTCTTCGACCTCCTGCGGTTCCGCCTAGCCTCTCGACAAATCTTGTCCGTGGCACGCAACAAATGCAAGTTTCAGCGACCCAATTGGGGAGACAAATGCCAACGAAGGGAGTGGCACACTGCGTAAAGAATAGAGCAAAGGCCGAGGCATCAGAGGTCATCTGGATGAATTTGAATCGGTTAACTCTGCAGTATGGGTAGACCAGAACAATTTCAGTATTGTAGTACTATTACCGCAACGCAAGTCGTCATCACATTTTTCAAAGCACAAAACATAATCGAAAATTCAACGGCATTATTAACAGTATGTGGCCCAATTATACCATCACAACAATTGATTCCGCTTTTGTTTGGGCACACGAAATCATTTTCGGATAACAAAATAATTTAGAGTTCAACTTTGGCATGCAGCATTATTTTGAAGCTACAATGACGCACTGCAGTGTTATGAACTGATATTTTTCCCCACCAGAAAGTTCAATCTAAAATTCTCTTCTGATGAAATATTTCTCTCGATTGATGAAGGTACTTGAGGAGTTAAAGATGACGTTTTCATGCTTTTCAGTACCAACATGTTTCCTAAACCCCAATGAACCACGGCTGTCATCAGAAATGAATTGTCAAAGTTTACACACTAAACACTGGACTGCCCGTTCGTTCGTCCTCACCGAAAGCGCTCGAATTGATGTGTCACTTCCTCTTTCCATCTCCCTGGACCGAACAGTGAACTACAAGGTTTGTACAAAAACTAGCGGTAGCAATTTTTTCCTGAGGTGTACGTGAAGTGCTGAATTCAGACCGTCAGTGCCCATGATTGCAGATCGTAATGACATTGATAACATGACAGTGCACACCCTTATCACAGAAAATTTGGCGATGCGAAAGATCTGCGCTGAACTCATGCCGAAGGTCTTAGGAAGGACGACCAAGAGCAGAGGTCTACTTGCCAAGACCTCCTGCAACGACATCGCGACGATTCCCCAACCCTCTTACAGTCCCGAATTAGTACCAGCAGACTATTTCTTATTCCCAAAAGTGAAATCCTCCCCCAAAGGACCCTCCACCATGGGACCCTAAGTGCCGTCAAAGACGCTTGGACGCGTACCCCTAAGGACCTTTCGAAATCCGCCTACCAGGGAGCCTTCGAGTCGTGGAAAAGCTGCTGAATAAAGTGTATCGACTCTCAAGAGATGTGCTTTGAAGAATTTTGAGGCAATATCTGAAATAAATATATTTTTTCAGAAACATTTCCCAAAATGTATGCATGAGAAGATCCTGTAGCTAATACCAGAGGCAACTACTGTTTGTTGATAGTAACAGTGTAGCAGAAAGATTTCTCACTCCCTTATATTTGGCAGCAATGAGAATTAATCGCGCCAAAGATCTACTTGACACATATAACAAGGACAAGAACAAGGAGATTTCGTTATTGTACACTGACTGTAGAACATAACCCGTAGATATCCATAACCAAAAAAATACCTGATATAGCACTGAACATTTAGCAATGGTGCTGTTGTCACATATCCACACGAATGTCCTCATTTAGACGTCCAAGAAGATGGCGGTGGTCAACAGGACAGCTCTTTCGATCCCACAGACAGCACCAAATCCAGATTGTTTCGCACCTGTAACGATGGGTACCTAATGCGTCCTCGGTGACTATGACCACTGAAGGGCTGACGAAGTAGAAAAACACGTGTGATGACACAGGAGAGTAGTGACTGATAAAGTTGAAAAGATTTTCGTATTGGGAGAAAGGAGAAGGGTAAAAAAAGCCGCCCCTATGCCTACCTACTTGACAGTTATTGGACGCTTTCCCGCGGATGTCTCGTGTCTATCGCACAAATGCGGGCAATGCCGCATTTATCAAGTCCCATTTAAAAAAATATATATATATACAATGTGGAAAACTAAAAACGCTTGAGGAAAGAAACTGCTCCCAGTGCCCTCAATTCCTAATAGCAATGGCGTGATTTCGTGACTTCGAGAATGCCGTAAGACCTGAACGACGATATCTTTAGACACATATTAAAGAGTAGGTGGCTAAATATAATAACAATTATATCTGCCAGAAAAGCACGAAGGAATAGAGAAATATTTTAATAAACCTTATTATAACATTTTAATATTTCGGTAGGAAAGGAGATTATAGTAAAAAAAATCTCAAATTTAATAAAGAAAAATAAATGTAAAACAAAAACACCTCTGAATGAAGACGGAGATACGATTCGGAAATGGACCTTACCACTTTCTCTCCTTCGATATTTAATAAAAATTAAGTCAGAACAAAGGGGAACAAAAGAGATAAAATTAAAATTGGATTCAGGGACTTGTGAACCTACAAAGAGAAGATATTCAAAATTCAGCGATAAAAAATCTATGCCTTAGATATATTAAAGTTCGTTAGTTTCTTATTAATATGCTTACTCTTGAATCACTTTTGCAATATTGCTATTAATTACTCAATTATACTCTTTGTTTGCACCAATTTGCATCTTTGTAGCTAAAGAGACATCCTTCCAATTTATGCAAGAGATTTAACCTGCAATTTAACCTTCGCTCCGTGAGTGATTCCCAGCCTACCTACTCCAATATTTTGGATACGCTAATAAGTCTGTCATAACAACGTGTTACAAATCTAGCTCCTCAATGCTGCGCGCGATCCAATTCGGCCATTAATCCAACTTCGTGAGGATCCCATTCACAAACAGCATATTCTAAAAGAGGCCTAAACAGCCGAAGAAAACATTTCTTCTTAATATTCCCATCACATTTACCCAGTACTCTCCTTGTACCATATCGCAGCTCACACATCAAGAGAACGGCCTAAATGCCTAAATGAAAATAAAACGGACCGGATGAAATTATGTCCGACTTACACACCAACTTTCCTTGACTTTCCATCATGTCTATTGCGGATAGCATACATTATGAACCAAATAATTCTCAGAAAGCTGTATTATTTTTTTTTATTTTAAGCCTTCATCAAACTTATACATGAAATATATAGGTTGTCAGTAACCGAAACGTATTTTACCAAGCTTGACAGTCATAGTCGTAAGGATAGATGCAATAAAATTGTTCTTAAAATGAACCATTTTGTGTTTCCATAGGAGGAATGTAACCCAAGGAGCTTAGAAAAAGATGTGCATAAATGAGAAATCGATATTTTTATTTTCTCAACTATGCTTCCCAGATAACAATCTCGTAAGGGATTCAACACCATGATAGAGAGGGTATTTTGTTGTCTCGTGCAGAGAGATAATTGTTGATGATACCTGTGGAATGATGCCATAACATGACGTAAGTGGCCTATAAACGAAGGCTGACAGTGACACCTGTCGGGCGATAATGGAGAAGCATTGAATTACGAAGAATGGAAGATGAGATACCTAAAAAGCGAGCGAGAGAGAGATTTCACAAGCAACATTCGGGTTAATAACTGCCGATAATGAAGGCAAATTGAATAGGATACAACATCCAACGGCATGGACCATGCTATAGAAACACACATTGAAGAGAGTTAATGACCCGAAGAGCGCAGATCCCCGTGTGTCAATTTATTAGCAGTCAGCCGCCCGATTCGCTCCGCAGGGCGCGCTTCTTCTGCTGTCCTCCGACCTCGCTGGTCCCCTTCTCCGACTCGGAACTCTCGGGGTCCCAGTCAGGGGGCGTGCTCCCTTTGTCCCCTTCTCCTCCCTCACCCCTGGCGAATGCATTGAAATTCGCGAGGGATCGCGAGGACTTTCGATATGGTGAAATAAACGTCAAGGATGTGGCTTTCCAGACGAACGGCTTAGGCAGACTTTTATGATAATTTACATTTAACGATACCTTCACTTCAATGACAGAAGATGGAGAATTATTTAACCGAGCATGAGGAAATATATAATAATTACAGCTTAATTAAATAATTTCTGCTCGAATTGACGACTGCCTATGGTTAAGTCATATGCTTTGCGGAATACTATTCCAATTGGATATATTAAAGGCGTAAGTATTACCGCGTTTGTAAACGAATTTATTACAAAGAATCAGCGTCTTCGGATGCATTCGTGTTCCACTTGTGGAAAAGTGCAAATGTTGTTTTTCTCATAATGACGAAATTCCACTACATCTCACCTGAATCTGTTGCCATGTCCTAATATTTCTGACATTTTAATTTATTGTTAAAGATTGTATTTATTGAATAAGTTACATGATCAATGATCCATTGAACTGTTTGAGACCATTCTCCTCTTCATGATGACTTAAGAACTTTGAGTACTCGGAAAATAGATCATGTATAAAAAATTCATAGGGCACCGTTTCTTGTGGTTCGACAGGTTCTCTACATTCTGGGTGGAACTATTTACCCTCTGGTTTTGGATTACCTTATCAATTTGTTTTAGATTTCTTATCCATTTGCACATAAAAACTGCTTATGCATTTATTAATTGAGACATCAGCCTTATTGTAGTTAGCCACATGACCCTCCTTGTCTATTATTGGAGAAATACCGATAGGAGCTTAGATTATTTGGCTTTTAATAAAACCAATTTCTCACATAACCTATTCGAGGCAACACAAAAAATAGCTCATAGAACAGCCTAACTAAACTGAAAACAACGGTGACAGACAACAATGTCTTCAGAGGGCACTGATGGCGGAGGTTGAAAAGATCGATCAGTAATATCAACAGTCACAATTGCGGGGGAGAATTTCAAGGCATCGGTGGTGGGACTCCGATTTGGAAAGCAACGGGAAACCGCCACAGTAATCTTCTTGGGGTACGCAGTTTTGCGCCCACAAACATTACGTTATGCTATTCAGTGATGCAATTTACCTGAATATTTTGTTACAATAAGCACCGATTTAACTTAGGAGAAAAATTATATCTTTGCTTTCTACAGAATAGACTTTATTCGTCGACTAGTTTCGTTTACACTGTAACATCATCACTAGTCCTGATGATGTTACAGTGTAAACGAAACTAGTCGACGAATAAAGTCTATTCTGTAGAAAGCAAAGATATAATTTTTCTCCTAAGTTAATAATGGAATTCTACAAAGTTAAGGCCTCAACCATTCAGTGCAAGCACCGATTTCATCAGTCATTAATGATTTCATTACATCCCCCATCTCATCATGCCTATTATCATCAGAAAATATAATATTTAACCCACAGTCCAAAACATTAAAATTAATATTTTATTAATTGCTGAAATGTGATAAATTTGATACCACAAATAACAAAGATTAAAATTCGATTTTCAATACACATGACCATGGATAGGATTGTGTCTGAAGCTGATAGGTGTGAAAGGGTGGGAGACGGAATGATATTTATTTTACATTAGTCCAAAAACAGCACGTCGGTCTTTAACAACGGACTTCAAGCAATAATATCACAATTTACAATTACATACTCCCAAGGAAAAGGAGGAAAAATAACCACCTTGGCTGGAATCGAACCCGAAAAAAATTAGGTCTCACCGAGATTTGAACTCGGATCGCTGGATTCAAAGTCCAGAGTGCTAACCATTACACCATGGGACCCCTTGAATATAAAAAATGATTACTTGCTTATTAAATTGGCTGACAATAAATGTCGGGAGAAAAAGTAACGACGAAATGCTTTAAAGTACGGTGAGCGAAAAGAGGAAGCTGCAAGAGTAAATCGAAGAAGTGCCAAAAAATGGATGGAGGGGCTATTGAAATGACGTTGGAGGCATTTGGAAAGGCTGAAATTTTACACCTGTGATATTTCAGCGAAATTAATGCTCATTTAAAAATACCCCAAGCTCCTCCCCATACACATGGTGCAAACTCAACTGCGAATATTAAACTCCCCTTTGACATTCATATCGTTTTAATGCTGCCGTAACTGCTTGCTCACGACACGTAAAATTCATTTTCATATAATAAATGAATGAAGAAAACACGTTTAATTTTGAACTCAAGCCGGATTAATGTGTCTCGGTCCGACCCTTAAGGAAGTTACGAGAGAGGCGAGGCCTATTATTGAATTATGGCGTTAGAGGAGTTGCCTACGCCCGACCCGAAGGCCTTGAAGGGGTCGGGAATGCTGCATAAGGCCCCCGCCTCGCCTGCCGTCCAGGAAAGAATTCGCCGGGTCCGTAGTTCGGGATGCCGCGGCGGTGCCTGGAATCACAACGACCAAGGTCGCCCATCCTCGCCACTTCCCATATCATCAGATCGACGATTTTGCGAGGAGAGAGAGAAAAGGCGACGTCATTTCTCCCTTTTAAAGCATTATCAGAATTAACTGTAAGATTGCTAGGATTGCTTTGGAGAAGCTTACCACTCCCTGTTAACTAACCGATTAATATATTCATATTTCGTCCCTTCTACAACTATCATAGTCCATAAATGCATACGCCAAGTTAATTTATTAAGAATGAATCTCCTTATCACTAGGAGTGTTCTACAGATCCCTTTGTAACATTTGATTCTTTTGGTACACCTTAGCCTGGCAAAAACGAAACAGGAATCGCACCGAAGAAATTGGAACCGATCGGGTCGGTTCATTGGGTACTAACTGCTGGCATGAGGTGTAGTAGAATCAAAGTGGGCAGCAGTAATGATATCCTATATATATATATATATATATATATATATATATATATATATATATATATATATATATATATATATATAGTATACATATTTACAAGAGGAATTAGGAACGGTTCTGTTCCTAATTCCTCTAGAGAAAGGTGGTTTCACCACCGAAAATTCGAGAACTAGTGAGTCCCTCTTTTATATGTTTTAATTTCTGTGTTTGCTATGACTATTTAGTGAATTCACATTGTATATATACGAGGGTCATCCGGAAAGTAGTACCCGTTCGTGCCGCATGAAGTGCTGACGACGCGAGTAGCCGCTGGACGAGGTCAGATAGCTTCAGTGGCTTGTCTGCCTTCTCTGAGCCAAGTTGCGTGACGCTAGCATTAACTGTGTTGTTTCTGTGATTGTTTACAATGTTTAAAAAAATTGAGAACGCCGCCAGTTGTGAAGTGAGGGCAGTGATTAAATTCCTCAATGCAAGAAACGTTCGCCCATGTGATATTCATCGCCAATTAAAGGAGGTGTATGGAGACAATGTAATGGACGAGTCGTCTGTTCGGCGGTGGTGTCGCAACTTCAACATGGGGAGGGGGAACACACACGACGATGAGCGTTCGGGGAGACCGTCTGTCATTACAGACCAACTGGTGAGCTCAGTTGACTTTCGACCATCCACCGTATAGCCCGGACTTGGCCCCTTCAGATTTTCATCTCTTTACAAAGCTTAAAGACTTTTTGGCAGGAAAAAGATTTGACAGCGATGAAGAACTTAAAGAAGGAGTGACCCTGTATCTCAATGAGCTGGCGGCGAAGGACTATGCAGCAGGAATACAGAAACTTGTCACACGTTATGACAAATGCCTTAATTTGCTTGGAGATTATGTTGAGAAGTAGTTTAAAGTATCCTCTTTCAAATAAAATTTTTTATGTTTGTTAATATTTACTTTTGTGTCTTTATTTCACGAACGGGTACTACTTTCCGGATGACCCTCGTATATACGGATAGCTTTAAAATGCCGTTTTTCCCTCGTACCTTTAGAGATCAAACTAGATATCAACGCAGGCGCGCGAAGGAAATAATTAGCACTGGTAGTGTATGTACTTTGTCGGTATTCAGCAAGAATCTTAAGTAGACCTATCTGTATGACATTGCTCCCGCATGCTTCGAATATTGTTCTGTTAATAAATATGTTGGCACGCAAGCAGATATTCTTTCATGGTGACTAACTTTGTTCGAGTGCATAATCGAGCTAATAGTATCTGAGTAAACATAGATGAGCCCAATTTGACAAGTGGGGTTCCGAATATTACGGGAGTACTGTGGTTTTTTTTACAGTTTTTCAGAAAAATTATTACAAGCTGATCCCATGGAACAGTTTTTCTGAGTGCTCATTAAGTTGAAAACAAAAAAATCAGTTTTTTTTTTCAAGTTTGCCCACTCGGTTGTAGTTTTAAGTGATTTTATGGCGACGAAAACGCGAATATTTCCAGAAGACAACAAACAGTATATCACTTTCAGTTTCATCACACGTTCATACATTGGCTCGCACATAGGCTATTTCCCACATACACGCACATAGAATATTTCCCGCAAGAAATCAGACGGAAGCGCGGAATGTGGAAGCTAGTCCCGGGCGCCATTCGCCACGGGTGCCCGGGTCACGTAACATTCAACGCCCGTCCTCGCCCAAAGCGTCGTCGCCCCATTGCGACCCGTTGTAAATATGAAATAATCACCATTTTATGTGTCAATGCACTGAAAGTAGACCCGGTTCATGAAGGCGAATCAATCCACCGGCCGATCTTGAATGTGTGTAATTGTCTTCTGTGTTGTACTAATGGCTTAGGTGGAAGAAAAACCATACAATCTCGATCTCGTCCCAATAAAAAAAGACATTAAATAAATACCCCACCGGACTGATCCCGCCCACGGCTGAGTTGTAGTCCATTGTGTAACAGCCAGCCTGCTAAGCTAAGCGTCGTGGCTTCGATTCCCCTCTCGGTGTGCTGTGTTTCGGCTCTTGAGTAACCGGACGGCACGCCAAGAGTACCTTAATGGAGTCCCCAGTGTGCCATAGGCCACCACGGTCAGAAATGCACTGTCGAGGCGAATATGAAGTGACGACCGAGTCTGAGGACAGCCTTCGTGTATCATAAATAAACCATAAAAACCATAAACACAGTAATCAACCCGAAGGTCGGTTTAGTAGGTGATGGTAGAGCTCACCCGTGTACCAAGCCCGACGGCGTGTGAATATTCACACATCAGGGTAGGGGGGCCAGTTCCTTTCCCTGTGCCGGTTATGGTTTCCCAGGAAGATCTGGTACCCGAAAAATCAACTAGCTTGGGTGGAGCTGCAGGTGCCCAGAGTGCCTTGCCCGGGAATCGAACCCGGGACCCTCCGGTCAGTAGTCCAACGCTCTACCCACTAGACCACCGCGACCCGCATCATAAATATAACATTGAATTTATTCAAAATAAAAAAGTAGTTAATCAGTAGTCCGTGTTTTTATCCAATATATTATTATTGATGACTGTTTGGATAAAGTAAGAGGTCCCGTGTATCTCGACCAAAGTGATGGCTGTTGAGGTTGTTTGGGGGTCCGGGTAAGAAATAAGACCTACACGTAAACGGAAAGATAAAAATAATGGCGAGGAAATTTTCAATATTGCGAACATGTTTTTATAGCGTAACGCAATTTTGTGCTAATTGCATATTAATTCGCACGTATTAAGCAAATTAATTACTTGGCAAAAGTTTTCAGGGTTAGATTAAAGAGGCCACTCCACACGAAGTCTTGCACCGGTGCAACAGACATAAGGAATCCTTAGATGCGGAATCACTAATTTCCAACTTGCCATTAATTACCGTGGGAACCGTGCATGCGGTGAATTTTATTGAAGTGAAAAGTGTCCAATGATATTGTTCGTGAAATGTAATTGGATCTGATAATGACAAGCCTACACTTCACATTGAAATTAGGTGTTTGCCACGAGGACAAATGATTAAAAGACTGCTTGACCGGAAAGATGACGTTGGGATATTTCTCCCGCGTCATCGTGACAAATCATCTCAATATTTCTTATGCTATGGCCAAAATGGATTGAAAATCTGTTGCTTCGCAGATGTTTCGGAAAACTAAATATGGCTCTTCAGGGTCAAACACATAGATAGTCAATATCAGAGACAAGGTGGGATATGTTAAAAATAGTTTCGTGTACAAATAAACTACACGAAATACTCTTGCATGTTTTCATGTATCCCCGATTTCATTTCGTGCAGAGATAACAACTGACATAAAATTAATACTCCGTATATTTTCAATTTTCCGGACAAACTTATTGGATTTTTTGTTGAAATTAAAAAAAAATCTTAAAGAAAAATTAGTTGGGCCAGAAAACATTTTTTATTTTGATTATTCAGCATATTTTTTGGTCCCGTAAAAAAGAGCGATTGAATTAATAATCCCGAGGAGAACTTCTGCACAGGGTTGAGATAAACAAAACTAGACCATTTCTCAGGATTTATAGAAAAAGGTTGTATCCAGAAATAAAAAAATATCATTTCACTGCCCCCTTATCGTTCAAATTTATCGATGCAAACTGTTTCCTCTTTTCTCTCCGCGATTACAATAGTGCAGTGTTCTAGACGGGGGTGAACTACATTTAAGATTGATAATTTTAAATATATTATCAAATTTTGTTGAAATTATACCAACTTTCCTGGCTCAGATTACATTTTAAAGTACTACTTTGATTAATAAAAGTGGTCATCATTGCTTTATGTCACGTTCACTGCGCCAATGTGTATTCTGTTTAAGTCATTATTCAAAACCTATTAATTTTGTACTCGTAATAGTGCTGATAATTCTAATTCACAGAGGTCAATTGTGTTTTTGGTCTTTCATTTTGGTGTTACGAGCAGAAATATTTTGTATTTCTTTATTTTTTGGATAAACTGCGAGCACTGATTGCTGATCTGGACATAATACGCCTTGGTGCAGGGCTCCAATGCGTAATATTTATACGGCGTGCCCTGTTTCCACAATTTTTCTCTTTTTTTCGACAACCACAGCATCCCCAAATGATATCTAACCGTTGCATGGAGTCCCTTGCCCCAGTAATGAGCGGACGCTTGAAGTAATCTGTTTAACAGAACAGAACAGTAACCTGTTGTCGTGCGTTGGAGCAATCTAAACATTAATCGCCATATAGCAAAATTAATTAACGAGTTATTAAAAAATTTGGTCACTTAAAAAAAAAAGTAGAGAATTTTGAGTGTGAGAACAATAATGCAAGGTTATGTGAAGAGATCGAGATAAAAAGAGCTTCCGTTTCGATGGCAAGTCTTCTTGTCGATTTCCCCGCGAGAGGGCGCTGCGATCGACGCGAACGGAGGGGGAGTTAGAGGGCGGAGGGGCACAACTTGGGCTCAGGAGAAAAAGGTGAGAGCTTCGCATGGAAAAAGTCGAGCTGAAATAATAATATAAACTCTGGCGTTGCCTCCGGCTTGGCTTACGATAACAAGCCGTGAGAAACTTCTCTCTCCCCAGAATTCTGTTGCTCACTTTTCCCTCTCCTCTATCCTGTTGCCATTCTCCTCGGCAGCTGAGTTTATTTCGCAAAAGAGGGATCACATGCACACGTTTCAGGCACACCACACGTGTGCACTGCAAGACGTTTTCAGGAAAGGTCATCGGCTTGCGCAGAAGACAACCACGGGGCGACAACTGCAGGATGGAATCTGAAGAATCGGGATCCGCGTGTTCGCTGTTTATCTCTGTGGATGAGAATTTTTCTCTCAAGGGCTCCCTATGTGTATTTTATGGAGTAGCGTTTGAGTTTTGACAACGCGCAGTGCCGTCACTACAGGACCTTGTACACGCACAAGGCTAGCAGCAAGGAACAACAGTGCGTTATGTGGAGCCACCTGATTCCGTTTAATAATATCATACGCTTGGGCTGAACAACGAATCGAATCAACAACAGAGTCGTCCTATATGTGGAAGATCGAGCATATCAGGGGAAAGCATTATGACTGAGGATTCTGGTGAACAACAGTCTACTTAAGATGAAAACAAAGGAGTACAGTGTTTATAAAAAGTTTCTTTTAAGACAGAATAGCATTCGTGATCATGAGAAAACAAATCAATGGAAATATCTGCCATACTCGAAGATATAAACCGTATGAATTTAACAACAGCACAGAAGAAGTAATTCTGGCGTAAAATTGGTATTGGTCGGCGTGTCCGCAGGAAAACATAGTGAACCAAGGAAGTTAACTGGTACAGTTTTCTCAGCCATCCAATGCACAGCACGTGACCGCAGCTTGGTAACAATGAGAAATAAGGTCATTTTATTAATTCGTGCAAAAGTAAATAATTTTATTGGAGACTGAAAAAAAGATAATTTGCGACGTTTCAACCAATGATTGGGCATTTAACATTAAAATCCACATCCAAGGAAAATAAATACCGAACCCGATTAATGCAATACACATCTTTCCGTACACATATTTTTTTAAGTTCAATACTTTTATAAAGTAGTTATAGTGGAAATTGTTTCCATATTTAACATTATTTTTGCAACTTGAAGGTTGGTTGATCGCAGAAATTCAAGTTCCCCATGACATTCTAGTTCTCTGAACCTTGAATTGCCCAGTTTTCCTGCATATCTAATTAGTTAACGCTGCACATGTATACTCGCAATTAACTACTGACCTCCCATGTCCCGTGTAGGTATTTGGTAAATACTCCCCCGATGGGTGGTGTCGCATCACCTTGCCCTCGTTGCGGCTTTCGGGGTAACCTGAAAGTGCGCTCCATTCTTTTTCAGTTCACGTGCGTGTAAATAGTGCTTCAGATGCACTTCCAAATAATACGTCCTTCGATGTTACTTCTGAAATCACCGACGCGGAACATCATCGATAAAATAATATTCATCATTTTCACCTAACATCCAGTTCATTGCTCGTTCGCTTTCAAAATATACACGGGAACACTGTAAGGAGGAAAACATACAGCTGTCCTAGTATATTTGGAAACAACTACATTACTATGGGGAATATAGAGCTACAGCTAAAACTAACATTACGTACAAGGGAGTAATACATCAAAAGGGAGATTATTTCTGGTGCATCACGTGAGTAGCATAAAATCTTACGGCGGAGAAACTTTTCGGAAAACTGTCATGGATTGTTTTGGATATCCATCGCCCAAAATGAACTCCCCGAAATGTTTTGCTATTAGTGCTTCAATGCTTTTGAACTCTAATGCGGGAGAGGAAATTGAACTATTAACTAAACTCCTTCGATTAAGTTAGACAAGAACGAGAGTGTAGGATCATCTTCTTCCTGAAATATACGTACATCTACTTTAAAGACGTATTTTGAAAATCTGGAGACCCTGTGGTGTTCCTTTAAATTGAACAATTAACCGATAATTCTTTGGACCAAGGGGTCACTCTGAGGAGGTCGGTGGAGAAGGCAATGGCCCGCCAACAACGAAGTGGTCTGGAAGAAGCGGGCCTCCTTCCAGAGTCTTCCCTTCTGCTGGAGCGAAAGTTTGCTCTCAGGATTTCTCATGACTCTTGGAATCGAGCATTGCGCTAGATCGCTCTTCTCTGCGATCATTCCCTCGATCTGAAGGCTATTAACAGAGTTCACCCGTCACTCATTATCTATTCCTGAAACGTGACGCTAATTTCGACATTTACTGGAAAATGTCCGCTGTAGTATGAAAGATTGGAAGGAAGGTGTTTTTTAGATATAAGTACCATTTTTGGAGGCAAATTAGGCCTGAGAGGACAAGGTTGTGATCATTAGACCATATTAGGACTCGAGCCAATTATAATTTAGAAACTCCCAAACCCCAAAAGAAGTTGGTATAAATCAAAAATAAAAACGGCCAGTTCTGTTTCCCCTAACTTAATATACGGATATCGTTACCATCTTTTTTTATCAATCCGAGGGTTGCTTCAAGGATGTTCTCCAAGTTATCCAGGAACTGTTCATTCCTTAACATTGCAGCATTCATACGCAGCTATCGTTCGTTCATGGGTCAGTCATCGTAATTCATCCTTGACCTTTAAGTAAATATGTATAATGTAGTTGAATATTAACCATGAAAATAACAATTATAGGAACAAATGTACAACCATTAGTATCAGGCTGCTCTAATTTTATCCATGAACAAATCTCAAAGAATACTGACGCAACAGCCGATGACCTGGAGTGCATGGATTAAGGAAAAATTCCGAGGGCATGGCAGCATTCAATGTAAATGTAGACAACTCTGCCATCTGCTCCTTACTTCCCAGTGGCTCGCCACCAGAGGTAAGTATTCCTTTATATTTACTAGTATCTTTACATCTACTTGTAAACTTCAGCACTATTGGGTCTCAATTGTAAATATCGTAAATGTGTCATGGGACACTTACTGGCTTTCGAAATTAGTGTGAACCACTCTAGGAGCAGCTACGTACTTGGTTAACGAAAACAATTTTATATGAAATGAAGTAGGTTTGATGAGCTTTCAGGGAACATTCGTTCTTTCCTTTTGAAATCAACTCGCGATATTGCCAAAACTAAGATTGGACACCCCATGTGGAGTCGAGCCCGTTTTCGCCATTAAATTTTACGAATAAGAAATCATTGAAACTCAACTCTGTAGCCAATTATCAATTTTGTGACTCTCAACAAAACCCAATCCAGCAACCTACTCTACATCAGGTCCCTCTTCATCTCTGTGTACTTCCTTCCTCCCTTCATCCCGTCCAACATCCCTATCCTTTTCCTGCCCTTTTCTCGTTTGCCTAATTTTCTCCCCCCTCTATTACCTTCTTCAACATTCCACTACCGCTCAATTCGCCTTTCATCCATTTTTCCTGCCTCCGTACGATTTCTCTCAACAAACCCCTCTCCTCACCCACCATCTCCAGTACTTCCTTATTTGTTTTCCTTTCGGTCCATTTCACCTTCTCCATTCTTCTCCACACCCACATTTCAAAAGCCTCCAATCTACGTCTATCCTCCTGCTTCAGCGACCACGTTTCCGCGCCGTACATAGCTACGCTTCATATCAAAGTTTTTATGAGTCTTTTCTTAGCCTCCCTACTCAACGTCCTCGTCATCAACTACCTCCTCCTTGAGAAAGCCTCCTTGCCTAGTGCAATTCTTCTCCTTACGTCCCTACCACTTTGACCAAATTGGTCCAAAACACTTCCGAGATACGTAAACTGTTCCACCTGTTCTATCTTTTCCCCTCCTATTTTAATGTCTAATTAAAGCTTAGCCTTTTTCTTTCTGGAAAATCGCTAACTTTTGTTTCATTAATATTGATTCACATCCATATCTCTCGCACTGAATTTCCAATTCACTCAGCATGCTTGCAATCCTTCGGCTGATAGACAAACTAAAGCTTGGTCAACAGTAAACCTAACTGATTTTACGAATTCCCTTCCGCCTTTCATTCCTACCTCCAGTTCTTGCCATGGCTCTTTAATCATTTCCCCCGCATGCACATTAAATACCACCGGTAGTACGTCATGGGCAATCCTGCCTTCCACATCCTCTTAAGGCTGCCCATCCAGACTCTCCGTTCCCCACTCTCACCTGAGATGTCCCGTATTTCCCGTCCTCAACATTGTCCTATCTTTCCAATTTCTTATTCTATCTGAATTGGTTTTCTTCTTCTGCGTCTTCTGTCCAGCTGCTGCCGGTTTTCTTTCGCAAGGGTATCGTGAGATGACGACCACGGAAGCCTTGCCTCTCCCGCTGCCCGGAACGACACACAGCCGATTGCGCTGAGTCCCGCAGTTGCCAGGATTTATATTCTCTATCGTGTCCATTATTGTGTCCTTGGTAATGATAATTGAGGTGGTATCCTGTTGCCTTCCTCAATAGTGTTTTTAACGTGACACCATCACTCAATGGCCGCCCCTCTGGGGTCAAACGTCTTTGCAGCCGCCTCACTAAGAAACAGACGCTGTGTAGACTACCTTTTTGTCTGACTCCTAACCTTCAACATATCTGGCATGGGTCCTACCTACCTACCAAGACAAAGTATCATTGTTCCCGCCAGCACAGCTCTCACAGGTCATCGGAATGCACAAGCCCTTGCATGACGTCCACATTGTACCCAATGGGAGGGTCTGTAGGCAATATTGATGCAATAACCATTAAAATCTCCTCTGTCACTAAACTGTGACAATAGTGTACTCGTAATTGTTCTCGGCAATGCCATGCTGTAGCCCGAGGAACACTTAATGTTAGGAATTGTTTTTATTGTTCTTTTAACTAGCTGGTGCGGGATGCGTGGGGATTTGTAGATTGAAATCCAAAGGAGTTATGGAAGGTGAATGCAGGACCTTTGGATTGGCAATGCGATGTTGAAGACTGTGATAGAGGGGAGGACGTTAGACAAGCGAGGAAAGGCGCGTTGGACGGAAAGAAGGGAGGAAGGAAGTATGTGAAATTGAAGATTAGCTAATTGAGGAGTGACATGCCCGGTTGTGTTTCTTTAGCAGAGGCAAAGAAATGTATCGCTGCTTAGTCTGTGTCACCCACGAACTATTAATTAACTAGCAGCTGGTCTCTCACGCGGAGAGAAGTTTTTCACACTTAGAATATTAGTGCAAAAGCATTAGTCCGTATATGTAAAAAAGATTGCTAGTATTGGAATGTTAACACATTTTTTGTGAACTATCATTTAAGCAACATTTAACTTTAATGTTATGTGCCTAGTGTGCAATCATCCCCTCTTACACACACATGTCAGCTGTGTCTTGAAGGGTATCATGTAGATGTAGAAGACGGTCCATAGAAGACGATCATTAATAACAAATAAGACGGGAATGCGTGCCGGAGCAGCCCATGCCTAAAATATTACACTATCGTTGTGATTCGAAGGACGCGTATTAACGGTATTTACGGCGCCGTGGCGGTCCTCAGAGGTGAATTCAGTCGATAACCGAAGAGTGAGGAGCCATTTCGATTTCGAAAAAATAAAACGGAAGTTGTACCAGTAGTTGTTGCAATAACAAAGTTTGAGGATCTCGCGATTGATTGACCGAAGTGGGTCAATCATAGCCATAGGAAATGGAACTGGCGATTATAGATTTTTTTTGTTTTCATGGTCATTGCTAGGGATACGTATTTTTCCTTTTCCGGAGAAGCTTAAAAATATGTGGGACACAAAATCTAGGTCTAGGCTATACGTAGGTTCTCTAGGGCGAGGGGACTCGCCCGGCGCGGGGCAGGGAAGCGACGGACAGGAAAGCGCCCAAAGATGACTTCAGTGCTACTATCATCCGTTCGTCGGAAGACGCCAACTCTTCTATGCATCCCTCTGCGGTGGTTGAGGTTTCTTCGTACTTTTGTAATAAAACGTACGCAGCAATTTAAGAAATATCTGCGATTATGGAACTTATCTTTTTCTAAAGTGTTAAAAATCTGCATAGCTAACCAAAATGCCTAAGACTAGTAGAAAATAATGACTATAAGTAATCATATTTTCTTAACCTGGAAATTTTCTATTGAATACCTAAATATAATGTTCATTTACGAGTGAAGGTGCACAAAAATGAATAATTTAGGTGAAGTTTTCTCGGGTCTTCAACCGGGTCAGGGGTTCCATGATGACCGACGTTTTGATGCTCGACTCGTGCATCGTCCTCAGGGATGATTCATCCCTGAGGACGACGAGGTCGGTCCTCTTGGAACCCCTGACCCGGTTGAAGACCCGAGAAAACTTTACCAAGCTCAAACGCCGGGAAAGCACCAGATCTTACTTCATGAATGATTTAGTTTCTCAAAGTAAGGGAGCATGGTAGGCGCCCTGAGAACTGGCAAGAAGAAATATGCGAATTTTCTGATTTCCTCCTTTTGGCCTCCTTCCCATATAGGACAGCAATTTTATTTTTATTATGTCCTCGGAAATTGCGTTCTAGAGTTTTTTCTTCATCTTTTCGTAAGTCAGCATCTGTCTTTACCTCGATCTCGTCCATTTCTGTACAATGAATATCTCGTCGATAAAGAAGGTCTTCTTACTTTTCGAACGAGACATGTACCATGCCAAACAACGCTACGTCCACCAAATTAGTCTCTGCTGTTGGACGTACTTATTTTTACTGTATCAGTAAGATCTGTGTCATGTTATTGGTGCCAGACTTTCGCTTATTGACGCTCTCGGAATAGGAATACTCCGAAAGTGTCTTTCCTCATTTAATCTGAAGATTCCTCGATGGTCACAAATATTTTGGCTCTCATTGGACGAAAACAAAAACTTTGAAAATTATTTCAAAAGAACTGAAAGCCCTAAAAAGTCACAAAAATAATAACCACAGCACCTTAATATCGATGTTTATCTCATCTTTCAGGGAAACTGAAAACATATGTACCCATACCCCATCGCATATAGTTTTCTCTACCTAAAATAAGTAAACATACGAGTACATTGCATATCCATCCACCACGCGTAAGAAAAATGCAATAGGTAACAGAAAGAAGAGCGGTTTCCTCCTGAACGCCTAATGCATCAGGAACATCGAAATAGGAAGTTTAGGCTCGATCACATACTTAGGCATTACTCTCGAAAAATAGGATTTATTGGAAGATTACTGGGTAAATGTGATGAAGAGATTAAAGAGGAATGTTATACTTAATTATGAAGTAAAACATTGATATTAGCTTGGTTCCTCAAATATTGTCTCCAGTGTCATCAGCAACTTAATGCTCTGTCCGAGGGACATTGTACAGCCATTAAAACCATTAAACACATACGGGGAATATGTGGACAAGCTAACAAAAAATTAGGATTTATTAGAAGAGTTCTAGGTCAATGTGATGAAAAGGTCAAAGAGAAATGGTATCTGTCGGTGGTTAGGCCTCATTTAGAATATGCTGCAAGTATATGTGGTCCTCACGAAGTTGGATTGATTCCCGAATTGAATCGCGTGCAGCGTAGAGGAGCTTCGTTTGAAAAACGTTGTTATGATAAACTTATAAGCGTATCAAAAATATTAGGGAAGCTAGGCTGGGAATCACTCACGGAGCGAAGGTTAAATTACAGATTGAAGCTGTTGCATAAATTGGAAGGAAGTCTCTTTAGCAATGATGTTGAAAATGTATTGTTGCCCCCAACATACTATGATAAGAGAGATCATACAAATACAAATAGAGTGATTAAATGTTGAACGGATAGATTTAAGATGTAATTTTTTCCACGAACAAGAGGGAATCATAATAACATTGTTCGACCGCGGTAGTGTCATGTTTGTGTAAAATTATTTTGGTGTGCATTCACCTCCTGCCACACCCCCTGACGGTGGCTTTCAGGGTACATATATGAAGATAAAATAAAAATAAAGGGAGGAACGGAACGTGAAGCCCTAGATTAGCAGTTTCTATTATAATCCCTCAAAATCTTCAATACGTATCAATGGACCGATAAAGGCCTCCGTTTCTGTGCTTTGATCAATATTATCGTACTTACTAATAAATAGTCATTAAAATGGATTGTGGGTCGTACTTTTGGATCATATGGTTCAAAGAAGTACAGATAATTCAGAGAGGGCAAAAAAGAGATTTTTATGTTTCATGCGAATCGCGTAGAAAAATGTCAGTTTTTAAGATTAAGGTATCTAAGTTTAATTCACGTATTCCATAGTTTAGTATGAAAGATAATACTTGGAGAATTTTTTATTTCATGAAAAACTGAATTATCTGTACCATTAGTAATTAAAAGTTATATTATATTTCTTAGTGTCTAAGAAAGGGAAACGAACGGTATAGGTTTAATTATTCAAAACAGGTTTAACCATTGAATAATTTGTGTCGAATTGATAGTTATAATTGCCACAATGTTGATTTTTATAAATAAATAGTCTTGTATGTGTGTAAATTGATCTGGAATTAGTTATATCTCAGATTTACAATTATTATAACAGTTCACAGATTTAATACATTAATTGTCGTGCCATGCACTGACATTTTATGCAAATACAAAACTTAAATTAGCCCAGTGAAAGAATTAGCGCATTTTGCCTATTGGTAAAATTGCTTTATGTGCACACATGGTACCCTGCAAGCCACCGCTAGGGTTTGTGACAGGGAGCGATTACAAAACAGACTACTTTTTACCCAAAACACTACCCCGATGGGTACTAATTTTTTGTAGATTGCCCACCCGTAAATGTTTCATCCAAGAGCGGTCGTGAGTGAGAGTAACGGCTAAGTATTCAATCGAGTCTATACTTCCTATTCCCTTATTCCTGATGCAGCGGACGTTCGGGAGGGAACTGCTCTTATTCCTAAAATTAATCACTACGCACTTTTTAAAGTTTAATTCTGAATACCAAGTGTCACACCAACACGTTAATGCACTAAGGTCGCCTGCTAAAACTACACTATCCTCAGGACTGAGTATATAACTGTAAAACATTACGACGTCGGTAAATAAGCGTGACTTATTATTAGCTATGGCGTTAATATCGTTAAGGTAAAGAAGGAAAAGAAGAGGTCCGATATCAGTTACCTGGGGAACAAATGAACCGGGTTCTACTGCATCAGAGGTAATCCATCCATGGCTACACTTTGTAAGTTACCTTTCAAAAAGCCTTTAATCCAGCTCAGGTTATTTTATTTTTGCCATAGGCTTCTAGCTTTGTGATTGTTTTACTATGAGTACTTCGTCGGAAACTTTTTTTAAATCTGGAAAACCGCGTCCGTTTTCTCTCCTGAAACTAAGGTATCATGACCAAGAAACGCAAGTTGCGTCTTTCAGGATGTATCCTCTTGGAAACCGTGCTTGACTTCCTCCAAACTTCTCTCCACTTATGCATTCGAGTTTATTTTCACTTGAAATTCTTCGTTTTTGGAAGAGAAAACAAAACTCACTCACCGCTTTATGTGATCTAATTGTAGGAAGTGGTTTTGATAATTACTTCGCTCAGTGACGTTCATAAATTTCATTATGTTATTAAGTGCCTGACTTTCCCTATTCCGATTACATCATGAAATACAGCGTACAAAACAAAAATTAAATGTACACTTTTAGTCTCTACAAGTTCTCGGATTCTACCCTTTTAAAAAATGGCCCCATGTGTCATTAATTCGTTAATGAGAAACCAGTGGTTTTGGGAGGAAGGAAATTTCGTCGAAAAAAACAATGCGCTGGGTTGGCATTGGCAATGAAAGAAGGGGAGGGGAATGGGAAAATAAGGAATGTCAAGGGGAGTGCCATGGAGACCAAGGCGAGCGCCTTGGTCTCCGTCGAGAGCGGACGCCAACAGACAAAAGGGCGCTAGCAACGGCACCGCGATTTCCGGGAATGCTCGTGGGGAGTCGACCGTAGGTTTAAGAAGCCTCCCGGTCGAGGGCGGGTGTTCCAACTCTTTGCTTTCATGTTTCCATGTGGCACACGGTTTGCGTTTGAAAGGAGCGCAAGCATACATTACTAAACGCATGACTTTTACAAAAACTTTTAATAAACTCGGCTTCATTAAACGGGTGGTGGGGGAATGCAATGAGAAAGTTAAAGAGAGGTATTATTTCGCTATAGTTAGATTCGCTATAGGTAGACCTCATTTGGAATATTCTTTAAGTATTTGGGATCCTTGGGAGAAAATCTGGCAAAGAGAATTAGATAAAATCCAGAGAAAATCCGCCAGATCCGTTAAATATCGTTATAATAAGAAAACAAGTGTAACTTTGTAAGTGTCTCTTGGGGGATTTAGGCTGGGAGCCACTTGAAAGACGAAGGGAACAACTTTTAGAAATGTCCATAACAAACGAGTTTAACGATGACACTAATGGAATTATTATGGCCCCACGCTACTTAGGTAGATCAGACCACAAAGATAAAATAAGGGAGATAGATTCCAGAACAGATAGATCAATATCAAAAATATTAGGGAAGCTAGGCTGGGAATCACTCAATGGGGCGAAGGTTGAATTACAGATTGAAGCTCTAATAATAAATTGGAAGGAAGTCTCTTGAGCACTGATGTTGAAAATGTATTATTACCGCCATCGTACTACGGTAGGAGAGATCATGCTAATAAAGTTAGAGACATTAAGTGTAGAACAGACAGACATAAGACGTCATTTTTCCCACGATTCATAAGGGATCAGAATATCCTTGCCCGACCGCACTATGGAGACCAAGTATTTTGTGTTAAAAGTACTCCCCCCCCGCCACACGTCCTTGCGGCGGTTTGCGGGTATTATGTAGATGCTTTGTAGATGTAGCCTGGTTTGTAATCGCCATCTGCCACACATCCTAGGGGTAGCTTGCAAGGTAATTTACAATGTGAGACTGAATAGTAAAGGAGATGTAGAAATATCACATAATAACATATTTATTAGAAGAACGTCGGCGTGTTTGGAAGGACTCTCTCCAAAAGACCAAACCACAGAATAAACAAATTATTCAAGCAGCATGTCATCAAGAATTATTGGCCCCTTGCGACTAACATAAAGTAATGAAAATAACACTCTCGACACTATTACACAGACAGTAACTTGCAAATCTATCAACTGTAATGTTAATGCTGTAACTGACCACCAATACACTGAATTCCAAAGGAGATTCCACTCTTATCTGAAAAATTTTAATGAAAAAAGACAATGCGTGGGACGGAGATACCGGAGAAACAAGATATTCCTCCAGAAACAATGGGATAGTGACAACAAAGACTTTTAAAATGATGTATAGCCCTCGAGTTGTGTTTAGGCATGGAGAAAAATGTCTAGAGCCCACAAGATATCGGCAGATTATATCAAAATATGAAATAAGAACAATAAACTCCTCCGCCAATGATATAAATGATAATTCCACCCCAAAAATTTCGTATTCAAAATCACACGAATGTATGCACTGCAAAAATTTTTATGGAAGGACCGTGTAAATCATTTCCTTTCTTACATAAAATTCATAATTCCAAACTTTTCCGAACACTTCTTATTCCTACGGTCATATAATTAAAGGTTTGAGTACCAACATCCTATGCCATACGCCGGTATGAAGACCGTCAGAGTGAATCGTGGCTGGCCTTGACTTTGACATTTTCATCTGTATAATCTCACTGCCTCAAAAATAATGCAGTAGTAAGGAAACCACGGTCGCCATAATGAAAACGAATCAAGCATGAAATGGCATGCATTACTACCCAATCACCTTAAATCTCACAAGGTTAAATCTGTAATATTTAACGAATGAAAAATGTGCCAATATTAGACACACGATATGAAGCGGGGTACGAATCATTATGGACAGCCCTCGTGTTTAATAGTTGGTTGTGTTCACTTATATTTTATCAAATATGCTGAAAATTCTTTACGATACACGTTCGAGGAAGTTAATCTACGTCATAGAAAAGTGTATGTATTTTAATCATGACCTGAACGTCTCTAGGTGATCACTCAGCTACTGTTAAGATTAAGTGATACATCTGGAGTTCATAATACTAAACTTTCGTCTTGGGAAGACTTCAATCCTTTCCGCTGGGGGAAATCAATATTTTAATACCCCACAGTCACCTTCGTATGCCACAGTGACGATTTTTGTTAGGATAAATTTCACAGTTAACTAAAGTATAAAGAGAGAAATATTTATGGGCATTGAATTCTCTAAAGTACGAGTACATTAAGAGTGATTTAGACAGACAAAGGGTACGTAAACTACAGCAGTGAACATCTGACCAAACGCATGCAGTATTAATTGTTTCGTCGATACATTCGGCAAATTTGTTGGAAGACAGTAAATTGAGACACGAGGTTGTCAAAGACCCATTTGCGATTGGTTTACAGCTTGTCTCAACATCTTGACGCCATATTTATGGATAAATAATAATATGCAGTCACTTCAATAAAAAATAAAACCGTACCCGTCAGTCGATCCCTTCACCTATGAAATTTTACCCCAAAACAACAGTAAACATGAATAATTTTATTAATGTACGTATTAACTCACCCATGTTGTATTTGAGCTGTACTGAGTGAGAGATATGGGTCTGTAATTACTGGGGTCCTCCCTGTCACCACTTTTAAAAATAGACGTTATTTGCGCGATTTTCCAATCCTTAAAGAGTTTGCACATTATGATAAATTTGTTAAATATAACTTTGACGCACGGGGCGATGTTAGGATCTTTGCCATGGTTTCAGTTTGTATTTTTTCTTGGAGATACGTGGTGGCAACATGGTTCGTGAAAACGCTACAGAAGAATGTGTTTAAAATGTTAGCTTATTTCCCACTGTCAGTATGAATGATATTGTTACAATGCCTTAAGCAAGCCACGGTTTTCTTACCCCCATTTACTTCCCTAACATATGACCAGAAAGCTATAGAGTTGGCGTCCAAATACTCGCAGAGTACTTTATACTTAAAGTCCTGTAAGGCGCTACGTAATTGTGTTTTGGTTTCAATTTCAGAGGATCTATTCTGGATGAGGTTGAAAAATAAGGAAAACTTTACATACATACTGATCCCATGGCAAATATAACAGCGGACGAACAAGGAATTGTCAAATTGCTCAATGAGATTAAACCCAACAAATCCCCGAGTCCCGAAAATATACCAGCTATGGTGATAAAACAATTAGCTCCTAACATCGCCCCTTACGTCGAAGTTATATTTAACAAATCGTTCACACAGTGTAAAGTCCCCAAGAATTGGAAAACCGCGAAAATAACACCTATTTTTCAAAGTGGTGACAGGAAGGACCCCAGTAATTACAGACCCATTGCTCTCACTTCTGTATCTTGCAAAATTTTGGAGCACATACTTGTCTGTTCCGTAATGAGATACCTTGATAACATTAACTTATTAAGTAACATTCTTAAAGACAGTAATTAAATTCTTTAAAGACGTAAAACGAAGAAATTATTGTAGACAGCGTGAAAAAGGCAAATATTGTACACACGTTTTTCCAGAGCGTCTACAATAAAGACAAACGTACCAAACAACCTTCCAACCCCACCCGGGGAACACATGAGCGATATCATACTGACCAAGAAGGGAATAGAAAATCTGCTCCGTAGTACCAAAGCAAACAAAGCACCTAGTCCGGAAGTAGTACCTGCTATAATATTAAAGGAATTCGCCGAAGACATTGCCCCGTTTTTAGAAATTGTGTTCCTAAAATCGATAGAAGTCTCAGTACCTCGCGACTGAAAACTAGCCCATATAACTCCCATTTATAAAGACGGGGATAGGGATAAACCAACCAATTACCGACCCATTTCTTTGACATCGATCTCTTGTAAAATATTGGAATACATTATTGTCAGTAGCATTAAGACATTTTTGGATAGTAGGCAAATACTAAGCCACCACCAGAACGGATTTCGGAAGATTAGATCTTGCGAAACACAATTAGGTCTTTTCATTCACGATATACTTAGATCGGGAGAAAGCAATAGAGAAGTCCACGCAGTATTCCTAGATTTAAAAATATATTTCGATAAAGTCCCCCACAATAAATTGTCACAGAAACAAATGTTATGAAATCAGTGAAAAAATAATCAATTGGATTAGAGCCTTCTGGTCAAATCGCAAACAAATAGTAGTCATCGATGGGTTGTGCTGAACGGAAAGAGATGTAACTTCGGGCGTCCCCCAGAGAAGTGTAATAGGGCCTCTTCTGTTCTTGATATACATTAATGACTTAAGCGCACTAGTTAGTAGCAATCTCAGATTGTTTGCTGACGATACGGTGGTATACAGGGAAATAAGGACCAGATCGCGAGCTACTCTTTAGAGACTTGGACACAATCTCGGATTGGTGCAAGGAATGGGGATTAATTCTTAAATGATTCTTAATAAACAAATTCTTCATAGACAAATGCAAAGTTTTGAAATTTTGGAAGAAAGGAAGTGGCGAACAGGACAGAAACTATGAAATAGAGCGTCAGTGCTAACTACGACACCTTAGTTCTAACACGACGCCTTTCATGGGGAGCACATATCAGGACAATATGCGGATCCGCTTTAAAGAAACTCGGTTTCAATAAACGGGTGGTGGGGAAACGTAAAGAGAAAGTTAAATAGAGGTGTTATTTTGTTCTAATTGGACCTCATTTTGAATATGCAGCAAGTATTTTGGATCCTTGGGAGAAAATTTGGCAAAGAGAATTAGATAAAATCCAGAGAAAATCTGCCAGATTCGTTAAAAATTGTTATAACAAGAACACTAGTGTGAAAGGTCTCTTAGGAGATTTAGGCTGGGAGTCACTTGAAGTACGAAGAGAACAAGCGAGACAGAATTTTAGAAAGATTCATGCCGAACGAGTTTAACGATGACACTAAAGAAATTATTACGGCCCCACATTACTTATGTAGAACAGACCACGACGATAAAATACGGGAGATAGATTCAAGTATTCATTCTTTCCCCGAACAATAGAACAATAGGTACCAATTAGATTATATTATGGTTAGCTACAGGTTTAGGAACAGTGTGATAAATTCGCACAGCTTCCCGGGAGCAGTTGGGGACTCTGACCACAATTTAGTTGTTATGAAGTGTAGCGTCCGTTTCACAAATATAAGGCATGGGCGGTGGGTTAGGAAATGGAATGTAGACGCATTAAATGGATTGACAAGGAAGGAGTATCAGAAGTAGATGTCCCTTTCCAGTCTCATAGTTCCGCCATATTTCCCTGGTTAACATTCCTTTCGTAATTTACCCTTGGCCTTCCTCTTTAACCATTTCCTTTCATGGCTCCTTCCATAATGGCCTTCATAAGAGTATTATATCCCGTATATGCTCACCTAGTTTACCTCTTCCTATCAATGTCTTCCATAATTGTCTTCATTAGTCACTGGATTACGCCACACGCGAGGCGAAATTTGAAATCACGGAATCCATCCCTTTAACTGACAAAGTAGTGAAATCTGCCATTCATGGCATCTCTAGATATTTTCTGAGTATAGAGCTTTTCCGTCTTTGGTTCTTATAATAAGTAAAGAGCGTGTGAACAGAGCTAAATTTATTTTCATTGGTGTTTTTCCGCGAGCAACGTACTGCGCAGAAAGATAACAACATATTTCAAAGAAAAGGATTTAATACCGGACGTTCTGTTCCAACGCTAATTAGTTGATAACCTTTGTCAGATTACGTAATTAAAATGTATTATATTTCTTGCCACCCTTGAATTAAGGAAATTCAATTTATTCTGCTAACAAAAACTACAGAGAATGCTTCTTCAGAAAGGACTTACTGTAAAATGAGGTGATTAATATACTATTCCGGCATTTTTTGCATGGACTGAGTATTTATTCCGCTTTCATAATATCTTCCCGCGATATAAATATCGCAAAAAACTCTCAAATTTTAACTCAACTAAAGATATATCTCGTATCAAAGCGTATCATCAGCCGAACTTATCCCCTAAACGTCGCTTTACGCAAGTACCTCTGCCCAAGTTTGGCATGCAGCGTGCTCAACCGCTGACGAAAAATGCCGATGCTTCGTCGTCTCCCTTCGAAAACAGGGCGCTGAGTCATGTTCTGCTGCTTGTTGCCCCTGGTTAGTTACGGGACGTAACTTTGGTATCATGGATAGATAGATATCAGCTAATCTGACGAAGGAACTAAAATAGAACCAAAGAGATATCACCCTGTGAACGAAGTCAGTCATCACATGTGCTACTGGTGAGATGGGTGACGGATTTTGACTATGAAAAATATACCGATAACTTTTTCGAAAGTAGGTTATGGTTTCATTTTATGGCTATCAACATCGATATCTACATAATACCCCGCAAGCCGCCGAAAGGGCGTGTGGCGGGGGCTGTCAGGTCACCACCCATAAAAGAGAACAAAATTACATGCAAAATCAACGCATCCATGTTAGCCTATACCTCCAGTGGGATACATTCATGCAAAAATTCTTTCAACTTACAAGCATGCAAATACATACACTATAACTAACAAACAATTGCACCTTATGACGAGGTAAAAAATTTATCCAACAACGTGCAAGCTAGAATTTGACATGTAAGAAGGCAAAATTCCACTACCACATGGACATGAAACATACAACGGTCATATCCATATCCTCCCCCAAGGACATGGCAGACAATGTGACCCAACGCTGTAGGGAGCAGAAGAGTCCCCCAAAGGAGAGGAATGAGGGATGGAAGGGGAAACTTAAAATCAGACAAAGCAGAGTAAGGAATATGGTAAAGAGCACTACATGATTTAATGGCATTCTGATGCAGTCATGCGGAAAGAAAGGGTTTTGACTGCAAAACACACCAGGTTAGTGAAAGTGCATGCAATTGAGTAGAACTAATTATTCCCTAGGCGCTGAGGGTGACAAGTGGCATTTTTGCTACCTATAACCCTAGAAGAGTATACTAAATTATTACAAAGTATCCATATGGTTGTCTTAGAGTGTCAATTCATTTATTTATCCTGTAAAATGGTTGACTTAGAAAACAAGTCGCCTCCAAATAATTTACTCTAATTATCGCAATTTGTCAGTTATGGAAGACGAGAAAACGGATAATATTGGGAAGAATCCGAGTTTAACGTGGTGGAGTGAGAGATGCTCTCGGCACGCGACGCTAAATGAGGCCGATGCCAATGAAAACCACTCGAGGGACCATGGAGCGCCGGGCAATTAAACACGGCCGGCACCCTTACATGCTGTCATCTTTGTTATTAAAAGGAAGGCTGGAATAAGACATGAATAATGGAAAAGGGAGGAAGGAAAACATTGTGCTTGCAGAGGAAGTAACTTAGAAGCCGTAATTTCATGTGTGCTTCCGCTGAGAAAACACCACTTAATCCGGGCGCTAATGAAGAGGTTCCAAGTTCAAGCGGTGCCGAGTCAGGAGTAAGGACAGCGGGAGTCCTAGGTCCCAGAGGTTCAAGAGCGAAAACGTTTTTTATTTTATTTCTTTGTGAATTTCCTTGCCACGAGATGACGTTATCTTTCTCGGAAATGGCCTCCGGAAAATTCCCAATTAAATCCCTTGTAATCTCTCGCATCCGTCACTGTGGTCGCCGCTCTCCACTCCCATTCGCACTCCCCCTCTCGCCCGCCCTCATCGTTGGGACCCCATCTCCCGCGTCGCGGATGCCTGACCTCCGCCTTGACCCTGGCCGCGACAATAGCGCCACCCTGCGCTGCAGTTACCGATCCCATCGAAAAGGCAAAGAAAGGCCTCGACTGTCCTTCGGCCTAACGATAGAAGTGTACCTTACGGTTGAAATTAATTTGCAATATATGACACGCATGCCGTAAATTTTTATGACCAAAAAATATGAATAAATTTGTATCCCACCGGGAATTATGTAGTAACACACTCGAAAATATTTCTGATATTACTGAAAAAAATATTGCCTAATCATTGCATTAAAATCTCATTCACTGCAATATAATTATTAGCGAAACACTTCGATACAAAAGAATTATCAACAACTTGTCGATAGTGTCTTGCAAGGATAATAAATGAAAAATAGAAACATACACGGTACCATGCAAGCCACCACCAGGGTTTGTGGCGGTGGGTGATTGCATACCAGATTGCTTTCGACTCAAAATACTTTTCCCCCCTAGCACATTCGGATGAGGTAACTATACTATATTCTGATTCTTACGGTTCGGGGAAAAATGACATCTTAAATCTATCGCATTTACATTTAATTTCCCTGATTTTCTTTACATGATAGACATCTCCAGCCATCGTACTGCGATGGGGCTAACAATACATTTTCAACATCATCGCCAAACAGACATCCTTCCAATTTATGCAAGAGGTTTAACCTGTAATTAAACCTTCGCTCCATTAGTGATTCCCAACCTACCACCTCTAATAATTTTGAGGCGCTACTCAGAATGTCACGACAACGTTTCACAAATCTAGCTCCTCTACGCTGCACGCGATCTAATTCAGCGATCAATCCAACTCCGTGAGGATCCCATATACCCAACACGATCCTATTAGTAACTGGTGGAATAGAATATTTTCTGCGGCTTGTACCGATGCTGGAAATTTACTGTAAATTAATTTAAATTTAGATGCTCATTAATTTTATCGATATGTACATTAAATGCTTCTAAATTTGCTTTGATCCTACTTTGTACCAAGTTTAACTACCGCTAGGGTGTGAGGCAGCGACTGTTTCACAGCACCGGGCTCGCAGCGTCAAAAAATAAGTTTTGCTTAATTGTTAGTCATCATAAGCTTGAAAATATCTTAAATACTGGCGTTTTATCAATTACAGATAAATCCTCCACGGTATCTCGGTGTGAAAATCTTCAATGACGCAATATGAAAGACGAGCTTTTACAAGGACATTAAAATAAAGGTTATGAGAAATAATGGTAAGGGAAAAGACTGCTTAGTATAAAACAATACTTATTTCCTCCCCAGCGCGATTTTTTATTTATTACAGAGGATTTATTAGGAATATCACATCGAAAGCACCGGGATACCTTCAACTCGAAACTATTCAGCCATTCAGCATGATGAAAAGAAAAGCCCTCACTTCGCTCATTAAACAAGAAATTATATAGAAACGGGGCTGATGCGAAAGACGTAAACAGAAAAAAGGAGAACGAAGACGAAGTGGAAGGCCTTGAAATGAAGAAGTCGAACCATTGCCCAGTCTGACACCACCCCAAAGTCAAGGAATCCTTGGCTGTAAACGTGAATTCTCTTTCCAGGGAAGTTATCCGACCGGCGTGGGTAACTAGCTGCACGAGGTGAAGAAAAGGGAGGAAGAGCATGGAGAAGGCGTGTGCTCAAACGAGTTTTTCCGTTTTCCTCTTCCACTCGTCGTTGAATGTCCACCCGACGTTCCTTCGTTACAATACGGCGATTGTCTCTGAACTAAAATCGGAGCACTACGTAACGTCGAATCTCTACACTAAATTCTGAAGGAACACATTAATATATTACCATGCAAGGATAGTAAACGTCTTCTCTCTATTTAAATTTTGATATTCATAAATCGGAAAAAAGAAAATAAACAGAAATCAATAAAAAATTCGCAAACTAACAAATGCAGTCATCCACACTAAAGAGACTAGGTATTTTTCCACAGATTGTTATAATTTGTATATATATATATATATATATGAATATGATTTTATTATTTTTATTAATTATTTATTTTTACTATTTTTGGTATGGATAATAAATTCTTCCACGAAATGAAGTCTGAAACAGTAGAATATAACGAATGCAGATTCTATAAAATATCTGGGCATCACTTTTACACATGATCTCTCATTGAGTTAACATATTAGACCGACTTATGGAGAAGCTAACCGAAAATTAGGATTCGTCAAGAGGGTATTGGGGAAATGCGATGAGAAAGAGCGACGCTGCTTCTCTTGATGGACCTCACCTGGAGTATGCACCTCTCTGATCTGGGATCCTCACGAGGCAAGTTCAACAAAAGAATCGCGTGCGGCGTAGGGCAGCGAGATTAGTCAAAGGAGCTCATAAGGCAGGAAGAAGGGTGGCGAAAACTTCGAAAGATTTGACGTGGAATCCCATCGAAAAAGGAAGATTAATTTTTAGACTAAATATCTCAGGTAAATTTGAAACTAGGCAGTTTTCCTAAGGCGTCCATTAAATTTTTATAATCCCAAATTACTATGGAGGACATAATTATCCATTGAAGATTAGAGAGATGGACTGTAGAACGAATCCCCCATCTTCGGGACTCACCCACTGAATCACTTCTTTCCTCGCTCTCGATTTGTAATCTCTCCACTCTACGTCCAAAACCCATGCAAAACACCCTTTTCTCCGTTAACGACTGTCCTGAACTAATTTCCCTAATCAATTTCAGAGTTCCCCCTCGAATTACCAGCGATCACTCTTTATTTCACCAATCCGTTCCCAGATTGTCCCTCGCCCAACGTTCCCTTTTCTTCCGTTTCCCCGCATTACTGGATTCCCTTCCCGAAAGCATTGACCCACTCTCACTACCAGCCAACGCATTTATAAACCTTTCTCCGACGCATCTCTCTCTCTCGAAAGAACTAGCACATTCACTCTCACATCCCGGTGATGTTGCTTTGTTTTTACTGTTTGCTATTTCTATGAAAATAAAAATTGTAATAACGACGCTAATTATAGTATTGTTGATGTTTGTGTCCTTACAAGTTGCTGTTATATGTGTCACTATAAATAGGATATCCTGCTGTATGTGCACAATTTTTACCAAATAAAATAAATAAATACATATTTTTAAAATGACGTAGTTTTCCGAAAAAAGTTAAGAGGCATTAACAGCGGCTACTCACATCAAGTAGGGATTAAATAGAATCATCATTACGTACATACGAGGTGTGTTAAAAATTTAACGAGAATTTAAATTTTTCGGACAATAATATTTATGTATTCTTATACATTGATGTTGTCACCTTCAAAGTAGTCCCCATTGGAGATTATGCACTTGTGCCAGCACTTCTTCCAATTCCCGAAACACTTCTAAACTCAATCTTTGAGATAGCCTTTAGTTCTTTCAGCGATGTGCTTTTAATGTCATCTACGGCTGTAAAACGACGGTCATTCAAGGTTCTCTTAATTTTTGGAAATAGGAAAAAGTCACACGGAGCCATATCTGGCGAATATAGAGGCTGGGACATCGTTACAGTATTGTTTTTGCCCAAAAATTCACGAACAAGCGATGAAGTGTGAGCTGGTGCATTATCGTGGTACAAAAGTCATGAATTGTTTTTCCACAGATCCGGGGTTTTTTTCGGATTGCTTCACCCAAACGGGGTTGAACTTGTAGGTAGTACTTCTTTTTGACTGTTTGACCTGGCGACAGGAATTCATGATGCACTGTGCCATTAAAATCGAAGAACACAGTGAGCATAACCTTCACGTTCGACCGCGAACTCTTGTCGAGCCTTTTTCGGTCTTGGCGAACCAGAATGCCTCCACTGGGATGATTGAGCCTTAGTTTCAACGTCATACCCATAAACCCATGTTTCGTCACCTGTTACAATACTACGTTTCAGTAATTCTGCATCGTCATTTACTTTATTTAGTGACTCCTGAGCAACTTCCATTCGCCGCTGTTTTTGTTCAAAATTCAACAATTTTGGAACGAATTTCGCTGCCACGCGTTTCATACCCAAAAAATTGGAAAAATGTCATGACATGATCCAATCAATATGCCAACGTCATCAGAGACCTCTCTAATTCTGATTCGGCGATCGTTCATAACCATTTCTTTCACTTTTTCCACGTTTTCATCGATTGTTGATGTGCTGGGGCGTCCAGGGCGTTCGTCATCTTCAAGGTCTTCAAGGCCTTCTTGGAAACGCTTATACCACTCGTAAACTCTTGATTTACTCACAGCAGACTCACCATAGGCCTTTGTTAACATTTCACACACTTTTTTACACTTTGATTAATTTTTTACGCAAAATTTGATACCAATTCTTTGATCCATGCCTTTTAACAAACGAAAATCGCCGAGCTTATAAAACACGTCTAACCTTAGTGGCTGTCACAGATAAAGTCCACAATGTAAAAAGCTGAAAGTTTTATCATACTTCAGGGGCATGTATGCCAACATAATAAAAAAGTTTGAAAATCGGACTCTCCAAGCCCGCGAAATGAAAAAATTCTCGTTATGTTTTGAACACACCTCGTGTATGCATGTGTGTGTATGTATGTGTTCAGCATAAAATCCGTTGACCATAAAAATAAATTCCACCTCCAGTTATTAAATTCCCACCGTCTTCCACACCATCCAAATACCCATCCTTCCAGGTCTTCCCTTCCAGCGTGGCCTTCAACAACTCTCACTCCATGCACGTTGTACGAATACATGCATGTCCGTCTTCTTCGGATTTCACCCAGCAAAGCCTTGCCCAGCCCCGTATTCTACACCTACATTTACATAATACCCCGCATGCCGTCGCAAGGACGTGTGGCAGAGTCACCAGCCTCTCTACATGTATAGTATTCCCCCTATTTCCTCATGCACCTAGCACCCCGCGATCCGCAAAAAACCGCGCGGAAAGGAGGCGACCGAACACCATTCATGCAACATGCCTACATATATTACAGCTATCAACAATGTCAAAACAGCTGTCAACAATTAACTGAACATTCAAACTGGACGAACTTTTCGGCATAAGAGAGAGACATAAGGCCCAACATAACGCCACAAAAATATCGAAAATCAAATAAACGTAACTCGAGGAAATTCAAAAATTTGTGATACTCTTTGAACAGACATCGTATATGCAAAACCATTACGGAAGCTGATGTTTTCCAGAATCATTGGGCATTTTCCACGTAAACTTATCTCTATTGTGGTGTTTAAACCAATTTTTCTTTACGATTAAACTCTGTCTCCTGCAAAACTCGATCGCTTTCTTATCATCGTAATTCCTTTCCCCTAATCCGTAGTCCCCTGCCTCACCCTGCATCATCTTTTCCTTCGCTTACCGCCGCGTTCCAGTCACGCATCACTACCAAAGACTTCCTTCTAGGATCACCCGAAATTACTCTTCTAATTCATCGTGCGCTATATTTCATCCCTTCCATGATTGCTTTTTGGCATATTGACCCGAAAAATGACCAAGTTCGTTAGTTTTAACATTTACTTACACGAATAATATACTATCACTCACCTGCCTATGTTTGCTACGTCGTATTTACACGTAGAAATTGTAATTTTCTTTTATTTTGAAAGTTATCTTTATCGTAATAGTCACCCTGGCTGTTCTTAGAGACGTTGGGGGAAAAATAAATATGTTACTCTAGCTCTGCCTTATATTAAAGAGGTCGGTCATATAAGTTGATTCTGATTTCTAAACTCCGTTAGGTAGTCATAGGTCTTCCTCGAGACAATGATGTTATTCAAGTTATCCAATGAACGCACTGCCAAGGAAAGGAAAATATGGAAAAAGCTGACGTCAAAACCTTTAAAATGTATGCATATAGAAGGGTGGTAAATACAGAATGGAGACGTCCTAACCGCTGCCGAATTGGATCAATGATCGGAAATTCCAGTTTTCTAATGATTAAAAGAAAATGTATTTCAATTATAAGCATATTTCAATTATAAAACACACGCCCGCAGGTTTATTTATAATTAATGATCCTAGGAAAATGCTCCTTCGTAGGAAAGGACCTATATGATTCATTTCAGACTCAAGTGACAAGATACAAATGTTATAGTTTTGCCACCATGGTGTTTTATAGCTGGATATACCACGGAGACGAATTGTACCTTTGAGGAATGAGGGGAGACATTTTTTTAACATGCTCCAAATAGAATAACTGCTTGTTGATTAATCGGTTTTAATCAAGTCCAAGCTCTCTCCTACAGCGCTTCATTGACATGAGACACAAAATCATTGCTTCGATGCGAGAAATTCCCCTCCTCGTGACATGCCTGATGCCTTCCCCTTTCTTAATTGCCGTCCAAGTCGATTCTTCAATGTACGTCAACAGTGTCGTCTTCCCCCAGGGCCTCCTTCGCCGAGGGTGAAGTCATCCCTTCACAACCTCCAACTGCCTGCAATCCGGACCTCCTCCCATCAACTTGTTATTCTTGGCCCTTCCTCTCTGCCTTTTGTTCTCCCCTTTCTTTCACTCCACCGCGATGATGAGGCCGTCAATCCGTTCCTTCGGATCCCCGAGTAATGCAAGCGACGCAATGCATTGTCTCGCAAAACGACAACACGGGGTGCGCTGCCGCGCGATGCCCCCTGACGAGAATCGATTAATTCTTCGGACAACTTTTTCGGGCGATCACGTCAGAGATAAAAAGGGCTAGGGGCTCCCTTAATGGCACCAAGGACATCGCGTACGAGGCAGAAGACATGCTCGAGCCGGAAGTAGATTCACCTTAAAAGATGAGTAACAGAACCATAATTTTATCTTCTTCAAGCTATTGATACGTGTTCACAATCAGCCGATGGGGAGAAGGAATCGTGCATTCAAGATGTCACTCATTAATAGAAGCTCTGCATGAAACGATTTTAACTAGGAATTGGAGGAATGAATGGCATGACGAATAATTCATTCAAGTGCCACATCAGAATGAGATGACGATTAGCAACGAGCCCACTTGCCTCAAATAATAGGAGTAATTCAGATTAGTATTAATGTACTCGTACACATGGGTAAAGGTATCATTTTCAAAAGTTTAAATTTCGATTTTCGCCCAAGGCGAACTGTGCGAAGTGGTTGCACTGATTAGGCACTGTTTAAACCAATTTACGTGAGTAGCATAAAATCTTACTGCGGGGAAACGTTTCGGAAAACTGTCATGGATTGTTTTGGATTTCCATCGCCCAAAATGAACTCCCCGAAATGTTTTGCTATTAGTGCTTCAATGCTTTTGAACTCTAATGCGGGAGAGGAAATTGAACTATTAACTAAACTCCTTCGATTAAGTTAGACAAGAACGAGAGTGTAGGATCATCTTCTTCCTGAAATATACGTACATCTACTTTAAAGACGTATTTTGAAAATCTGGAGACCCTGTGGTGTTCCTTTAAATTGAACAATTAACCGATAATTCTTTGGACCAAGGGGTCACTCTGAGGAGGTCGGTGGGGAAAGCAATGGCCCGCGAACAACGAAGTGGTCTGAAAGAAGCGGGCCTCCTTCCAGAGTGTATTTATGTAACAGTGCTGCACTAATAAAAATAAAAATTAAATTCTTAAAAATCACAAGTGACTAATTAGCGGAAACAAAGAAAATGTTAGCAAGAGCTATGCCTAAATGGTACCCTATAAAACACCAATAAGGTGTGTGGCAGAGGTGATTAAAAACAAAGTATGCAGAGTCAGAAATTTAGTTTTTATCTAATTGTTAGTTGCCAATCAATATGAACCGTAAAATGATTCAAATAATGGAGATAGTGCTATTTTACGTACATGCGCTTTTGTATTTAAGTGGGGAATACTCCTCTGCGCATGCAAGACGAGCTTCTAGTGTCTAGAATAGTAAAATAAAGGTTACATGAAATAATGAAAGCATACTAGGCTACTTAGAATGACCAATGAGAAATGCTTTCTTCCTCTAGCGCTGTCGTTTGCAGCTATTCAAATCCTTTGTTTGTGGCAAATATGGAATGTTTAATTTATTGATATCTCCAATCTTTCATCTTACGTTTATATTTACACAAATACCACGCGATCCCCACCCGGCGTCCTAACGTCCCTCGCCGTGCGCCCTTGTGCTAGGTGGGGTGTAGGTGAATGGGTAGGCAATGTTCACAAATTCTATTGTACGATATTTGTGAATTGCCCGCCCGGGAGGCGAAGAATACTGACCGGCAATAAGTGTCTGAATTGCATTTGTGCCTGCCCTCTTTCAAAGTATTTTCTTGTCGTCTTTGTGTGGGCACAGGAGTAGCTGTAATACTCGTAGCATACGAGTATTGCAGGCATGTTGCATGACTGGTGTTCGGTCGCTACCTTTCCACGCGGTTTTTGGTGGATCGCGGGGTGCCAGGAGCATGAGGAAATAGAAGGAATGTATGTAGAATGGCTGGTGGCCCACCAACCCCTATCACACTTCCTTGCGACGGCTTGCGGGGTGTTGTGTAGATGTACGAGATTTACTCGTAGATGTACACCTTCCGCGGAACCGAAATCAGTCGCTGGCGTCCAAAATCGGACGCCCCCCCTCGTGCTCTCATTCCACGTCCCGAGTGGCGCCATCGACCGGGTGAATGCCATCGGCCAATCACCTCCGTGAACACGCCTCGCGAGTCCACCTGTCACCTTTTCCTCTAACGAGCCACCCATTCCAGCGGCGCACGTCGACTGAACTCTCCTAGTTGGTAGACTCCCGTAAAAAATTACCATTACTCTCTCTTTTTAAGCAGGCTGATCAACGTGAGGGTTTAGTTTGATACGTGAGGGTAGAACCAACTTCGCACCTAGTCCCTGCATGGGGTGTTGAATTCATACATTGAAAGAAGATTTCCTTCTCATTATCGTAGGAGGGAGTTTTCTCTCACTTTCGCAACTGCAGTTTCCGAAATTGGGGCCGAAACTTTACACAATTGGTACGCGGGCTGTGCCCCGTACCCTCAGATCAATATCCTAAATCTCTCTCAACGTCCCACCATTGTCGTGATCGGTTGGCTACGTTCTCAGAGATGGTCGCTTAGTGGGCAGAGCTCGGCGTTCTCCTCCGGACCGAGAGGACTCGGGTTCAAATCGCTAGCGGTACCTTTGAACAGCCCCATCTAAAATCCAACGCTTGCGATTTTTCGGGTACAAACTCTCCCAGGCCCAACAAGGAAAGGAACTGGATCCTAAACTCGTTCAGAATTTCCAATTTCGCAGGGCATAAAACGAGAACTAGCCGTCTCTTTGTGAAAATTTCCATTACTGTGTAAAAATTATTTTGTACTGTTTGTCTTTTACTAGATCCAGTTTCAACAAACGTAACATGGTCAGCAGTAGCTGTAACCCAAGCCGTATTTTGTAGTTGCAACTGCTGATGTGTACGAATGTTTTGAAACCGTATAATGTGGAGGGAAAAATGCTACTGGAAAAAGGTAACGTAATTTTTACCGAATAGTTGTAGGGTATAAGCTCGGAGATATTTCACTCGTTGGCAATCAAATAACATCAGGCTAATTACTATAATTTAATCTGTATAAATTATCTCCCAGTAAATATTAAATCTCAGATAAGACTGGTTGCAGACGACTGTATTATCTACAGGAAAGTCTAGATTGACAGCGATCGCGACGTACTGGAAAGGGACGTTAATAAAATGACGGATTGGGTGACGAATAATGGGATGGATATTAATGTTAGCAAATTTAAATCCATCACTTTTAGTAACAAGGTAAATGGAACCAATAGGGACTACAAATTCTCCGAAATGTCATTCCTCGAAGTGATAGCTGTAAATACTTAGGCGTGTATTTAACCGAGGATTTAGGATGGGGGCTAAACGTCGAATACATTTTCAAGAAAGCTTTCAAAACTCTGCATTGGGTGATGACAAACCTCAAATGGAGCATTATAGCAACTAACGAATAGGCGTGTAAGATCCTGGTAAGACCAGATTTGGAGTGCTCATCTCTTGTATGGGATCCGTACGAAGGAGAGCATATTACAAAACGGGAGAAGAACCAAAGATGGGCTGCCAGATAATCTATGTCTGGCTTCTATGCTTCTTTGACTGAAGAAGCATAGAAGGATGGTGAGTGTGACTGAAATGTTAAAAACGCCGGGCTGGGAGCCTTTACAAAGTAGAAGAAAAATAAGCAGACTTTTTAGAATGTTCCGCATTCTGGCGGGAGAGAAAGCTTGGGCAGAACAGAGGAAAGAGGCGGGAAATACAAATTTTATGGGGAGAAATGATCACAAATTCAAGGTAAAAAATGCCGGGCACAAAGAACGAATTTAAAAAATTCATTTCTTAATAAAACGATTGTTGATTGGAACAGTTTGCCGGCAAAACTATTTGAGCCCTTTCCTAACAGAGTGAATACATTTAAGGAAAGATGTAAACAATTTATTTCATAATTTGATTGATGTGCTGTGTAAAATTGTATGTCACAGTTTACCTTTGATTTTTTCTTGTTGATTGGGAAACCGGTGTTGATGAGATGGGGATTTTCTTCTTTTTTAATGTGTTTACATTGATTCACGGTCGTAGCTACGTTCCTTGTATATTTAAATTAGAGATTGTTGTTTGGAGGTTTCCTTTAAGTGTATTTTTTTTGACTGATTTTATTTATTATCTTTTGTGATATTGATTTGATTTGAGATTTCATGTTAATTCTTTCAAGGGAAGTTGATTGGGACTTGCGCACCACCTGACATTGTCTATCTGCACAAGTGAATTTTAATAATAATCATAATAATATTTCTTCACTCATTTTTATCATTCAAAGGAGTAACATTTAGATAAATATATTAGTCCCTCATACTTTTACTTAATCGCACATTCTCATTCAAATGTGAAATCATAGACTGTGCAAAACATTTTAAAATAAATTTTATAGTAACTACGAAATTCGCCGCGCGGCATTATTTCCCGATAAACACACACGTGCCGTCGTGGAGACGATTTGGCGAATCTGATCCCAAGAAAAAGAAATCTCCAAGGGCACTCGCTCCTTTCCGCGTCTTCCGCCAAATGCGGATAACCAATGACGGATTATAGCTAACTATAGGCCCTGGACCCACGAGGAAGCAGCGGGCCCTTCAAGGCCGCCGCATGCATTCCGAAATCCTTTTCAAAAGAGTGTTTTAACGAAACGGACTGTCCGGCGGTGAACCTTCTCAATTCCCCGAATGAGACCTTTTTCACTCGGATCCCATGCACTACATGCATTTTCTAAATGAGGCCTTACGAAATCGGGGTAACAACATTCCTTGACTATGGAGTCACTTTTGCCGAAAACGCGTCTAATAAATCCCAATTTTTTATATGCTTGCCCGCAGACTTTACGTATGTGGGTCCCCCGAGTTCAGTCTTTAGTGATTACAACACCTGTGTGTTTTACCGTATCAACTACTTCTAGGTGAACTCCAGCTAATTTGTAAGCAAATCCCGTGGATCTTTTAAAGAATTCTACCATCGAATATTTATTAGTCTAACGACAATCCCAATTTTGAACACCATTAAATAATACAATCTAGATCCTGTGCTAGAATTAAACGATCCTCATCCCTAGATTTCTCCCGATAAATCACCGTGTCATCTTCGAACATCCTAATCTTACTTTTCACTTTGCGGTACAAATCGTGAAAAAATCAAGAAAAGCAGCGGCCCGATTACACTTCCCTGAGGTACCCCCGAGGTCACTCGTACGCTGGCGGAACTAGCGTCGTCAAGTACTACCCTCTGTTCCCACTGTGAAAGAAAGTCTTCAATCCAATTTATTGCGCCCTTGTTTATACCTGCGACCTTTAATTTATGAATGAGTTTTGAATGAGTCAATGTATGAGTGAGTAAGGGAACCTTATCAAATACCTTTTGAAAATCTAAAAAGATTGCATCCACTTGCCCACCACTTTAACCCGATAAAAGTAAGTCATACATGCAGGTGAATAATCTTAATTGGGTCTCGCATGAGCGGGTCTTCCCGAATCCGTACTGATTTTTACTTAAAAAGATATTGTTATCAAGGTATCTCATTATGGAACAGACAAGTATGTGCTCCAAAATTTTGCAAGATACAAAAGTGAGAGAAATGGGTCTGTAATTACTGGGGTCCTCCCTGTCACCACTTAAAAAAAGGCGTAATTTGTGCGATTTTCCAATTCTTAAGAACTTTGCACATTGTGAGAGATTTGTTAAATATAACTTCGAGGTCCGGAGCGATGTTAGGAGCTAAGTGTTTTGTCATCCTAAGTGGTATATTTTCGGGACTCGGAGATTTGTTGGGTTTAATCTCATTGAGTAATTAGACAATTCTGTGTTCGTCCGCTGTTATTTTTGGAGATTTTCGGTGGCAAACAACATCTGAAAACGCTTAGGAATATGTTCTTTCCACGGGTACTGCTGAATTTGTACTGCTTGATGGAGGGAAATTCTTTAAACCAATCGTAATAAGGAATTACAAGATTTGCGATCAAGGGTCCGAAATTTAACGCTATTGTTGTCGCAATCGATACCAAGGAGGTTAAGATCACCACCAATTATGTTGTTGCTGTTGTTATTTTTACGTGTAAATTTGTATATTTGCTCAATGAGGGTATGACATTTTAACATCTGAGTCTAGTGGTCTCTAGAAGAGCTTACGTTAATGTTGGGTTCATTAGATCGCAGTAAGGTGCACCAAACACTTTCTATGTTATTATTTTCAAATACACACTGTCTGTTTTTAAAACCACTTTTCACTGGCACGAAAACTCTTCCTCCGGGTCTTGTTCCTCTATCGTGTCAGTTAACTGTGAAATCTATTGGGAAAATTTCTTGGTCGTTTATATATCATTACACAGGCAACTCTCTGTGCCTAATACTATATCAGCGGAATAACTTTGGATTATGTGCTCGAGATCCGCTGTTTTATTTCTGAGGCTTCTGCAATTTGGTACAAGGATAGATAGAATATTTTTATTTCGAATGATGCCCGTATTTGCGTCTGACCGTAATTTAGGACGCGTTTGTGGAGAAGTGAACGTCAAATGTCTTTCCATATCAATACCATAGTTGTTCGTTTCTTTTATGTTTTTTAACCATTTTATCGGCGCTAGTCCCAGATATTAACGACCCATTAAATGACCTACTCTCTATCCTAAAAAAGGTGGTCAAGTATCCTATCCGCTACCTTATTCACCCTTTCCGCCGGGTGATTCGACCCCAACTCGGTTCGTGGGTGTCGTGCACGATCGGAGGGTTGCCCTTAGGTCGACGAAGGAGGCTCCTATGTCCGAGCAGAAATATAATGAGGAAACCCACCGTCACATCATTAACCGGCCAGCGTAATATTGCGCGGCGACTCGTGGCCATAGCTGCACCTTAATTTTGACTCGCTCGGATGACCTTGACTGCAATCGATAGCGGCTAGTGTATGATGGATCAAAATATGTCATTGACCTTGAAGGCACAAGCAAAAAGAAATTTTGAACTCGAGACATAGATTTACCGTATTGATAGGTAAGGATGAAAAAACCTATGGCAGCCTTATTATATTTATAAATTGCGTGCGAGTCTGTCCTCCCGAGGAACTTATCATCGCGCTTCAGTTTTTTCAAAGCCGAATTTGTAAATGTTTTTTACAAACGCCGCACTTCAAAAAACAACTTACTATGGCGATTAAAGAGAGAAGACCAATCACTGCAGCTCGTTCGCGTCCCCGAGTGCCTTATAATGGAAATCGTTAAAATGTATCCCCGATTGAGGTCACTCAATATTATTCTGTGCCTAAGCGGAGATGAGGCCTTAGTCTGGTTCTTTATAGAGGCTACTTGCAGCTTACGCTCGGGATACGCCCGCTTCCAGGCTTCAAAATGGCGCGTTCTGGGTGACATGCCTGTACGGTTGGACACGTGTGTGTGCGTAAGTCCGCAGTCGTCGCTCAGAGGGATGATCCGCGGTGTCGGCCTTCGATGCGATGTGTTCGCTGCGTGGTGGTCATGTAAATGTGGTCAATCGAAATGGAGGCCAGCGGGTTCTTCTCCTTAACCAAGTACCCAAGGGAAAACTTTTCAAACCGGAATACACGCAAACGCACGGAAATATTTTTAACAATCAAATGACCTAAAGAACCATTCCAAAATTTCAATAATGTGCCTAGCGTTGTACTTCTTAAATCAATGCATTGCGTTTATATAAACATTCTTCCATTCAAAATTTTGTCCACCAGAAAATCGCCGGCCCAGCTACACCATATGAGGTTATGTTTATTGGGATCGCAGGCTTCTAAAAACTTGCCTCAAAACATTTCCTGATACCTGGTTCTGATTCTACTCAAAGCCGGTGCCTTAGCAACCCCTAACCCACGCTTTGGCGGTAGTTTGCGGGGTGTTTCATGATTTCAGGAAATAATTGATACTAATATCAAACCAGGATATCAAAGCAGGAGGATAGACGTAGATTGGAGGCTTTTGAAATGTGGGTGTGGAGAAGAATGGAAAAGGTGAAATGGACCGAAAGGAAAACAAATGAGGAAGTACTAGAAATGGTGGGGGAGGAGAGGGGTTTGTTGAGAGAAATCCTATGGAGGCAGGAAAAATGGATGAAGGGCGTATTGAGCGGTAGTGGAATGTTGAAGAGGGTAATAGAGGGGAGAATGTTGGGCAAGCGAGGTAGGAACAGGATAGGGATGTTGGACGAGATGAAGGGAGGAAAGAAGTACACCGAGATGAAGAGGGACCTGATATAGATTAGTTTGCTAGGTGGGGAGTCACAAAATGTTTATTTGATAGTTGTGTCCATCCAAAAACCTACCTTAACCGGTAGATTACCTTAAAAAAAAAAATATCAAACCACAGTAATTGATCCGAGAGTGGAGAGTAGGGCACATCACATCTCGCCAAGTAGTACGCCGTGAAAATCCGCATAGTGTGTGGGAGAGGTGAGTTCCTTTCCCATTGCCGTTTGCCATTTCCCAGGCGGTTCTTTCACTCCTAAATCACGTAGAGTTTTGCTTTTATTTTAGGTGCCGGCGTCCCGAGGAAAAGGCGCTTTAGCCAAACGATTTTATCGATTAGGTCACCTGACTTATGAGCAATTTATCAAAATAATATCTAAGAGCTAGACATTTTCAATCCTTGTTCACTGGTGCGTCAAATCTATTTTTTTAGCTGATGCCTATGATTGTGGTGGCATTAAGGTCGTGGAAAAATCTGGATTTATATTTATACTTCCATGTAAAATTTTCACGGTCAACAGAGTGAGAGAAAAACAAGGTTGTGCAATATCCAGGATGTTGAGCGCCATTTAAGTACTCCTCTGATCTGTTGCTGACGCACTGGGTGAATTTGATCTATTCATTTTTTCTGGAAAGTCAGAATGAGTGGTGACGTGGGTAAAGCACCAGTTTCTGAGGCCGAGGGTCAAGGGTTCGGATTCGGTGACTCGGTGACAAATCCACACCGTTACCCCGGCACACGAAAACTGCCCGGAGATCTTCTGTTCCTCTGAACGAGAGTGCTTACAGGGTGAGGTTCACAGACAGGTGAGGTCGACCCAGAAAGCGATTCGTGGGGAAGAATCTACCGACAATAACGACACTATTTTTGGCAAAAGAACCGCAAAAATTCTGGAGTGAGCTTAACATTTAGGTGCACTCAAAATTAACGTTATTGGTGTCCATAAATTGTGAATTATTCATATTTTAATATACCTACTACATTCTTGGGAGCGTTAAAAATTGCTAATCAATAGAATCCGTTGACCACAAGTTCCTGAAATTTCAACTGTAAATGAGAAACTGGGTTTGAAAACAAACTGTGTTTTAAAAATCGTTGAGCCATGACAAAAGGAATTTGACTAATATATGAATACAAAATATTACATTTTGAAGTGTGCTAGAAATTAAAAATTCGAAATGAAAAATGTCTCGTCGAAATTTAAAAAAGGAGAGCGGATTCTTTAATGAACGACGACGGGGCCGATTTAATTCAGTCTCCCTCGATGTACCGCGTTCACTTTTATCGCTTGAGATTCCCCTCCTTTGCCCCGCACTATTTCCTCCTTCAGTTCTTCATGCCTTCAACCTTCCCGACGTCTCCAAATCCTGTTCTCTTCCTTCATCCACCCTATGTTTCCCAGATTACCTGTTTTGTCTGATCCAGCAATATTTTCCTTAGCAAAGCAGCAATGAAACTCTCTCTCTCTCTCTCTCCAAGTGTGCTCAGATGCTATCCAAAACATAAGAGAAAGAGATGACGAGAGCGATGACAACGAATAATCACATTCAACGTGGAGAGCTAGCAGAACTTTATTTGTATTCTGGATATTTTTTACGTAAAATTCCTATCAATAGATATATTCCTTTTTTCAAAACTACTTCGGAAGTATAAATGAGTGCTAAATTATATTCCGCTCATTATACCAGTTTTTAGAAACCAATAAAATTACATCTTGATTTTTTATCATCTTAGTTTCTTAAATTTGTTCCCCATTGTGCAACTTAATGGCGAAATTTCAACAGGGGTACTTCCGGAATGAAACTTTTTAATCCACCATGAGCTGGGAAATCATTAATAAAATACGTACGATAGGGACAAATTTCCTCAAACACTTGCGTCAACGTTTCTTTCATTCACTGAGCTGTCAATGTGATTTCGGGCCGATTCCCGCCACCCAGGAACCGCAAGTCATCTCGCCCGTCGATCACATAGGGGATCACAAAGGAGGTGGGTCCAAGGAGGTGGGCTCCAACAACCAACTCGTGCCGTCATGACACCTGACTGCGCAGGTGAGCAGAGTATATAGATGCAGACTGCCGAGATGAATGCCGCAGGGGTTCACGGGCCTTGAAACGGCCAGAGTAGGGGGAGGAAGCCCCTAAAGGAATCGCGCATAATTATGTGCGAACCTGGGGTCGGCGCCCGAGAGCGCGGGGAGGGAGGGGCTAGCGCCGGCTCCTCAAAGCAGCCAATCGGCCACTGACAAGGGACTCGAAACCGACGACACTTGCTTGTCCCGCAGCGGTGGTGGAGTGGTGGCCGGCATCACGTGCTCCATCCATGATTCCATGAGGACAAAATACTGACTCACTAAGTTACCCATTATAATAGTTTGAAAAAAGTGTACTTCTCCGTGTAGTCTTTTACTTTTTATGAGTGACATCTACATAATACCCCGAAATCCGTCGTAAGGACGTGTGGTAGGAGGTTGTAGGTCACCAGCCATTCTACCTACATTGCCTCTATTTCCTCATGCACCCGGCACACCGCGATCCACCCAAAATTTGCGTGGAAAGGGGGCGACCGAAAACCAATCATACAACATGACTACATAAATTACGAGTGTAACAAAGTTGGCAGCTATTCTAATGACTACACAAAGACGCCAAGAAAATACTTTGAAAGAGGGCAGGCACACATGCAATTCAAACACTTATTACCGGTTAGTATTCTACGCATTCCGGACGGATAACTCACAAGTACAATAGACTTTTGCACTAATACATGCGCCGCTGTGGGCATAGGTTTGCATGGATGTGATGATTTTTCATGTGGTTTTGTTCCCTTTTACGGTTGGTGACCTAACACCCCCCGCCACACGCCCTTGAGGCGGCTCGAGGGGACTTAGACTTGTACACATCATATGCATTCACCTACACCCCACCCGGAATAAGGGCTCACGGCGGGGGGCGTTAGGACGCCAGACTTGGAGAGTGTTTTTATTGGGAATTTGATCTAGCATACCCCTATTTTCGAAAGCATACCTTTTATTTTCTACGGCGTAGGCAGACACCTGAACTCTATTTTAGGCACAAATGTACGATAAACTGAACACATACTATAAGTTTTGAATCGCGGATTCAGGAGAGGGAAGTCAGGAAAAAAGTCAAAATAAAGTTAAATTGGCATTTTTTTATGTATTGCAATGCCGAATCAGATATCACATACAACTCACAATAAAGGTGATTGGATTATCTTGCAGCAACTATTTGAAGGAAAATCTTCCCATTATGTTTTCATTCGTTGATATACCTGTACGTATCATAGATTTCTATTCAAGTGGAAAACGTCTTAGGTAATCCTCCCGCTCGCCACGCAACGTTTTCCTTACTTTTTACAAATACGAAATAGATATCAGGCAGTCCTTCCCGATGGCACCGCCTTGCGGACGAGACAACACTCATCGACAACTCTGCTGATTAAAGTTGTAAAATTAAAATGTCCTCTAAGCCGTACAGATGGAAAGGACGGAGTTTTACTTGGAAATCTGACGGATTTCCCCGATGCTTCATTCAAAGGGTCTGTCGACTGATGCCAATAAATAGGGCTGCAATACAGGATGTGAGAGAAAATGGATGGAAATCAGGCCAAAGATAGTAAAAAAGAGGTTCCCAGTAAATGGGAAAAACCAATATTAGAATGAAATGGGATAAATGGCAAAAAGTGAGCAGGTATGAAGTAATTGGGAAGTGAATTCAAGCGTTCTTTTCAAGGATTCAATTAAGGAAATCCTAAAACGAATAAGAAGTGGAGACGTGCAAATATTGTGATTCAATGAATGATGCCATAGATTGCGAGAAGAAGCCTTAGCCAAGGAATGGAGGAAGAGGCCGGAGAACAAAGTTCCTGGTGATAAAAATTCCACTGAAAACTATCGGAAGACATTAAAGAGTGATGATGATAAATGCAAGAAGCCTTAGTTGTCGGGAAGAGAAGAAAATTACTAAATATGCCATTTTGGGTGAAATGATGAGCACAGAGGTTGAGAGCAGTTGAAGAAAGCAATCGTGCGAACAAAAGAATGGATCTCTTGTTTTCAGAAGTACATCAGAACTCGCAAAGGCATGTTGCTATTGGGGAACGTTCAAAATTTGCCCTTACAACGGTTTACGTAAAGTCTCTAAAAGTAATGCCCATAATCAACTCAAGACTTACACTTGGCGCTGTTTTTGCCAGTGAAAAAAATTAAATATGCTGGAAAAATAAATTACAATTAAGCACTAAAGCTAGTAGCATGATCCAAAAGCAACCAATTACGGAGAATTATGAGATAACGCAAAGACTCGTGACTCGAAATTTGCATTAAACACAGAATTGATTGTATTGAGACGATTATGATACATCGAATACTACTATCTATTATTAATACTATTTGCAACTATCTTGTTCAAAGGCACCATGACTTCTACGGAGTGAAGTCGATAAGAGATAGGAAATTCCCCGTGATGCGAATATTTCTCAATCATTATTTTCTTCAATTATACATTTTGGTTACCTATACGGATTTTTAACACTTTAGAAAAAGATAAGTTCCATAATCGCAGATATTTCTTAAATTGCTGCGTACGTTTTATTACAAAAGTACGAAGAAACCTCAACCACCGCAGAGGGATGCATAGAAGAGTTGGCGTCTTCCGACGAACGGATGATAGTAGCACTGAAGTCATCTTTGGGCGCTTTCCTGTCCGTCGCTTCCCTGCCCCGCGCCGGGCGAGTCCCCTCGCCCTAGAGAACCTACGTATAGCCTAGACCTAGATTTTGTGTCCCACATATTTTTAAGCTTCTCCGGAAAAGGAAAAATACGTATCCCTAGCAATGACCATGAAAACAAAAAAAATCTATAATCGCCAGTTCCATTTCCTATGGCTATGATTGACCCACTTCGGTCAATCAATCGCGAGATCCTCAAACTTTGTTATTGCAACAACTACTGGTACAACTTCCGTTTTATTTTTTCGAAATCGAAATGGCTCCTCACTCTTCGGTTATCGACTGAATTCACCTCTGAGGACCGCCACGGCGCCGTAAATACCGTTAATACGCGTCCTTCGAATCACAACGATAGTGTAATATTTTAGGCATGGGCTGCTCCGGCACGCATTCTCGTCTTATTTGTTATTAATGATCGTCTTCTATGGACCGTCTTCTACATCTACATGATACCCTTCAAGACACAGCTGACATGTGTGTGTAAGAGGGGATGATTGCACACTAGGCACATAACATTAAAGTTAAATGTTGCTTAAATGATAGTTCACAAAAAATGTGTTAACATTCCAATACTAGCAATCCTTTTTACATATACGGACTAATGATTTTGCACTAATATTCTAAGTGTGAAAAACTTCTCTCCGCGTGAGAGACCAGCTGCTAGTTAATTAATAGTTCGTGGGTGACACAGACTAAGCAGCGATACATTTCTTTGCCTCTGCTAAAGAAACACAACCGGGCATGTCACTCCTCAATTAGCTAATCTTCAATTTCACATACTTCCTTCCTCCCTTCTTTCCGTCCAACGCGCCTTTCCTCGCTTGTCTAACGTCCTCCCCTCTATCACAGTCTTCAACATCGCATTGCCAATCCAAAGGTCCTGCATTCACCTTCCATAACTCCTTTGGATTTCAATCTACAAATCCCCACGCATCCCGCACCAGCTAGTTAAAAGAACAATAAAAACAATTCCTAACATTAAGTGTTCCTCGGGCTACAGCATGGCATTGCCGAGAACAATTACGAGTACACTATTGTCACAGTTTCGCGGCAGAAGAGATTTCAATGGTTATTGCATCAATATTGTCTACAGAGTGGGGCTGCAAAGATATCTTATTCGTAAAAGGCAATAGCGAAAACGGACTATGCTCCATTGGAGTGTTCAATCTTGGTGTGGTAGGGATCGTTAATTTACTTTAATTGAGGAGTTTTCGTGTCAGTGAAAAGTAGTTTTAAAAGCAGAGAGTGTGTATTCGAATATAATAGCATAGAAAGTGTTTGGTGCACCTTACTGCGACCCAATCAACGCAACATTAACTTATGCTCTTTCTTTAGACCACCAGACTCAGATGTTAAAACACTTCATACCCTCACTGAGCAAATATACAAATTTACACGTAAACATAACAACAGCAACAACATAATTGGTGGTGACTTTAACCTCCCTGTTATCGACTGCGACAGCAATAGCGTTAAATCTCGGACCCGCGATCGCAAATCTTGTAATTCCGTCTATCAATTGGCTCAAAGAAACTCCCTCTATCAAGCAGTACGCATGTCCACCCGTGGAAAGAACATAATGGACATATTTTATATGAACACATCGGAACGCATTAAAAGTGCAACATATGACGAGGGCTTGAGTGACCATAAATCCGTTAATGTAAGTTGAACAAAGAAAGAAAAAAAGATTGTTTAACCAAAAAGAAAAATGTATAATAACCGTCAAGCAGACTTTGAAACTATTTAGACGCCGACTCTAAAGCTTTCAGGTCATACATTAGGGAAGTCAAAGGGGTAAACAAACCGTGGCTTGCTTAAGGCATTGTAACAATATAATTTAAACCGATGATGAGGTAAAAGCAAAGATTCTAAAAACATTCCTCGACACATTTTCACGAAAGATGTTGCCACCGCGTATCTCCAAGAAAAAATACAAACTGAAACCATGGCAAAGATCCTAACATCGCCCCGTGCGTCAAAGTTATATTTAACAAATTTATCATAATGTGCAAACTCTTTAAGGATTGGAAAATCGCGCAAATAACGTCTATTTTTAAAAGTGGTGACAGGGAGGACCCCAGTAATTACAGACCCATATCTCTCACTCCTATATGCTCAAAATTTTGGAGCACATACCTGTAAGTTCCATAATGAGATACCTGGATAACATTGAGGTAGGAAAAATGGATGAAAGTCGTATTGAGCGGCAGTGGGATGTAGAAGAAGGTAATGGAGGGGAGAATGTTAGGCAAACGAGGAAAGGGCAGGAACAGTATAGGGATGTTGAACGGGATGAAGAGAGGAAGGAAGTACACAGAGATGAAGAGGGACCTGATGTAGAGTAGGTTGCTGGATTGTGTTTTGTTTGGAGTCACAAAATAGTTATTTTATAGTGGTATCCATCCAAATACCTATGTTAAGCGGTAGATTACCTTATAATAATATTTCAGCACCAAGGTCTCGCAAATTATTCACACTTGAGCATGCATTGGTCGCTTGGATCATGTATATAAAATTCATGAAATAGATGCCAAAACTAGCAGACTCAAGGACTCCTTCTTTCCACGGACAATACGGGATAGCAACTGTAGGGTTACAGGCTACAAAAATTCCACTTGCCACTCTCAGCTTCTAGGAAACTATTAGTTCTACTCAATTGCATGCACTTTCACTACCCTCGTGTATTTTGTCTTCAAAACCCTTCACGCATGACTGCACTTGAATGCCATTTAATAATATAGTGCTCGTTACAGTACTCCTTGCTATTCTATGCTAGTACCTATTCTGTTTTTAAGTTTCCCCTTCCATCCCTCATTTCCCTCTTTTGGGGAATCTTCTGCTCCCTACAGCGTTGGGTCGCACTCCCTACCGATTGATGGCATTGGGGGAGGAGACTGTTATATGTTGCATCTACATCTACATAATACCCCAGAAGCCGCCGCAAGGGCGTGGGGCGAGTGTGTTTAGTCACCACCCGTAAAAGAAACAAAACCACAGCAAAATTAATACATTCATAGTTGGGTTGCATAACTCATATAGCATGCATGTATAATTGGGACTGATGCGGATCTTTATGTACACGTATTGGAGGACTGTCGTGTGCATATGAACTGTGTTCGCTCCATCTTTGCCATTAATTTTGGGGAATAACTATTCGTTTTTGGGCAGTGAACTTTATTTTTCATGCTGATCTAGGCCTTGAAAGAGACGATTGAGAGAGAGAAAAAGACTGCATGGCAAAGAATTGGAAATTAAAAAAACTATATTAATAGGCGAAACATAAAGATGTTTGTTTACTTTCCTTTCGCCTGCTTTACAGAAATTGTATCACCTTCATTTTTTAGTTCATCGTGAATTACAAGTGAGTTCGTGAGTTCATCATGTTGCATGTCCATATGGTAGCGACATTTAGCTTTCCTACTTTTCAAATTCTAGCTTGCACGTTATTGGATAACTTTTTTACTGCATTCTATGGTTCAATCGCTTGTTAGTTGATGGTATATGTATTTGAATGCGTATAAATTGAAAGGATATTTGCATTAATGTATACGCCACTGTGAAAATAGGTTGTGTGATTTTGTTGAATCAAACGCTTCGTCTGGAATGAGATCTTATGCTGGAACCACCACCACCGAAGCGGTTTGCTTTTGCTCATATTGGGTAAAACTCTGAATCCATTTCCATTCAAAACTTTATTAAAAAAATAATCTAAAACATTACAGTTCTAAAATCGATGTTAATGAGGGTAATTTTGTGGAATCGCATTTCGCAGCAATGAAAAACACTTTTAAAAAATATTCCAAACCATTTCAAATACTTGAATAGCAAGGAGATCAAATGAAGATTAACTGATTTTCAAATTACGTGTATTATTAGTAGGTTGAAATACCATAGTGATTTTCATTGCGTAGATATATTTCCATTTTCTCAGGTGCAGCATAAAATATTTATGGTACTGTATATGCATGTATTTTGCCATAGTAATTGGCTAAAACCTGTGATTTTTAATCGTTCCTTTGTAAACCCAGATCAAGATCCTTCTGTGGAGATCTCTTTACAATTTTTACTGTATTATAACTACATGTTTGCATGTGTTTACTATTTAGTGTCCATCGGAGTATTAGAATGGTGGTAAAATGGAATCTGTGTTCAAAGAAGAGTTAAAATCATTAGTTCACTTAAAATAAAAGCAAGCATTGAAAACATTAACCTATATTCACATTGGCGCCAGTGGAATGTATTCAACACCGGTACGCCATCTACTGGTCAAGAACGCAATGACTTGTCCTCACCTATTTCAATGCGCTCGACGACACCTACAGACATATTGGTAAACTATGTGAAGACCACAATGCTTCATTCCTGTGGATGGTTTTGAAAGATATTCCACGAAAAAAAACGTTTTTAATGCATAGTCAAAATCAGTCTAAACTTTAAATAATTGAGGTCATATAGCATTAATTATTCTAAATGATAGATGTAATATTCTAATTCTTAAAATATAGATGATGAATAAAGTAAGATTCTTAAATGATAGTTTAATTAAAGTAATTAAATGATAGAAAAATCGAACAGATAGAACAAAAGACAAACAAACACGTCATTATGATGGGGTGCAGACCAGATATTAACGGTTATTTACTAATCATGATTTTTGTGATAATCACAATTCACAATAAATATTAAGTTAGCATTAACACAGAAATGAACAATAATAAATACATTCAAATAATATATGTATATTGAAACAATTAAGTAGTACTGAAGTAATAAAGTGAGTAATTCGCTAGTAAAGGAGAAATTTGAAACGTTTAGGAATAGGGATTTTGTAAAAGGAATAATGTAAAAGCAAGAAAATCACTAATTTTAAACTATAGTTTGCCTTTGAAATAGCGAAATCGAAAATTCTTCGTTCAATTCCCCGAACAAGTAAACTAACTCGAAATCATATAGAATATTGGACTCCCTCGTGAAAGAAGTGAAAATTTTACTTCACGTATCAATTTATGCAAAAATAAATCAGTCGTGCTTCTAACATTACACCTTTTTATTTTTTCTTTTCAATCGCTACGAAAAAATGTTACTTGCAGGAAGAGGATGTATGGTTTATTGGGGAGAAATAACAATTACACAAGACCATTATCGTGCAGCCATTACTCACACACAATTATTTACGTGAAATCATCGTCATGTAAAATGTAATTCAATAAAAGAGTAACCTACATTTATATCCTTGCCCACATCACAAGATTGAATGATGTATTTATTCTTTAATACTTATGGAAGTCTTGCAAACGAATGGTAAAAAAACCCTGCTAGTCCGCAATTCACTATTTATGATCGCAGGTGTGACAACAAATTAGGAAATGAGGAATTGCACAGTTTATGTACCATTCCTTGCAATATGGATAAATTCCAAATAAATAAGCCTGACAGTGTCAAACATAGTGGGAGTAAATCTTTAGAAAAATTTCAATAATTTAAATACTAAGAATTAACCTATTTGTACAAAAAAAGGATCACAGTTCTTCGACACCACAAAACCATAAACACAGTAATCAACCCGATGGTCGGTTTGGTAGGTGATTGTAGAGTTCACTCAGTACTAAGATCGACGGCGTGTGTATTACGCATCATTCATTCCCAGGAAGACCTGGTACCCGAAATATCACATAGCTTGGGTGGAGCTGCAGGTGCCCAGAGTGACCGGAGGGCCCGGGAATCAAACCTGGGACCCTCTGGTCAGTAGTCCAACGCTCTACCCCCTGGACCACCGCGACCCTTGACACCTCTGTACGAGCCTTGCGTGGGTCAGTGACCATCTAACAAATTTCAGATTGACATACCATTTGAGGAGTTCATAGTGCTTACTCTCTTGGAGCAATGAAATTCTTGTATGTTTTCTAAGATTCCCCGATCTGAGTGCGTTTATCTAACATAGTAATCTAATTAAATTGCATGGAATTACAAAGTAAAGTATTTCATTTCAATTATAGTAATCTAGTATGAAAATTCTTTTGCATCCAAAATCACCATAAGTAGTACTTTTCCTGTAGCATGTAACTCTATGCAATTGCCCTATGTAATTCTAAAGCAATCATGTGACCTTATCGGTCTTACTTTTCGCGCTTACGTAAATTCAATTTATAATTCTGCACAGAGGTGAACTCAATATACTTCCTTCGCTTATTTCCGGTAGCATGCACAACCCAGGGAAATGAAACGGATCATCAATCTATTGAACACAGCACAGGACCAAATTCCCTCGCCATAGGGAACGTTAGCTCCTGTGTATTTTAACGCCACTTTCACTCAAAATACATACCAACCATTTTAGTTTAAATATAATGCGAGGTCCTACGAGCAAAATCCTACGCGATAGCCATCGGCAGAATGAAAGGGAATGTTGGGTCGGATTTAACGTGATCACTGGTCACCATTATAATGTCAGTGTATGAAGCCCTGAAGATCATTCAAGAAGAAAATCTCTAGAAGCGAAAGTTGAGCTTAAAATTACAGAGAGATATACTATAAATTTCTGTAAAAATTAGTGACTTCGCTTGTCGAGTGCGACTGCATCCTTTCTGAATCCAATTTACAAATAGTCGCTCCTTGGGAAAATTGTTTGAAAACTCGACTTAACATTCTTCCGTTTCTTTGCAGCCTATATTCTTAATATAAATAATTATATTTATTATAATATTCAAATATTACTGATTCAACTGGTATGAAAAAGAATCAGCATCTACTTTCCGGGTAACCTGCTAGTCAATACGCCTCTAATATACCGACAGGAAACTTTCGCACTGACAAAGTTTTCTACAACCAGGGCTTATACCAAACCCGCACATGCTAATTAAATGCCACCCTTAGCAATGACAGCCAGGCGCGTAATTCACTTGACTAAAGCGATCGACTAATGAAAGAATTGGAAAAGAAATTGCCAGCGACGTTTAAGGCTACGCTACATTTCCAATTTTTAGTTTTCCAGATATTTCCATTACGTATAGCATACAGCAATTACATTTGTAATGTTATCCCATGATAAGGATAGGAAGTAATTAACACCCGTATTAAGTAATATTTAAGAACAATGATAGTCATCAATGACCTGGGCATTACGTGGAAGGAACAGTGACGGATGCCATTAAAGTGACCTTTGGCAGAAGGGATGGTGTACTTTCCCTGCCACTTTTGACGCACAACCCATGAGTGCTTTAGCCAGTGGATCCGATTGGTCTGGAGCCTTGGACAACCTTGCAGGGCGGCTCCCCGCGCCGACGGACCGAATTCAAACCCCGCCACGGGTGGATTTTTCAGAATACATCGAATCTGTAACTGTGTATCGTAGGGGGAGCATTTCAGGGGCCCATCACCGTGGACCGCGAAGGCCCAATCCCCCCCGAGTGAGCCGACGGTGACTCCGAGGCCCTTTCGCACCTGCGCCTTCGAACCCACCGGCCATCATCAATCACCGACAAATCCATAATGAGTGGTCACTATTTGGTAATTAGGAAACGTCAACTTCAATATAAGAAAATGTGAAGAGCGATGAAGAATCATATGCAGGTGAAAAGGTGGAAGCATACAGATTGGCCTTTCAAACGACGCATGAACACGCTGCTGTAAGGAATTAAAACGAAGAAAATAATAAAAATAAACAAATAGAAAAATCGACGGCAAATAGCAAAACGAAATTCGGAACACTCAAGGAGGTCAAAGAGTAAAGGATCCATGTTTCTGGGAAGCCAATATTAATTGCAGAAGCATAATGAATAAAACACATGACAAAATTATTCAAAAAGGAAATAAACGATGCTTGGGGAAGGGATATAAAGTAATAAGAAATATAATTTAACACGTGCAATCACAATTCGAGGGGTGAAACTACAGCAAGTGGAATCCTTCATCTACTTGGGAAGCAGCAAAACATGGGATGAAAGAGGTCAGACCGACATCAAGCGGAGAATCCCAATCTAAGAACGCATTCATGAAGGAGAGACATTTACAATGTTCAAATAACCTAAGGATGGAAACAAGGAAGCAATTCGTCAAGACTTTCGTGTGGAGCATGGCGCTCTATGGTTCCGAGTCTTGGAGCATTGGAAAAGTGGACCAGCAAAGAATAGAAGGCTTTGAAACATGGTGCTGGAGGAGAATGCTGAAGATTAAATGGACAGACAAAGTGAGGAACGAGGAAGTATATAGAAGAGCAGAAGAGGATGGAACCATATGGAGAACTCTACGGCAAAGAAGAAATAGATGGATTGGACTGGCATTGAGGTACCATGGATTGATTTGGAATAAATAGAAGGAAAGATCACACGAGGAAGACCAAGAGACATGTACATATGACAAATTAAGAAAGACGTAAATCAGAAAAGGTATCAGGGATGGAGGGAATTGACATGAAATAGAGGCGAATGGAGGGCTGCAATAACCCAATCCTAGGATTGAAATACTGATGATGAAGGAAGATTAGGGTAAAAGAAAAACCATAGGTAAAGGGCTGAAAAACAGATAGGGTTGAAGCATCCTATGGAATTTGAAGCCGTTAATATACAGGGTGACCTAATTACTGGGTGTCAAAGGGCAATGGGCCATGTGGAATGTTAAAGACGTAATTCTATTAGAAGAACGGAAGGAAAGGTGAAGGGAAGGGATTCCTGGAAAAACTGTGACTGTATCATTGGAAAGAATTGAACAAAAACGAATATGAAATGCAGACAATGTTGATAAAGACGAATTAGCGATATAAAGAGATCAGGATTGCACATTAGGAGACAGAGATCAGGAGGCCACGGTAGCTTTTAGTTATAGCGACAATACAGGTATTCTTAGAATAGCACCGCCGGTTCTTCAATAATTGCATCAATATTTAAAATTGTACATGTAATTGCACGCAAAAAAAAACAAGTTTATGCGATCGCCAAACTTCCCTCATCCTTTTCTTCTCCTGCATCATGCAATAACAGGCAGACTTTGAAAGTACGTACATGCATAGGTAGGCCCACCCAGCAGTGAGTGCTGAGCACAAAGATAAATAAAAAAAATGTCAATCTCTATAAACAAAAACACATATGTTAAATTGCAACACGGCAAAGACATATTTTGGTGCATTAATTGAATTTGTCATAGAAAATTTCCAGAGAAAATGCATTTTTAACTTTTCACTATCATTTAAATATTTAAAAATAAGTGTTCATATTATTTAAAGTACTATTATTCTGCTTAGCATATATTTATCTGTTCGAAAAGGTAATTTATAAATTTTATCGATGATTGTAATGGAAAGAATTAGGAGCCTTCGAAACATGGAGCTGCCGAAGGAGAATGCTGAAATGGACGGACCAGGTGAGGGACGAGGAAATACATAGAGGAGGAAAGGACCATATGGTGAAATCTATGGCAAAGATCCACCTTGGGTGGACTGAACACACCTGGAGGCACAATGTATTGGTGGGAAACATAAGAGAAGGGGACATTGAAGGGAGCACCCTGCGAGGATGACCAAAAGGCAAGTACATACCACAAATGAAGGACGTAAAACAAGGAAGCTATGGGGGGAATTAACACTGAATAGAAAAGAATAGATACGAAGGGCCACAGTCAACCAAACTTAGGATTGAAATACTAATATTGATGATTTTAATAGAAATATATTATACTATTCAAGATACCACTGGCAATTTGGCGAAAACTTCTATTAATCATAAAATATACGAAATTTTCTATTCGCAAAACTATCTAAAGAGGTATGCGGATGTATTTATCCGTCGGTAAAGAAATTATGAACCAAGCCTGACGGAGTGATGCCAGACAGCTTCTGGCATTGACCTATATGCGTGCATAAGGTAAGTCTTAGTTACCAACAAAAATAGAAAATATTTCAATGTTAACAACAGTTAAATTCACTACTATCCTGCATCTATGCGCAAAATAAGTTTACATTCATACAAAGCGAGTTGCTGGTTGCTGGCAAGAAGAACAATAAATTATGTAGTACAACATTCTAGGCTATTTGGGATTAAAAAATTATACTTTTTCCCAAGTTCGATATTTTGCAGTAATTTTGATCCAATATCGTGACCATATACACGTGGGCTATCCACTTTTTCCTTCTCATGATCTCTCTTACCTTGGCACAACGGGGCTAATAATACATTTTCAACATTATTGCTGAGGAGACTCGCTTCCAAATTATGTAGATTTATGAGTTTATCCTCGCTCCCTGAGTGATTTCAAACAAGTTTCTCTAATAATCCTTGTGCACTATCAATTTTATCATTACTATGTTTTTTATATTTAGCTCCTATACGCTGCACGCGATCTAATTCGGCAATCAAACACCCCATTCGTGGATTTATGTCACCCATCGTGATTGGAGCGTAATGCACGACCCTGTATTTGACCCTCAGCCAGGCTGGAGCAGCTTTGTGTGAACCCTGTGTGGCAAGGAGTGCTCTGGCACTAGCCACTTACCAATAAATACGCATTTACTCATAAATAATAGCACGTGTTGCACATACATTCATGAATGGCTACTACCTTGAACAAAAAGTTCCCGGAATAACCACCGTGTGGCGCTCCCATCGTTCCGATTTGAGTTGTTTTTTTTGTTAAATTGGTACATCTGTTGTTGATATTCCCTTTAAATCTTAGTGTCATAACTTGACATTTGCAAAAGTTACGTAGCCAAGAGTACATCTATCTCTGTGTGTGTTGGCGATTTTTTACAATTGCAGAAATGGATTTAAATTTGCAACAACGAACTTGTATTAAATTTTGCGTAAAAAACGGATTTAGTGGCGCACGGACGTTGGAAATGTTGGAAGTGTTTCGGTAACGATTCTCTAAAAAAACGGTCGTTTACCAGTGGCACGAGCGGTTCAGAAGGGGTCGTGAGTCAATCGAAGATGATGAACGCAGTGGCAGACCATCGACATCGAAAGTCGGTGAAAAAATTGATAGAGTAAAAGAAATGTTGGTCAATAACCGCAAATTAACCATCAGAGAAATAGCGGAGGACTTGAACATTGCCTATGGATCCGCTCAAGACATTGTGGTTAATGATTTGGGTTTCCGTCGTGTAGCAGCAAAGTTGGTGCCAAAAGACCTCAATTTCATGCAAAAAAGAGACCGTGTTGACGTCGCAAAAGACATGATTTGCGAGGCTGAATCCGATCCCACATTCATCAAAAGGATCATTACTGGAGACGAGACGTGGGTTTATGAGTACGACACGCAATCCAGACATCAGGCAAGTGAATGGCGTTCACCAAATGAGCCGAGACCAAAAAAACCACGTCGTTTTCAGTCAAAAAAGAAGGCAATGCTGACGGTTTTCATGGATTACAACGGTGTAGTGCATCATGAATTTTTGCCAGAAGGCCAGACAGTAAACAAAGAGTATTATTTGGGCGTTATGAGACGTTTGCGTGAAGCAATTTGCCGAAAGAGACCAGAAATCGTCGCACAGTGCGTCGAGACCGTCGCACAGTGCTATCATTATTCGTAATTTTTTGACGAAAAATGCAACAAATACCATCCAACAGCCACCGAATTCACCTGATTTGGCTCCCTGTGACTTCTTTCTGTTCAATCGAGTTAAAAAACCATTACGGGGAACGCGTTTTAGCAGCCGAGAGGAAGTAATGGAAAAATCGCAGGAAGCACTGATGGACATACCGAAAACCGAATATAAAAAATGTTTCGAGGATTGGATCAAGCGCTGGCATAAGTGTGTTGCAGTCGATGGGGATTACTTTGAAGGGGACAATGTAGATTTAGATGAATAAACTTGTATTTTTAATTTTCTGAATAAATTCCGGGAACTTTTTGATCAAGGTGTGCATCATGCAACAATGTTTCAGCTTGACTAAATCGATAACGTTTGTTTGAAACAAGAATATTCGTGTATTTGGTTTCGATTTTACAACGATTGCGTTTCATTCAAGGAAAAAAAAGCACTTGGGGACCGGCCAGTGGGTGTGATTTTATCCTGTGGGTCCAACCTAGCAATGTAATGTGGGGCCATCATCGGTGTCACCAGTACATCTAAAGAAATATCAAAATCGTATGAAACAATAATAGAGTATAATAATAATATAATGTAATAACAACAGAATATAATAAAAATAATGTTTACCTCAAATGCCCTGCACCTTTCCAATAGTCTTAGTACTGCCTGCCTGCTCTATCGCTCTCCAGTACATCAAGACGCTGCCAACCTAATTCCTCCAACATACCTGTCACGCTCACTCTATTCTCGTGGCAATTAAAAAAAACTAGCCGATTTTCTCCGAGCTTTTTCCAATAGCTTAATTAAGGTTTTTCTACAAAAATCCGAAAACCTATCGCGTATTCCAAAATCTACCCTGAATAAAGCGAATAACACCTTTATTTTTGCTTGTTCACCACATTTTCCTACAGCCCTTCTAATGAAAGCTATTTTATTAAAGATCAACCCACGTATTCTACTGAAGTGCGCGCCACATGAAAGGTTTAATGCCAGTAAAACATCCAAGAGCTGGACCTGTTTTAAAGATGTCTTGCACAATACACGTCAAAAGTATAGATGAGCCGACCGTAAGTAACGGCTTGAGGATATTTGACAACGTGCTAGTTAGACCTCATGTATACTGTAAAGAGAGTAGTGCGGGTCAAACATAAAACTACGGTAGACTTGTGCTAATAATAATTATTATTATATCGCTCGAGGTAGAGCCATTCCACATTTTAATTTATCCACGGGGCGTTCGAGTGGGAAGTCCGATACCGCAGTGCCACGGAAATTCCTACTGCCGTAGAGGAACGAACCAGAACCCTCAGAGTGAGAAGTCAGTTAAGTTAAGGTTCAGAAAAAATGTATTTTACGATGACGCTAAAGAAATTATAATGGCCCCACACTATTTAGATGGATCAGACCACAAAGATAAAAATAAGGGAGATGGATTCCAGTACAGGTAGATACAAATACTCATTATTTCCCCGAACAATCAGGAATCATAATAGTAAGAAACCAAAGTCACTTTAGAAACATTGAAAACATTTAATTTACAAGTCGGAACAAAATTAAACATTGCAAATATAACAGATATATTTGTAGGTGCATGTGTATGTTTGTTGGTAGTTTGCGTACTTGCATGTGTGTGAGTTTTAAGGGTCCTTGCATGAATGTATACCATATTTTGTTTGTGGACTGCATAAATTTGTGGCTTTTGCATGCGGTTTTCATTCTTAATTACGGCTGGTGTCCTGACATCCACCTCCACACGCCCTTATGGAGGCTTGCCGGGTATTGAGTAGAAGTTGAAGTCAGTAGTATTTCCAATCGCCCCCCTTCGGAATGTCACACTCGACACTGACTTTGAAGGATAATGAATTGGACTCTCGAATACAGCAGGGGGGGGGGGGAGGGGCGTTATTGGCTGGTGGGACTTGTTTGGGGGGGCAGGAAAAAAGAGGTCCCACGTCGGATGCGTGAGGAGCGGATGCCCGTTGTAATCACGGCGGATGGTCACGGGGATTATTACCGTCGTGGCTCGAGTGGGGAGAGCCCCCGGCGTGTATTCACTACCTCCCACGAAGCTCTGGGGGAGCCCCACCATGTCACCGCCTCTCCAGCGAACATGGCGAGTGCTCCCACTCCATCCGCTGAGAAATTGAAATCCACCATGGGCCTAAACCGCTCCGAGACTTGATAATGAAATTTAGCAGCCGAGGTGCGTGGCGGACGGATGAAATGTGATCTGGAGCACTGCGAAGCCGCCCGTGGCACACCTACAATGATGTGCGTCCTTACTTTCTTCAAGAATTTCTCTCTGACTCGAGCGGTAGTTCTATGCTTGGGTAACCTTCGGGAACTCCGAAAATTCAATATAATAAAAAACGTCTGGACTGAATTATGGTTTCGAAGCAGGCAAATGGACGGGTATCCGCTGGGGAAGGTCGAGAAAACGACTCAAATCCTGTTCCCCCACGTCGCTCTGCCCAAGGGCGTTCGAGTGCCCTCAGGACACTCCCTTCACACTCGGGTACACACGTGAGATAGGACATAAGGCAGGGGCTCTTGAGCGATGTACAACTGAGACTGAAGGAGGGCCCCTACCATTTGCATAAAAACCTGGTTTATATTAACTCAGGCTAATTTAACTACGATTCAATGGCGACATCCTGCGGTTACGACCATCATCATTTAAACCTTCATTGGATCTCAAAACCCGTCACAAAGTCGTGTAGCACGGGGTGTTTTGACGCCACGTAGAGAAAAGTACGAGGTAGGCTGAAAACTAATGCACACATGCTTGCAAACAACAAACAGAATGACCTTCAGAAGCACTCCTGGTGACATGTGGAAGTAACATTCCCCCTCAACACGCATGCGCAGGTTGAGGTCGCTACATTCATCCAGTGTATTTTGAGAACCAGAAGTATGGAGACGTGTTCTGGTGTTGTGTCAACGTGAGTTAAACAGCGTGCTGTTGTCGAATTTTTCACTGCTGAAAAAGTGACTCCCACTGAGGTTCTCCGTCGTTTGAAGGCTTTTTACGGTGACGATGCTGTTGATAGGTTTACTGTAAGCCGATGGGTAGTAAAATGTCGTGGTTGCGAGCCTGGAAAAGCCATAATTGTTGATGAAACACGCAGCGGACGTCCGATTTGATTCAAAATTACCGGTGAATCATTCAAAAGCGTACCGCAAACCATATGAAGCCCGCCATATTAATACCCGTGTGGAATGAAGGGAGCTAGATGTGTGTTTGCATGCGTGTGAATGATAGAATGTTTCCATGAATGTGTGCATCAATGTGTATTTGGGTATGCATGCATGTGTTGGTTTTGAATGCGGTTTTTCGTTTTTCCCTTTTTTGGGTGGTGACATAACACCCCCCGCCACACACCCTTGTGGCGGCTTGCGGGGTATTATGTAGATGCATTGGATTATCCAAGGAACGTGTCGGCTTCATCATTGAGCAATTGGGATACCGTAAAATATATGCACGATGGATACCACGCCGTCTCACAGACGAGAACAAACAGCGTCGATTGGAATTCTGCGAGCAACACCCTCCTTATTCCCCCGATCTAGCGGCTTGCGATTTTTATTTTTTTCCTCAATTTAAGGGTAATCATTACACTTCGGACGACGATGTGAAGGCACCTGTCGAGTCCTGAATTCGAGAAAAGTCGCGTTGACACAGCACCGAAACACGTCTCCATACTTCCGCTTCTCGAAATACACTGGATGGATGTAACGCCCTCAAACCTGCGCATGTGTGTTGAGGGGGCATGTTACTTCCACATGCCATCAGGAGTACTTCTGAAGGTCATATTGTTTGTGGTCTACGAGCATGTGAGTATTAGTTTTCAGCCTTCCGTCGTATGAAAGTCATTTGCCCGGTAGGCATATGTTTTAACATTTTACTGCAGACTTGCGTGTCGCAATACCTGTGAAATGCAGTGATTCCAGGGAAAGAGGAATGCGACCAGGATCTTACGACCGACTTAAGTCGTAGCGTTATATTGAGTATCGGTGACGCTGTGAGAGGTAGGAGTTGTGATGGGAACCAGAGGAATAACAGCAAGGGCAGCCATTGGGGTCGAATGCGGACAACCGAGGCAGGGGATAGGAAGAGAAAATTCTGCTTCACTCTCTTCTCTTGTGTGAAATTGCGTGTAAAGGGATAGGAAGAGAAGATTCTGCTTCACTCTCTTCTCTTCCAATCCCTTTACACGTAATTTCACAACACCTATCATTCGACGAATGCTTTTCCCTAACAGTTCTAGAATCCCTACCCGATTCAGCCACGAACATAGAGGTGAGAACTCGCGAATCCGCATACATCCTATATTTCCGATCCTTTAAAATTCCCACCTTTAACCGCCATCTTTAATTCCCTTCCCAGCAGTCCCTTAATCTTCCGCCCCCCTACTTCCCTCCCCAGACACTCTCTCCTCAAGACCTCTCAGTCTGACCTGAAGAAGGCCTCGGAGTAGGCCGAAAGCTTAAATAATCTACAATGTTAGTGTTCTTTTACGTGTTATCTGTTTTATTCTGTGTTCTATTGTGCCGTCCAAAAGTTATATTGCTCTCTTGAGTGCTTCATATATATATATATATATATATATATATATATATATATATATATATATATATATATATATATATATATATATATATATATATATATATATATATATATAGTATATATATATATATATATAATTAGGTAATCTACCGGTTAAGGTAGGTTTTTGGATGGACACAACTATCAAATAAACCCAATCCAGCAACCTAATCTACATCAGGTCCCTCTTCATCTCTGTGTACTTCTTTCCTCCCTTCATTCCTTCCAACATCCCTATCCTGTTCCTGCCCTTTCCTCGCTTGCCCAACATCCTCCCCTCTATTACCTTCTTCAACATTCCACTACCGCTCAATAAGCCTTTCATCCATTTTTCCTGCCTCCATAGGATTTCTCTCAACAAACTCCTTTCCTCACCCACCATCTCCAGTACTTCCTCATTTGTTTTCCTTTCGTTCCATTTCACCTTCTCCATTCTTCTCCACATCCACATTTCAAAAGCCTCCAATCTACATCTATCCTCCTGCTTCAGTGACCACGAAAAAAAAAATATATATACGTTACTCCGTGACATTAGCATCCAAATATTGCTAAGGTTTTACTTATTTTTTGTGTGTAATACTGAGCCGAAGTGTCGTCTACTTCGTCTTTTCTGCCCCAAAAACGTGCAACTATTCTTCCTCCTTGTGCAGAGAGTAGACGGTGACCCTGGTCTTGGGTGCAGGATACCGGACGGAGGGGGGGGGCACTTGGAAGGAACGCACCGCGGGGGACGATCGAAGGTGCTCGCAAGCGTTTCCTGGGGGGCTGGAAGAGTGGGGGCGGGTGGTCGGGGGAAGAGGGGTGGGGGAAGTGAGATGCGTGGACCGCAATTAATGCCCACGTGACTTACGGATTTCGGACCCCCCCTCCTCTCCGCCCTTTGAGGGCAGCGCCGACGCGGGAGTTCGACGGCCCGACGCCTTGGGTTGGCCCGCGCATCACACGACTCCGGCCTCGTCCGACGCAACAATTATGGAACGGAGATATCCATCAAAGGTTCCCAAACTTTTCGTCGTTAATACCTCAAAATGTTGACTTGGCAACATCCACCCGTCTTTTTGGACTAAAATACTCCCCCCCTCCCTTAGGCCGTGCTCACGAATTCCTTCTTGGTCATGCCAACAATGGGCTCAGAACAGATCCTCATCGCATGGGTCGAGAGTAGGGTTCTATACGCGTGTAGTCCAATATCATTGAATTTTCCGATCTTCATCTCAATATAGTTTTTAGTATTGGATACCCTAGGCAAGCAAGAGGCGCCTTTGCTGATAAACATTGGGAAGACTCAAGAGACATGGCCCTGCGCCATCGTTGAAATATATAGGAAATACATATTTCCGTGGGAAATATATAGGAGATGGAGGGAAGCTTGATTCCTTGTGACCTACCACAGAAAGAGCAATCTCTACTTCGATCCCAAATCCGACGGTGGCAACGATTTTTAAAATGCGATTAGGCTATAATATAGTTGATAGGAAAGCCAGGAAAAGGGAGCGGGCCGATTACGGAAGTAGCGGGGAGATATACAAAATGTAAATTTATAGAGTCGTACCATGCATACAGTTATACTGAGTGCAAATATGTAAATTTACAAATAGATCTTAATAATTTGAAGATTAGTTTGCACTTTGCAAACGAAATTAGTGACTACTTGTAAGAATTAGACATTTTCTCTAAGATAGGTCAACCGGAAGTAATTACTGACGAACTCCGGGATTCGCAACACGTGTGTGTACAGTTAAATATAAAGAGATCTCTGTTCGCTCGACCCTCGCACAGAGGATGGCAGAAAAGTCCGATATTCTCGGGGCTACTACACCTTGGATGGAACAAATCAACAAAAAGGGGAAGATTGTATCCACTGGTGTTCAAATACTTCGTTTGGATATAACCCCGAAACCAAACGGCCAGCTGCATCATCACTTAAAACTTACAACTGTATAAAAGTCTATCATTTCGAATAAAATGCCCAATGAATCCTGCGGCGAACGGTAAAAATTGGGAATTTCTTTTGCAAATGTCCTGTAACTTAACGACGTATCATGAATTATTTAAGAAAACACACATTTAATGACACGTAAATATAGCGCTACAGGAGAATGATGAAGATCGAATGGACGGATCAAATAACTAGCGAGGAGGTTTTACGAAGATATGAAGAGTTCCACTAAAACTCAGAAGGGAAGATGTAACCTTATTGAGCACATGTTAGGAGACGATGGTTTCATGAAGACAGTTCCTTGATCGAAGCGTGTGCGGGAGCAACTGCAGAGGAAGACTCATGATCCGATGTTGAAGATAAGTGACGACGGACGTCAATGAGAAGATATATGTAGACTAGAAGTGGTCAGCCAATAAAAGGGGATCTTAGACAAATCAATCTTAGGGTTGATGACTAGCGGTGAAGATATCTGCCGGACGAGCGTACATATTCGCATCCTTAACCAATTTTAACAAATTATGATTCACCAATGCTATTAATCTCTAAATTCACAATCATCAAGGATAGAATCCCGGAATAGCGGACCCGATTACGTAATTTCGGATGGCCGTAAGCAGAGAAGAGGACTTACAAGGCTCGTAATTATTAGAGAGAACACTCACCGATACTGTTATCTCCGTCAGAGAAATATTTTTCAAAGTGAAGAAGGGAAGAATGTAGAGCGAACAACAGTAACACACTCACACAATAATAGTTGTTCAGAACGGTCGAAAGCCACCTGATGAATGAAAATGAGTTCTTCTTTTAGGCTTTTTGTTTTGGACCCCGTGTAGCTAAATTTTGGCATAAACTGCCCTGTGGTCACTAATTCCTTTTATAAAGAATCCCTGCAGAAGGGAGAAATGTGAAAAAACAAGGTATCATTCATTACTTTCAAAACGCCCTGTTAGCACGCAAAGTGCGTCGAGAAGGTATGCAGTTGAGAAATCGAGAAAGCTTAGAGAGGAAGAGAGAGAACAAATGTGATACTTGAGTCGCATCATCCTAAAAGTTTAATGTAATGTTAATGTTTGTGCAAGTCAATAAATTACTTTTAAAAAGTAATTGCATTACTTTTGGAACGCACTCCGTAGTTTATATCGGGAATATTCGCTTGTTTACGCTTTTTTTTGACGTTAGTCCGAAAACAGCCCTTCGACCTTTGCATTGGACATTTCCATAACAATTTGACTGATACATACATCCAAGTGTGGAGGTGGAGGAAAAACCATCTGGGGCCGACGACAATTCGTTGCTAACAAATCAAGTATATCATCGCTCTTAGTTGGTGAAGTGACCAGTTGATGCAATGTGTTCGACCTAAAGAATTCAATAGGGATTCGCAGATATCTTTGTCTTTACTCCCCATCTTTTTAAACTATATGTGCTCCATCAATAGATGGGGCATTGAAATCTCCGCCGATGATAACGTCACGATCATTGTGTTGCGATAACAAACCTTTGATTTGCTGATCTAATTGTAGTACTGAATTATCTTTGTCGTCCGGCGGTATATAAAATTCGCACACTAAGTCTTTTGGATTCACGATTGAGGACCAAACGCTTTCCAAACCATTACCCAGAATTACCTCAGCCCCGCTGACGCAAGAATTTTTAACTGCAATAAAGACACCACCCCCGATTCTATTTGCTCTGGAGTTGAGTAACTATTAATTACACTTCTCTTCAAACATTTAAAACATTTTCATTCAATATACTGCAACTGAAACAAACAATACATATTTATTTTTTTCTGGTTTTACTGATATTTTTTATCATCTAGGCAGTTATATATCTAGTTTTTAATTTTGCCCGTTCGAAAATTGTCTTTCTCCTTTTATGGCGTTGGCAACACAAAGTTTCTAGTGGACTAAAACCAGGAAATCAAAATATTAACGGAAAAATATATGAAATGTTAACTAAACAGGATTTGAGATGAAATTATTATCATATGGGAATCAAGAAGGAGAAAGAAATGTCAAATATTCCATACGAATCGGTAAAACTTACGCATTTCTCTGAAAATTAAGTAACTGATGGTGTCGGTGCACCGCTGTAACGTAATATCATGAATGCGTCCCACGCTTAAACCAGCAGACCCGAGTACTTGCTTGCGCGTAATGTCAATCGAGAGCGCGCCGTGGAAATGACATGATGGGGGCGGGCAATAATCACTCGCCCAGCGGGGGTGCACCCCGTCGCAAGACGAATGGGTTTCGCCCCAGGGGGGTGGGTCTTCGTTCGGTGGGAAGGGGGGGTGAGGGGGACGCGTTGCGAAGAGCCTCTCGATTGCATCCGTCCGTCGAAGATCATCCGTCAAAAGCAAACGGGGTCCGTATGTTGCGAGGGCCCGCGGATTTCCGTTCGTGAGAGATCTCTTCCTCTTCTGGCCGGCCCTCGCACTCGCACACCTGCAAGTTTCACGCCTCGGGACCAAATGACACGGCGAAGCCATCACGGAAGAAATCCCACGAGAGAAAAAAGAGCAAATGAATAGGCATTCGGATGAATACATACGAGAGAATTCCTGGGGGAAAGTCCCTGGCACTTTCCTTTCGACCCCCTTGTGCTCATTCGCAAATGAACACAAAATGGAACATTTTGCATTTCAAAACCTAAAAGCGCAAGCGCGTTTCCTTGTTTGAAGTTCAACGATAGAAAACTTTTTCGATTGAGAAGAGCTCCCTGAGTTGTTGAAGAAAAACCGAAGGTCGGTTTCCGATCGAGGTTTACGAAAGAGTAAATCCTGCGATACACCACTTAACTTACTGATTTTTGTTCAAGATATCTTTGGTTCGGTAGACAGAAATACTTCAGTGGAAGCGATTATTTTCGACTATAAGATAGCTTCGACAAAGTACCTCATAGTAAACCTCTCAAAAAGCTAGAAGCATGTGGCATAGATATAACCAGGGCTGGACTAAAGACTTTTTGAATGGTCGGGGACAAAGAGTAGTCGTAGATGGAGTTAGCTCTAATGAAGTAAAAATCAGCATTTCTTATTTTTATTTATTTATATATACCCTGGAAACCACCACCAAGGTGTGTGGTAGGGGGTGAATACACACCAGAATAATTTTACTTGAACATGACCCTACCGCGGTCGAACAATGTTATTATGATCCCTCATTGGTCGTGGAAAAAAATACATCTTAAATCTATCTGTTCTACACTTAACATCTCGAATTTTAATGACATGATCTCTCTTACCGTAATACGATGGGGGTAATAATACATTTTCGACATCAATGCTAAAGAGACCTCCTTCCAGTTTATGAAAGAGCTTCAATCTGTAATTTAAACACCTATGATATGGAGCGTAGCTATGTACGGCGCGGAGACGTGGTCACTGAAGCAGGAGGATAGACGTAGATTGGAGGCTTTTGAAATGTGGGTGTGGAGAAGAATGGAGAAGGTGAAATGGACCGAAAGGAAAACAAATGAGGAAGTACTAGAGATGGTGAGTGAGGAGAGGGGTTTGTTGAGAGAAATCCTATGGAGGCAGGAAAAATAGATGAAAGGCGTATTGAGCGGCAGTGGGATGTTGAAGAAGGTAATAGAGGGTAGAATGTTAGGCAAACGGGGAAAGGGCAGGAACAGGATAGGGAAGTTGGACGGGATGAAGGGAGGAAAGAAGTACACCGTGATGAAGAGGGACCTGATGTAGAGTAGGTTGCTCAATTGTATTTTGTTTGTAGTCGCAAGTTAATTACACAGGCCTACAAAAAATTTTTTTTTTGGTTCCGGGAATCTTTGTGTTGATTTTAACTATATTTGTAGAGCTGAATCCAAATATGAAATCCGTTTTTATTTAACAGCTCTACTTTTTTAGATATGGCACATCTTACGATTAGTTGTTTTAATATTTGATATATTCCGGAAAATAATTTTCAAAGTTAAATAAATCTATAAGTATACTAATTTATAACCACTCTGCGGTGTACCTTTTATTTCTATATTGTAGTTTTTTATTTCTATATTGTAGGCCAATGAGATTAAAAAACATGTGTGTGATTGTGTGTAAAACATGTACTGAACATCTGCGGCAATGGACAACAGGACAAAGGAAAAGTCTAAAATTTGGTGTGCCAATGGTGTGGAGAGAACCTGTGAAACATATTGACGACTGTTATTTTTGCATAGTAAATGTCTCGGGAATTAATCGAAAAAATCGCCACAAGTGGACATATCCAGATTTGCCTTCAGCTAGACGCCCGGTACCCCATTCAGAAGAAATACCGATCCCAATATTTCAGACGTTACCAGATATATCTAAGGAAGAATTTGAGTTATTTGAAAACATTTCTCATTCTTATGACGATAGTGGCAGTGACTACGAGGGGGTATCAACAATTCCTCAACTATTTAATCAAGATGAACTAAGCGATCTTGCTAGAGAACTGAGCTTACCGAAGGAAGCATCCGAACTACTAGCATCAAGACTGCATGAAAAGAATTTACTGCAACCCGGTACAAAAATAAGTTTTTATCGCACAGGGGAAAAGGATATGCTACCCTTCTTTACTCAAGAAGACAATCTTACATTTTGTTCGGACGCTAAGGGTCTTTTGGAAAAAATGGGACTACTATCACAATATGATGCTAGTGATTGGCGTTTGTTTATTGATAGCTCCAAGCGTAGTTTAAAATGTGTACTTCTTCACAATGGTAACAGGTTTGGCGCAATACCAATCGCTCATTCAACTAAAATGAAAGAAGAATACGATACAATAGCATTGGTCTCACAGAAGATAAAATACCAGGAACATCGCTGGGTGATTTGTGTAGATTTAAAAATGGTGAACTTTCTTCTTGGGCAGCAAAGTGGCTACACAAAATATCCCTGTTTCTTGTGCCTCTGTGATAGCAGGGACAGACAGAACCACTGGATTAAGAAGGAGTGGCCTAAGAGAGAAAACTTGGTTGTTGGGAAAGAAAACATCATTGCTGAATCTTAAGTTGAAAGAGAGAAAATCATCTTACCGCCTCTACATATTAAACTAGGCCTAATGAAGCAATTTGCAAAAGCTCTTGACAAGGATGGACCATGCTTCGGCTACTTAAGACTAAAGATGCCCCATATAAGTATTGAAAAACTTAAAGCTGGTATTTTTGAGGGGCCACAAATCAGACAACTTACAAAGGATCCTGCTTTTGTCGAGTCAATGAATGAAATTGAAAAAATTAGTTGGATGTCATTTGTTGAGGTCATAAAAAATTTTCTAGGAAATCACAAAAGTGAAAATTATATTGAGCTGGTAAACATTATGCTCAGTAACTTCAAATCACTTGGATGTAATATGAGCACAAAAGTTCACTACCTACACAGCCACTTAGACAATTTTCTTGGAAATTTAGGAGACACAAGTGAAGAACAAGGTGAAAGATTTCACCAGGATATAAAAACAATGGAAGCTCGCTACCAAGGAAGATGGGATAACCATATGATGGCAGATTACTGCTGGTGCTTAAAACGAGACTGTTTGAACAAAGTGCACTCAAGAAAATCGAAAAGAAGCTTCCGATGTGTTGAGTGATGTTTTTATGCATTTTTTTCTTTTCAATTTGTTTTATTACAATAAAAAATTTTAGTATTTGTGTTCAATTGTATTGTAAAATTCTGTTGTGTTTGTGGGTGATTTAACAGCCCTAGAAATAAATCAAGTCTTTATATTTAGTGGGTTTTATTATTAATATAATATTCCCATATCATCATGCAGAAGATTTTTTTACGTAAGTAACAACATATCTATATCTTGAAAACTATAGCTGATAGGAAAAAACTAGGGTCATAATTGGATTCAGCACCCCAATTGTTCTTTAAAAAACATCATTAAAAGCTCCGGCACCAAAACCACTGTTGGCCTGTGTTATGTGATGGTTGTGTCCATGTGAATGAAAAAAAAAGGCCCGGCCGCTTCACGACCGGGTCCTTCCAGCTCTTCCCCTACCGCGGCAACTCTACCGCCCCCTCCCATTTCCCCTCCCCCACCTTGTCCGCTTCCTATTGGCCCCTTACCTCTCCTCCCGTCACCCTTCTCCTGCACATGTCCTCTCCGCTCTTCCCCGACAACGGCATTCTGATGACGACGGCGGTGCCGTCAAAACGTCAATATCTACTGTAAGTGTCCTTTTATGTTTCTGTGTTAAATATTTATTATCTGAGTGTTTGTGCGTCGCTGGAGAGCGTCATTTTCAAGATTAGATATATATACAGAGACGAAGAGGGACCTGACCTTCGCGTAGACGAAGTTAACTCCCTGGTCAACATTACGATAATCTTATCTGCCGACGATGCAGTGGTCCACAGAGATATCCGTAGTACTCAGGGTAAAGTAAATTCAGCAGATACCCTTAAGCCAATACAAAGCTGATGCGACACTTGTTAATTAGAAGTAGCTTCTAAAAAATGTAATGAGATGAATCTTTTTAACAGAAGTAGTTGCCTCACGAACACCTACTTCATCGGGAATACCAAAATGGAATGTCTAGAGTCGATTAAATACCTAGGCGTTACCCTCACTCGTGAGATCTCCGGGATGAAACACATACGGGAAATATGGGGATAAGTCTGGGCACCTGCAGCTCCACCCAAGCTAGTTGATTTTCGGGTACCAGATCTTCCTGGGAAACCATAACCGGCGCAGGGAAAGGAACTGGCCTCCCTACCCTGATGTGTGAATATTCACACGCCGTCGGGCTTGGTACATGGGTGAACTCTACCATCACCTACTAAACCGACCTTCGGGTTGATTACTGTGTTTAAGGTTTATGGGGATGAGCTAACAAAAAATTAGGTCTTATTGGAAGATTATTGGGTAAATGTGACGAAAAGTTTTAAGAGCATTGTTATGTTTCGCTATGTTGTAGGTGACTATTCGCACCTACGGATGGCCAGGGCGTCACTGCCGTACCGTTGACCAGCGCGGGGTTTTCCCATTGCCGTTCTTTGAGTCGACAGGGGATTACCCAGGGTCGCACCCCCGCAAAAAAATGCACCTGTGGGGAAGGATTACGGGTCACTGCACTCCTCCTGCCCAAGGCCATGACGTCAAGAGCTCACGGGCAGTTCTGGGAAAGACGTTGTTAGGAACTGGAAAAAGGGTTAGCGCCCGGTCCCGCGAGCAGATTGCTGAGGACAGCAGACGAGGTTGGCCGGCTGAGAGGAGACTGCGGACGGATCTAAGGGCTGTGTCGCGAATCGCGACACTACCATTCCCTACTCCTGGCTCTGGACTTCCCTTCCCGTACCGATCTCCGTCGTCAGAGTAAGTGTGCGTCCCAATAAACTACCTATCGGCCAATTCTGTGTTCCTTCTTGCTCCGTCGCGTCACGGCGACAGCTAGATAGGCTTCATTTAGAATATGCTGCAAGTATAGTGTACGTAGGCTCCTCATGAAATTAGATCTCGTGCAGCTAAGATGAGCTAGATTTGTAAAACGTTGCTATAACAAACTGTGTAGCGTATCAAAATCATCTGAAGAAATAAATGGGGAATCACTCGCCGAGCGAAGATTAAATTACAGATTAAATCTATAGCATAATATGAAAGGACTCTTTAGCGACGACGCTGAAAATGTTTTATTAGTTCCATCGCGCTACGATAAGGGGGATCGTGTATAAAAAATTAGAGTGATTGAGGGCAGAACAGAATTCACATACATTTTTTCCCACGAACGATAAAGGATCAGAATTGAGGCGCTAAGGGGGAAATTATTTTGTGTCAAATGTACTCTGGCATGAAATCACACCCTGCCACACGTCCAAGAAGTGGCTTTCAGAGTACATTTTATAGCATAGCATAGAAAAAAGAGACACTCGAAAATGATGAAAATGTAGGACGTAGTTACATCAAACATCCATTTCAAAACATTTTGCCGAGAGTTGTATGATAAAGAAATTCCCCAATGAGACGTACGTAGTTGCGGCATAAATGTTAGACAATTTGATACGAAAACGATAAACGAGGTACTAGTATTTGAATATTTAAGGTGCACAAGCATCGAAGAACAGATCACAGCATAAATTCAACGAGTGACCTCTCTTCACATGACAAAACAGAAACCGCTCCTCGAATCACCAGCGCCCTCCTCCCAATAGGTTGCCAAGCAATAGATTTGCCCACCAGGGGAGTCGACCGCAGGGGAAGTGTTCATCCGAGGAGCGTCGAGAGTACACCACTGTTGCATTTCCCCCTGCCCCCTGGCAGTGGCTTGCAAGGTATGCAAATAAATAAATTTCTCCGTGAGCACCGTCGCCCCTTGACCCGAGGGCCACGTGCAGCAGAATTTGATTCTATTGGACTCCGTTTCCTCCGAAAGAAGAAAATCGATGCGTACCGTTCGAAAATGACATCCGCATGAAACCTAAAACCCGAGAAGACGTCTAAGGGGGTTAACAAACGGAGAATTCGAGTGTTAGAGATCTTGGCTTTTGCGTCCTCTCTCCCCGCCCAAATGTCGGGTAAGGCCCAGCGTGAGGGGGGAGGAGCGGAGGCTTCTTTACAAACGCTTTGCGAAGGGGAAAACTTATGACTGATCTCGCAATGCGACGACCCTCAGTGGTTGCGAAAGCCCCAGTGGTGACAATGGAGGAACCGAATAATGATCAAAGCTAAATAAACTAATTTTCAGTGGTGATAGTACATCTTTTATCGACTTACCGAGTGGAAATCTTAAAAGCTAAAAGTTTTGTGGGCAAATAAGACACGAAGATAATCAAAGAGGCAAATAAAACTGGTCGAGTGTGGCGAAAATATGCCTAAAATGGCTGTGCAGTCCCTTCAGATTGATGCATGATGGGGCATGATTGCAGTCAGCATGAATAATCTATTATCCTCGAAGTTTATGACCGGAGCATGAAGGTCTTCAAATGTGATCTTGGGTGGAAGGACCAAATTGATGATCATCATGAATAACATGCGCTCTTCGGGATTAATTACCATGGGCCCAAAGGTCACAAATGTCCAAAGGCTAGCATGGGACCATTTTGGGGGTTTTCATCAAACCCACTCCTTTTTCGTGAGTTCCATCAATATGCTCCTCTACGGATGCCAGGAGAGATGGCCATCATGAATAGTGAATCACTGACGTTTATCAGCACAAGTTCTTAAGGATCACGATATGATATTTAGAATAAATGGAAATTATGAATTTGGAAAATCTCATCAACATCTTTCATTAGCAATGCATGACGATCAAAATCTCAAATTGAAAATATAGGCGTTTGGAAAATGGCAGGAAAACATTATTAAAATATCCTGGGAAATAATTTTGATACAAATAAGTGACTATGTGTTTTTTCCTAGGAAGAGCACACAGTTATTTTGCATTAATGCATTTTTTGATTGATTACTTGATATCACATATGCAAAAGTTAGACCTTTAGTGTTATTGCCCTGATATATCATATTATTTTTATGCAAATTCAAAAGGGAAGATACGGGTATCGTAAGTGACATGATCAGGCAGTGGCGATGCCACGGGACTGGTTAAAGAAGAGACGAACAATTGGAAGGTTGGGGAAAATGTTTGAATTGCACGCGGGGCACGGGGAAAGCAAAGGCCAAAAGGAAAACAAAAGCTGGTTGTAAAACAAAGGAAGGGGAGATCATGGACACAGACTCAAGTGACTAACTCAAAGGAGTGACATAGTAAGTAAAGTCTCTTCCCTAAGTATGAGTAAGTGACGACTAGATTAGTGATTGGTACTTTCCAGCCTTCCTGTGAACGTCAGGAGCTTCATGAAGATGATGGCCGAATACCTGAACTGAATTACTGTTCTTTCCTTTTTTTACTATGGCTATTACCTGGCTTGAATCAAATTATTCATTGGTTTTACTGTATTTTTCGCGGCTTGAAATTTTACTTTTTTGTTGTAACTGTAATTTTTAAATATTGAGTGGTTTAATTGTACCCTGCCGCCTGACTGATTACCAAATTGCGTTGCAATAAATAATTTAAAACATAAATAAAATTCGGTCGGTCGATTTAAGAGAGAAAGACGATAGAGTAAACATTGGCACTCCGAGAATGGATCGTGCGCTCGCCGGCCTCTCTTCGCACCGCGGCCGGCACTCACTGAAGAGTCGATCCCTCTCCACCTTGCCCTCGGGGCGCCCCAGTGATTTAGTGGGTGAGGGTAAGTGGACGATGGACCATTGCCGCCCTAAGGGCCCGGGGAAGGGCGAGTTCCGACGCTTTACGCGAGAGAACCTTAAATCGCTGACGAGGAGATTTATATAGCGAAGAGATAATTTCGTTAGCATAGCCGATGATTGGTTGGAAAATAAAGAAAACACGCTCGGGGGGTGCAAATCCACACCCCCGGGGTGGCAGGGAAGGGAATACAAACTGGAGCGGCGATAGCGGCCCTGGCGGGTGAGGGGTGAAGTGTATGGGGAAGGATTTCTTTGCGGGGATTAAATTCTGGAGGTCGGCTCCGATCCATGAACCATGACACCAAACGTGGAAAGAGACTTGAGTCTCTGAAAAAGCTTTCAGTTCCACCGACGAGCATAAAATGCGCAGAGTTTGGAAAGGCCTCCCCGGAGATCGCGTTCCATCAGCGTCGAAAGGAGCTGGGAAAACACAATAGAGTTTGGGACAAGGTGTAATAGGTTTGGAATAGGTTTTGAACGAGAGGTTCTCTGCCGGATCATTCCTTGGTGGACCTATATTGGTTGGATTAGCAGCATCGGGTGTTTTTATCGATCGGCGTGGAGGACCAAGACGGAATCCAATCCCGTCTTGGTATGGATAAAATTTTTCAATTGATTTGTGTGTACGGCATCGTTGACCTCGAGGTCAGAGGAACTTAAACATCAGATATAATACGAGAGTAGGCTGAAAACTAATTGACATATGCTTGTAGACCCCATTCGAAATGACTTTCAGAAGCACTCCTGGCGGCATGTGGAAGTAACATTCCCCCTCAACACGCATGCGCAAGTTTGAGGTCATTTCATTCATCAAGTGTATTTTGAGAAGCGAAAGTAGGGAGACGTTTTCTAGTGCTATGTCAATGCGAATTAAATAGCGTGCTGTTATTATTATAATGTAATCTACCGGTTAGGGTAGGTTATGGATGGACACAACTACAAGACAAATATTTTATGACTCCAAAAAACACAATCGAGCAACCTACTCTAAGAGTCTTGTGCATCAACTCCTTCCTAATCTCTGTGTACTTCCTTCCTCCCTTCATTCCGTTCAACATCCATATCCAGTTCCTGCCCTTTCCTCTTTTGCCTAACATTCTCCCCTCTATTACCTTCTTCAACATTCCACTACCGCTCAATACGCCCTTCATCCATTTTTCCTGCCTCCATAGGATTGCTCTCAACAAACCCCTCTCCTCACCCACCATCTCTAGTACTTCCTCATGTCTTTTCCTTTCGGTCCATTTCACCTTCTCCATTCTTCTCCACACCCACATTTCAAAAGCCTCCAATCTACGTCTATCCTCCTGCTTCAGTGACCACGTTTCCGCACCATAAATAGCTACGCTCCATATCAGAGTTTTTACGAGTCTTGTCTTAACATCTCTACTCAACGTCCCCGTCATCAACTCCCTCCTTGAGAAAGCCTCCTTGCCTAGCGCATTTCTTCTCCTTACGTCCCTACCACTTTGACCGTATTGGTCCAAAACACTTCCGAGATATGTAAACTGTTCTACCTGCTCTATTTTTTCCCCGCCTATTTTAATGTTTAGCTTAGCATTTTTCTTTCTGGAAAATCGCACAACCCTTGTTTTATTAATATTGATTCTCATCCCATATTTATCGCACTGAACCTCCAATTCACTCAACAAGGCTTGCAACCCCTTGGCTGACTGAGCAACTAATGCTTGGTCATCAGCAAACCTAACAGATTTTACGAATTCCCCTCCGACTTTCATTCCTACCTCCAGTTCTTCCCATGCCTCTTTAATCATTTCCTCTACATATACGTCGAACAGCACCGGTGACAATGGGCAACCCTGCATTACCCCTCTTCCTAACACTGCCCATCCGGACTCTCCGTTCCCCACTCGCACCTGAGCAGTCTGAGACATGTACAGGTTGCGGATCAGTCTCCTGTCCCTCCAATCCATTCCTATTATCTACAATACACGCATTAATTTTTCTCAATTCACTCTATCAAACGCTTTTTCGAAATCTACAAAACAGGCAAAAACGTCCTGGTTGTATTATATATTCCTCTCGACTAGTGATCTCATTACTGCAATGGCATTGCGCGTACCTCTTCCTTTCCTAAACCCAAACTGATCATCCCCTAAGTAATCATTTGCCTTACTCTCTATCCTTTTGTTGATGATCCTGAGAATAACTTTAGCTGCGTGGGATATCAAACTTATTGTTCTGTTGTCCTCACATGACGTAGCCATTACCTTTTTCGGAAGATGAACTAACACTAACCTCACAAAGGCTTCCGGCCAGATTCCTTCCTCATAGATACTGCGAATTATTTTATATAGAATCTTCCTCCCACATTTTCCTAGACTTTTCATTGGGTCCACAAGAATATTGTATACCCCCACGGCTCTATTTGGTTTCAACTCTTTTAATGCCCTTTCTATTTCATCGTCGAGTATGCCTGGACCTAAGCTATCTTCTTCTACGTCACGTTCCTTTTCTATGTCTAACCTTGTCGGCCTAAGTTCTCTACCATACAGTGTTTCTATATATTCCTTCCATCCTCTTGCGTCCATCATTGTGTTTGGGAATAGTAATTGTGGTGGACAATATCTGCAAGTGCGATACGCTTCTCTACGCAAACGAAAGGACTGGTAAGTGCAAGGAGAATAAGAGCGATGAAAGATAATAATTATTTTATATTAACCCTACGACAGCTTTAAGGGGATTTGTTAATTTACTCATAGTTTTGACAAACGAGCCCCTGGGCTGCTCAGCATGATGCCTCTCGTGAACATTTACAGAGAGATGTAGTGGAAGCGATACTGAAGCAAATTACCCTCAAGCTTTAACAGGCCCAACTGCGTTTCTAATCAAATCGAATCGATCCCGTCCAACACATTTGAATCTTTCCACTCCTCAACCAGGATTTAGTTATGCCAACGTTTAAATCTCGGTTTTTTTTCTCCGGGCCAAGCGGGTTCAGTGATTTAAGGGAATGGCACGAGGGGAGGGGGTGATTGCGGGTCCGAAACTCGCCAACTCACCCCGCCCGCCCACCCTCAAGCACACCCCTCGCCGCTCCTTCCTTTCCCTCTCTCAGCCCTGCTCAACCCACAACGGGAATATCCGGAATCGAGAGCCCCTTAATAAAATACAGCTGCCCCCGACGTGGGTTGGGGCGGAGCGAGGCCGCGGGGCCGCCCCCCGTCTCGCGGACGGCTGACTCAAGCGGAAGACACGCCGGACATTCCCACGATCGCCATCCTACCACGCACGCACTCCGACACACACAGCTTCGATGTGCCCGGCCATCTGGAAATTCCCTGAGTTGTTCAGGGATTTCCTTAAGGATTTCTTCCGCCTTCCCTCGGCGGTTCCCGGGCATCACCAAAAACATACGTGATCCGTGCACGAGTGCAATTGGTGATGAGGGAAACAGAAGCCGTTGAACTCTAGAATTTATCATACCACCCACCCAAAAAAGCCTACAAATCAACCCCAAGTAATTAGGAATAAATCGAATATTAGTTTCCTCGAAATAAAATAAATATGAACCACCAAGCATTGGAATCAATACAAAATAGCTTGGATATGTTGAAAAAGAAAAGCATCACTCTCGTTCCAACTCTTGTTCTTAGCCTCAAGGTGAGTCGGAGTGATCTGATTCTGCATCCCAAAATGAAAGGTAATTTTTCTTCTTAAAATATCTCAAAAGCTGATTTTTTTTAGAATATCCTCTGAACTCGCTGATGTTCACAGGTTTTTCCGATTTTCCAGGCGAGGGGACACACTGCAGGTCTTAAACAATTATTATGAATTGGAGTAAAAATACCAACGTATCTTTCCACTAAATTTTCGCTTTTTGTCTTTCCACCGATGCGTCGAAACTAGTTGTAGCGAATAAAAATTGATTGGAAAGATACGTTGGTATTTTTACTTCAGTGATTTTAAATTTTTACGAAGTTGCCTGAAAACATCGAAATTGCTACAAAACAAAAGAATGTCCCCGAAAACATTTTAAATGACTATTTCGAAATAGATTAAAAGATACCACCATATAGATACCAGGTGATTTTTCTGAACCTTACTTGGGGTCCTGGTGAACTAGAATTGGGATTCCTTGTATATATAAACGCTGAGGTACCGCTGATATAAAAAATGGAGCCCTATAATTAATGCGAGGCATCATTTGAATGCGGAATGTCCTGGACGCCAAACGTTCGTCTAAATAAAATGACAAAGAAAAGAAAGACTTAGTAAAATCCGCAGAATATTTGTAATTTACCAACCATGTTGTCGACAGTTTATGTCGTCATTTTAAAAGTGTGATTGTGCAAGCTGTCAGAACGTGGATAGGTGAATTAAAAATCTTTGCGTGAATTCTACCCACAGTATTTCTAGAGAAGATGAAATCACACAAATTGACGCCAGAACACAGCAATCACAGGAACTCAGATAAGTTTTTTTAAGGCCCGGACTCAAGTATGGACGGTCTCGTAAAAGTTAATGAGATAAAAAGATTGCTTATGGCGCATACTAAAATAAGCATGCATTTTTATGTAGCTTATGATACAGTCCCTTAGGATCGGCCAAGTGATCATGATCCAGGTGCTATGCTGGAGACACTTTTGTGTTTGTTGAATGGGCCTAAAACTAGGAAAAACTACGTCCCAGTTGTGTAAATTACTTCACGCTAGGTCTGACTTTAAAAAGGGAGTAGCTCTTACACGATTAAGATCAAAATTGCCACCAACGTCAATCATGAGAGGGACGGGTTGGACTCCCGTCCGGCCAGCACCTGATCGTTGCCGCGGGACTTTGCCGATAACTAATTGATACGCCCTCGCCTTAAGCACCGGATACGGTACCAGGTCGGGACTCGGAACATATGGAAAAGTGGACCAGCGAAGAATAGATGGCTTTGGAACAAGGTGCTGGATGAGAATGCTGAAGATTAAATGGACAGACAAAGGGAGGAACGAGGAAGTACATAGAAGAGCACAAGAGGAAAGGACCATATGGAGAACTCTACGGCAAAGAAGAAATAGATGGATTGGACACACATTTGTGCACAGTGGATTGATTAGGAATATAATAGAAGGAAAAATGGAAGGGAAGATTCCACGAAGAAGACCAAGAGACATGCATATAGGACAAATTAAGAAGGACGTGGAACAGAGAAGGTATCAAGGGTTGAGTTGCATTGTCATTAAATGGAGTAGAATGAAGGGCTACAGTAAACCAATCCTAGGATTGAAATACTGATGATGAAGATGACGGTACCAAGATACCATTTTTGAGCCGGCAGGGTAATATTTTCTATACATCCTTTCTACCTATTCTGAATTATATAAAACACACCCACCTGATGGTTTCCCCACATCATGTCTACCCCCTCTTCGTCGTTCCGGTGCTCATTCTCCATTTCGATACTCGAAGCTTCCGAACATTCTCCATTCCGTGAAATCCTCCATCATTAAACTGGTCATTATCATCGTCTCCATCAAGCATTCCCTTTTTCTTCGAATTTTCCGCACCAAATTTTCATCTACAATTCTCCTTTCATCTCTTTCCCCGATTTACGAGATGGCTTTAAACATGTTTCCAAACATCTGTAACAACATCTTAGATCCGTAAATAGGCAATAGTACATAGTGTGTCCGCAAAAATGTTTATAATAACAATAGTAGTATATAACTTTTATAAGTAAGTAAAAGTCAATGTGAAATTATTTCAAACCGGCATAAGTCGATCAAAAATCGATTGATTGTATGTAATATCTACGTAATAATGAAATACTTATGGAATATAGTTTTAAATTATCGATTTGCTCGCATTAACGTGCAATTTCATGAAACATTTCTGAAAATTTAGATGAAAATTGCAATGAATTTACAGAACTACTCTATTTAATTCTGTTTGTAAAAGCGGTCCTTAAGAGTTATCGTTTGCCTCCCCATGTCGAAAGCTTCCAGTTTCGTCCTCACTGAGCGCCGCCGCATTCGGAGAAGGCCGATTTGTAGGGCGGGATGGTCCCACCCGGGGGAAGGGAGGGCGGCGGGAAAGCATGTCATTTGGAAGTCATTTGTTTGTTTATTCTCCTCTAATTCGGTTCGCGTTCACGGGGGTAATTTCGCGGCGGGTCCAGGGAGAGGGGTGAGGGGGAGCCCAGGGTTGAGTCCGGGGGAGGGGAGAACCCACACACAGCTTTCCTTCATGAGGGCGAAGCGGGCAGAAATGCGAACGGCGCTGCGTCGAACCCGTGGCGTTGTCACGCGAGGGCGGATTTATGAGGTGCTGATGAGCCTTTGACGCTTTGTTATCCAAATATCATTATCTCATCAGGATTAAAATTGCATGCGCACGCGGTGATTTTCTTTACGTCGCAGTAACAAATGACCGCTTCGTGCTTGACTCATACTGAGTGCTGCGACCACGGATTCTGGGCCGCGAGTCTTCAGAAAAAGGGGACGCCGACAAGTGCCCCACTGTCATTTGTGCCTCTTCGAGAATTAGTATGGCAACGTGAGAAGTAGAGTCGCATTTAAATGAGGCATAATATTCACTAATGAACAATAAAAGGCGATGAAAAATATTGGCTGCCCTCAGAAAAACAATTATTTATTTGGAGCAATTGGGAGGAAAGAGAAGAAAACATAAAGAAAATAAGATGATGAATATTCTAGATGTTACGAAAATTTGTCGAAAAAAATGGCCTCAAGGATACTATTCGGCGAATGCATGAATGCAAAATCTCAATCAGAGAGATTTGCATGCCAATGTGCATCTCTCTAATCGAGGCCAAATGCGAATATCTTCGAGAGAAAGTGGGGCGAGGAATAAAATTACCTAATCTATTCATTTCAAGGGAAGACATTAAGGGTTAAGACAGTCCCGAGCTCGTTGCATATTTATAACGATTTTCCCAGAGATTAGCCTACTCTGGATTAAGACTCAGTGATACCATAAGTTATCGCGTTTTACTTCTACAAAATTCAGCATTTTAATTGGTGAACATTACACTCAGAGTCCTAATCGAGAGATCACCCCGAAAGTACCAACGGTCTACCGTCAGCACAACTCAAGCGCTTTCTTAATTGAATGACATGTTAGATTTATCGCTGAAAATAGAAATGTACGATAACGACGTTAACAAGAGAGTTAGGACACTTAAAGATAGAAATGCCGAAAGGAAGTATCGATATGCTAAGTTTGTCTGGGTGAGATGGAGACACAGCCAGGATTCCTGGATTGATAGGCACAGAGTAGTAAAAAGTGGGAGGAGGAGACTCAAAGTGGAATACCGTCAAAGAACACGCCGTACCAAAGAGAACCGTAGTATTGAACGGGAATGTGCCTGGAAGGAAGCACTTGAGGGTAATGGGGGACTGTGCTTTACAGTGGTAGGGGAATAGGGGTGAGGTAGGCAAGTATGGTTTAATAATCAGAAAACATCGAGGAGAGAAAACAGTCAAGTTCTGCAGGAAAAGGGTTTTAATAATAACTGATATTTCTTCCAGACATCATCACGGGCGTAGGTACGCATGGAAGATGCCGGCAGAAACAGATTAGTCCAATATAATGCAACCATTTCAGAGAGTAAAAATCATTCGCCTTGACCGGGATTCGAACCCGGATCCCTCGATATCCGGCCGAGTGCTTTAACCAATTAAGCTACCGAGACGTCCTCTTACACTCTGAAATTTTGGGGGCTTTTAAAGGAACAAGATGTTATGACGAAATACCATACATACAATGTCACAGGCATTCGTAGTCGTGCGCGACGCGCCACAGTCCACGATGTTAATAAAGCCAATTTCAAACACTTAGGCTGTTCATACCTTAGACATATTTCAAGAAACTGTAATAGTAACTTTAACGGAGTCACCCGCTATGTGTGCATTATAATGCAACAATTTCAGAGAGTAAAAATCATTCGCCTTGACCGGGATTCGAACCCGGATCCCTCGATATCCGGCCGAGTGCTTTAACCGGTCAAGGCGAATGATTTTTACTCTCTGAAATGGTTGCATTATAATGCACACATAGCGGGTGACTCCGTTAAAGTTACTATTACAGTTTCTTGAGATTAGTCCAAGTTGCATTGAGTCATGGTTCGACAAAGAATTACAAAGAGCGTCATCAACTCAAACAACTTCCTGATTGCGGATTTCAAAATCCTCCAAACTGTGACTGTTATCAAGCTCCAACGACCATGGTTCCCAGCCTTAAACAAAATCACGCACCTTATCAAGGTTTTAACGAGCCTTTTCTTAACGTCCCTGTCATCGAGTCCCCTTCTTGTGCCTCTACTACTTCGATCATATTTAACCGATAACCCACGGTTATCCAGCCGGGGGATCAGTAGCTGCAACAAACCTGAACAAACTGACACGCTTTCATAATAAAATCTTGCGAACTCTCACTAACGTCCCTTGGTTCGTCCGAAACTCAGACATTCACAAGGACCTCAAAATACCGAACCTACCAACCTATCTAACAGACCTAGCCCTGTCATTTCAGCAAGCGATAGGAAATACTGGTAACCCTCTCATAGAACCTTTATGGGACTATTCTGGTAATCCCCATTTTAAATACAAACGTGCAAAAACAAGCCTAAATGAATCCTAATAATCACCAAATATAAAATTGACATCAGCTGCACTTACATATACTCGTTAGCTTAATTTTGCCCTTGAGCCACTTATATTACACGACCGTTTATCAGCATAGCTGGGTATCGGTATAAATCAACGGACGCTTAAGTACTGCGCCTAATGGCGCAGTACTTAAGCGTCCGTCAGTCATTTTTACCTGATGATGTTATGCTATAACGAAACCTGGGTCGTGAAAATTAAAAAGTTTTTGTGGAAAAGCAAAGTGGTTTGATTTATGAAAACGTCAATATAAACAATACTTGTATAGCTTATTGTGCTCTATGGATTTAAAGTTAACGGAGATATTGCAAAATATGGGAGTGACATGGAAGGTTAGGTGGTTGATTCAAAATTCATAAAAGCATCAGACGGCATAGGCAAGGGTAGCAGTGGAGGGATGGGAATGGACAGTGATTGATAAGGGACTGAGGACGGGTTCACCACTAACAGCGATGCTTTACAACATCAATTCCGAGGAAATGCTAAGGGAATTTTTTACATATTTATCCGAAAGGTTTGAGCCGGGGCAAAAAGAGTGGGTCAGTCAGTTATATTGGCAGATGATCAAGCAATGGTGAGCCAAACAAGCCAAGGGATTGCAGTTATTGTTGAGTGTTTTATAGGAAGAATGCAAGTCGCACGGCATAAGGATTAACCAAAGAAAAAACTAAGGTAATGAGGACCTCGAGAAATAGAGAAGCTAAGTTAAACATTAAATTAGGAGCAAATAAGCAATAGCTTATGAAGCAGTTTAAGTATTTATGCAGTATTTTAGGGGGGGCGGGGCATAGTAGAGAGGATAAGAATTGCAATAGCATTAGCAAGAGAATTGAGGAAGGGTACACTGACGACGAAAATAAATAATAAAATTCAATGAACTATTCAAAGACAAAAGATATTGTATGATGCATATAGACATGTATGTGCACAATAGTTTTAGCATATTAGATGACTTGTCTTCAAGAGTATGTGTAAAAAAATGATTCTGCACGTATGGCTTGTGCTCTAACAACCCCGCCTTTGCTTTGCGGCAGATTGCGGAGAGTATTGTGTAGATGTGGGTGGATTTGGGGCCTGGTATTTGAGGCGGGAGGATGAGCGTGGATTGGAGGCTTTCGAGATGTGGAGTGGCGAAGAATGAAGAAAATGGACTGCACAGAGTGGATGGAAAAGCAGGAGATAGAAATACGGTTAGAGAAGAGAGGATTTTTATGGAGAAGGCCGAAACAGGAAGAGAAAGAAGAATGCTGAACGCCGTGATAGATGGGAGAACGCAGCGTCAAGGGATAAGAGAATGGGAGAGAGTGAGAGGGAGGGAGGAAGTTTTAACCAGTATTAAGATAAATAAAACAGTTTCTGGCGTAACTTGGTGGAAATTCTTCATACTGACCATTTTATAAATCAAACCACTTTACTTTTCCACATAAACTTTTTATGCCCCCTTCTTCCTAGCTCAACCAATCCCTTCTTTCCTACCCCCTCTTCCCCTCCGCCCAGAGATATGTATATATAGTATACTGTGCTTGACTTGCATTTTTCCTGATGATGTTATGCTATAACGAAACCTGGGTCGTGAGAATAAACATTTTATGTGGAAAAGCAAAGTGGTTTGATTTATAAAAACATCAGTATTAAGATAGTTACAATTTAAGATGGAATGAAGAAAGAAATAATTCAGGGCAAATAAAAAGGGAAAGTAATTGTATACGGATTTGAAGAACAGTTTAGAAGAGTTGGTGGTGTCTGGTTATGTCTCGTCAGAAAAAACTACGAAATACAGCCTCTGTCCATGGACAACCTACGTTACACCGTATAATTATAATAAATATATAGGGAGGTTTTAAGATTCTTGGAAGTAAGTAACCGTTATGGACCGTCCAGGGATCGTCATATGTTGCATGTCCATGCGGTAGTGAAATTTCGCCTTCTTGCTTAATAAATTCCAGCTTGCACTTTATTTGATGAATTTCTTACAGCATCCTAAGGTGTAGTTGTTTGTCAGTTGATGGTATATGCATTTGCATGCGTGTAGAATGAAAGGGTTTTTGCATTAATATTTACGCCACTGTGGGTATGGGTTTGCATGTATGTGTTGGTATTGTTCCCTTTTACGGGTGGTGACCTAACACCCCCCGCCACGTGCCCTAGCGGCGGTTTGGGGGTATTATGTAGATGTACCTTTAAATTAGTAAGATACATCGAATGACTGACATCTTTACGAGGAATGTAGTCGTGAGAGAGTTTTTAATGCATGGGAATGCACTCAGCAGAGGAGGAACGACAAATGACATTTTATCGCTGGGGGCTAGCACGAGGCTGAATCCAATTGCGTACATCGCCCAGCATTTGCGAGTGGCTCGTGCTTTTTCTTTCCACTTCAACGTTCTCCTCATGGAGAAACCATTGCGATGGGTCACGGGCACGCCATTTGGAGCGATTTCCCCTGGAGCACTCTTTCGTCAAGATTCGCCGCGACACTTGAGCTTCACGGAGCACATTAGGGTCACCGACGAAGGCTAAGACAAAGGAGTCACGAAGCCATGGGCCGCGAAATCAAGGTGTGGGGGAAGAGGGGGGGGCTTGGGGCGAACGGTCCCCGGCGGACGTGAGGGGCCGTCCGAGAAGCACTCGGCCTCGCCGCTGATGAGGATCGCCCTCGATCGGGAAGGGTTAGAAAGCCGGCAGAAGTTGATAAGTACATCAAAACTCCCGCTAAGTGTGTGCCTGCGAATTGACCTAATAACTCAAGCCAACATTCGGAAGTGAAAAGAAACGTAAAAGACAATCACCAACGGCGATAATAAGTAAAATGGAAATGTCCGAAAAATGATAGATTTTAAAGCGGAGAGAATCAGATGAAACACACTTTCCCGTCAAACATACTCCCGTGGTTTCAAATCTATCGCCGATGGATTTAATTGACATCAACGTAACATCGAATAATCTACATTAAGCTCAAACGACTTCTCGCATTGTCTGATTCTCAACCATTTCAAACCTACAGCTCACTTAACACCTTCGGAAAATTTGCGCGTTTAACGAACACTTGAATGATTGAGATAACTGGAGCACATGCCACAAAAACTAAAGAATAGCTCGGTAGCGGAGCTATAACTGAAAACGACCGAGTCGTTTTTAAGTTTGTTGATTTTTCTCGAGTAATGGCAAGCAATTTTTTATTTCCCTAAACAATATAAAATATCTCTATTTGTTGCAGTAATTAACACATTAAAATATCCGGTAGTTGGTGTGGGATTGGAATTATGGGAAATAAAACTAAAGATAATGACTGCAACGGGAGGACAGAAAACAGAGCAATATGAAGAATTGTTAACTTGTTTAGGAAGTGCCTTGAATGAAGATAGTCGCAGTCGTGGGGACTTCCAAAAACGCAATGCGTTTGGGAAATAAGCATTGGCAAAGGGAAGGGAGTTGATGACAGGGACCTCGAGTGGGACTTTAAAAGAAAGGCCAATGAAAAATTTTATGTGGAGCGTGTTGTTGCGTGGCACGAGAACTTGTCGTTGAGGCGATAAACGTAGATTGGAGGTTTTCTATATGTGGAAAAGGAGAGAAATGTTTAAGGTAAAATTGTCACAAAGGAAAGAAAATAAAGTAGTGTGCATGGTGAGGGAGGAGAGTGGATATTTAGGAGAACTCAAAAGAAGGCGGGAAAGACGGATCCAGAGCACTTTGCTTGGCGGTGGAATGATAAGACTGTGTAGATGGGAGAAGGTTAGATACAGGGGGGTAGAAAATGGATACGCATGTTGGACGGAATGAAGGGAGGCAGAAAGCATGCAGAATTGAAGGACGGCTATTGTAGTGAAATATTAAGTGTTGTCGCTATCAGAGGCTTGGATGGTTATTGTGCTAGATGAGGCTTGAGTGGGATTTCAAACTAACGGAGACCAGTTTATTCATTCCAATACACCAGGTCATTAAAATTACCCTTTAGATTTATATTAAATTTACCCTAGGCAATTTCTACGAGGTGCTGGTAGGGGATCAGAAATGGGAATGAATTATTCGAAAGATGACGTGTGACTCATAAAAGGCATTTCACCTGAAAGTGTGTCGATTCTTACCCCGATGATTACCTTCTTCATAACACAATAGTATTAATTTTGTTACCATTCCAAAAAGGTATCGACAAGATATATAACTGGCGGCTAAATTTTAATTTCAACGGAAATTAAGTTGAAGGATACATTAAGTAGTATTCTTATTTTGAAGTACGTAGGATTAGTAAATATACTTTCAGACGGATTTAGGATCCATATTTACCGGATCCATTAGCATTCCAATAAGGGAAAAGTATCAGGAATATTTTTTAAGAATTCACAAAATGCTATATTAACTAATTTAAGTCTTCACGAAAACACTACAGCCGTGCAGAACTACCGAGGAGAACCATTCATTAAACGGCGGAATTTTCTTCCTTATATAATATTAAAGTTGAAACAATTTTATTTCAGGAGTCAGGAAAACCAATAGTCAATGATACGAGTCAATGACTCGTACTTCATGGAATTTTATAATGATAGACATCAAGTGAGGATGCAGCACCCCTTAATCAGAGCTGACATGCAAATCAGCCTGATTCTCCCACAGAGTTCAAAATTATCCATGATTATTTTTAGCCCTACTCCGATATAAGGTTTCCGACACCAAATTATACAGAGCATTCATAATTCCTCCTCTTGAATGGGGCGTCGCAAACGGGCTGGAGCACCGCGGAGCGCGCCGTCAACACAGCACAGCCTCCCCTCCCCACTCCGACTCTCACCTCCGAGCGCGGACACCCTAAGCCGAGCGAGCTACACGTGAAAGGACTGGGCGTCCTCACCCGGTGGGAAGAATGTCAGGGCTGACGAGAGCGGGAAGCGGGAGCGTTGCTCCACACGCAAAGGGCGTGGGACTGACAGCCACAACCCGTAAAAATATACTTATTAAGGAACCTCCCAGCAAACCTCATTAAGGAGCGGCACACATCGACGGCGATCTAAGAAACGTTAGGGCCCAGAGTTTGGGGATGTTTTTGCCATTAAAAAACCCCTTCAATTCTAACTGAAAAACGGCAACCTTCAAATTGACGCCGCACAAAGGAACATGAATAGAGGAAAGCAGAACTGAAGAAAGCTTTTGAGGGAAATACTAAACAATATGGAAAGTAACCAATGCCTAATAATGTTAATGGTTTTGTTATCGGATGTGATTGGGTGCTATTCTTCCGCGTGCGAGTACACAGTCCAATTACAATTGCCTTGTGTGTGCGCGTGTATATATAAACCATAAACACAGTAATCGACCCTAAAGTCGGTTTGGTAGGTGATGACAGAATTCACACAGTACTCCCCAGGGTAGGGGGGGTCAATTCCTTTTCCTGTGCCGGTTATGGTTTCCCAGGATGATATGGTACCCGAAAAATCACATAGCTTGGGTGGAGCTGCAGGTGCCCAGAGTGCCTTTCCCGGGAATCGAACCCGGGCCCTCCGGTCAGTAGTCCAACGCTGTACCCCCGTGGACTACCGCTACCCACACAAACACACATATATTCGCATATACAGTATCGGACGCAGTACTGTGATGTGGAAGACAACGGGAAACCACCACATTATTCTCCCTGGAAAATGCAGCCTTGCATTCAAATAGAGTAGAATGTAGTACCTGCAGTGAAACAATCCTAGGACTGAAATACTGACGATGATATATATATATAGTAACTTTTTTTGGAAAACCCACGAACGTGTACAATAATTTAAATTCACTAATAGTCATAACAAACACAGAAACCAAAACACACAAAAGAGGGACTCACTGGTTCTCGAATTTTCGGTGGTCCAACCACCTTTCTCAAGAGGAATTAGGAACTGAAGTCAGTCTGACCTGAAGAAGGCCTCGAAGTAGGCCGAAAGCTTAACTCATCTACAGAGTGAGTGTCCTTTTACGTGTTATCTGTTTTATTCTGTGTTCTATTGTGCCGTCCAAAAGTTATATATATACACGTATATTTAAAGGAACATCTCACGGTTGTGAATAGCACATCAAAAGGAGAAGCGAGATAGCGGTAGCAAACAAAAACTCAGAGAACCATACAAATGGAAATCACACGAATACCGAATTTTCGGTGGCCAAACCACCTTCCTCTAGGGAAAGAAGGAGCTCAGCAGTTGCTTCTTTTAAGAAATACATTTTTTAATAAATAAATTTGAAAAAAAATTTAATCGACTCAGTTCCACTACTTTTGGTACAGACCTCGTACAGGTACAGACATACTATATACAGGTACCTGTACTCTCTGCAGAGACAAATACTGATAAATTCAAGACATTTTAAATAATTGACAAAGCTACTAACAATGTTGTGACTTCGGTCATCATTTAACTATGAAGTTCTATTGCCGCCAACTCGACCAATTACAAGGTAATTAGAGGACGACGGTGGCAATCATCTAACCTTCATATATGCACGACCATTTGTAGCAGTTCACTGCTGTGATGTGGTAGCTAAAGTTTTCTATTTCGCAGGAAAGGGCAAATAAATTAGAATTTAGCCACGATCATAGCAATGTTTTTTATGACATAAAAGTACCATCTGAGAAGGAATTGGAATGGCGCCCGTCGGAAGGAGCTCCCTAACAAATACTTTAGAGTTTATGTTGAAATAGCTTTCTCCTGCAAGAATTTGTATCGAGTATGACTTGTGATTACATTTCCATTCATTGTCAATGAGCGAAGTCGCTTTCTCACACGCATAAATCGAACGGAAGCACGAAATTAATGACCCCAATTGGTTAAACTTTCATTTTATCAGTGAATCCATTTAATTGAGGACATTTCGTATCTAATAATGCTTGCTAACCAGCCCCAATGAATTGACATTCCTCGCGTAGGCATTGGAAAGCTGATTTCTTTCGTCGTTTATTCGACGAAACGTGATAGGATGCCTCGAGTTCCCAAAGGAATCATCAGAATGACAGCAGAGAAGCCGGCCGGCCTCGAGAAATGAGACTTCCCAAGGTTGGGACAGGAATTAAGGATGTAGAAAAAAAGAACTCGTGGGAAAATGCGCAAGCACTCTACGCGTAAACTGATTCCGAAGCGAAGGCGCCCCTCCCCCCGGGCTTGACACCGCCGGGAAAACAGAAACCCTACGCTTGTCCGCCCGCCCGCCCGTCGAAATTAGGTGGATTGGGCGTGGGAGGCGGACGGGGCGCGACTTGGTTCTAACAGGCGAGAAGTTACCGCTGTGTCCGCGCCTCCAACCGCGACGAGGACGGCGTCTTGCTTCGCGTGGGGACTGGCCATCAATAATAGCAAGCCACATCATTAGGGCTCCCAGCTGAGAAATTTAATTATTCAGCAAAACATTGAACCCGCTTCACACATTAATACGCATATAATATAATTTTATATGACATTGCAAACCACCACTAGGGTAGGTGGCAGGGGCTGATTACACACCAGACTAATCTTAACCCAAATTAATTTTCCCCCTAGCCCGATCAGAAAACGTAATTCTGATCCCTTATGGTTCGTGGGAAACTACTACTAGCTACTCTACACTGCACGCGATCCGATTTGGCAATCAATCCAACTTCATGCGAATCCCATATACCTGCAGAGATAGAGGAGAAGAGGCGTCATGCGTCCCTTTGTAATATAAATGTGCCTTTTGTTTCAGTGGAATTTGAGTGAGGGTGGGTATAATGAGAGCCAATGTTTCAGGTAAGACTATTTCTTTGTGGCCGCTCAACAATTTCACCTGAATAATTGAACGCGAGTGTTATTCTAAAGACATTCAAATCAGAAAAGAAATAATCAATGGGAAATATTGACACTTCCATTAGTCCAACTAATTATGAGTAAAGATTTAAAAAGCCAACCGAGTTTTAAACTAGTCCCTAAGTACTGAGTTCGGACTTGCAAAAGCACCTATTATTCACATGTATCTCATTGTACGCCATTCCAGTGAAGTCTTTGCATGCGTCCACCAATTGGTCAGGGATTCGGCTGTCGATGTTTCCATGGCAAACTCATCTTAAGGGCGTTGGCGCCTCATCAACGACCTCAGGACGCCGGCAGTGGAATTCCTGACCACCCGGTGGAAAACACGCAAAGAATTCGTTAACGCCTATATTTAACACCAGAGTAATGCCATAGAAACGTGGTCATTAAAGATATTTTTAAAAATGCAATTAAACCTTTTATCTGTTCATAGTTGGCAACTATTATTTATAAACTTTACTCTGTTTGAGGCTATCAACCGTTTGGCAAATAAAGATGATACCCATGGTAACCAATTCTTTTGTAGATGTAGCCGTTCAATATGATGAATACAAAACTTTAACGTAAGTGACTAAAAATTACAAGGTTATTTTTTATGGTGAGTAACTGCAGTCCTTTGAGAAAATTTAATATTTTATAAGACATTTATTGGACTGATGAAATGTACATGCAGAGGTGGTTCTCGGGTACCACCTCTGAATCTCTCAACAGCTGCGAAAGCCTCCGATCTACGATCAAATGTACAATTTGCGATTAGACGGGTAGCAAAACATACCATGGAGAATATTTTGCTTTATGCTAAAGATAGTCACCACGACTCATTAAAAATAGATACGACTTGATAAGCAGGTGATTTAGCTCGGTGAATTAAACTCATGTCAATTACAGCCGATCAGAATCAAAATCAGAAAAAATGAGGAAGTATCGAGAAAAACTGAAGGAGACAGAGGGACAAAGAAAAAGTTGAAACTGCTGTGAATAAGAGTACGCAGGATATGAATGAGGGAAGGAAAAGAATATGGCAAAGAAAAAGCAAGATCAACTGAAGAATAATGACCGAATGAAGTGTAGAGAGAGCTTGGAAACAAAACAAAGGAAATTAAAAGATGAAAAAGCTTATTCAGAAATAGGAACACAACCTCAGAATCAATCTACGCCGTACAAAGAAGCAGACACTTCAGGCAAAGCAACAATTCGTATTCCTCCAGCACTACTAGACTCAGGAAACAAAAAGATGTGGTCAATAAACAACATGAAAGTTGTAAACAAAAAAATTCCGGGACCGTAAACTTGATTGACTTGACCAAGTTTACGGTCCCGGCAGTTTTTTGTTTACATTGATTCACGACCGTAGCTACGTTCCTTGTATATTTAAATTAAACATGAAAGTTCTTCGACACTAGTCAAGTTGCTTGTCCAAGCAACAATGCAATTAAGTCTGCACTGTGAACTCTACTCGGCACAGTTTGGATTGTACAGCTGTTTTATGGTAGAGTAGGATGAAATCAGTGGGCAAGACCCCTGGCAGGAAATGAAGTGCTCACAATAAAAAATGACAAACGAAGGAAAACAAAGCTACAGGTGTGTCACCTGTTGTATTCAGTGAAATAAGTCCATTTGATGCATGCGAAAGAGAACCCCAATCATGTAGTTGATCTCACAAAGATATTAGTATTGAGACAACGGGCGATGCTCTTCCTAAGAGTAAATGACCATGGAACAGTTGTTCATTAAGTACCTAGACAATTTAAAATATGCAGTGTCTTCTCTTCATCAATTATATCACTCTATCTCTCTTTCTCTTAGACAGTCTAAAGACTTAACGTCTCTCTTTGTTAAAACTCAACCACTGATTGTTGGTGTAATGCATTCTTGAAGTGCAAAAACGGATTCCATGAAACTATAAAGCGTATGGAGTCCATTCCGTCAAGTAAAATCGCATGAGGGGAGTCTGACTGATGAGAGTTATTGAAGAAGATATAACACAAGAGCTCGGAGAATATATTTGATCATTTCTTTCAGCTGTATTGGGATATGCGCATGCAAAACGAGCACTTGCTACGAGCTATGGAGTGCAACAGGAGGATTTGCATCAAGCATCGCGAAGCTCTAGGACTTTAAATGGCTGTGTAGAGTGGAAAGTAGTAGTTGAGCTTCGTGTAACCTTTTCAGATAGTCTGTATGAAAAAATTTTCCTTTTAATAATAAATGAGCTTGGATTAGCGATTTATGGGTAAGTTAATATCTCGCCAGTGGTCAAGCACATTCGAAATTGTAAGGAACTCACAAAATGACCTCATGCGCTCACATTCACGCCATGACTTCTTTCCCCGATTTACTTGTGATTTATTCCCCCGATATCAGACCCTGGTGTCTAGATTGATTTCCTCGCCAAAATATTCTGTCTTTTTCTAGTGAACGCGTAAGGTGTTACGGTAGCCGGTTTACGGGGTGACCGCCCGAAAGCCAGAGATCGGTCCCTGGAGTTCGGAATATCTCCCCGTAAACAGTTTTGGGCTAACCAGTGTTGCTGACAGTCCATTTGTAAGTTCCCGAATTTGGTCCCTCACAACAGGATTAATTTCCTTGTAAACCAATACGGAAAAGCCCTGTGAAATTGTGTCTTACAATTTTGAATACATGTCTGATTACTGCAGCCCAGAAACTAACTTTCCTCGTAAATCACCCAACAAAGCTTAATATTTTAACCTTCCTTTCTTATACAGTCACGTAAAAACCCTTCAAGGCCATGGGAAAATGTTTTCGTGTAGCCTCTCAAATATTAGTTGTGCATTGCACAAGATGAAAAACTGAGCACTTGCTGGTAGAATCATCAAGCGTATTCACAGCATCACCATCATGTAGTGATAAACAGTGCCATTTGTAATCGTGTCAGACACTATAAATCATGAGAGAAATCAATAATGCAGAAGGAACAATAATTGCCCATACTGACTACGAGTTAAAAATGGCACTTTCGCCTAGAGAAATGAAGTGTTTAGTCTGATGGATCATGCTACTAAACTTAATCCGATTGTAGAGAGCAAATCTGCAGATGTAGGTTATGGATTTTAAAGGTATTAAAAGATTTAACCGTAACTAATAATGTACCGCCGCAGGACGCGCAGTATTTTTTAATCGCACGCATTAGTAATTACTTGCTTCTCTCCTCCACCCTGAGAGCAGTTATTTTTGTTTTTGGCTTGATTTGGGAAGCACAGGAAAGAAAAACCACCGGCGTGTCCTGGAAATATGAGCTTTAAACATAGAACAAAGAAATGTGAAAAAAACTTACAAAGTATCATTCATTACTTTCAAAACGCCCTGTTAGCACGCAGAGAGCATTGAGAAGGTATGCAGTCGAGAAATCGAGAAAGCTCGGAGAGGAAGAGAGAGAACAAATGCGATACTTGAGTCGCATCATGCTGTGAGCTTAATGCAAGGTTTTGTGAAAAATTCACCATGCACTCAACGGATACAATTTGTTCGGAATGATGCGAATCAGTGAGGAAAGTGGAGAAAAAATTTTTGAAGAAAAAATAGTACTGTACAGACACTTTTACCCGTGATATGGAGATACGTAAATAAAGGAAGTCGATCGCATCAATCGGAAGTACCCTCATTCAAGAAACAATAGTTTAAAATTAAAAACCCCAAAAAAATGACTGGAGACATGAAGACAGCAGCCACGACATGAACAACATTTGTCGAGGAAAAGAGAAAATTACGAGACTGCCTGATGCACGGAGACATCAAAGTGGGTCGAAAGTGATGATTTGATGTCCGACGGTGAATCGCAGAAAGAGAAAAGGCTACGCTCGAATGAAGAAGTCCACGGCTTCATCGGCGCGCGATTGAGAGCAGGCGGGAGAAGGGCCTTTCCCTAGCCTCTCATTCCAAACACCGATGGAAATGTTATTTTAAAATTTAGCATCAATCTTGGGATGCGGTAGTTCAGTGAATAGAGGGTTTGTTAACTGACCATAGGAACCGGGTTCGATTCCCGGAGAAGACTTCTGGACACCCACCCCTAGCTTCACCGTTATGTGTAACATGTCGGGTACCAGATCTTCTTGGTGAACCATAACCGCCACAGGGGAAGGAACAACCCCCCTACCCTGATGTGTGAATATTTACACGCCGTGTAGGGCTTAGTACTGGGTGAACTCTGCCACCAGCCAGCTACCAAACCGACCGCAAGGTCGATTATTACGGTTAATAACCAAAAACCTCATTGGTGTAATGTAACATAAAGTTTAACTTTATCTGATTTGGTTCATTTCACATTTGAATTAGCTGTTAAATATTTTTAGTACGGGAAGACGAATTTTCTTGGCGTCAATATTCAGGGAATGACCGCACCTCGAGTCGGTCATTGCTTCAGACTATGGGGGCAATCTTAAAGAGAATTACAGCAAGCAGGTGAAACGTGGGTCGTGTATCTCTCGGTGCTGAAACCCACATCAAAACCGATGATTTTTTTTAAAGTAACCAAATCCTTAAGACTGCGAAAGCGGGATTTTGGCGATAAAAATGGATAGTGCTTTTGAAGGCTCGATCAGAAATCCCTCAACACTCCCGGTGGAACTGCGGTTTATTTATTTATTTTTAATTTATTTATATATACCCTACAAGCCACCGCTATGGTGTGTGGCAGGAGGTGAATACACACCAGACTAATTGGACCTGTACCATACCCGGTACTGACCATACCGTGGTCAGACGATGTTATTCTGATCCCTCATTGTTCGTGAAAAAATTGCATTTTTAATCTATCTCTTCAACACTTAATCTCTCTAACTTGATTAGCATGATCGCTTCTACCGTAGTGCGATGGGAGCAATGATACATTTTCAACCTCACTGCTCAAGAGACGCCCTTCCAATTTATGCAAGAGATTTAATCTGTAATTTAAAATTCGCTCCGTGAGTGATTTCAAGCCTAGCTGCTCTAAAATTTTGGTTACGCTATTAAGTTTTACCATAACAACGTTTTATAAATCTAGCTCCTTTACGCTGCACGCGATCCAATTCGGCAATTAATCCAACTTCGTGAGGATCCCATATACGATTGGAGAATATTCTAAATGAGGCCTAACCAGCAAAAGATAACATTACTCTTGGACCTTTTCATAACTTTGACCTAGTGCTCTTCTAATACATCCCAATTTTTTGCTACCTTGTCCACATATTCCCCGTTTGTGTTTCACACAGGAGAGGCCATGAGTGAGGGTAACGCCTAGGTCGACAACAAGAACGTAGCACATTATCCATCTAAAAAAATACTTCAGGTAGGTAAAAGCTAATGAAATAAACTTAAAAAATGGCGGTAAAGATATTTGCCAAATTCTAGGACTGTCGTAGGCGAATATGAAGTAATACTAACTTCTGAGTGCAGAGCGCTTTAAAAGCGGTATCTACTCCGTCCTTATGAAGTCTTGGTAACTATGAGACCCTTCGGGGGTTCCGTAAAGAAAAACTATATAAACTTTAATAATATGTAATAAGAATTTGATGAGAAAAAGTGAATAAGCTCAACGAAATGATTAGGATTTAATTCAGTAGCCATCGCAGGCTAATGCCTCATAATTATCATCGATTTCGACTTGAAGCTTAAAAGTAGCCTTGAAATTTCGTATGCTTGCAAGCAGTAGGTGATTTACAGGGAGGTATGCACATAAGAAGATTGTCTGTATCACTGTCAAGAGATTTGAGAACATTCATGAAATGGCGAACTGAATAGTAACTGGATCCAAATTACAATGGGCACTTTCTTTAAGGAACGAGTCCGCCCCGAGATCTTGTGGACGGTTGGAATTGGAAGTGATTGATCCACTTCCGAAGGCATAGAGGGATAAATATGATCGATGTCCACCACCGCAGCGTTTCCTCCCGGGTAATTTAAGCGGAATGTGGGAGGGGGCATTAGTATGGACGTCGTGAAGCGACAGTACTGACCTTCCGTCAATTCCATAGCAGCCACAGTCAGCAGACTTGAGAGCAACAAACTGCTCAGCTATCCGATGGATTCGATTCGTATGTACTGTGATTTTATCGTTTCCATGCAGCCATAGTCCCATCACGCAATCGGAGGAGTGGTCTGATTAAAGAGGGCGGGAGCGAGCCACGCATTACGACGCCTGAGATCGCGCGATTCTGGAGAGGGTAGGTTTCATCCCCCTGCACCGCCCGTGGGCTCACGGATAAACTCGAGGACCATAAAAGCACGTTCTTAGTTTTCTGGGGTTATCTAGAGGCATCGCCGTATTATTACCGGAGGCACTCGTGTCGGTAGCCAAATGCTCTGCCCATTAGAAAACCACACCCTGCTTTCGTCCAATCGGAATGGAATGAAGTCTGCCTCATAAAAATAGGCAAATAAATGTGGGATGGGTAAATTAAAATAGGAAGAGGAAGGAAAAGAGAGATTGAATTTTCAGGGATACGCTCGCTTTTAGGTGAATATGGCCACTTTTGTTCATAATCATTCGTTGGTTTTTCGAAAAAAAAATATTGGAGGAGGCTGACATTGCCCCAAAGGAGCGCAAATCTCGGGGAGAACAAAGTTTTTACTGTTTTACGTGGTAGGGCATAGAAAGTTGCAGAGGTCTATTTCTTAAATTACCATAGTACGAGTCGTATGCCAAGTCGTATATTCATAGTCGTATATTCGCTATTGGCCACATTTTGACATTTTATATATGAATTATGAAAGTTCTTTTTTAAGAATTTCCTCATTAATTCTCATTTCGCCAATTATTTGCATATTTATTTCACAAATATAATAAAAACGAGGGCATATAAGTTTGAAAACAAGCAGTTTGAGTGCATTAATATGACGAAGTAAAATACATCACCATCCCAATGAAGTTTCTGAAATTGCACGAAGTGTTTTGTCACTCGGCAAGTGACAACGCCGTTCTACCTGACATGCGTAGCAGGAGAGGGAATTTTTCAGCGGAACACTCAAGAGCATATTTTCTTGCGCTCACTTCACAGTCTTGAACAGGAAATCGAGGTGCACGAGAAAGTTCAAAGGAGAGAGAATCCTTAAGTTATGGAGGATAATTCGATAAGCACAGTGTTATGCATGAGCTCACATAATGGAATTCATTTCCACAGACGCGGGATTTACCACTTACCGGTACTGAATTGTACTTTAACTTCTCACACTACTACAAGACAATTCCACATTGGATCGAGCTGTTTCATCTTTGTTTGACCAATTTTGGCAGAACTTTACTGACCTTACGGTGCATTATGGTTAGTTATTACTCTCCCGTTGTCATTTTCCTTCCCATTCCTTTAAGACTTATGTCCGTAAAGCTGAAAGTTACGGTCACTTACTTCATGCGAAAATCGCGCTAATTTACCCACGTCAAAGCAACATCTCTGTGAGCGCAGTAATTACACTGTGGTTACGTGCAGGACCACAATAATATACGGTCAAGGAAAAAAAACGTGGGAATAAGAGTCGAGCGATGGCGGTGGTGTGATTATGAAGGCGGTGGTGCAGCGACAAAGGGGATGAACGGAGTTCGGGGTTTGCCGAATATCGTTTGATTTATTGCTTGCATGACCCCTTCCATCACGGGCCGAGTAGATGTCCCGGGGAATCGGCCAGCATCCGACCGGCGCACGTGTTAGCCTGGCGCCCTAAACCCACCAGCTCTCTTATCGGCGAGGATCGAGTAAGCCCCACGTGTGTCCCCACCCCTCCTCGCGGCGAGAACATGCATCACCCCCACGATAGCGATTCGATGCGAATGGAAATCCCTTTCCCTCCGACCGTCTCCATTCCACTTCCACCCCCCCCCCCAGCCCCGGGGGGCCACTTCCCTCCGCGTCTCACCCTTCTGCCCCCGCCACCAGTCGGGCGTCCGCCCCGGGCCTCTCCATCCATCTCGGACCGGTGGGCGTGACCCCAAGATATTATGGTAATACTGTTGACATAAATCATGAAGATTATTCAAGATGGTATAAATCATTATTCGATGTTTAAGTGGTCCATTTTAAATGACACAAAGCCCTCCGTGCCTAATTAGAACGCGCATGGAATACGACCCCGGCAGCAAGGAACCCGGGAGGGGAAATTCAAACACACCGAATGAGAAATAAAGAGTTCTCAGGATTACTGAACCGTTTTCTCATCGCAAAATGCCGCAAGTTGGAATTAAAGCGCGAGAGGAAAGTTTTAATCGCGCGTGAGATAGAAATAGATTAAATTTCCGAGCAACATCAGAAAAAAATATGTTTCACCTAAGTAAAAAAATACCGAAATCTTGTCTTTTATTCCACAGACACATTTTGCGATACGAAGCAGGTCTCCTGGTGATACCATGAGTGAAAAATTAAAAAAAAACACATGGATTTACTAATTTTCGCAATGTATAAATCCACAAAACTACTCGAACTACCTACCGTTTTATTTGTTTACTCCAGGTATTTCAAAAACAGCTCTCCACCTGAAGATTCAATTTTTTATAATATTTTTCTGCTTAGGAATTTCTTAATTTTTCGCATATCATCTTTATATAATCATTCATGAGTCAGATTTGCACATATCATCTGCATTTTTGAAACACATCTTCCGTTGTGAATTTAACTCATAGTTCATGTCTAAGTCGGACGCTGCCGGACCAAAATTTACATTTGAGGGCTTCTATCAAATGACACTACACCAGTGTCTGAACTAACGGAGATTCATTTCATAGAACTTGAAAAGGGACGTGGTTCCGAGTCTTTGAAATACACGCATTTGAGTTCAGTCGGAGCTTACCGCCTTTCGCATTACCGACTCACCCACGGAAAAACCGTTAAACGATGACATTCTTATCATGTTTCATTTTTATATTCGCCTTCAATCCAGCAGCGCCGAAAAATCTCCGCGCCTAACTTTCGCAAGTGCGGGAGACGATCCTTGCATTTTTTTTCTATACAGCATAGCAAAAAAAAGGACGAGTAGAATCTCCGCAGTTCTGCCGTTCCGCCAACATACTTTTTCCACAATTTTCCTCGCGTCTTTTTTTCCAAACAAGACGGCGAGTTCCTAAAGCTCCCTCTACGCCTGCCGTTAGCGTTTTGTCTCTTCTTCTGCGTCTTCTCTTTCGCGAGGTGAGGAGGGTCGAGAGTGTGTGGGGGGAGGGGGAAGGGGTGGGTGGGTGCGCGCGGTGATAATCGCAACTCTTTTGTTTCCAGCCCGCCGCATACCCCCCTCCGGCCACCAACCCTCCCCACCCCACCCACGCCGCCGCACGTCCCGCTACATTCCTTTATTTTCTCCGCTCACCAAGAGTCCGTCCGTCGAGGATCTTTGGTTTTCTTTCCCTCCCTCCGAGCACCCAAGTCTCGCCAAGAATCCACCCACTAGTACGTACGTAAATGGCACATACTATCCACTCATTTTTCGGTGACATATGCCATTTTTTTACTCTAATAGTCACGTCGAATACCTCTGTTAGCCATTATTTTAACTAACCTTGATTCTGAACAACATGTGATAATGGGAGAAATTAAGTTATTCCATTTCGTTCCATCTTTAATTTTTTCATGTCCAAACCTTTCGTGATAGGCCATCAGCGGAAGACAGAAAACCGATTCGGAAAAAAAAAACAATTTATTTCATCACCCAAAGTAATCGCGGTATTTGTAATATGGCCAAAAAAGGACTGCGACGCCACTCGTAGCCCTTGCCCGACTTTGGTCCTAAACTTGTTTCTCAAGGATCTTGTCCATTCATGAGTTGACCGGGCACTTCCGAACCCTGTGCAAGAAGTCAGCGATAGTCTATTACACATGTGTAGTGATACATCCAAGTTCACGACCACTTACTGTCCTTAGTTTATCAAACATTTATAAGTAATGGTATCAAATAATTAAACTATTATTATAAATTTTTGTTTACTCTAAGGTAGCAAATATCTCTAAACTAAACGGAAAGTGGGAAGGCAAAAAATCTAATTAGGTCATGTACCAAAGAGTCACTCACCAAAGAGTGCCATGTCCAATAATGTCCATTGTTACCCGACTGTTTCGTGGCTGCTGCGAATCTCCATCACAGTGCACCAAAAAACCCTCACACGCAGCGTGTGCCATTTTATTTTGGCAATCTGCATGGGCATGAGTCGGAAGGGAAAATGTTCACCACGTCCTTTGGCTCTGACAATTATGAAAATCATCAACACAGAGCAGTCGTTGAAATCACTCGGATGCATGAACTGAAAGACCTTTGAGAAGAGAGCTAGAGGAAGAGCAGAGAGCCAGACAGGACAAATGAGACGAACTTTTTCCTCGCAAAAGATGAGAATGTGGGTTAAACGAGTGATTTTTTAAAAAGAGGTTACATGAGGACTTCCGGATATAATTAATGAATAACGTATTACACGCCACCGTACCATTGAAATAGGTGAGACGATGAATCTGGGCGTCGTAGCTGGGCTACTGATTGGAGGACCGGGGTTCGATTCCCATGGACACATCTGGACACTCTCCGCTTCACCAAAGCTGAGTGATTTAGCGGCCTATAGGTTTTTCTGGGAAACCTCAGGCGGCATAATGAATGGAACAAACCCAGCAACCCTTATGGTCTGTTAATTTGATAAGCTTGTTATTAGGTGAGCGCTACCCTCAGCTATCTAATCAAACATTCGGGTTGATTGCTGTGGTCTACTATTCGATTGCCCTCTTCTACCCCGTCGTCTGCGGCAAAGTGGTTAATTTTAAGAGTTATATATAAATGCATTCACCGTTAAGATATCCAAAATCCTACAATGATTCGATTTCCGAATTTATTATTGAAATGCAATTTTTCAGGCTTTTCCAATGGAGAATTAGTTCATCGGCCATTCAATATTATATACGTGGGTGGATATTTTGAAATTATATGAGCACCTGATAGTCAGCTCAAGATGAATCTGCACTCCCAAATTACACTAGCCAAGGTCCTTGTTTTCCATAGCTTGGAGATCAAATGAAAATTAATTTCCGGGACCGCTCTTCGTCAAATCAGATAAGCTCGATTTTCAGCTTTCCGATTCATGCGCTATCACGATAACGTTTATTATGAAAAGGTGCAATTTGTAATTTATAGCCAAGCATATTATTAGAGTAGATATTTTAGTACCCTGAAAGCTACCGCCATGATGTGTGGCAGGGGGTGAATACACACCAGACTAATTTTGACACGAATATTTTACCCCTTCCCGCGGTCGGATGTTATTCTGATCCATGATTGTTCGTGAGAAAAATAACACCTTTAATGACTAGATATCAAAGTGTATTCCTTAGAGGTAATGAATGAGTAGGCAGATAGGATATTCCTTTCACAAAAAATGGCAGAGATAATTCGATCAGTGCGAGTTAACCTAATAATAAGAGCATTCTGGCGTTGCTAACTCCATGTGTTCAGCATAGGAGGACCGAGTTCTTTCCCCGGGAGCCGCCACCTACGGAGCCGCCTACGGTCTCTGAGAAAGACCTGATTGCCAGCATGTGGCACAGATTTGTTTAGGCTGAATCCCTCTCAAAGTACCACACACTTCTCTTTATTTTTCTTAGCCTTTTTTCCATTTTGTGGGATCGCCGTTTCGACAAATGATGAGCCCATTTACGAGTTTACTTGTGTTTCCTGCAAAATTTCCAAAAACGGTTTCATCTTCATCTACATCTACATAAGTACCCTGCGAGCCACCAAAAAGGTGTGTGGCAGGGGGTGTAGCACCATGAGGGAAGGGTAAGGGTTGAGGGGGTTGGGAGTTAGGTGAGGAAAGGTGGGGGGAACCTGTAGGGAAAATATATATATATATATACACACATACATATATATACATACATACATACACACATGTATACACATCCTCGCGAAGTTCCTAACCTGTACGTTAATACTTATTGTAATGAACTAAGTCCTGGGGAATTTCGACTACGAGCATTCTGGTCCCTTATCGTTCTTGGAAAAAATGACATTTTAAACCTGTCAGTCTTGCAGTCTATCTCTCTAGTCTTATATTCGTGATCCCTTCGACCGTAATACGTTGGGGTTCGTATTATATCCTTGATGTCATCGGAAAAGGGCCCATCTTTAAATGTTTTTAATAAGTTTAATCTATATTGGAAACGCCGCTGTGTAAGAGAATCCCAACCTAAATTGTCTAGCAAAGTGGATACGCTGCTGAGTTGGTCATAACAATGTTTGACAAATCTAGCCCCCCTCCGCTGAACTCGATCTAATTCCGAAACCAAATTTATGTTATGAGGATCCCATATACTGGCAGCATACTCTAGGTGGGGCCTGACCAAGGCAAGGAAACATCGTTCTTTCACCTTTTCGTCGCATTTACCTAGCACTCTTTTCACAAATCCCAATTTTTTATTAGCACGACCGCATATTTCTCGTATGTGTTTTCCCCAGGACAGATCGTGAGTAATTGTTACACCCAAGTATTTAAAGGAATCTACCCTCTCGATATTGGTTTGTTTCACTTTGTAACTATAAGGGAGGGAATTACTCTTTTCCCAAAAATGTATTACTACGCATTTTTTAAAATTCAATTCCAATTGCCATGTATCGCACCAATTTTTAATTGCATCTAGGTCGTTGGCTAACACGACTCTGTCTTCGTGACTTCGGATGTCCCCATAAATTACTGCATCATCGGCGAAAAGACGGAGCTTGCTATTAACTACAGTACTGAGGTCATTTATGTAAATAAGGAAAAGGAGGGGACCTATGACACTTCCTTGTGGTACCCCCGACGTGACCTTGACAGTATCGGATGATACACCGTCCAGGACGACTGTTTGGACACGATCACTTAAAAATTGTTTAATCCAGTTAATTATACTTTCGTGTATTCCATAGGTTTCCAATTTCGCCAGTAATTTGCAATGAGGGACTTTATCGAAAGCTTTCTTAAAATCTAGGAATATCGCATCAACTGGAATATTACTTTCACCGGAGTTTAATACATCATGTACAAAAAGTGCGAGTTGAGTTTCGCAGGATCTACCCTTACGGAAGCCATGTTGGTTATTAATTAATAAATCTTGGCTATCGAGGTGCCTCATCATGGAACTAACAATGATGTGTTCAAGAATCTTACAGGAAATGGAAGTCAGCGATATTGGCCTATAATTACTGGGGTCCTCCCTGTCTCCGTTTTTAAATATGGGTGTTACCGAAGCTACCTTCCAGCCGTTTGGCACGCTTTCTTCTGCTAATGATTTCTTAAATATTATATCTAGATATGGGGCAATTTCAGCCGACAGTTCTTTATACACGCGTGCCGGTATCTCATCAGGTCCCGGAGATTTGTTGGGGTCTATGTTTTTAAGGAGTAATTCTATTCCGCGGGTGGAAATATTGATTGCTTCCATTGAATGCTGAAATATTTTCGGAAGGTTCTCGGGTGTATTTTGTGAGGATATGTTGAAAACACTCTGGAAAAATGAGTTTAATATGTTGGCTTTATCTAAACTACTCGTTACTTTATCCCCCTTTTCGATATTCAATGAGTTTACGGTGGACTCGTTTCCCTGCACTTCCCTGACGTAGGACCAAAACATCTTTGGGTTATCGTTCAAATGTTCGCCTAATTTTTTCCTTTTGAATTCCGCTAGCGCCTTCCGGAAGGCCTTCTTGGCAGTGGACCTAGATGCTTTGTAGTTCTGTATGGTTTCGTTGATTTTATCAGGGGAGGAATCTTTAACTGCGTTTTTCATTCTGGCATGGCACACCCTTTGCCGCCTAAGAGATTTCCGTACTTCAGAGTTGTACCATCGGGGTTCCTTATTCTCTTTTATATATTTACTAGGTATGAACCTCTGTATTGCTGAACGTGTTATCCTAAGAAAATTATTCCAAGTATCCTCGACACTACTAGTTTTGCTTAATTCGTCAAATATAAAAAAAGAACTTATTAATTCACATTTTAAGCCATCATAGTCCGCTTTATTGAACAAATACACCTTTCTCTTAGGTTTGTTGACTTTATCTACACTTAGAGAAAATTTAGTGTTTACAGCCCTGTGATCACTGATTCCGTCAACAACTTCTATATTTAAGACCTTTTCGGGTATATTTGTGGCTAACAGATCAAGAATGTTCTTTCCCCTTGTTGGTGAAGTGACTAATTGATGTAGGGAATTCGAGGTGAACGCGAATACGAGGGACTCGCATAGATCCTTGTCTTTACCTCCATTTATAAAACTGTACGAATCCCAATCTATTGTGGGAATATTAAAATCACCTCCGATAATTAGGCTATGCTCACTGTTGTGGGATGTAAAGCTTTGTATCTGTTTTTCTAGGTCTGGTATTGAGTTAATGCTAACGTGGGGTGGTCTATAATACGCACAGATATATATTCTTTTCGATCTGGGTGTTTTCACTGAGCACCATACACTTTCTATACAGCTATCAGGAAATAACTCGGCTCTACTGACGTTAGAGTTCTTAACCGCAATAAACACTCCTCCTCCGGCTCTATTTTTTCTGTCGTTTCTATAAACTATGAAGGACTTGGGAAATATTTCGCAATCTGCGATGTCATCTGTTAACCAACTTTCAGGTCCTATAATGAACCTATGGTTTATGAGCCTTTGTAACCTGGATCGAAGGGATACCCCTCGAGGATCTCCACCACTCACGCCAGAAAACGTTACGCCAATGCCAAAGACGAGAGAGAGAGAGATCTGAAATAGTCATATAGCCTCATTTGATATAAACTTCGAGTTATTCTCGTTAAACCAACCAGCAGCAGGAAATCCATCCGGCGACGCCCCCACCTTTCGCGATTCTCAAGAAAAATAAATTGGAGCAGTTTTCTATTCGCCATTTCGGTGCCATCTCTTGGAACGTACCCCTCCCGCCTGGCCGCCTCCCTTCCCGGCCCCCTCTGAGTCAGAGCCTCCCCGATTCCCTCCCTCCGACTCTCGTCTTTATTGAGGATAAAATATATGCTGACTCGCATAAAGGTGTATAAAATCGGAGCGAATCTTTCAAATGTACGCTTGTGAGTGTGCGAATGTGTGCGACTTCTTTCTAGTTCTTCTCCTTTAGTTTAGGGTCAACGACCGCCTTCTACAAGAAGTAGCAATGCGTCTTCGAAACAGGTTCAAGCGGAGGGCGTAGCAGAGGAGGAAGCTGCAATCCTCCACTTAGGGTGTGTATGTTTGCGTGCGATCGTGCGTGCGTGCCTGTGCCCTCGCTCGCTTGGCTGTTTTCCCTGCGACGGAGGAACGCGGGGAAGGAAAGTAATCGCGATTCCCTGAAATCCACTCCCCCCTCCAAACCGCGCCCCCTTCACCCTCCCTCCCCCCTCCACTCGCAATAATCCACTTGGAACCATTTCACGGTCGCCGTAAAAATGAAAAAGGGCGCCGGGCCGGCAGTCCCCCGACGGCTTTACTCTCACGTGCTTTTCAAAGTTCGCTCCTCGATCCCTCGTTGCACCCCACCCCCTCCCCTTTGACTACTCTCGATCCGGGGAAGTGGCTCTCGTTGCGCCGACGCTCAGGGTAAAGGAGCTGAAATGCCTCGCACCGAAAAAGGACAAATGAATATACCTTTGCGAGCAATGGAGCGAAAAAAAAGACCGTTTTTCAGTGATAGCCAATGCATTAACTTAATGTGTCCTCAAACTACTCATCTTTATCGAAGAGGAATAAGTAAGGAATATTTGCGGCAACTTACGGTATATGCTCCCAAGTGATATTCTTCCAATATTTTGACATCTGATGTAACCACGACTGTTTGGGTACAATAATCCACAGCACGAAATGAAGTCACATAATTTTGATGCTTCCTTGAAGATTTTAATTTATGATAAGTTTATAAATTGAACTCCGTGTTCGATTTATTTCTTGATTCAGTGTAGATACGATATCATAAAACTTAGAAGATTATAAAACTAACAAAGGCTCTAACTGATATTTAGGAGGAACGCACACTCCCTTTCATTGACAGATTACACTTCACTTATTAATGGACTGTAATCTTGTTCAGATATCTGGTTTTGTATAAAAAGTATCGGGAAAATATTCGGAAATTTAGATTTATTTCAGATATTGCTACAGCCTCTCTTATTAGGTGATCTACCGGTTAAGGTGGGTTTTCGGATGGACACAACTACCAAATAAATATTTTTTGACTCCAAAAATGCTACAAAATTCTTCAAAGTGCATCCCTTGAGCGTCGATACACTTTTTGCCAGCGGTTTTTCCACGACTCGAAGGACTTTTGCCAATTTGGGACTGTGAGGGGGTTGGGTAATCGTCGCGATAGCGTTGCAGAAAGTCTTCGGAACCAAAAACTCGAAACTCGCCTCTGCTTTTGGTAATCCGTCAATACCTCCGGGACGAGTTTAGCGCAGATCTTTCGCATTGCCAATTTTTCAGCGATAATGGTGTGCACTGTCATCTTATGTCAATGCTAATACGAGTATAATCTGCGATCAAGCGCACACTGAACCCACGGTCTGAATTCAGCACTTTACGCAGACGTCAGAGAAAATTAAAACCGATACCTTTTATAAAAATCTTGTATAATGCGACTAACTACTTGGCATAATTAGTTGTCCTTTTTTCTTCTGGCGCAGATATTTCTTCAGGGTATTAACAAATTCCGCACCTTAATGAAAATCTTGGAAAGCCATGAAGAGAAAAATACCTTGAACATTAGATTTTAAGTTTCTTAATTTCGTATATTTTTCCGCGAGTGTCCACTTCAGCACGTACTCATTCCGTGCTCAAAGTCCAAGACTGGTGCCAATCATCTCGAGGATTTGACGCGGTGGAGGACCTCGTTCTGTAATGACTCCAATGTCCGCCAAATACCTCATAAAACGCCAGTGTCCACCCTGCATTAGAGATTGTTGCGAAGGCCTGCTGAACGCATCATCTCGGGTTTCCCCACGTTCGTTGTTTCAGTGTTGCCGACACTTTCAACCGACGCTCCGGTTAAGGTCTTCGGGTCCAAGTACCGAAGACCCTAGCCGCGACTATCGTCGGCCGATTCGTATCCTGGCCGACTTCACATCTGTTCAACTGCCTAGTTTATCAGTCAGCGTGTCTAGGTTTCTTTCATTTTAGGGTGCCCCGTTCCCGCAGCGTTGCTTTTTGAGTGATGACTGATATCCTTCCAAGTCTGTGGCCGCACGAAGTACCTTTTCCAAGGGACAGGATTTTGACGAGCGACCTGTCGGAGGAGTTTGGTTTGGCAGGAGACGAGAATATCGAAATACTTCGCCGTCTACTCCTTGATGTAGTCCACGATTGGTGATATGTTCGCGAGCGCGTGGACTTATTTCGTTTTCCTATTTACAGCCAAGTTATAAGATGCATCTACATGTATGTCACCTCTCTTACTACCACGATTTCCCTAGCCAGGTGCAGCGTTGTTTCTCGAGATTGCATTTAATCAGTAAGGGTTAATGGAAGCAGACACCTTGGGATCCCCTCTCTCACCTACCATCGCCAACTTGCACTTGGAGGAATTCGAAAGAAATGTACAGGAAGAAGTAAATTCCGCGGGTGAGGTACTAAGATTATACGTTCGTCATCTTACGCCATACAGTAGACATGGAGTCTTAGAGTTACGAAAATTCCCAAAACGCATGAACTGTCAACGCCGATCCATTCAGCTCCCATTGCAGATAGCATGGCCGACTTCCTTCACTAGACTTATTTATGACCAAGAGGGTTCAAAGGAAAGGAAAGCTTCATAACGCTAGCGAAAGAAAAGACTAACACTGATCGACACCTGCATACGTCTTCTCAGCATTAGATGCAGAAACCATCTCTGAAAAAGATAGTTGTTCACCGGGCATGTTCTATCTTGGCCGGTGGATACCCCCGGAGACCCCTAGGGGAAGAGACGCCTGATTACTGCCTTACAGAAGGCACACTACGGCCAGAGATTGGTCCTGAAAAATACTGTCAGAAAATAGAATCAACTCCGTGATTGGTCCGAGAAAGAGCCTCCGAGGAGGAAGAGAAATGTTAACTGGCAGCGGGCGCCGCGCTACCATACGGGTACACCTGTATCACACGCGGCAAGCAAAAAAAGAAGGTTGCCATGACACTTTGGAAGCACGACATTCTTCAAATGCTTTGAGTGTGTGAGGAAGACCGGCGAATTATACAACCCTAACCGAAGGTTCGTATCACACACACGACCTACGAAAGAGTCCCTAAAATAAATAGCAGCAGTGACTGGTTCTAAATAAGATACATGGGAAGTGCAACTAAGTGCCTCCTCCAAGAACTCCACAGGATCTTGAGAAATATGCGAATCGGCTTTTCAACCGTTGAGGAGCATGCTTGGTCGGAGGCAGGCTACAAGATAAACTTGCAGGAATCTAAGGTTATGCCGAAAGAGTCACGTTGCCAATTCGGTTTTAATCGTGAGGTCATCGGTTTTTAAAAAACCGTCCAACCAGAGCGCATCATTGCCCTCAAGTCGCAGATATAAGGACGAACACGATGCAGACACCAGTACTTCGACCTCAAGACGCTAGTGAAAATGTTGTCAACATTGAGACAGCGGTCACGATTAGGCCCGGGAGAAGGCATCATTTCTATCATGTTTTTTTTAAACGATACAAATGAAGTTTGCCGCATTCCTCCAAGCTTTTGATTTTCCAATTTTTATTTCTGGCGCCTCTAGCTTAGGGACCACAGGTTTTCTGGGTGGTTTCTCTTCAGGATCTTTAGCATTACCTTTCCCAAACTGACAAGTGCCCCCTTCTTCCGCCTATGCCACAACAGCAAAATCATCGGGAAAAAGGAGACGCCGTGGACAATATTGAGGGGTTTCCCTTGTCTCCATTAATTTATATATCTGGGTAGGCATTGTAGGAAGGTAACCTTCCAAGCGTCTTTGCTTTGAAAAATGAAGCTGTCTCCCCAGTGCATTATTTATTCTTCTTGCTCTGCTGCTCAGGCCCGTCAAATTAGCGTCTTGATGTTTATGTAAGCCAATGATCATTCTTATGCTGTTATAAGATACCTTCGCCATCCGAGAATAGGGAACATCCTGTTCTCGTCGACACCACAGAATACTTTTCCGACTTCGAAATATTAATGAATGGCTGTTGTGGACAAGGGGCGCGGCAGCAGCTCGGCGGTTAGAGTGTTAGGCAACTGAACAGGGTTGTTCCGGCTCCAAATTAAGGTGATCCCTATGGTTTACAGAGCTCTTCCTCAACAGGATGCTGTCCTGAACACTTTCCCGGGAAGCCGCAAATAGCACAAACAAAGTAACAGGTCCTATCTCTCTGATTAATGATTCTAATGCGTCGTGGTGCTTACTATTAAGTGACCCTACCCTCACGCATCGAACCAACCTTCAAATTGAACACTATCTCTCTGATTCGTTGATCATTTTGCATTCTCTTATCTACGAGTGATCTAAGGGCCGGCCACATTACTACTCTTGCTCCTCTACTTTTCATAAATTCAAAGTATGGCTTTGCTTTAGGCCGTTTTTTGTGTGCGTTCCCGTTATACTATAGATCGTCGACGCGAGTGTTGGAATTTTCATATTATTCTGGTCTCTTGTTGAAACGAAAAGGTATTATTATCGTTCCTTTCAAAGGTCAACGGTAGTCATAATACTAATTTATAATATTTGAAAGACATCATTTTACGGCTTCTGGTGGGTCAAGTTTCACATTCTCCATCTTTCCTAAAACCCAAGCAAACATATTTATCCAATTCCTCTTCCCTGTTTTTCTTTCAAAATTTTTACCTTCCACCTGTTCCTCGTTGTTTTCTTCGGGTTCTTGATTTTTTTGTAATTCAACATCCCTTGATTAGGGTCGCCTTGTACATCTCTTTTTGATTTTGCTTTCCAAAAAGGAAAAATGCGACTAAAATTAAACAGCAGCTATGGTTCGATTGACCTCTCTCCTATTTCACTTCTTTTGGTCAATTTATACTTCCAGATATTGTTTCTTTCTTTGCTCGCTCCGAGAATCGCATTCCAATCTATTCGGAGAGTTCGATCTTCTTCCTCTTTTACATTTATTTACCTCCGCGACAACGTCTCGGTCTTCTTCCAGATCTTCATTTCCGTTGCCAGCATGAAAAGCTGTCTCACCTCGATGAACTTCGGTTTAGTCGCTAGGACGATCCGTTGGCTGCACCGCCTGAAGATGGTCCCTTGCACTCCTGCATTCTTCACTCAAACCGCTTAGCTGACGTTTGCAGTTTCAGCTGTAGCTCTGAAAGTCTCCTTTTCAGGGGATTCATTTTACTTCACTTTTAAGGCCAAAATATTCCCGCACTCACTCTTTCACGCTCTCCAATCTTCCACTAGTTAGTAAGGATCCATTGTCCAAGGATCCAAACCTGTTTTGTTTACATCTCCCTCATGCTTCATTTGGTAGGAGTATTCTCTCAGGGAATGTCAACGTTGAGATCCAAATGGAGGGCTCATTTACCGTTGAAGAATATTTTTCAAAAGAGCTCCATCTCATAACAGATGTCCCTCGAAATAATAATTAGATGTTGTCCAGTCGTCTCCCTCGAGGTATTACTGCAGTCGTTACGGGACCTCTAACCGCGAATGTAGCTAGATGAGTATTGCTTTGACATCCTCTATGATCTCCACCTCTGCTCCTGTGAAGGAGAGGTGCTGAACCCATTCGTTGACCCCTGGAGTCATTCAACGAACGTGGCATTTTTCTTGTATTTTGTACTGAGCGTTTACGTATAGTATGCCTCTGCTACACGTGCGCGCAACGCAAGGTTTATTCCTCGAGCACATTGACTCATTTCGAGGGTACATCTACTGAATGCAGGTTGATTTACGTTTGGCAGCTAAGAATGAGTAGTATTTCATAATAATTTATGTATACGTCGAACGAAAAATAAATAAAAACAAAAGTACTGCCGAGAAGAAAATAATTCCTGGCGCTCTAATGCAACAAATGATTCAAGTGATTAAAAAAAACTTATACGCAGATTATGAGGTTCAATGACTAGCATATAAAAAGGTCAACTCTTCATGAGCAGGGCGGCCAGATTTTAAGTACGGTCCAAAGTCGCCAATTACATGACAAAAATTGTAAGGAAAGACTACTGCATGAGTAGAATGGTATGAGGCGTCACTTTGTGGAAGCGATTCATACCGGAAAAGAATATACTCGTACTTTGTTCTTCCACATATATTTTATCATTCCTGATTATGACTTTGTAAGCCGAAACATAAGTCGTGAATAATAAAATATATGTGGAAGAACGTAAAGTATTTTCTTGGAAAAAAGTATTTTCTTTTCCGACACTGCATGAGGTTTACCAAAAGATACATACTGAAGTCAAATGAGGAAGAGCGTGAAAGATTTCAGTTGCTACGGCATCAGCGTGAGGTTAGCACGGCGTTTTATTGAGGAATATTTGCAATCACCTTGCTTCCGAATGAAAACGAACACCGGTGAGACTATCTAAAACGACGCAATCCGGCATTCTGTTAGCTCATCTCTTTCATCAACCACTACTCCTCCTTTCCCAGAGCTACTATTCCGGAAGATGATTGTTGGATGGGCGAGACAGCACCGTGGAGATGAGATTTAAAAAAATCCTGCCGAGGCTGCGAAGCCGAAACGGTCATGTCAAAAAATTAATGGGTGCCACAATGAATCGCCGCGCCATTCATCTGACCCCCAACTCCCAATCCCCCCTCCCTCGCTTCCGGAAACGCAAAGTGCTCAGGCGGGAGTCTTCGGCGGCGGGAAAATTCCAATGATGGAATGGAAGGTCGGGGTGGGAGGGGACGGATGGAGTGGGGCATAATAATATAATGAAAAAAACGAAAGAGTCCCTCGAAGGAACGCACGCAGACTCACCAATCCAAGCAAAGTGGAACACTGACGAGGCCTCCACCCCGCCCCCCACCCCGCCCTCCGCGGACTACGGCGGCAGGAAGGAACTGCGACGGGAAAGACGGAGGCGGTGGTGCATCGCCCCGTCGACCCACACCCGATAGCCTAGTGACCCCCCCTCCCCCTTTTCACCCGCCCTCAGCAAAGTCTTTCACAGCATCCCCTCCAGTCGACGGGAAAGCGAACGGACGCCGTCCCCGAATTACGCGCCGCCCTCCCTCCACAATCTCTCCCCCTCCCCGGCGATAAACGCGGACCAGTCCGATTCGATTCGCTCGAGAAACGATCACTTAAGAAAGATATTCTTATATTTTTTACATTCCATAGAGTGGATAAGACTCTAAATCCATTCAAAATTGTCCAGCAGAGACTCGATATCGAAGGGATCGGATCTAGAAACAAGATTTGGGTGATATTCATTTTCATATACGCATGCATAACCACCCTAAAGATATGCATACATTTAATATTCAGATTATGTACGACATTTATGTCATGAATGAAGTGCTTAAATATAAATATTGTTAATTTATCCAGGCTAACAATTAGCGAAAGGAAATATAAACATAAAAAACAAAATCCAATTCTGCATTCAATAGATCAAAAGAAAAGTTAAAAATCGAGAAGAGATTAAACGCAAACATAGTCCCAAAAGTGCGCTCATGTGCATAGCCTATGGCATTGTATTCACAGTATTTTGCCACAGCATCTTGCTCCTTTAAAGCGCCCATAAATTTCGGAGTGTAAAATTACGCCTCGATAGCTTAACTGGCTAAGGCATTCGGCCGGACATCGAGGGATCCGGGTTCGAATCACGGTCAAGACGAATGATTTTTACGCTCTGGAATTGTTGCATTGTAATGCATTTTAGCGGATGACTCCGTCAAAATGTCACTGTCCCGGCATCAGCAAGGATTATGACATGCGTGAAATAGAAAAGGTACACTGATTGGTGAGTGCGTTGCGCCAACCCATTAATTGGCCTCGACTCGGAGATCTACGGGAGCCTCGTGCCAGTAAATTTCACCAACATGCTAGAACTTACGTAATTTATCCCTGAGATACCCCAGTCCGTCCCAGTCATTAGAATGCCAGCAGACTGTTGGACGGCGGCGGTGGGATGGTCACGACTTCCTATCTTCACCTCACCCTCGTGCAACAATGATCTGGACCCCGTTGGGAGTGCGAAGATTGCCCCTGACAATCTGCGTTGAACTCTAATCAAATGATTCTAAAATATAATTCACAAGGATCAATTTTAGCTGAGTATCAAGGTAGCAAGCGAGACCAAAGCGAGAGGTGAAATGGTGGCACCAAAGGTGAAGGTGAAATGACGGCCGAACACAACGATATAAGAGAATTCGTCACGTGATCACTCCAGTATCACGCACGACAATGCGAGCTACCCTGAAACACAAAATTACGGAATGCCACAAATGAGCAATCATTCTAACGACCGCTGAACTTTCACCGACACCCACACACGCCCTCGTGAGGGGTAAGGTGCAGACGTTGGTCATTAAGTATCGCGATCGAATGGATTATGGGTGTGGCGGAGTTTTCAATGTTTCTCCGGTCGCTATTTGGATATCGTGCGGAGAATTTATAGTGCAGAACACCGTCCGTCGATTTGGACGTTAAACAGAGCAAAGTGACCACATCCCGTCTAGCCGATGTCAACGACGGCTTTTCCCTCTTTCCACCACACCCCCGCGGTTTGTCTCCCCACCACTACGGACTTCGTGCGACACACATTTTAAGAAAGAACATGAACATCAAGGGGTAAAAACAAATCTCGAACTATCGGGAAAAATAATTGTTTTGGGGTGATTAAAAATCAAACGCAAATAAAAGAGTGGAATGATAATGAAAAGATTGTTTGGAAATAGTGGATGCGCAGGTGCTCTCAGGCGCGTAATACCACCGCAACGATTTGATGCCCAGGTTAGCTCGATCGGTGAAAGCCGACATTATTTCGAAGCAAAACACCCGAAGAGTGCTGTATTCATGCACATCTGGGTCTGGGTTCGTTTTCCGTTCCCCTGGGCGGTCCACGGTGACCCATGACGATCTGGTAGCCAGAAAAGCACATAATTTGGGTGAAATAGGAGGTTTTTCAGAGGTGACAGCCGAATTAGGCTCCAGATCCTCCAGCCAATAAGCAAACAAGCAGCAAGCATAGATTAACAAGACCCCGCGGGGCAACACTACTTCCCCTGCCTTACACCTTTTTTGGTGGCTTGCAGGGTATTTACGTATGTAGTACTCGTATGTAGATGTACTACATGTCTAGCCGTCATTTGCTCATTTGGTACTCCGTAGCAGAGTACAGTAACACGGCTCAGTATGAATGGCGTTGAGCATTAATTATTTTATCCTTACTAATCTAAATTTATATTTGATTAAGATCTCATTAATGAAATTCCTTCATATTATGTTATTCACCCTGACTTTCTCATGGAAAAGGGTGATTCCTATTCGCCGCCAAGAACGCGCCAATCCGAGAGCTCCCGGCCAGCCAGCGTCAACTGTATACGTATAGCGGCCAAATTGCAACGAAGATCACTTCGACCTGAAGACGTCTACAGGACTGGGGGCGAAACAGTTGCCTTCCAACTCACCTACGCCACGGTAATTCCCGGAAGCAGCATTGATCCTTCATCAGATAGACATCGCGGGAGCCTAAAGATTGAAAACATGTCTTATTTATTGCAGTCTTCTCCACGCCTCACTCGGCGTTGTGGTCAGGACGGCCTATCCTCAAAAATCGATCCTGATTCCACCTCTGCCGAATAGGCTATCTATTTTCATTGGGTAACCCTTTCAGCCTATACTAATTGCGCCTTACGGCAGCATAATACGAGTAAATGTAGCATAATCGTATAGGACCAACTGACAGCGACTGATTCATTAATCGCCTCAGCTATTAAAAGCTTTCATGGAAAATCATTGGCGCTATTGACCGTATTTAATTGTTGATTTAGGAGTAATCAAGTAATTACTGCAAATATAAACTCCTAATCCCCGCTGCCCCCGGTGGCAGCGGGTTAACGTCCTCGTCAATCAACACAGAGATCGCGGGTTCGATTCCAGCTTCGGTGGGTTTTCCTCCACCTTGGATACGGGTCTTTGTTTCCTCTTTAATGTACTACGAGAGTGGTCCCAGAAGTACCCAACAAAGAAAGAAAACACAACATTTTGAAAAAAAAAGTATTAATTTTTAAACATAACCTCCGTTCAACTCTATTTTCTTTTTCCAGTGACGTTCAATAAGTTCGATACCCTTTTTATAATAAGAATTGTCTTGCTCCTCAAAATGAACATTTATTGCCGACATCTCATCTTCACGGTTGGAAAATCTTTGACCACCGAGACATTGTTTCAAGTTTGCGAACAGAAAATAATCCGAGGGTGCATGAGGTAGCAATTCAAACTTTAATTCATGCATTTTGGCCATTGCAATAATGGATTTGTGAGCTGGTGCATTGTCTTGATGAAACAGCACTTTCGTCTTAGCCAAATGCAGCCGCTTTTGCTTGATTTCTTCTCTCAAACGTTGCAATAAGTTCGCGTAATACTCGCCGTTGATATTTTCCCTTTTTCAAGACAGTCGATGAAAATTATCCCACGCGCATCCCAAAAAACCGACCTTGCCTGCAGATGAAATGGTCATCACCTTTTTTGGAGCCGGCTCTCCCTTTTGAATCGATTGTTTCGACAAGTAAGTCTTGTACTGTGATTGTAGTAATGACAATCTTATGTTGGAAACAAGGACGTCACGTCATCTGGTATGAGAAATAGCAATCGGTGCTATAAAATTTCGATCTTAAGTGTATTGGCTAATAAGAACCAAGCTGTGATCCTTTCATAAAACACTCTAATAATTTGCAATAAACAATAATATTTTAAACGAGGGCGACATGAAAAATCTGGTTTTATTTGAGGAGTTGAAGAGATTATGCTGAAGTATGCGTTGACTGCCAATGTGGTTGATATATGACTTCCAAAAGCAGGTAAATAAACAACTGATCCATCTCGCAAGTAGATACCGATGGAAATCAAATTTTCAATTGTAATTCATTGGCGATTACGGAATTCATTTATCGACGGAAACATGTAAAACTTGACTTTCAGCGCTGCATTTACGGAAACTTAAAGCGGACAAATACGGGTTCCAGGAGAGGAGGCAAAGAGAAGAGAAACCTGAGTCAACTCTAACCTACTCCGACAAAGGGTCGGAAACCAGCATTGCATTCGAAGGAGAGCGTATCCTACATTAGCTGCAACGGGGGACGACAAGTTTATACTAGATTCCGACCGGAGTGTCGAGTTTTGAAACGATGAAAGCACACTCACGCAAATGACTCATTATGGTAATCAAAGCAACGTAGTAGTATCAATCCAAGGGGTATCGACCATCGCCCGGCGGGCCGGATGCGGCCTGCGGTCCTCAGGTTGCCGACCCTTGACCCACATTACATGCCTAAAGACATCAAGGGGAGGACTAATCATCAAAGCGGTGGGGTGGGGGAGCAGGGAAATGGGAATATTTTTGTCAGTATTTACACGCGGAGTATGGCCCTGAAGAATGGCAGGCTATCCAGAGTGCCCACCCATTCTTCACTCGGCTGCGTTCTTTTGTCGAGATCCATGCCGGTATTCAACCACCTACTCAGCGACATCCAAGTAAGGAACGGAGGGACAAAGCTAATGCTTGTCACCCCTGGAAATCTAATCCTAGTTGTAGCTTTCATCAATTATTTTTCTCTTTATAGTCATGGTGTCGAGTTTAGCCGGTTTGGGAAAAAATCATGGAAGGAGAAGGGTAAAATTAAAGAAACTTTAGCGACACACTAATGACCTTAATTTTTTTTCCAAAGTTACGACTATTATTATCTGTTTTTAAGGTTAACTTCGGAAATAGGTATTATAGGAGCTTATAAAGTCTTGGATTAGCGGCACGACGACCCTATTATTGTGCCAAATCTCTTGACCCGGAAAGCATACAAGTGGGGAAAGTGTCCCCAACCTTCCGCCCCTTTCTTCGCTTCGGCGATCTACACTCGCCCCTCTGCGACGCCCCCATTGATCTGTCACCGCGGGAATGAAAGTGGAATCTGTCGAATCCCCCTCACGCCCAACCAGCGTCCAGCAGAATAAAAAAAGAATTCGCACCACCCGCACGCTCGTACCTCCGAAACTCTCCTCGTCTCCTTCCACCACACCCTCCGGGAATTCACTCAATATCCCCTCCACCCACGAAACCGCCACCGTCACTTAAAACATCCACCCATCCACATCTCTCCCTAGAAGGCGCAGGAGGCGAATAGAGGAGCGGCCGAAAGTCCGGAGGCCTCCCCCCTCACTCCGGGGGCCTCCTCCGCCCTCCTGCGCGCCGCCGTCTTCCCTGCTCGAATCTCCCCCTTTCCCCGCTCCCTGCACTCCACCGGCCCTCCCCTCCCGCCGCCTCTCCCTCCCCCCCCACCCTCCCTCGTGCACCGCTCTCCCTCCCGAGGCACCGGAACAGGTGAGAACGCAGGCGATCCCCACACGCATCAGTCCGAAGCTGTACGCATCGCTCGCGCCCGAAGCACGCTCCGCTGAGAGGGAGGGAACCGCGAAGAGCGCGGAAGGAACCAGAGGCACTCGCCGCCATCGCTCTCGATAACCTTTCCCGGGACGGACGCACTTCCGCCCGGAGCGACCCTGCCGGAGAGCGAGCGGCCCCGCGGGGTCCTGCCTTACATCAGCTTGGACCCCTTACCTCTATCGCCCTCATGTGCCTCAGAAGACCCCCGCGTGTCTGTCGCCCCTAATACAAGGAGACCACACTTCGTCGCCGGTGGACCGTCCCGCTTTGCCGGGGGACGAGAACGAACCCCTTTTGTCCCGGAGAGGAAGAGACTCCCGACGAGGATTTTCCGGAGGACGGTGGTGACTCCAGGGTGAGTGAGAGACCCCCAAGGGGATTACGGGGTTACTGGAGGATACGGAGGGCCAAGGGTGAGAACAGCGGTCAGTGCCCGGCTGCCACCCCAATCTGCCAATCGCTCCGCTGTGAATGACGTCTCAGCGAAAGAAAAATACCAAATAATACATAGGTCGCACCGCCGACGCATTTCTTACTGTCCGACAGGGGCTCCAATTCTTTTATCTCGCACCTTTAACTCACGCGTGATTGTGCTTCAATAGCGTGCGTTGATCGATTCGACCAACTCCGAACTGCTCACTTCCCTGTGTGCGATAGTTATGCTCCGATCTCGAGTTCTAATACTAGTTTAGGCGCGCTTTGTTCTTGTTCCGCATTATGAATAGTTCCGTTGACACGAAAACCACGGAGCACTTAGGAAGCCCATTTACCTCTACTTTATAACTGTCTATTCTAATTTCATATTCATATTTATATCGATGATGTGGAAGTACTCACGAGAGCAATATAACATTTGGACGGCACAATAGAAGGCACGGCACCTGAAGAAGGCCTCGGAGTAGACCGAAAGCTTAAACAATCTACAATGTGAGTGTTCTTTTACGTGTTCTATTTTATTCTGTGTTCTATTGTGCCGTCCAAATGTTATATATATATATATATGTATATATATATATATATATATATATATATATATATATATATATATATATATATATGGGTGTGTATACATATATAGTCACTTTCTTGGAAAACTCACGAACGTGCACAATAATGTAAATTCACTAATAGTCATAACAAACACAGAAATTAAAACATATAAAAGAGGGACTCACTGGTTCTCGAATTTTCGGTGGTGCAACCACTTTTCTCAAGAGGAATTAGGAACAGAACTGTTCTAATTAACAGAGTTCTGTTCCTAATTCCTCAAGAGAAAGGTGGTTACACCACCGAAAATTCGAGAACCGGTGAGTCCCTCTTTTATATGTTTTAGTTTCTGTGTTTGTTATGACTATTAGTGAATTTACATTATATATATATATATATGTATATATATATACATAGATTTGATTAACGACATCCGTGACAATAATGGAAACACTTACTGACGGTCGTGGGCCCGAAGTCTGAAGTTCTAATTAGGTGCGTTTGGGATCAGCTGCCACTATTAATGGCACTCGACGTTTCGCGTCTCGAATGGGAGCATTATCATCACCTTTCCTGACGACGCTCACGGTGAGAGAAGTGTATAAACTAATTAATAGTCGCAGCTAATTCAAAAAAATGTTTCTTGTAATGGATGAAAGAACCTGCGGAAGACTACATATTTAAGATCATAGTGAAACGGTGCCACCGCATTGATACTTTTCTCGTGTCAATGCCATTGGACTTGGGTGCCCTGCGTCGAAAGCTTTTCTGCAGCACAGGGAGTTATCTCCCAAAGGAAAAAAAATTCCCTTGACAATGATGTCGTTGTTCCGTAAGCAGGATCGAAAGCACCTTTTGACCGCAAAGGTAGAAGGGCATCCCACCACCCACCACCATGCAGGGTAACCGATGACATTGTTTTACCTGTTGTTAAAAAGCAGTGATTCCAAGTACTTTGACCTAGGTTTGTTGGATACGTTGTGGGTTTAAATATCTAAAATTATTTTAATGTTTATTCCCGATGATATAAACGTTTATTAAATTTCGATGAGTTCTAATATGAATGCTTCCATCGTCCATAATTAGGAAATTAACGAAGAGTAACTAAATTTTCGAAATACCGAACTTTCGCAATGTTCATTTCTTTATCTTGCTTGTAAATTTAATCTCTTCTGTGGGGCGAAACTATATATGTAGTCGCGAATTCTCGTTCTAATCGCGAAAGTGACGATTCCATGCAAAAACATTGCTTGTACAATTAATCATAAAAGTATACGAATTACCATTCTAACGCAACTAAAAAGCATTTTTACAAATTTTAAGTGTATTAATAAATAAAACAGTTTCTGGCGTAACTTGGTGGAAATCATTAAAAGTCTGTATTAATAAAGAAAAATAATGATCAAATACTGGCAAATGATTCTTCATAAAAAATATGCGGTTTAATATCGAGTGCATAGCACAGGACTGAATTTTTAATTCAATTCCAGTATTTTTTAAATCAATTTTCCCATTTGAAAAAGATTTTTTTCATTGGTCGTCCAAGAGAAATGAACTGAAATAATTGCATTTATTCTTTTTTTACAAAATGACAATGGAAAATATTCAACGACGGACGTCACCACGATTTCATTCGACGAGTTGGCAGTGACGTAAACCTTACAAGAAATATTTCAACCCATACTTCTAGGTCCCGCGGGCATTATTGCTGGACAACCAGGGGGAAAATCATTGGTGTCACAGCCGTAGTGAGATGCCTGTATTGCTGCATTCGTAATTGGTTTCTCTGCCATGCGAAATGAAATCGTCAGTCCGAGCTCCTGAACTGCACTCATGGCGATAATTTTGAACACCTGGATATGAAATGTATGCCAGACAGTGAGATACTCGAGTCTCGCCCGACGCGGCGTTCTTTCGGCTTCTGATGGAATGTGATCATCCGGCCTGGCTGGTCCGGTGGGCGAACCCGCGCCCCCCTCCTAAGCCTGAGGCCGCGGGTTCATGGGAAACTCCGCGGAGAGCCTAATGTGGCTGATCGGAAAGCCCCTTCCCCATTCGCAGAGAGGCCCTCGCGCACACTGAGGCAGGACAGAAAAATCCGGGACGAGGAAACAATAGCGCTATTCCCTATTACGTGCGCTGTCCGACCAAAAAAAATACATCGCCTTGCGTCGAGAAAACTTTTTGCTAAAGTGAGATTTTATTGGTATTTTTTGATATTTCCCACTGACGGGTGAGCGAGGAATTCCGGGATATAATGAGCAAACAAATGGAGAGGAAATATTGATTTCATTTTATCGCCATTAAGTTAGAAGTGTGTCAACGCTGAGTCTGAACCATTCTCTCGTAGAGTCTTTCGTTCATTCATTAGTCTTCCAATTCGACGCTTTGGAAAGAACTCAACCATTCCGACCTACCCCATCCAATGCTAAAAATATGACGCAAGAGAGGCTCTTTTTCTTCACGCTGTTCTTCATTTGGTCTTCATATTCGGATCTTCCCTTTTATCGTGTACCTTATTCCCCCTATCCAATTCTAATTGCCCAGCAATCCTTAATGGTTCAAACTACTTTAGCACGGCGAACCTGCCATATTAGCGACTATTCTTGCATGGAAATAAATAGGGAAACTATGGCCAAAAAAAATAAAGAGGACTGATATTAACAAAGGAATTTTCACTTCCTTCCCATGTAGATTATTGTTTTCTACCAGTTTGAATATACCTGTGACGAGAGCTTATTTTAAACTCTCATAATGTTTCGTCTGCAATACCTGACGATGCTGCGACGTAATGAAACAACACCGTCCTAAAATAGGAAATATGAAAAGTTTCCACCTAGTGGTCCCGGATACTATTCAACTACGTTCACATTCAGTGTGAAAACCGCCAATAAACCAGATTCTCCTCTTCAGCTCTGCAAAATGTTTGACCACCAAATCACAAAGCCTTCATTGTGGTTGTTTATCGTCCTATAACGTACCTCCGAAAATGTCATTTTTAACATGACTTTCCTATGAAAAAAATAATTAAAATTATTTCAATAAAAACTATTTAATTTTCATATCCGTGCCACGGAAAAATGTGTCTGCACGACATTTGACGCGAATATAATGCCCAAAGAGAGGTGCTTACAACCTCTATTGATGAATATAAATTTGATTCCATTTCCACTCATATTCTATTCTCACATTAATACTTTTTTACAAAGGAGGAAATGAATCCCTTCACATAATTTGTTTTAGAACACCCAACATCTCACTTAAACAAAATGCCAATATTAAGTCGGCCATCAGTAATTCATTTTTAATCGTCATTCACCTATCGTGAATTTCCCAATCATTTGTGTTTTAACATGTATTAATACTATATGGAGGTAAATACCTCTGTTTTAGAAATCCTTCTCCAATCAGCAGACAAAGAGTATCTAAAGGATAAACGCTTTCTCGTGTGGCGGTAGGTGATTCCATAGTACACATTCATTGCTCAAGGAACAAATCTAGACACAAGTAGGGCGATTGATAGCGATTGGAGTTACACACCGCTTCACAAGCGGCACTGTATTTCAATTTCCATTAATAATAAGTTCATTGGCATGAGGTTTTATTAATGATTATCACATTGTAATGATTCTACAAAACAACAGCGGAAAACTATGTGGCATTGTCAAACTAATTGTCTTTTGGATGACAATGTCAACTATTCTTACGATAATTATACACGGAAGAGAAGGCATTTCGAACCTGTCTGCTATTTGTCGTTTATCTTATATCTGCGACCCAATCTGCCCTTCTATTATGGAGTTTGTAATATTTTTTAAAACTTCCCTTGTTTTAACGCAAGATTTTTATCACCTATTTAAGCCTTCGGCTTGTGAATGAATGCCAACCCGAAGCCTTCAACAAATACAGTCGCACTGCTAAGTTGTCACGTGGGGCATTCTTCGGGCAGCCAAGCAGATGAATTCAGCGACCTCTCCCTAGCTTCTTCTCCAGTAGGTACATAGGCCTGTCAGCCGCCATGCGATCAGAAAATTAGGTTGACGGGCCACCCGAGGCCGCTGGTGGGAGTGGTGCTCGAGCGAACATCGGCCGCGACGAAGAGGGCGGGCGGCTGGCGGGTCTCGGCATGCGACGGCGACCGGCGAGGATCGCGAGGGCGGGCGGGAAGGAAGGAGCGCCTCCTTTTGAGCCTTGCCTAGTTCGACGCGGAGACGTCTGGCGGAAAAAAGTGGGTTGTACCATTTTTTTAGAACGAGGTGAATGCTACACCGTGAATAGGCGCGCATTTTCCTCTTTGTCAGCAGCTTGAAATGCATCCAGCACCGTTGATGAGGCCCTTTAAACCCACAATTCGAATACCAATGTAAAAATATTCGGTGTGATGCAAAAACTTACATGAGGTTCGAAGTAAGAGGGACTTGAGGGGCAGAATAGTCGAAGAAAATAATTGCAAAAGAATATTTAATTTCTTATGCAAATCCGAAAAGCTTGTCTGTTGGGTTTCAAAGATGTCATTTTTTCATCTTGCAGACTAAATGCAAACTAAGTTTAGCCAGAGGATTTCTAACGCTAATTCAGAGGAAGTGGATACATTTCATCTTTCATTACGATGGAAAAAGTTAAGTCTTAGTACACAAACCTAACTTTGTGAACGTTTAAGTGCAGTCTTTGGATCAATGACTAAAGGTGGGTTCGCTAAAAATACAGGGAAAGCACAAAAACTGCACTCACCGCTGCCGTTGCAGTGCCTTTGACTCTGACGATGTAAAAGTATTTAGAAAGGAATGAACACTTTTATGAAAAGTCAAAAAAGCCTTTAGTATCTAAAATTTACAACACTAGCCAAGGCAATGCTTGATATACGTTAGTGACAAAAGTGGCTGAAGTGTTCGTGATTAAAGTGGCTCTTCGTTTTCCATAGTAAATGGCAGTGTTCTTGGTTCTCTTCCATTTATTTCATACCAAATTCTGAACAAAACCATTTGTATTTTAGGGCACGAAATACTTACTTACACTCACTCACTCTAACTTTCACCGGAACGCATGCCCAATTTCAATTGAGATACTTATTCATGCCTCATAGAACGCATGGCATCTAATTAAAATATTCATCAAGAACAACAGAGTTTTCTACTTTATTCAGAACTTATTGCCGTGAGATGTTCTCCAACTAAGTTTAAGGAGAGATTAAATGATACATGATAAACAGAAACCGTCTCGGTACCCAATTAGGTACAGCTAACGAACATGATGAGAGGTTAGCGCTTCAATATTCGTTATAATCAAACAACCGACCACTATTAGTAATTGAGTTCACGGTGGTGGTTTGAGAACTAGGTCCCAAATTGCGAACAAGCAAATGCTAATCATAGAAAGCAAGGATTATGGTCATCTTTGTCAGATTTGAAAGTCAAGAAATTCCATTAGTAAAAAGTTCCCTATAATTCTTAGTGAAATTCCGGAACGATATTTCTTTATAATTATTTTCACAATATAAAAAATAAACTAGTTTTCAACACATAGGCCTCCTTTATCAATAGTTTTTAGTACCATTCACAAAATCAACCGAACATCCAACTACGTAGTCGGCAAAATGGCCACATTTCCATTTGTACATTTATTGTTTCCATATTAAAATATAATTTTGGGTATGTTACGATGAAAAGATTATTCAAAGCCATCTAAAAATAATATTTTCCGCTCTTTACTAGTTTTTTTTGGTTCAATACAGTTCATATTAAACTTGCACACGAAAAGACAATATGCGTAGACAACAGTCACCTTCTACTTACTAATAACCGGTTAAAAATGCGCAACTATTCTATGGGTGACCACGACGTCAAATCAGTGATGATATATGTGGGTTTTTGTCCTTACTACATGGTACATTATACTATATATCAACGCTGATCTTTTAAACGGGATACTTTGGCCTTCGATTTGGGAACGCTCCAATACAGTTAACGGGATTTAGTGTTTAGCGAATTCAGTCGTCGACACGTCTTTTTCAGGCAGTAAAAGGTTAATGAATGGATTCAGGAATTAAGAAAACCAAGCAGGAATTAGATCCAAACCAACGGTTACCTCGAATTGAAGCTAGAAAGACTTTCAACTGCATTCCGAGCGTGTACACTTCAACGCAAAAAGACGACTTAGCGGTTCTTAACCTTTGAAAAGAGCCCAACGTCACATTCAAGCCACACCTGCAAATCCATGGAAGAATAGCTTCTTATTTCACTTGCTAATTGCAGTTACATATTACCCAAAGTATGTCCTCCTGACTCCATTTAGGTCAGACCAACACCATATCTTTCCTTCTTTATTCCCGAGTAGTCGTGCATCTAGCATGACTTTTCAACTATGTGGAGCCGAGAATACATTTTCTAAGTACCTACAGTAAGAAAATTCTTAAGCAAAAAGTAACTTTGCTCCTTAAAAAAGGAGATTGGAAGATTACCGAATAATGAGGTACCAGAGTCAACATAAATTCATGGCTGAGGAAATCCCAAACCTCATACCTACGTCAGTGACGAGACATCACTCAACCCCGACGTGAATTCTACGTATAATATGCCGTCTCCTAGTCGTACTTTCAACTAAATTATGCTTTTCGGAATTACTTTCCAAAAACCTAAACAGTTAAACATTCAGAACTGTCCTCATTACACCAAATCTTCAAAATGTTGTTTTCTTATTCGGACGCTATCTTTTATGGATAAAATGGATTGAAATAAATGTGTTATTCGATCGTAACGAAGGTTTTACAGCAAAAATAGACGAACTTGCCAGTAATACTGAAAGGTTTTTCATTTTTGGGATTATGAAAGATTTTACAATTTGGAATACGAAGAATTCGGATTTTGATTAGGCTTTCAAAAAAATCGTAAATTTAGCCGCTTTACGTTCTCCTACGTACAACGTGATTTCAACATGATTTAATTTAGAGATTAAAGAAGATAATTTTTTAGCTGAGGATAAATTTTTTTCACAGCTAATGAGAGCAAATGCTACCAGCATGGATATAACTGTGATATAGCCATTCATGAACAATTATACATAGATTCTCCTTCCCTACGAATGTGAGGAGTGGACGATGTTGGCAGAGAAAATAAGATTAAAGGCAATGAAAATGTAGAGCTGCAGAAGAATAATGAAAAGTAAATTAATACGAGAATGTAGGATGACTCAAAGATAGAGGCATATAACGTAGGTCACTCGGAAAATTGATTGGCCATACGCTGAGACACGATATTTTAACGAAGACCACCATTGAAGGAAAGGGAAAAAAGTTCAGAAGAGATCAAGGATGAACTACAGGTATGAGAAGCAGGTAATTTCGGTGAAAGGGGTTGTGAAGGAATGAAGAGATTGGCAGGAAACATGATAGTCTGAGAGGTTACTGTGCGTCGGCAATCATCGGTTCGATTACCCGCGATGGGATAAATGATTCTTCATATTTTCCTCGCGCAAATATCCTCATTTGGCCCATTTGTGCAAATACTACGCTGCGCTATTTTTACGAACATAATTTTTGGAGAATGTAATGGCAACTCACACAGATAAAACGTACGACCTACAACTGAAAGTAAGGTCAGCTGGTTCCAGCCCCCAAAACTGTCGAATTTAAGGCAGAGGGCGGACTTTGTCAAAAACAGAACAGGATTCAACCGGGAGGCAGGAGGGCGGAGGAGGTGGTCGTCGCCAGCCCCTCGGGAGGCTTTTCGGGTCGCAGAAAAGGGCTCCAGCGAACCAGCCTTCACAAATGACGACCTACAAAATTTCACATAATATATTTACAACAATTGTTCTGGCGACTCCTAATAAGCACGAGAAAAAATCAGACATTTTTGTTAAAAATAGGGTCAAAGTTAATCTCCACACACACACACTATGGGCGAAAGTGTTCTTCATCAATCACATACCACATCCTTGAGGAATGCCTAGTTGCAACCTAATCTAACGGAAAAAAAATCGAATCGTCTCACTGCGGTGATCCTTTGTTAAATCGTTACCCCCTCTCTCCCTCCCTTCCCTTTTTTCCCCATTCTGGAGTCGTATTGCGGTTTTCCGGCCGTGAGAGAGGTTGTCCGACCCCCCCCCCTCCACCTTCTCCGCCTCTCGCAAGACCCGCTGCGGTCGCGAGAATCTTTGAACGCGAAGGACAGCTATATCCCACACCCCTCCCCGTCCTCCCCACACCCTCACCCACTGCGAAACCCCCTCCAATTCCACCCTACGGTAAAACAGTTGTCAATCGCCGCGGCGGCCGTCTCGAGAGATGCGAAAGTGCTTTCACTGCTCATCCACGCTCACTGTTGTTCGGTGTGGCCGAAGGGGAGAATCCCCCGCACCGGGCGGGGGGCCGAACCGTTGTCGGGCGTCCTCTCGGGGATGGTATGTACCGCTCCGTGCCTTGCCTCCCCAAGTCCCTCCCGTTACATGCACACGCAGGCCTGCAGATGCACTTCCCCTCACCCCCCCTTCCACACGACCCGGTGGGAATTGCGATGATTCGGTGATCCCCGTCGGTAACACAGTCAGGAGCACACTATGAGAGCCCCCCCGACTGTTTTGTGGAAAACACGTACATGGTTTCCATATCACAGTATCGGGAAAAGTTTCGGAGAAATAGATTTATTTCAGACCTAGCTACAATGCCTCAAAATTCTTCAAAGTACATCCCTCGAGCGTCGACACACTTTGACCAGTGGCTTACCCACGACTCGAAAGCTCCCTGGCAGGTGGATTCCGGAAGGGCGGAAAATAGTCTGTTGGGGTCAGATCGGGACCGCCCAAAAAGTCGGGTCAACGAATTATACAAGATCTTCGCAAGCAGGCCCTTAACTCTGCTTTTGGTCCTCCTTTATGAGACCTTCGGTACGAGTTTGCGCAGATCTTTTTCATCGTCAAATTGTCAGTGATAATGGTGCGTGCACTGTCATCCTATTAATGCCAATACGATCTGCGACCATGCGCATACTTAACCGGCATTCTAAATTTAGCACTTCACTCACACGTCTAGGAAAAATTGTTACCGTAGTTGATCTGTACCGTCCGTGAAAGTGCAAAAATTTATATTTGAGACAAAATCATTGAACATCCTGAGCATAAAATAGGTGCTTCCACATGATCTAGTAGGGTCTAGGCCACATTTTTGGGGATACGCAACACGTAGGCTCTTTGACATTAGGCAGCAGGCCAATGTTCTCCGGTTCTACCTCAACTGGTTTTGCCTGAATCCTAACAGCGTCATTCCGATGTTTTTGACATAGATAAAGTTCCTCGGGACCCATGGCCGAAATTCAAAACCTGATAACTATGTAGCGAACCAACGCCAATGAATTTTACCGAGCCACTACAGCTAACTACATACACGTATTTCATTATCTTGCTTGCTATTATTCATTCATTTTCGTATTTAACAGATATTCTAAGGACGAAAGGCCTGGCGAGGACAGTTTTGAAAGAGAGATGGACAAAAAATTAGTACTCTACTTAACATGACGAGTGGTGCTCTTAGGCTCAGAAACATTGTCTCCGGAAAAAAATTATGTAGGTACGTAATAAAGATAATGACTTATTCGCACCCATATCTAAAAATGCTGAAAAAGGTTCTAAAATTTGTTTGAGGAGGGGAAAAGAAAAATTTATCAAATGGCAATGAGGACAAACTAAGTAGGTACTTAAGGTACCCTTAAAGTAGAAGAGGCTAAATAGAAGGGAAATACGGAACAGGAATATTGCATGGATAAGATACGTTTCGAGAAGTATCGAATGTTTAGGAACAAATTATGAAGATATACGAGGAAGAGCGCCAAAGGAATAGAACTTTTGGACCACAAGATTAACATAAGGAAGCGGCAGGAACTGAAGGAGAGTTCTGCAGAACAGACTCGGCAGGCCTTTAATATTCTAGGCTCATCTACCGAAACTGACCATCATACTATTCTAAATGTGGTAAAATGCCTATGATAATGATCCGGCGAATCGGTGTAATATGGATTACTCTGTAGAAGAGATGAATGGTGAAACACACTTGGATAGGGGGCAGCATTGATGGTACTCCTCCGACCTTCACACTTTAATGTAGATCGATGGCTGCGGGGTGGCACAATTCCTTCGGAGTCCGGAAAGGCAGCAAAAGTAAATACGATACTCTCGAAGGAAAGAAATCGTTTCATTAACACAGAATCTACACGTGTCATCATTGAAATGAGCTACTGAAAAGAAATCTAGATGCGTTTCCGAAAGTGTATCCTTCTCCAGGGTATCGGGTGACAGACCGTCTACCGCTCTCACAGGCCACCAGAAATCGAAGCGGAAGTCAACATCGACAAGTACATCCTTCGCTGAGGTTGCAATGAAATGCCCAGAATCAGTGACATTTTGGAAACAAAATTACTCGATTGTAGACTATAGGTAGATTGCACGTCCTCAATAAGCGTAATTTTTCTTGAAAGTACTTCTTCACCAGAATCTCAGCTCCAGCTTTCCTACCTTACGTATTTTCACCCTCATGCTCTCCTACTTCCTACCCACTACATTCCGTCCATTTTGGCTATTTCACCCTTTTACCTTCTCTGCTTATCTAAATCTTCTTTCCGTCAAAACCTTCAACTTCCCAAAAATTCAAATATCACCTCTTTTTACTTTTTCTGTTCCCTTCAAATTGTCTCCGACAACTTCCACCAACATATACCAACACCAGACCAATTTATTTTCTTCATCCATCTCCACATCCACTTCTCAAAGGCTTCCAACCCAAGCTCGTCCTCTAACCACACATATGAACTGAACGGACGACTGAACCGAGAGAAAGTTTCACAGGCAGTCTTTCGGAGCGATCGTCACGGCCCATCTCTCGGCGCGTAGCACGCAGAATATGCAGAGCGCCTTCGAGCGTCCTCGGCGGGGAGCCCGAAAACTCGAGGTGGGCGAGCGAGGGGGGGTTGGCGTCAGGAGGTAACGGTCATGACAAAATGCGCAAATCGGAAGCACCGAAATTAAACGGCACATCCTATCACTCATCCTGGCACCGCGTTTTATTTCATCCCGCAAAACCACGAACCGCAAGTTTCTCCTCGAGACACGGCAGGAGGGAATGGGAGACGACGTGCAGGGGTTAGGCACCCGGGGAGGGGACTACGGGGGTTGCGGTCGTCATCAATCACTCGCGCAAAGAAGGTACGGGTCTCGACGGCCGGCGACCGATTTCGATGAGAATGTCGTTTCATGATTATCTGCCACCTTCCGCCGGGCGGCGGCAGAGAAGGGACGAACAATTGACGGCGAAGGTGCCGCAAGTGACGACTCCTCACAACTTTCTTGTCGGCTCCACCTACGCTTTCGAAAAGTTTCTCATTCGCGCAGTCAATTACTTGTGCGGGCAATCATCCAACTCAAGTCACATAAGTAATCCCAAACACACGCATATGAGCAGCCATAGTTCCAGCACCGATGTGATTAAAACATTGAAAATGGGAATTACGTTGAGCGTGACGATGGTTAGCTTTAAGATGATTGATAGCTTACGAATGAAGTTATCTACGTGCGAACGATTCGAGATAAGACATTGGGTGATAAGGAAGATTCTTGAAATTAAACGCCTTGAGGATTCCCGTCTCTCAGTGGCATTTCATTTTTATGAATTTTAAAATAATTTTATGCAGTTTATTTACATAATATCAATGAGATTTTCATCGTGAAAAAACACAGAAGAATAATTGTGTCAAATTTTATGTTCGAAAAAAGAAAAATCAAGATCGATATTCGAAATATTATGAGCGGCTTTCATGCACATGGCTTCGGAGGACGCCCATTTCCAATTCCGGGGATCACCACTTACACTCGTATAAACCATATTTATGGTGTAAGGCTCCGTACGGAATCGCGTGCCCCAACCAAGGATTGAGATGGCGCATCACCTTAATCGATGATCAAATCTTATGTGAATAGTTGTAAATGTCGCTCTGGGTACTTGTTATTGCAACAAGGGCATGATGCGAAACAGGAAATAACGTCTCTATCATTTGACTAAATTATTTCAGAAGGTGAATTAAAACCTAACTTCCATACCTTAGCTTCGTTCGAGCAGGGAACATCTTACATTCTCACATTTTTTATGCTTAACTACAAATCTTTGCACTGGCCAAAATAAAAAAATCCACAAATTTTATCTGAAATAAGAACCACTTGTAACCATCCTTTCAATGTTCTAGGAGCACCTATGAGCAGTTGTGAATTTCCTTATGAATTATTTCTGTTTGAACCGAAGTACACAGAACGGTACAGTAGTGATTAACCATCAAACCTGCAAAATAACACCATTTTGGACTCAAAGATTTGAGTGTACTATATTCAAACATGAAATTGGGAGTTTGGCAAACAAATTCTAGTTAAGTACCTGTACTTCATATGAGAATTTTATAAACTGACGGATGTTTCAAAATAATTATCTTAGACGCACGTTAGATTTCCTAAGAAGTTGCGGAGCATCTCAAATGGATTTGACCCACATACAATCCTAATTTAACCAAACTGTACTTTATTCTCACCCAGTTTTGGGAGTCAAGTCAGACGTTGACTAAGCGCTTGGGCACTCGTTTCATCAAAAGGTCTTGACCGCGGCGCAAAGACAATGACACTCCGTTTCCCCATCTCCAAGTGACGGGAGATTCCCAGGGAGCAATTACCACTCTCCCCACGGAAACGACGTTTTAATCTCGAATGCGGCACCCACCAATCAACGGCGAGCTCTCCTTTCCATTCATATGCCGCCACGTCACTCTAATCGCCGTCAGGGTGCGCCCCTGTCCACCGCCCGCTCCCCGGCTTCGAACTAACCCCGTGCGAGACACTTGCCCTTCTCCCGGCGAAGGAGAGGCGGGCCCTCGCACCCCCGGGGCGGGGCCCGCATCCTTGCACAATGATGCACAAGCATCCGACCATCCTTCTCGCTGCGTCTCCTTAAGTCATTCCTCGGCGAGGTACGGTTCTGAAATTCTCCACATAAACCCGAGTGGTAAAAAGAGAAAATTAAAACAAAAACTTTAGTTTCCGGGCTTGCTCATATTCCAGGGTCTGAATCAACCCAAGGCCAATTCTACCGGAACTGACCTAGATCCATATTTTGATAGAATAACGAGGACCATAGCATTTCACAATATTTTTCATTTTTTTGTTCCTGTCTTCCCTCAGAATGAAAAATGCTACGATAATTGGCATTGGTACATTGCCAGGAGTCTAACAAAATGAGTTTCCGAGCACTCAAACTGAGAGGTTCCATTTTTATTCTCCTTTGAAAAGTCACATTTCCAGGGTAAAAAGTAAGGATCATTTTTACATCAATGAGTAAAAATGGCACAAATATTTCATGGCCACACGTTCATATATTTATTTCAACTTCCTAGCATTCTGAAAAGGTGTGAGTTCATCGCACTTTGATAAAGCACTTCCATATTGACTACAACAACTATTTTGTCTAGTGGTGGGGAAAAACTAAGAATAAATATTCAACAATGGGAACCTAAAGACTTTGGATAGACGCCACACACTTTTCCATTTTCGATAATTCACGTATTATGCAATTTATGTAATTACTTACATAAGTATCGAAATGATACTAAAGGAACCAAAACTTACTAATTAAACAAGACACTTCCTCTTTGGTGATTTAAAACCAGCATTCGACCCGAAGGTCGGTGATGGTAGAGTTCACCCAGGACTAAGCCCGACGGCGTGTTAATATTCACACATCAGGGTGGGGGGGGGGCAGTTCCTTAACCTGTGCACAAAAGGCCTTCCCCGGGAATCGAGCCCGGGACCCTCCGGTCAGCAGTCCAACGCTTTACCCCCTGGACTACCGTGATCCACTTTTGGTGATTTAGTTTCACAATAATTCGTCACTGAAAAGTGTACTCCAAAGATTGCGACGGACATAATGCTTTTTCTCCAACTCAACTCAAAGTTAAATCATTTACTAAGCCGCTGGATCAAATTCAGGAAAATTATTTTCCAAAACATTGCTCGTCTCTCTTTTTAAGCAAAAGAAAAAAGGATTTATCCTCGAATGCAATTGAAATTGAGTCAGATAAGAATGTGCAGAAATGATGGATATCAATAAAAACTCCAACTCCGTAGTTGCCACTAGTAACTTGGAAATTAACGAAATAACTAGGAAACTTGGAATGAAATTGTGGAAACTGCAAAAAGGTGTTTTGGTCGTTAATTACAAACAAAGGCATGTATGTATGATTATGTAACGGAATTATGACAACACAAGTGATATAATAATTTAAAAGCTTCTCCTATTGGTTTTCAAGGGAAATTCCATTAATACATTCGTAAATTATCTCTCTTACACAGGCAAATTAAGAAAATGCAGTAATCAATGACGAGTGCATCTAGGCATACCTTTAGAAACACTCGTAGGTTCTCGTACATGTTTGAAATTTTATATACGAGGGTAGGCTGAAAACTAATGCACACCTGCTTGTAGACCACAAACAAAATGACCTTGAGAAGTACTACTGGTGGCACGTGGAAGTAGCATTCCCCCTCAACACGCATGCGAAAGTATGAGGTCGATACATTCTTTGAGTGTATTTGAGAAGCGGAAGTATGGAGACGTGTTCCAGTGCTATGTCAACGCGAGGTAAACAGCGTTCTGTTGTCGAATTTTTAACTGCTGAATAAGTGACTCCCACTGAGATTCATCGTCGTTTGAAGGCTGTTTTTTGTGACCATGCTGTTGATAGGTCTACTGTTGATTGATGGGTAGTAAAATTTCGTGGTTGCGAGCCTGGAAAAGCCATAATAGTTGATGAAACACGCAGCGGACGTCCGATCACTGCCACAGACGACAAGCATCGCAAACTCGTCGAAGATTTGATTCAAAATGACGGGCGAATCACTCAAAAGCGTATCGCAAACCATATTGGTCGAGTTTGTCGTGTTGAAGGCAGCCTGGCGCCAATAATCTTGCAACATGACAACGCTCGTCCACTAACATCGCGCGCAACTGCGAAATCTGAAATTTGAACCGATTCCACACACCCTTATTCCTTATTCCCCCAATATTGCGCCTTGCGATTTTCATTTTTTCCTCAACTCAAGAGACTCCTCAAGGGTAATCATTACACCTCGGACGATAAGGTGAAGGCAACTGTCGAGTTCTCGATTCGAGAAAAGTCGGAAGTTTTTTAGTGACGGAATGAAAACACGTTGGGAGAAATGTGTTTGCCTAATCGGCGACTATGTTGAAATATAAATATATGATTTTGAAGCTTAAGAATTGCACTTTAACGCAGTTTTTTCCCGATCTTGCTATTTGTTTTTGTTCGCGATCTACAAGTGTCTGTGCATTACTTTTCAGCCTACCCCCGTATGTTTCGATTGTGTATCATGATCATAATTTTTATCGTACTTGTAATGCAATAAATGAATAAGACATTGCCATGTAATATGGCGTCTAAGGATACTTTATTTCACGCAAGTTAATGTTTAAGAGGACATAAGTGTGTGGTCCGTCCATCAAAACCTATCCTAAACCGGTAGTATTCTGATAATAATAATAAATACTGCGATTAATCTCACTTGACGTCATTATCGGAGGGCTTTGTTGCCAGGCTTCCACGCCCAAGCCCTCCGATGCCCACCTCCCGAAGCCTCTTTCCATGGGATGCCATCTAACGTGAGTTCGACAACAGTTGTTTCCCGACTTGCCGTCTGCGAGCACTGAATGGAAATGCGACTAGCTGGACTCCTACCTCATTATTACCCCCGAGGATTCAAGTAAGCACTGGAATGAAATACCTGATTATCTTTAGATGCAAGAATTTACTGCTTCGAGTCACGTCACCTTTCGGTCACATCCGCTCCTCGGAAAAATTTTGCATTTTCGAAGCTCCGATGTGGCGAGCAAAGGTTAACAGTGTCAAAACGGCTCTTACTTGCTTCACTTGAAAATACGACTGCCCGCGTGAGATATTTTGATTTTAAAAGTGGAGTCATTCCTTATTACAATTACTATACGAAAGAACAGAACAAAATGAGAAAATTAATAAATGTCAATGAAAATGCATGCATAATTATATATGAGTATTTGAAATCTAGTTTAGTTGTTGAGAATAATATTCTTTTTAATGAAAGTATACATTATTTTCATTTACACGTGTGAATTATAATACGCTTCCCATTTCCCATTTAATTCCCGATGCAGGAAAAAAAACACCCTATAAATCAACACATGCTATAAACTCGATTGCTTTAGCCTTCACTTCTTGCGAGTTTTCATTATTCATATTGAGATACAAATGTAATAGTACTTTTCTACTCATTTATTAAATTGCTATACTGTGTTTTATGTGAATGCATGTTATATCACAAAATAAACGTCAATGAGGCAATTTTTCATTTCATTGAGTGTTGGAGAAATTATAAAAAAGTACGTATATTTTGAGAATATAAACGAGTTAATATTTTCCTGGAAATAATTTTACATCTTCGCTTCACGCATGAGATGTTTAAAATTTGAGTCTCAAATCAAAACGCCATGATTTTTACGCATTGCACGATAGATCAAAAGAGAAAATCCGATCCAATCCGAAAAAAAGTCTCATTGAAATGCCCAACGGGAATATGGCATCACTTATTGGTTCACCCAATGACTCGAGCTCGGTTGAAACCCTTCAGTAACCAGCCGTGCAAGAATAAACCCCGACATAAAATTAATTTTGAAAACGCAAAGAACGTTTGCGAACCCCGCGACAACCATCTTCTTCTTCTGGGGCCGAAGATGAAATAGGAGCGGCGGCACTGAACTAGGACAGAGGAGCAGATCTATCGGCCGATAAATAATTCAGAGGGAGTCGCGAACAAGGTCAGCAGACGTCAAAGAATACCAGTTTGGGGAGCATGCATTCTATTTGGAATTCCTTTCCTCCCGTACCTAATTATATCAAAATGTCTCCTCCATCCAATGGAATCCCGATACTGCTTGCTTAAAAATAGCCTAATGAACCAGGTTAGAATCCAGATGGGGAAATTTTTCATCTTCATTCCTAAACATCTTTCCACAACGTAAAACATTTGGGAAAGTTTTACAACATAAAAGCTATATTCACTTTGCTCCCATATCCGTCGTTGTTACTCACAAATTTAAATGATGAGACACCTCTCTGACCCATTCGACCGTTCCGAACGCCCGATTACGTCCATCCCTGCCGCGTTCTTACTCCGTCCTGATTTTCTTCTTCGAACCTCCTATCTCCTTCACTAATCGTTTTGTCTCCCTCGTGCATGTAAACTGAACGTCTTTTATGTGGTCATTTTTGATCATTTTTACGCTTGACTTTTCCTTTTATGTGTCAAGTTTTAATTACTGCCACTTGTTTTTTCTTTGTAATTTGCTCAATGTATTTGCCGTAATTCTGTTTTTGGACTAAATAAATAAATGAATAAATAAGAAGCGAAAATTCCCTCGAATGAAAAACCAATACTCAGAGAGTTTCATGCCTTAATGGAATATTAATATTTTAAGACTGCAAAAAGATCTTCCATGGGAGAAATAATTCACATGTAAGCGGAATTTTAAGACTCCATAAAAAGAATAAATTATTTTATAAAGGCCACACTATCATCATTCGTTGGGGATTAATCTAAAGGATATATTAAGGAATATTTAAATGCATATTCTGGAAATTCCTGCGACAAAATTGTCTGTTTTACACTTATTTGACGAACTCTTTGCCACGGCCATCAATACAGGAATATTTGTAGACATATCTACATCTACATGATACCCCGCAAGCCGCCGCAAGGGCGTGTGGCGGGGGGTGTTAGGTCACTACCCAAAAAAGGAAAAAAGAAATACTGCATTCAAAACCAACACACAAATGCAAACCCCAATCCACAGCAGTGCACACATTCATCGTAACATCCCATCATTCGACGCGCATGCAAACACACATCTACCTCCCTTCACTCCACAAGCATGCAAGTACATACGCTTAACTACAACAAATAATTTTACCCCAGGATGCAACAAGAAATTGAGCACGAACGTGCAAGCTAGTTTCTAGCAAGTAGCCAGGCGAATTACCACCACCACAAGAACGTTCCGCATAAAAATCTCTCCTACTCAAGACGAGGAATTTGGCCCAACGCTACAGGTGGGAGGAGGGCACACCCACGGAGAGGGACAAGGGATGGAAGTGGAAATTTAGGGTAGCAAAGAAGAGAAAACAATACTGTAAACAGCAATACATTACTTAATGGCATGCGGGAAGGGTTTTGACACAACACACAGGAGGTTAGTGAAAGTGCATGCAATTGAGTTTAACTAATTGTTACCTAGACGCCGAGGGTGGCAAGTGGCATTTTTGTTATCTCCGAGTGTGACCTTACAGTTGTTATCCCGTATTGTCCGTGGGAAGAAGGAGTCCTTGAGTCTGCTAGTCCTGGCATCTATTTCCCGAATTTTGTACACATGATCCAAGCGACCAATGTATGTTGGAGCGCGAATAATTTTCGAGACCTCGGTACTGAAACATGCGGATCTGAATTTATTTAGTAAGTTTAACCTAGCATTGAGTCGTCTTTCTTCCAATGATTCCCATCCCAACTCCATAAGCATTTCAGTGACGCTTTTCGTTTTATCGTAACAGTTTTCCACGAAACGAGCTGCCCGGCGTTGGACCTTCTCAATTTCCCGAATGAGGCCTTTTTCACACGGATCCCATACGCTACATGCATATTCTAAATGGGGCCTTACAAGAGCGTGATAACAACGTTCCTTGACCTTGGAGTCACTTCTGCCGACAATGCGTCTAATAAATCCTAATTTTTTATATGCTTGCCCGCAGACTTTACGTATATGGGTCCCCCAAGTTAAGTCTTTAGTGAATGTAACACCTAGGTATTTCACCGTATCAACTACTTCAAGGTCAACTCCAGCTAATTTGTAAACTAATCCCGTGGATCTTTTAAAGAAATTTACCACCGAACATTTATTAAGATTTAAAGGCAATCCCCATTTTGAACTTCCATTTGACCATTTTGAATCCGCACATATGCGCCATCTGTTCTCGCGCTGTGTCAGCGTTCAGTTATTCAGTCACGCCAGCGTTCCAAGAGGGATCACCTCATCATTCCTTTTCATGAGAAAATTAAAAACACATAATACGGGAAACGCGTGGCAACGTCGAACTTCTAATGGGGATAATAGATTTTCCTGCATACTTTCTCAATCTAATCGAAGATACTCCTAAGCCAGGTGGGCCACTACAACCGTTGTAAAAATAAATTGTCGTCGCTGATTAGTTAAGAGGTGATATGTCAAGGCGGTCTATGTTTGACTCCAGAGGGAAATACCCGTTACCTTAAACATTCTCTTGTTATTCCGATCACGCCTTGAACGCCAAAATGAATGTTCCTTCGTCCCCATACTCATCTGGTAAAGACTAGAGACTCAGTTGAAAAACAAACTACTTTTCTAACATTCTACTACTTTACAGCTATAATTCCACAGGTTTCTACGTACAATCATGCATTTTCAAGAGGTTTTTTGTAAAATGCAATTAACGTGTGGAATATGCACTACGAAGTGATTAATATCCCACACGTCATAAAGCCTTTAATTCGGCTACAATCACCTCAAATAGAGTATATGCAACTAATTAAAAAATTATATGAGTTAAAAGTAAGTTTTTGTCGAAATACAGGCTTTTCATTAGGGTGGGAACGTTTCTACGAAGTAACATCTCGGAAGAACCACCGTTAATTAGCCAAATAACAAACATTCTAGTGCAAGATTTGAGACATTCTCAGGATTTAAAAAAAAGTGGTTTTGATTGGTCAGGGGTTGCTAAAAATATTTTGAAACAGGGCACATTAGCACTTTACATAATGTTTACTCAAAAATTTAAAATGTCAAACATGACACCAGAGAAAGACTATACGTGTCATAAGAGGTCAGTCGAAGGCACTGACCTGATGGTCAGATTTATCTATTAAGATTAATGAAGAAGACCCTTCAATCTAAATTTGAAACGAACGTTCCAACAGTCGTGAAGCGATGGAAAATGAAAAAAGACAGGACAGAAAATTGCTTTGTTCAAAGGGGGGGAGGTAAAAACAAAGTTACAAGTAAGGGGAACGCACACTAGGTCACTTGGGTGTGTTTGATAAACAGTGACCCACTTCTATCACACACAAAAGACTGCAAAAATAAGGGAACAAACAGCCATTCGATCACTAGGGTGTCTTAAGGAATAACAGATTCTCGCATTCCCACACTCACTCTCAGGGTTTGCAAGGATATGTCAAATGCCAGGGACTCGTTGTACTCTCGCAGGAATGTAAAACCTTCAATGATAATATGTCTCCCAATCCAGCTAAAATGATTCATTAGCAGGAGCCGTTGGTGCGACCATCTCTGCGGCTTATCACCCCGAGCGGCCTAATTATTCGCGTTAAGACCTAACCCGTACCTCTATACTGGTGGACTACTGAACCTTACTGCAACTTTCAAGCGTACGGTACGATTAATTCATTGCAATCTTAGTTTCGGCGATTCATCACCTTTTATATCTGTCCATATCGTTCGAAGCACCTGCTCACTTCGCCACTCTTCAAGGCCAACATAATAAGATACATAGGCACCTTAATATTACAAATAATCACAGCATGATTACCGACAGACGGTAAGGAATTAAATCACAACCACTTCTTATTCAGCAAAAGTTAATTTCTGATAAAAAACCATATAAAAGGTCATGACACAAGAACGGATCCGATTGCTTTCTTTATAGAAAAGTCATTGTAAATACCGCATTGACCCAGCAGCCTCAACTCCACCCTCTATGTGACGCAATAGAAGCTGGAGCAAAGAGAATTACGCATCTGTGAACGGCAAAGGAACTCCCAGATGCCGGGATGACCGATTTTTTTAAGGTCAAGAGCGCTTGCAGACGAGCCCTAATGGAGGGAAATTACGACTCGAGGATAACCACGATTCCTCCGCTCACTCGTGGCTCTCTCGGCCCACCACTCGTGGTCTTCCAGGGTACGCCTTGCATTGTTATTGTTCGGAGGAAAATACACTCGCACTCGTCAGCAGTCCCGGGATGAAATTAGTGGACAGCAAATCGGCACCTACTTAAGATTAAATTTTTGGTGGATTTTTTTAATGCATGCGCTTGACAGAACGTGGAGCCATTCAGAGACGTCCAACCTTTTATTATATGAACTAATCTGTACTAAAATCACCGCCCTTTACCCTTTCTCTCTCTTGGGTAACTATGGCTCGTGCAGTAGACGAGCACGACGGAGGTTGGGATGGTTGGGGTTCGGTGCGTGTGCGTGTGTGGTCCCGGAGGTAAGTGCTCCGAACGCCGTGGGAGACGGACGGGCTGCCGCCCGCGCTGCCAGTGTTCGATATCAGGGGAATTCTCTGACCTCTATTGTCCGGTTACTCAAGTTCGAAGTACCCGAGCCCTGGACCGAGATTCAGGAAGGTTTGCGCGAACCTGACCGAAATAGTATTGCCATTGCTAAGGAGTGACGTCTCGCGTAGTTTATAACGATCGATGTGTAATGTTGCGAGCGTGGATAAAATGCCTAAACTTGGAAACTTTCACAACTGAATTCGTTCCTGAAAAAAACAACCCAGCCCAATGTAATTTTAGCGCCGGTTTTTTTTGTCAATGTCCATAATCCATAGTGTAAAATATGGAGAAAATAATTAGGTGGAATTAAGTTCATCATTTTCAACGTAAAATAAAAAATCTATCGATGGGATTAAAATTGGATAAAAATTTAAACTTCTATTTATCTCGTTTGGGATGCAAGTACTTATTACGATAATTGTATTTCCATCATCATCATTACCCACCCTCTCCGACTCATTTTTGTACTTCATCCACTTCACCTCGTTCGCCGTACATTATTTGATTCTTCAGTTCTCTACTCGACTTCGTACCGACCGAAACTCCTCTCTCATGCATCGATTTCGACCTGCGTTACTCTGTGCTTTACTAAAAAGTAGTGTGTCCCCCACCGAGTAATGTTCATGCCGATGTCAAATTACTTCCTCTTCCCCACTTGCGCAAAAACCTCCTCTCTCTCAGAGTCTTCAGCATCAGTCTCTATAATATCTCACGTTCTCTGCTTTCCACGAGTTCAACAAAAAACTCCTTCCTTCTACCACCAAACTTCTTCTTTAGCTTTGCTCCCGTTCCAACATAACCTTCTCCACACCCACTTCGCAAAATCCTCTAAATCAACCCATTATCGCTCGCCTCGAATATCAGGTTTCGCATTTATGCCATTCTGTATTACACACGTGTATTTGAAGCCCCTACTAATTTTTCCTTCATCTGATTTCCTGACGTACGATCATCAATTCCATTCTTCTTTCAAATGCTTATTCCGCCAGCGATAGTTTCCACTTCATTTCCCTCGTATCACAACAAATTATCTTCATATTTACTGCCCAAAGAAATGAACTCTATCTCGTAATGTGGTGCAGTTCCTCCGACTTAAGTTGCTTAACTTAGTCTAACTTAACTTAGTTCCTACTTCTTGAGAATTTCCTTACCTTAGTTTTCTTGGTGAATAATCTTCAATTTAGTTCATGTGCGACAGAATACCATAACAGTGCCATTTTTAATTCTGATTTTTTTCGGGCATTAATTTACCAGCTTAAAATTCCGCATTTCAATCCACTCTTTGGATCTGGTCTTCCTATGCACTCTTAGACGTCCACCATTTGATGGAAGCGACATGACCAGCGGTTGGCGGTCAAAACTATTTTTTAGTACAGTTCAGGCGTCACGTGGGATTAACGTCGAAATCCATTACGGTCAAAGAGCCAATAATCTTACAATTAGACGTGGGATTAGACAACGGACGAAAAGACCTTGTTCCTTGTTCCTGGTGCGATATTAACATTGTTTTCCCAAAAACATTTTGCCATCACGACCGAGCACGGGTTACTGATCGGCTTCGCTCCCGACTTATCCCGTGGGTGTCCACTGGGTTTAGTTATAATTTGTTCTCGGTGGTTTAGTTGTAATTGGTTCTCGATGTATGTCTCTAGACAATAAATGTATTTAAAGTAAGGTTGCCTTCATGCATTATCGACCCGACCTTCCCCCACCTATGTCCGCCGCGACACATTAGTATTGGTAGCAACATAATAATAGCAACTGTATAGTATGGTAAAAGATTTTATTTCTGAAGATTTCATAAAGAAAGATTCAAAATGACGTTCCCTGCAGTTTTGCATGCTGTATTGTACGAAATTATGCGAATCCAAAAACACACGACATAAATTCTGATAATTGGCCAAAAAACAGCCGCATAACTCATATGAAAGATAAACACACGGTTTGGAGCTATCGGATTATCGAAATATTTTTCCCTCCCAGTGCGCAACTCCGTTTACGTGCATAGCCCACCCTCATCAATATTATGCCCCTCGCGCCTCTAATGGTCAGGACGGACGGGACAGGCATCGGGAGCCATTTATCGTGAAATGTACTGGAGGACTGCTCAATAAATAGAGGCCAAACATTTGTATCCACATAATTTATTGTGCAATTTTATGATGTTATTTTATAGTATAAGCTTATTATGTTACGTTATACAGTACAAGTTTCATTGATTTGGCTCCAATTCTGCGTCAACGGCAGCCTTTGAATGTTCAGGCAATATAACGAACGGTAATTACGGCCGTATGAATATTATGGGAAGAATCAACCCCAGCCGTACTCTTCTTACAATTGGGCAAAGGATATAATGGCGAGGGAAATTAGATACGAAAAAATTGATAATTAACATTAAATATTTTTTTGTTATTTAATTTTAATTATGTTTTTATTTTTTCCTCTATAATTTCCCTCACCATAATATCCTTTGCCCATTTGTAAGAAGAGTACGGCTGGGGTTGATTCTTCCCATAATATGTTCAGGCAACGACCACTGACATTTTGTTGTAGACCAAACAAAACATCTTCGGAGGCCTACACAATGTTGCAGGATCCTTATGGAGAGTCTTCCCTGTTTCTTCCCTTCCCTGTGAGAGATGTTTTTCCCTATGGCCCAGCAGAGGATGGGTCCAGTATAGAGAGGAGACAATCGGCTTCAAAGGAAGGTGAACCCGAAACTCCTGTCACCGCCCTATACGTCAATACGTATAGACTAACAACCATTGTTACAGAATATCCTCGAATCAGGTGAAGGTACTGTCTGAAATACTGGCATATAACCTTGGGTGCCACCCAGACGTTGGTAGCAAGCAACCTGCGTATGAGTCACGTTTATGCACTGTAGGTTCCGCGAAATCGCCTCTTTCTCACCAAGATCAATGTGAAGCGCGTTTCTTATATTCCTAAGAGCCTTGACCCAGACCCATGTGCCTTTCCCTAGTTCGCCAATGTGAAGATTCTCCGTGGTTAGCGTTTTCCATCAACAGAATCAGGCGTGGGCGAGCTAAACATGTGGTAACAGTTGCCGCTGATGAAAAACTGGAGTCAAATCAATTATATTCGTACCACTTATACGTTGCACGTAACAATTTTGCACAAAATTAAAACTTTGCGCGAGAAAAGATGCTAGTAAAAAATGCAAACAAATTTCTAAAAGAGCCTACATTGACATTTTTACACATTTTTACTAAAAATCGCGAAAAATGGGGTACAGAAATTATTACTGACATGTATCAGCCCGGCAGTCACATCATCATTTACGAATAAACAGCATTGTGGTAAGTTCTGGCGCACAAGTAAGAGGGAAACTTTAAGGGAAGGTGGGGATCTGAGACCCTAGGTTTAGGAGAAGCAGAAATATTGAGAGTAAAGTATTAAGAGTTCTCGTCAGCAATGCAAACTCTTAAGATAGATGTGGGACCTCACTATGATTAACACTTTCGCACTTTGTACGTTCTGGGTAGATGCGATCCTCCCGAAAAAAACCCTGCGATGACGTGAATATCACCCGCTTGTAAAAATCCTCGAGTTACGTCGAGGTACATAGTTTTGCATACATGGCAACGACAGTGACATTAAGGCTCAACAAGATTACAAGAGTACATTAGGTGGAAACCAACAGCAAAAATAAACAATACCGTACGCAATTTGCTGTCATTTACGTGAATTTGACTTCCAATAAGCCCATGGAATAATAAAAAAAACTTTGAATAATTCCATGGAAAATGTTCTAACTCTGGTCCAATCAGCGCGCCAATTGAACTCGATTTTTTTAAATGGCTGATCATACAAGAACTCCTGGACAACTCTTCATTATCTGACAATTATTCCGATGTTACTTCCGAAATTTAATGATGGTATGGGAAAAATGTTACGCCCACATCAGCGTCTGTGAGTGGCTTCGAAAACCCATTAAACTTATGTTTCTTCTCACATAACGAAAACCCGTGACAAAGAAATATCAGATCTTCTCCGATCACTCTTTTCAAAGAAATTCAGCTCGAAATTCGGGCTGCGAAGGGTTTTTTATGAGCTACAATTCGGGATACTATTAGGCGTGGAAAATAATAGGTGAATGTTAGCTTTAATGTCTTGAACCCGGCCGCTAAAAATCTAGCAAAGGGTGGAGCATACGTGGCTGGTATGATTAAATTGAATTAACGAGCGCACGTCTCCCGCACCGGCGGGGAGACAATGGCCCGAGGGAGCGGGAGGCGCTCGACCCGGCGAACGCCGTGCCTCGGGCTCCAGGCAACGGCGACGCGGGCCCTTACTTGGGAGATGCAACGTTGCCGTGGCCGGTAGCGAGAGTGGCGGGATGCTGCGGAGGACCAGCTGCTTCTCCTCCATCATTCCGCCGAAGAATCTGGGATTAGGAATGCAGCTCGCCGGCGGAGGGCGTGGGGGGAGGGGCGTGGAGGGCGAGCCACGCGAAGAATTTGACACAGTTTTACTCTGACTGCATAGGTGCTTTGAATATTCGTCGGCCCGAGAAGACTTTCTGTCGAACTCGTGCGATTGGTTGTTTGTCAGGAAAGTCCAAAACATACCGGTACCGCAATTACGACTCCTTCTATTATGCATAGAATAGAGTCGCTACATCTATTCCTCAAATACAATACGTACACTATTTATATTACCAGAGTAATATTAATAGTTTTTTAATGGCTCGTCACGCTTTGCTTCAAATATTAAGAGAACTAATCATAATTTTCTACAAGACACAATAGCCTATCATTTATTTTGAATCATATACATGTAATAAAAAAAAATTGATTTATATTGAGAGGTGGGCGCACAATGAGAGAAACGCACCACTTGCCTCCATTTGACCTCAGACAATTAGCACATACAAGCTCTTTAATCTGTGAACACTAACCAAATTATAGCATCAATCACGTAAAGATTCAACACAAAAAGACACAGGAGGTAGCATTCGTATTCTGCACTCTGACGCCCATTTTTTAATGATGAATCCACTACCAAAATTTTTCTATGCGTCGAGGTCACTCGTTTCTTTTTAAATTAGGCTCTCCTCATTCTAAGTTATACCTTTCATGACGTCGAGTGCCATCCTCTACTGAATTAATGGTGTTTTATATGTATTATTTTTTATGTTGACTTAGTTGCGAATGACGTATCCATTGATATTGCATCGCGCATAAATTGATAAATTGTATTACTCAAGGTTTCCAATCTTCTCAAACCACTCATTTACTCAAAGCTACTAGAAAAAATATATATATAGCTTTAAGCTATACCTATATATATATATATATATATATATGTACATATTATAATTTTATTATAAGGTAATCTCCCAATAAAGGGAGGTTTTGCTTAGACAAAACTGCCAAATAAACATTTTGTGACTCTTAACAAAACAAAATCGAGCAACCTACTCTACATCAGTTCCCTCCTCATCTCTGTGTACCTTTTTTCTCCCTTCATCCCGTCCAACATCCCTATCCTATTCCTACCCTTTCCTCGTTGGTCTAACATTCTCCCCTCTATTATTGTCTTCACATCTCGTCGACGATCAATACGCCCTTAATCAATTTTTCCTGCCTCCATAGGATTTCTCTCAACAAACCCCTCTCCTCACCCACCAACTCCAGTACTTCCTCATTTGCTTTCCTTTCGGTCCATTTCACCTTCTCCATTCTTCTCCACACCCACATTTCAAAAGCCTCCAATCTACGCATATCCTGCTTCAGTGACCACGTCTCCGCGCCGTATATAACTACGCTCTATATGAAAGTGTTAACGAGTATTTTTTAACATCCTTACTCGACGTCCCTGTCATCAACTACTTCCTCCTTCTGATAGTCTCTTTGCTCAGCGCAATTCTTCTCCCTATGTCCCTACTACTTAGACCTTGTTGGTCCAAAGGACTTCCGAGATACGTACACTGTTCTACCTGCTCTATTTTTCTCCTCCTATTTTAATGTTAGGTTAGTCTTTTTCCTTCTGGAAAATCGCATAACCTTTGATTTATTAATATTGATTCTCATCCCATATCTATTGCACTGAATTTCCAATTCACTCAGCAATGCTTGCAAACCCTTGGCTGACTGACAATAGCATATCTATCTATATATACATACATACATATATATATATATATATATATAATGTAAATTCACTAATAGTCATAACAAACACAGAAACTAAAACATATAAAAGAGGGACTCGCTGGTTCTCGAATTTTAGGTGGTTGCACCACCGAAAATTCGAGAACCAGCGAGTCCCTCTTTTATATGTTTTAGTTTCTGTGTTTGTTATGACTATTAGTGAATTTACATTATTGTGCACGTTCGTGGGTTTTCCAAGAAAGTGACTATATATATATATATATATATATACAGGGTTCGTCCGGAAGATAAGTGTACTGATTTTTCCCGCCGCTCCAGGCGCGCCCAGCACCGCTCTGACGGGCTGCGATTGGAGGGGGGTATGTTGGCAAGCGACGCTGAAAAAGGCAGTCGGCTCTGAGCCGTGGTGTAGTGAGGAGCTCTGTTAACGCGAACCTCCAAGCTCGACCCACGTCACGGAACGCGATGCCGAAGTTTGGGGATAGTCTGAAGAAAAAAATGTAAGATTATAAGCTCAGATTTAGGTAGAACATTTACCAGAGTTGAATAATAAACAGAAGCCAGAAACAATTACAGCGAAAGGAGTGCGGTGCAAGACGCAGTACGATGAAATGAAAAGTTTATAAAGTAAGGGTGAAATTAGATTTGCAGGAAGGTGAAATCACCCTTTAACAGTACGAGTAATAAAGAAATATCCTTGAAAACAATCAAAGATGCACGTAATTTATAAAAAAATAATAATTGAACCTGGGCGATCCAAGAGCAATGGAAGGAATATATAGCGGAATTGAATAATTTTATGGACTAATTCTTAGTATTTCTGATGCAGGACTTTGGCAGTAAAACTTCGTCAGATCAATGTTTCTCGTAGTTCCCATTCCAAAATAGAGAAAGCCATCCATATGCGAAGACTATACAACAGAAGGGTTGAATTTGTAGGCAGCTTATGTGGTACACTGGATCATTAATAAGAGACTCTATATACAGTAGTCTTAACGTTCAAGGGACGTTTTGAATGGGCACACAGAACTCCTCTTGGTTTCCTCTGACAAGACACACCCTGTCACCACACACTACAATAAACGTTTCCTCACCTCTGTATTTCCTTTTATTCCGTTCAACATGCCTTCCTCTTCTTTGTTTGCCCAACGTCCTCTCCTTTCAATCTTGAGCGCACCACCCATCGCCTTGCAAAATGCTCTGATTTCATCTTCCCTGCTTCCTTTGGATTTCTCCCAGCATCCCTCTCTCCTCCCCCACCATAAACTATCCACTTTGTTTCCCTTTCTTTCCTTTTCACATCTTTCTCCACCCCACATCTTAAAAGCCTTCAATTTACCCTTATCACCTCATTTCAACTTGCATGTTTACGCGACGTACAAAACCACGCTTAATATCGAAGTTCTGGCGAGCCGTTTTTTAACCTCCATGTCTAATTTTCTTGTCATCGACTCCCGCCCCCTTGTGAAAGTTTTTTGCCAAACGCAACATTGCAGTCGCCCAATTAGGGCTATTGAAGCAGCACGGACTAACCTTCGTCTCCTCCCACCCTTCGACATATGCGGCATGAGTGACCCCACCAGGAGAAACTATCAGTACTCCCGCCAACATCGATCTAGGGTCATCATAACCAGAAGACAGAAACCAGAAGCAGAACAAGTCCTTCCCCTAATGTCAAGGTTGTAGCCTAAGGTGAGGGATATATGCATACACTAAAGAAAGAGAACTGAATTCATCTGCATCGACTTGCCTTGTCTGCCGAACACAAACATTTTTTAAGCGATCCGTTGAACGAATTTTAGTGCGAAAAATTTCGCGATTGCCTATATATTAGACAATTTATAACTTGCTTCATAAAAATCTTTCGCACTGCAGACTTCAGAGAGAATAATTTTTCTTAAATAGTATTTCCACTAATATTCGGTATTATTTTTGAAAATCGTGGATCCCCACTCTTAGTGAAAGTCAAATACTTAAGGACGATCCTCAGTCCTGGAAGATGCCGAAGAGTACCTATTCTTTCTCTTCCCCCTAGCCTTGCGTCGCCTTCTTGGCGACTCCTTGTCCTCCCTCCCAGGCGAAATTTTAACACAGATACGTACCGAGGACGCGAATCAACAGATACCACGGATGTTTCATCTTCGCCGGAAAATATGTGAACAAAAGCAGGTAATTTCCCTCAAAATTGATTGATTAAAAAAATTATTTTCATTGAATATTTGTGCATGATTATAGAATCCACCTTATGGTATATTCAAGTGAAAACCACAGTTACTGATCACACAGTTTGGGTAAAGCTTAATAAGCTCAAAGACACGATAAATGTAATTTATTTATTCATGTTCTAAAAGGGTCCAATGCTAATGTGGCAAAACATGGAAGACTTTGGGTAATTCCAGTTTTACCGACTGTTTCACTTTAATTCGTTTTTAATGTCTCAACTGGCTTATATATGAAGAAATTAATAATTTACCTCTCACACATACCACGTATAAACACTAAAAGGTTGTGAATAGAATACTATAGCCAAGTTCATTAGTGTTTAGCCCAACTACGGTATTTAATCAACTAGTTCCATATAATTCCCATATTTATAATTTGTGATTTCATTGCAACTTGATTACCGGTCTCAAAACTATCCAGTAGCTAAGAAAGCAACGAGTCACCTTTTTATTCAAAACCAAGGTTCATTTCTTAATCTCACCGCAAAATACGCTCTTGTTTTATTGATGGTTTACGGCGTAACTCTATGGAATCTATTCATATTGGAAATGAAAAAAATAGCAAATATTTGATTCCACATACAATTTATCACGAGACTACCCGGGTGTCGAAGCTCAACTTCAACGTTGAAGATGAAGTTGAGCGTCGAAACCCAGGTCGTCTCGTAATAACTTTCTCTAGAATCACAAATTTACTATTTCTTTCATTTCCAATGCTCTTGCTTATCAAATTACGCCCTTAATTTGTTTCCGTGATTAAAAGCCCCAAGATGCCATGTTCAAACTCAGGAATTCCAGATACACGTTTAATCATTTTTGAAGGTGCATGGGTACACGATGTCGACCAAAAAAGATAATGGAAACCTGTGCGTAATGTTTTCAGTGCCCAAGGGTCGAGAGCCAACTCCCCTCCGATCGCCCCAAAAACATGAATGAACCACACCCCCGGCGACAGACGAAGACCGAATCGTCCCCGCTGATTCGTCTTCCAGTCACGTCGCGTCTTGTCTCGTCGCGTGCCCAACGCCCACGGAGGTCACGTCGCGATAACACCACCCGCCGCCGCCTCTACGCATCTCTCGCCCCGCGATCGATCGAAGAGTCACGCGGGGCGAGGACCCGACGGCTCTGGCAAACCGACCGACCATGGGATTCCTCGTCTTTCCTTTTTTTTATCCTAAGGAGGCCAATCTCCGAACCGAGAGATCCGACCCGTGTCCACTCTGAGAAAAGCCATTCGGGCGTCGGAGGAAAATTAAGCACGGCGGCCCGGGAATCCGTCCACGGCGGACCCGGATGTCCGATTGGCTGTTTGTGAACACGCGCAGCGTGCGGCGTTTCGTAAAATCGCTCGCGGCACGTATGGGGACAGCTCCCAGGTCGAACATCGAATGTCCCATCAACCAGCATGGCCCACGGATAAATCGTGACGCCACACGCGCTTCGTATCTGGGCGAAACGTCTACCCGTTCCGAAATACGTACGTATCAGAGATTGGTGCGTGGACAGTTATTTTATTTCGCTGCCAACTGAAACTTTCTCTGCCCTGCCCGTGTCTCCCAAAATATCATTCCGGATGCCTGGATTTTACAGTACTACGATTCGAACTGATGCATCGCAGCCAGTACCATGGCTAGTCTTAGCGACTTCCTTCGCCCAGGATCCGAGTTCGAATCTCGATCGCTCTGGATTTTTTCCTGTGGTTCTGATTTCTTTTTTATCGCGACCTGAAGTGGGCTTTAAAGAGGAAAACTCATTTCTTCAAACTGAAGGCTGACTGTGTGATAACTATCATAAGTAGTTAGCTAAAGATGGAAAGGGTTCCTCTCCACCCTCCTTTAGTATCCCCAATCATTACTTAATCGCGTCAATGACTTCATATGGCAATGGCCGCCCAGAGCAGGCAACACTACGACGATTGGAAGCAGCACGCGAGAAACCGCTTCGCATGCGATCCTCTCCTTATGACACAAATTGGCAAAAGGCCATTTACAGCATAGGCAATCATTAGTAAGAAGTCCATTCTCGGCATTCTCTTGACATTTTATCTAATTAAAACTCGCTTATATTGCCACACGCGTAGCCAAGCGACAAACAAGGTTTGCATGACAATATTTCCCTAATGTGTGTGCGTGAAGTGCTGAATTCAGACCGCCAGTTCAGTGTGCGCATGATCACAGATCGTATTATTGACATTAATAGGATGACAGTGCACACCATTATCGCCGAAAATTTGGCCGTGCGAAAGATCTGCGTGAAACTCGTCCCGAAGGTCTTAAAGGAATACCAAGAGCAGAGTGGAGCGTCTGTCTCCTTACCTACTGCAACGGCATCGCGAAGATTCCCCAACTCCCTTACAGTCTCGATTTGGAACCAGCGGAGTATATCCTATTTCCAAAAGTGAAATCCTCCCTAAAAAGGACACCACCATAGGACCCTTGAGTGCCGTTAAAGACGCCTGAAAGCGTACCCTTAAGGACCTTCCGGAATCCACCTGCCAGGGAGCTCTCTAGTCGCGTGTCGGTGTGTCGACGCTCAACTCGTACTTTGAAGATTTTTGAGACATTTTGTAGCGATATCTGAAATAAATCTATTTCCCGATATTTTTTATACAAATCATGTTCCAAGACAACAATTTCTACGTTCGCTGGCTGATGAACGCGTCACCTCATTAGACATACCGAGGTATTTCCGATTCCGGCCCGGGTCTCGAAGAATTGCCTTTGGCCTCCCAGATCGAAAGCAGCGTTCCCCACCCCTTCCAACCCACAGGAGTCCTCGGGGGGAGTCAGAACAATATTCAAAGGCTGAGGAATTCCACTGTGAGGCTGGAACAATGGAGGTACCCTGACAACGGAGGATGTAATTCTTTTGTTGAGCAGTGATACGAAGCCGACGATCCGCGTCCCAAATATCAGAAAATTCTATAGAACAGAGAGCCTACTTATCATTTTCGATTGATATTTATGTCGACCAGAATAAAAAAGAGTTATCGCTTCAAAGTACTGTTAAATTTTGTTTTCCTGAAGCGCTCTCGATTGGTAATGCCATTTTTATAAACCCATCCACGCGTCTAAGAGACAAAGTGCAAACGGCAAATATGCCATGGCAAATGATAAAGATTGGTTTCTTTTTATATAGCAGAATGATTAAGGGGAAATAATGTTTCCAAATTTCGGCATATCGTGGGCTCTCGCTGATGTTGAATGGGAAACAATCGACATGGAAACCGCTGACCACTCTAACTTTTAATATGAATAATCCATATAATTCATTCGAATTATTTCTTTTTTCCTTGCTTAGGTGTGTGGTCATTGGGTGGTTGTCGAAAAGCTACCTCAAATAACCGAGATAAGTATGGGAAGGCCGAAATCTATAGAAAGGTTCCTGCCGCCCTCTTGTCTGCACCTTTAATTCTCTTTCTGAATATTTCAATCAAGTACTCCTGTAATTATTGTTTCCGTCTGCTCCTGTGATGTTAGTTCGGTGGAGGATTTATATATTAATGTTACGCGGAGAAAAATTTAATTCCCAAAGCACCTATGTTCATTAACGTAAACGATCTACCAAACAATTTACATTCCCAAATAAGATTCTTTGCTGATAATTGCATTATATACAGATGGGTAGAGCACGTAAATGACCGCGTAATACTATAAAATGACATCGATCGCCTTGGTGACTGGGTTAGAAATAATAATATGGGCATTTATGTCAATAAGAGTAAGCATATAAATTTTTCACATAAAAAGAATGCACAAAAGGGTATTAACGCCCTCTTTGGAGAAAGAATCCAATGTGGCACTCATTGCATATATTTAGGCGTTTACTTAACTAGGGATCTTGGGTGGGGAGTCCAAGTAGATAAGGTGACACGGAAGGCATTTAAAGTACTTCACTGGGTAGTGATAAATTTAAAAGGAAGTAGCGTAGCCACCAAAGAAAAAGCATTTAAGCTACAGGCTATCCCTATCCTAGAATACTCGTCCATATTATGAGTGCCCTGTCCTAGAATACTCGTCCATAGTCCATATGAGGTGGGACATATTATTAAAAAGATAGAAAATATTCAAAGAAAGGCGGCAAGATATGTACTCGGAAGGTACAAAAGAACAGAGAGCGTCACGGAAATGTTGGATATACCGAAATGGGAGAGTTTGAAAAATAGAAGAAGGAAAAGGAGTAGGTTTGGCGCAATGGATAGAATTGTTAAAAATGACGAAGCGTGGGAAGATTTATGGAAAGAGATAGAAAAACCAAACTTTTAGGGAGAAAAAGGGAAAAACGACCACAGTTTTAAAATGTAAATAAGAACACACACAAAAGAACAAAAAATACTCCTTTTAAAATAGAGCTATTGTTGAATAGGACCAGCTGCCTGAAGGTTCGTTTGAGCCCTTTCCATCTAAATTTAGAAGTTGGAAGAATAAGTGTAAAGCAGCCACAGGGTGATAAACTTCATTGATCAGTGATTGTTACACTACTGTGCCTAATAAAATATTGTTTGAATGTGATGTGGACGGCGTGAGAAGTTGTATTGCAAAAGTGAATGTGGTGTTAACGGAGCGTGATTTTAAACGGCGAAATTGAAGAGCGCGTGATTATGGACGGAGTGTGGTGGCGATGGACGGAGCCTTGTACTATATGTATGGTGTGAACCTAGCCCTTGTTTGATGGTAAAGGAGCGGTTGGTAATGGTCATTGTATATAAGAGCATCTTGTCTCCTATCTGTTCTTCTTGTATGTGTGTATGTATGTGCATTGTAAGAGTGACCGTTGACCAGACTTGACCGCTGCCACCAGGACAATTGACTAATTGCAACGAGATTTATATAATAATAATATTACAATCTCTATCCTTTTAGCTTTCGAATAAGTCATCCTCACCAAAGTTTTAAGGTATCTTCATGTGGTGATATCAACTAAATAAATATATAGAACGAACAGATTTTCTTTTTTACGCAAACAGTAACTTACAACAACAAATTAAGATCCTAGTTAAAATTTCAAATCGACTCAAATATTTCCCATTTTAAAATTAAACCATTTTGTCTATCTTATTAAGCCACCACCAGCATATTGATATCATTTTTAAGTAATCTACCAATAAAGGGAGGTTTTGGTTAGACAAACTGCCAATAAATATTTTGTGACTCCAAACAAAACCAAATCCAGCAACCTAATCTAAATCAAGTCCCTCTTCGTTTCTGCGTACCTCCTTCCTCCCTTCATCCCGCCCAACACCCCTATCCTACTCCTGCCATTTCCTCGTTGGCCTAACATTCTCCCCTCTATTACCTTCTTCAACATCCCTCTATTACCTTCTTCAACATCCCTCTATTGCCGCTCAATACGCCTTTCACCCATTTTTCCTGCCTCCAAAGGATTTCTCTCAGAACCCCTCTCCTCACCCACCATCTTTAGTACTTCCTCATTTGTTTTCCTTTCGGTCCAATTCACCTTCTCCAGTCTTCTCCACACCCACATTTCAAAACCCTCTAATTTAAGTCTATCCTCCTGCGTCAGCCACCACGTTTCCTCGCCGTACATAACTACGCTCCATATGAAAGTGTTAACGAGTCTTTTTTAACATCCTTACACGACGTCCCTGTCATCAACTACTTCCTCCTTCTGATAGTCTTTGCTCAGCGCAATTCTTCTCCCTATGTCCCTACTACTTTGACCTTGTTGGTCCAAAACACTTCCGAGATACGTAAACTGTTCTACCTGCTCTATTTTCCCCTCCTATTTTAATGCTTAGCTTAGCCTTTTTCTTTCTGGAAAATCGCATAACCTTTGATTTATTAATATTGACTCTCATCTCTTATTTATCGCTTTCTCCCCGCGGTCATTCCTCGTAACTAAACCGTAGTCCCCCACCTCATCACCATTTCTTTCAACGCCTATTCGTCGCATTCCAATTCCCCATCACTATCAAATGTCACTCCGCAGGAACACACGCGATTATATTCTCTAATGCATCGAATACCCTATCGACTTCTTCCACCTTATGGTTGCTCGGTGGCATATAAACCTGAACATTGGCCAAGTTCGTTGGTTCTGCTTTAATCTCTACGAGCAATATTCTATTAGTTGCTTGCTCTATATTGACTACGTTTCTTTCTACTTCTTTATTTAATATTACGGCAACCCCTCGTTGGCACTCGTCCCCGCCGCTGTATATCATTCTAGAACTATCATTCAGGTGATACCCACTTTCCTTACATCTCATCTCGCATAAACCTATAATATCTATATTTCCTCTTTCCATCTCTCATTTAATATTCTTTAATGTTCCTGTCCTCAACAAATGTCCTAACATTCCATGTTCCTATTCTATCTAATTTCGTCTTGAAATTTTTATAAATCAAACCACTTTGCTTTTCCACATAAACTTTTTATTCTCACGACCCAGGTTTCGTTATGGCACATGACCTGATAGACCTGATCATGTTATGCTATTACGAAACCTGGGTCGTGAGAATAAAAAGTTTATGTGGAAAAGCAAAGTGGTTTGATTTATAAAAACGTCAATATGAAGATTTTACAGCAAGTTACGACAGAAACTGTTTTATTTTAATTTCGTTTTCTTCGTATGCGTCTTCTATCTTACTGCTGTCGATTCTCCCTTGCAAGGGTTTCGTGGGATAACTACCGTGGAAGCCTGGCCTCCCCCGCCGCCGGGCACGTCACACAGGCCCCTTGGGCCGAGTTGCACAGTTGCCAGGATTCAATTTCTCTCTTTTGTCCATCATTTTCTTGGGAATGATAATTGAGGTGGTTCCCCGTTGCCTCCCTCAATAGTGTTTTTAACGTGACACCATCACTTAATGGCCGCCCCACTGGGGTCAGATGCCTTTGCAGCCGCCTCACTGAGGAACAGACGCTAAGTGGCCTATCTTTTGTCTGGCTCCTAACCTTCGACCTATCCGGCATGGGTGACCCTACTAGGAGCAATTATTATTACTCCCGCCAGCACAGCTCTAGGGGACATCGGAAAGCACAATGTCCATGGACAAACGTCCATGGCATACAAGTTACGTAAGCAACTACAGTCGCTGAATGTTACTGCATATTCGAGTGGCAATTTTTCCATAAAATATTTTCAAAAAGTAAAAAAACGGAGTTAATAAAAATTAATGGAACACATTAATAAATAAGGGAAAACTAGATGTGCATGTACGTACGTGTGCGTGTGTGTGTGTGTGTATATATATATATATATATATATATATATATATATATATATATATATATATATATACATATACATATACATATACATATACACATATATATATATATATATATATATATATATATATATATATAATTCACTAAATAGTCATAGCAAACGCAAACTAAAACATATTAAAAAGGGACTCACTAGTTCTCGAATTTTCGGTGGTTTCTTCGGCGGTTTCGAACAGTTCTGTTCCTAATTCCTCTTGAGAAAGGTGGTTGCAACACCGAAAATTCGAGAACTAGTGAGTCCCTCTTTAATATGCTTTAGTTTCTCTGTTTGCTATGACTATTTAGTGAATTTTATTGTGCACGTTCGTGACTTTTCCAAGAAAGTGAATATTATTTTATATCTAATATCACTTTATATATATACATATATTTTCTCACTTTATATATATACACTTTATTCACATATATATATATATATATTCATTCAAACATAGAAATAGGTATAAGGAAAGGGGATAGGAAAACACATAAAAGGTGAACACAGGACATGTGGGGAAGGCGGTTTTTGAGCAGATCACGAAAGTAAAAATATTTCCTTAACCGGGATTAGAACACCGGACCTTCCATTTGCCGGGCGGATGCTCTACCACCTAATCTAATAAGAAAACCTGATTTACCTTGAGATCTGCGATCTTATAAAGCGCCAAAGTGCTCCGATACATATTGCCCGAGAGATGGCGTTATGGAGCTGTTTCCCCCACCAAAGGAGAAATAGACGGGACACAAGAAGGGGAAAGGATAGTAGGAAAGCATTCATACGATCTTATAAAGGATAGGAACGGTGCGTTTCATGGCACGCATAGCCAGAAGAAGAGACGAGCCACATTGGCCAAACACATATTCAAACTTGAAAATCCCGCCATACGGCGCACAAATATTCATTCAAACGTAGAAATAGGTATAAGGAAAGGGGATGGAATTTTCCTTCCCCACGTCCTGTGTTCACCTTTTATGTGTTTTCCTATCCCCTTTCCTTATACCTATTTCTATGTTTGAATGAATATTTGTGCGCCGTATGGCGGGATTTTCAAGTTTGAATATACTACCTTGATCAAAAAGTTCCCGGAATTTATTCAGAAAATTAAAAATACAAGTTTATTCATCTAAATCTACATTGTCCCCTTCAAAGTAATCCCCATCGACTGCAACACACTTATGCCAGCGCTTGATCCAATCCTCGAAACATTTTTTATATTCGGTTTTCGGTATGTCCATCAGTGCTTCCTGCGATTTTTCCATTACTTCCTCTCGGCTGCTAAAACGCGTTCCCCGTAATGGTTTTTTAACTCGATTGAACAGAAAAAAGTCACAGGGAGTCAAATCAGGTGAATTCGGTGGCTGTTGGATGGTATTTGTTGCATTTTTCGTCAAAAAATTACGAATAATGATAGCACTGTGCGACGGTCTCGACGCACTGTGCGACGATTTCTGGTCTCTTTCGGCGAATTGCTTCACGCAAACGTCTCATAACGCCCAAATAATACTCTTTGTTTACTGTCTGGCCTTCTGGCAAAAATTCATGATGCACTACACCGTTGTAATCCATGAAAACCGTCAGCATTGCCTTCTTTTTTGACTGAAAACGACGTGGTTTTTTTGGTCTCGGCTCATTTGGTGAACGCCATTCACTTGCCTGATGTCTGGATTGCGTGTCGTACTCATAAACCCACGTCTCGTCTCCAGTAATGATCCTTTTGATGAATGTGGGATCGGATTCAGCCTCGCAAATCATGTCTTTTGCGACGTCAACACGGTCTCTTTTTTGCATGGAATTGAGGTCTTTTGGCACCAACTTTGCTGCTACACGACGGAAACCCAAATCATTAACCACAATGTCTTGAGCGGATCCATAGGCAATGTTCAAGTCCTCCGCTATTTCTCTGATGGTTAATTTGCGGTTATTGACCAACATTTCTTTTACTTTATCAATTTTTTCACCGACTTTCGATGTCGATGGTCTGCCACTGCGTTCATCATCTTCGATTGACTCACGACCACTTCTGAACTGCTCGTGCCACTGGTAAACGACCGTTTTTTTTTAGAGAATCGTTACCGAAACACTTCCAACATTTCCAACGTCCGTGCGCCACTAAATCCGTTTTTTACGCAAAATTTAATATAAGTTCGTTGTTGCAAATTTAAATCATTTCTGCAATTGTAAAAAATCGCCAACACACACAGAGATAGATGTACTCTTGGCTACGTAACTTTTGCAAATGTCAAGTTATGACACTAAGATTTAAAGTGAATATCAACAACAGATGTACCAATTTAACAAAAAAAAAGAACTCAAATCGGAACGATGGGAGCGCCACACGGTGGTTATTCCGGGAACTTTTTGTTCAAGGTAGTATTATATATATATATATATATATATATATATATATATATATATATATATATATATATATATAAACGCCATCTCTTGGGCAACATCTATCGGAGCACTTTGGCGCTTTATAAGATCGCAGATCTCAAGGTAAATCAGGTTTCCTTATTAGCTCAATAGGTAGAGCATCCGCCCGTGGAAAGTGGAAGGTCCGTGGTTCAAATCCCAGATGAGGAAATATTTTTACTTTCGTGATCTGCTCAAAAACCGCCTTCCCCACATGTCCTGTGTTCACCTTTTATGTGTTTTCCTATCCCCTTTCCTTATACCTATTTCTGTTTGAATGAATATTTGTGCGCCGTATGGCGGGATTTTCAAGTTTGAATATATATATATATATATATATATATATATATATATATATATATATATATATATATATATATATGTTTGTACATATATACACACACACGCACACGTTTATATATAAAGAAATATATATATATATATATATATATATATGTGTGTGTGTGTGTGTGTGTGTGTGTATTTGTACATACGTGCATAACTAATGAAATCAGATAAGGCCGTGTGGTAGACAATATTCCTGCGGAACTACTGGAATGTTTAGGACAATTTGAGAGGAAGATTCAATATGGACTGATATGTGGTATCAATGAGGAAGGAATCCGGCCGGAAGATTTTGTGAGATCACTGTTAGTTCCATTTCCGAAAAAGCTAAAGGCTACATCATGTGAGGACTAGAGAACAATAAGTTTGATATCTTACGCAGCTAAAGTTATTCTCAGGATCATCAACAAAAGGATAGAGAGTAAGGCAAATGATTACTTAAGGGATGATCAGTTTGGGTTTAGGAAAGAAAGAGGTACGCGTGATGCCATAGCAGTAATGAGATCATTAATTGAGAGGAATATAGAATACAATCAGGACGTATTTACCTGTTTCGTAGCTTTCGAAAATACGTTTGATAGAGTGAATTGGGAAAAACTCATGCGTGTATTGCGGAAAAAAGGAATGGATTGGAGGGACAGGAGACTGATCCCCAACCTGTACATGTCTCAGACTGCTCAGGTTTGAGTGGGGAACGGAGATTCCGGATGGGCAGTGTTAGGAAGAGGTGTAAGGGAGCGTTGCTCATTATCACCGGTGTTGTTCAACATATATGTGGAGGAAATGATTAAAAAGGCATCGGAAGAAGTGGAGGTAGGAATGAAAATAGGCGGGGAATTCGTAAAAGCAGTTAGGTTTGCTGATCACCAAGCTTTAGTGTGTCAGTGAGCCAAGGGGTTGCAAGCATTGCTGAGTGAATTGGACATTCAGTGCAATAGATATGGGATGAGAATAAATTAAAAAAAAAGGTTATGAGATTTTCCAGAAAGAAAAAGGCAAAGCTTAACATTAAAATAGGAGGGGAAAAAATAGAGCAGGTAGAACAGTTTACGTAGCTCGGAAGCATTTTTGAACAACACGGTCAAAGTAGTAGAGACATAAGTTAATGACAGGGACGCTGAGTAAGGATATTAAGAAAAGACATGTTAAAACTTTGATATGGAGCGTAGTTATATACGGCGCGGTAACGTGGGCATTGAAGCAGGAGGATAGACGTATATTGGAGACTTTTGAAATGTGGGTGTGGAGAAGAATGGAGAAGGTGAAATGGACCGAAAGGAAAACAAATGAGGAAGTACTGGAAATGGTGGGTGAGGAGAGGGGTTTGTTGAGAGAAATCCTATGGAGGCAGGAAAAATTTATGAAGGGCGTATTGATCGTCGGCGAGATGTTGAAGACAATAATAAAGGGGAGAATGTTAGGCAAAGGAGGAAAGGGCAGGAACAGGATAGGGATGTTGAACGGTATAAAGGGAGGAAGGAAGAAGACATAGATTAAGAGGGACTCGATGTAGAGAATGTTGCTGGATTGTGTTTTGCTAGGAGTTAGAAAATATTTACTTGGTAGTTGTGTCCATCCATAACCTACCTTAACCGGTAGATTCATAAAAAAGAATTAATATATAAAACTTTTGTGTAAGTCTCACTGATGTAAATAATAATAAAGATGTAGTTAGGACTAGTGGACAAAGACAAAAACACCTAAAAAGAAAAGAAACTTACTAGTTTTCGAATTTTCGATGGGTCCAGCCACCTTTCTCAAAGGTAAAGATGGGTATACTATACACGAGTATACGTACACATCAAGTGGATATAACGTCTTACGCTAATTTCCTACAGTATCCGACTTGCGAATGTCAACGATGAAATTGAATTGTTAAAAACAGGAAATGGAATTGGGAACAAAGGACACTGATGGTTCTGCGGCAGTTAAATAAAAAGTGCAGTTTTCCTTAAAACAGATACAATTTAGTGTCCCTTAATGCTGTAATGCAGCTTTTGGAGTTTCTTGGAATACCACGGTATTTATTGCCCGAGATGAAAGTGGACTAATTTAATTAATTAGGTTTCTCAAAAACATCACAAAAAGCTAAAATGTAATTAAGATGGAACATACATTGGCAAAACTTTCTGAAAACAAGATTGGTTTTGAAAGCGTATGAAAAAGTTATTAGAGATCTTTGGGTTCCAGCCACCTTTTTTTTGCTTATCTCCTCCGAGTAAAACCAAGTGAAATACCACGATGTGTCCACATGACACCGAAATGAATGCCATGCTAATGAATGGTTCACATAAATAATCAACCGTGTAAGTTCGGTATTAAGTAGAGGTACAGATAAATTAAAAATAAACACGGATATTCGATTCATAATTAATTCATGAAGCGTAAAGTTTTTCTTCGGGATTTAGACATTTTCTATTTTCAATATCAACCATGATCGTTTTCCCAAGACGTATGGAAGTCTAGCAAAGTAATCTCTTAATCATGCGTATTAAAAAGAAACATTGGTACAAACTCTCACCTAACTATGAAAATCTGAATATATCTTATTTTAAACGTCACAGCGTTAATTATCAATTTTAAAAAATATGTAACTAATACAGTAGCACTAGCCAAAAAGTAACTCCATTGATAAATTATTTCACAAATGGTGGTGGTATTGAGTAGATGGTGGTGCATGTCACGGACCTAAAACAGTTTGAATGGAAAATGTAGTGAAACAAATTACTGGTAACATGAACCAGCCATATAATCATTGTTCAGTTTTTTTTTCATTTTTTAGGGGCAGAAAGGCACGTCTGCGTGCATCTGGGTAGTGCTATTCTAAGACTACCATGTTTTCACCCACTAAACACCAGCAAATTCTGATTGGCCACAGGAATTCAGAGCACGCTACACAGACAAATACTCATGCATACAAAAAACACACAATGGGAATACCTCGACAAAGGTGACGTCACGCTTTCACATCAACAAAAATTATGCAGACAATTATATTACGATTCTGCTACCGGATGAACGGTGGCTACAAGTAGAAGGTTGCTGAGGTTGTATGGTCCATTATATTAGTTGAAGAGCATATTGGGGCACGCAAAGCTAAATTGGTTTACCGGTCAGTTATCCACCCGGATGCAGAAAGGCAATGAATAGATATCACCACAGTCCTGTTTACATTTTATTTAATCATTTCACCGCGGAGAACAACGAAAGAATGATTGCAAATAATGAATCAGGGCATTGATTATCATGAGAACAATTTACTACTTCGAACACTTGAATGTGACGCAGCCTCAGGGTGAGACTCACATTTTTGACCCCCAACAGGGGACGAGGAGATGCAAAAAAATCCATTAAATATTTATATGGAATTTTCTTTTTTTGTTATTTTAACCGGTAGTCTTTCCAAGAATATTCCTCCATTGAAGGGACTTTCCTGGAATCATATCCAGAGAGTAAATATTTAGCACATATAATTTTCAATTGCTTTTAAGAGCCCGACAGAGAGAACTCGATATTACAAATGGATTACTGAGAAATCCATTAGGTATAAGTGATACGATTTCCGTAAAAGATTTGTTCTTTTTAAGTAATGTGTGAAGTGATTTGGAATGAAGAGAAATTTCATTTTCTTCGTGATAATGTTTGGCATAATTTGGATCGAGCGTGCGATCTAAATCCTAACTGAAATCACGTCGTATCATACCACTGATTCCTCGTAACATTTATAGTTTTCCTGACCCATATTATTCCATTTTTTTATCAAAGTTTCCTTTAAAAGAATGTATTTAGAATTTTGGAATTTCCGTGAATGGAGGTCTTGACAGAAGATTAAGTCTATATACATATTTAACAAACTCCACACTCGCCGTTTGGATTGGTACTATAAATGTTCCGGCAAAGGATTATTTTCTCCAACAAATTATTAATACCTTTTCCGAGCGCAATTTCGTTTCCTGAGCCCCGCAGGACCCTCGTAGGTCCTTAGCCAAAGGCTCGATCCCGAAGCACGAGAGGACAAACGCCTTGACACACTACTGAATCCTAAATAAATATGTAAAATGACCATTTACCACGTTATTATAAAATTTATGCTTGTTAGGATGGAAAGGGTACGGATAAGACTTCCAACATCGATATCTTGTAGATACCTTGAGAGCCCAGGTCGACTGGTTACGGAACCAATCTTTATTATTTAATAATTTGGTCCGCGTGCATTTATTCGTAAAAGCAATGCTGGATGACGCCAAGTTTTCCCAATTACATTAGCTGATTCATTTAGGGGAAATGTCCCATGTGACTTCAACTGTGTCAGAACTAACAAAACCAGGAAGAACATTTATGCATCTACTAAAAACCCCGCAAGCCGCCGCAAGGGAGTATGGCGGGGGTGTTAAGGCACCACCCGTAATTAAGAAAGAAAAAAATCCCCATGCAAAAGCCAAAAATTTACACAGTCCACAAACAAAACGTGGTATACATTAATGCAAGAACCCTTACACCCCACACGCATGCAAGCACACAAACTATCAAATAACATACACATATGCACCTAAGAATATACCTGATGTCTTTGCAATGTTTAATTTTGTTCCGACTTGTAAATTAAATGTTTTTAATATTTACAAGGTGACATCGGTTACTTTTGTTAGCGATCGCTCGCAAATTGTCCAATCCAGCCCCAGAGGGTGCGCATTCATCCGACGGATGGATTCCTAATATTTGCGAGCAGACCAAGGAGTTGTGAGGGCACACCGTGGAGGACAATGCCGGTGGAAGTGTACTCGCGGCGCGAGAGACGAGGGGGAGACGAGAGTAGTAGTCCGGGGAAGTGCGCGCACTGGGAGAGTGTTTTCATTTGGGCGTGGGTGGGGGAGGGAGGGGAGGGGGGTTGAGGAGGAGGGGTGCGCCTCATTCATGCACTTCATGCACTGAAAAATCAGCACAGGATGGCGAATTCGATTTGACGGCGCAACGAGCGCACACAAACACACACCCATGCACACATACGCAAACACACGCACACACAGGCACACGCATTCTCAAGTTGATATTTATGAATGTCCGTTATCCGAATGCGCGGAATGCGATAGGGGGGGCGCCCTCCTCCCTCCCCCCGACACTCCAAACCTCTTTTCCTCGCTCCAGAGAATTTCCAGGAATGGAGGAATAAACAGGTCTGGGAGGAGGGTGAGGGAGGTGGGCGGAGGGGGGGCGGGGGGCAGGAGGGTGGAGCGGAGGCGTGGGGGTTCCGTCAGGGGCAGCAGGGCGGTGAGAGAGGGCAAGAGGACTGCCGGTAGTTGCTGGAGCGCCCCAAGAACACAACCTTCCGCGGCCAGTGCCGCTCTCATTGGCAGACCGTGCAGCTCTACCCTTTTTCCGAAGTACAACAGCAAACATTAATACATATTTTATTAATAATTAATAAATTATCATTTCACAATTAATACATTAATTGTACATACATATATATATATATATATTTATCCGTGTATATATACACATGTATATACATATAAATATTCGAGTATGTAAGTCGCGGAGAGCATTGGACTACTGACCGGAGGGTCCGGGTTCGATTCCCGGGCGAGGCACTCTGGGCACCTACAACTCCACCCAAGCTAGTTAATTTTTCGGGTACCAGATCTTCCTGGGAAACCATAACCGGCCCAGGGAAAGGAACTGGCCCCCCTACCCTGATGTGTGAATATTCACACGCCGTCGGGCTTGGTACATGGGTGAGCTCTACCTTCACCTACTAAACCGACCTTCGGGTTGATTACTGTGTTTATGGTTTATATATATATAAATATATATATATACACATATATATATATGTACATATTTACACATGCATATCGATGATGTAGAAGCACTCACGAGACCAATACTGTATAACATTTGAACGGCACATTTTAGATTGTTTGAGCTTTCGGCTTTTACGTGTTATCTATTTTATTTTATGTATTCGGGTATGCACACACAAATGGATATACAGAAGAAAAAGGGATAGAGACACTCACATAAAAGGCTAACAAAATTGATAAGGTAGGTGTTAGGGTGTACATCATAAGCAGATAAAAGTCTACCTGACCAGGACTTGAACCATGGACCTTCGATTTGCCGGGTGCATTCTCAACCAATGAGGCCCTCGAAGAAAATGGACTACTACTGAGATCCACGGGGGATTAAAGCTACCAATTTCCCCGACTCTTTTAGCCCATAGATAGCCCCCAGGACGTGTTACACCCACCCACATAAAGCTGGACGAACAAACATGAGGAAAGAATACTAGAGAAAGCATTCATACAATTTCATTATGGACGTGCTTCCCTTTAAAGGGAACCTTTAAACGTCCAGAAGAAGGAAATGGACTATACTGATCAAATTATATAAAAATCAGCCCGAAAAAAACTTAGCAAGATGCGTAATATTTTACAAACGCTAACAAGTTTACTGCGTTGCAACCTAGTGGGCGTACCCCTCGGCTAAATCCTGGCAGTAGTTCTTGGCATCCCTGTCTAAAATTCAAGCTGTGCGGCTTTTCAAATATCATATCTGCCTGGAAAGAGGCCAATTGGCAATAAGCTGCTTCACCTTTCCCTGGTGTGTGAATTTAACCCTTACGTTCAAGTACGGGTTGAGCTCTATCTTCACCTATCAAATCAATCTCTTGGTTGATAACTGTGATTTGGTTGTGTCTTGGTCGGCTCAATTTCTCACATTGTAGGAAGACTCGAAAGCAAGAAATTGATTACCATCCGGATCTCTCCGCGGAAGGCATTTTTATTAGGTAATCTACCGGTTAAGGTAGGTTTTCGGATGGATATAACTATCAAATAAACATTTTGTGACTCCTAAGAAAACCTATTCTACATCAGGTCCCTCTTCATCTCTGTCTACTTCCTTCCTCCCTTCATCCTATCCAACATCCCTATCCTGCTCCTGCCCTTTCCTCGCTTGCCCAACATTCTCCCCTTTATTACCTTCTTCAACATGCCACTACCGCTCAATTCGCCTTTCATCAATTTTCCTGCCTCCATAGGATTTCTCTCAACAAACCCCTCTCCTCCCCCACCATCTCTAGTACTTCCTCATTTGTTTTCCTTTCGGTCCATTTCACCTTCTCCATTCTTCTCCACACCCACATTTCAAAAGCCTCCAATCTACGTCTATCCTCCTGCTTCAGCGACCACGTTTCCGCGCCGCACATAGCTACGCTCCATATCAGAGTTTTTACGAGTCTTGTCTTAACATCCCTACTCAACGTCCCCGTCATCGACTCCCACTTCCTTGAGAAAGCCTCCTTGCCTAGCGCAATTCTTCTCCTTACGTCCCTACCACTTTGACCGTATTGGTCCAAAACACTTCCGAGATATGTAAACTGTTCTACCTGCTCTATTTTTTCCCCGCCTATTTTAATATTTAGCTTAGCCTTTTTCTTTCTGGAAAATCGCATAACCTTTGTTTTATTAATATTGATTCTCATCCCATATTTATCGACCTGAACCTCCAATTCACTCAACAATGCTTGCAACCCCTTGGCTGACTGAGCAACTAATGCTTGGTCATCAGCAAACCTAACCGATTTTACGAATTCCCCGCCTATTTTCATTCCTACCTGCATGTCTTCCCATGCATCTTTAATCATTTCCTCCACATATACGTTGAACAGCACCGGTGACAATGGGCAACCTTGCCTTACCCCTCTTCCTAACACTGCCAATCCGGACTCTCCGTTCTCCACTGGCGCCTGAGCAGTCTGAGACATGTACAGGTTGCGGATCAGCCTCCTGTCCCTCCAATCCATTCCTATTTTCTACAATACACGCATAAACTTTTCCGAATTCACTCTATCAAACGCATTTTAGAAATCTACGAAACAGGCAAATATGTCCTGATTGTATTCTATATTCCTCTCGATTAGTGATCTTCCCCTTCATAAGGTCATCCCCTTCCTAAACCCAAACTGATCATCCCCTAAGTAATCATTTGCCTTACTCTCTATCTTAAGAATAAGTTTAGCTGCGTGGGATATCAAACTTGTTGTTCTGTAATCCTCACATGATGTAGCCTTTACCTTTTTCGGAATAGGAACTAACACCGATTTCACAAAATCTTCCGGCCAGATTCCTTCCTCATAGATACTACGAATGAGTCCATATAGATTCTCCTTCCCACATTTCCCTAAACATTTCAACAGTTCCGCAGGAATGTTGTCTACCCCCACGGCCTTATATGCTTTATTCTTCTTTAATGCCCTTTCTATTTCATCGTCGAGTATGCCTGGACCTAAGCTATATTCCTCTATGTCATGTTCGTTTTCTATGTCTAACCTTGTCGGCCTAAGTTCTTTACCATACAGTGTTTCTATATATTCCTTCTATCTCTCTTGGATTTTTTCCGGTTCAACTATTATCTTACCCCACTTATCTTTAACTGTTAGCACAGATCTTGCCTTCTTACTTCCCGATAATAACTTAACCTTGCTGAATAGCGCACCAATTTCATCCTTCCTCTGTAAACTTTCAATATTTTAATTTAAACTTTAAATATTTACAATCGTATAAATGTCAATAATTGTTAACATTATATTATTTATCTAAAACCTGGAGAAAACACGCGTGAATCATAATGTCCCTAAGCTAGGATGCAAGGCGATCCGTGTGGACGAGGTCACATTCAAAACCGCGAGTCTCATTCACCTCGCACTTCTAATACACACGCAACATGTCGTAACCTGTTATATCCATAGTTCTGAGGACACAGCAGCTTTAACAGCTGACCTTAATGCAATACCATGCTGGTGTGACACTTGACAATTAGAATTTAACTTAAAAAGTATACATTTTTGAAATACAAGTATAAATGATAATTTTTTGGAAAAAACGACTACTCCATTGGGGACACCGAAATGGAATGTGTAGACTCGATAAAATACCTAGGCGTTACCCTCACTCACTACCTCTCCTGGGTCACAAACGGGGTATATGTGGACAAGCTAACAAAAAATTAGGATTTATTAGAAGAGTACTTGGTAAATGTGATGAAAAGGACAAAGAGAAATGTTATCTTTACCTGGTTAGGCCTCATTTAGAATATGCTGAAAGTATATGGGATCCTCACGAAGTTGGACTGATTTCCGTAATTGATCGCGTGCAGCGCAGAGGAGCTAGACTTTTAAAACGTTATTATGATGCACTGAGTAACGTATCCAAAACATTAGAGCAGCTAGGCTTGGAATCACTCAATGAAGCGAAGGTTAAATTACAAATTAAATCTCTTTCATGTTTTGGAAGGATGTCTTCGTTCGGCAGGGAGAACTGCTCTTCAATGGTATTTAACCGGCATTCCTCAAATAACATTTATCGGCGTGCTTTCACAATCACGAAATCATATGCTATTTGTTCGATCCTTCCGGTCATGGGACAACACATTCCGGATAGGTAATGCGTATTTTAACCGAAGATAAAATTGGTATGCTGGACCAAAAAGAGCGGATTTCGGAAAAAAGACATTCGGATGAACCACTAAAAGGGATCGTTTCCCCGCTTTTACATTCGCGATTGCGAATTAAGAAAACACTGTGTAATAATCATAAAAACTACTCGAAAAAAATATGTACGTATGTTATAATTTTAATGATCAAACTGAAAATCCATTTTTATTGCCGGCATCCGAACCCGGCTCTACGAGAGAGAAGGACTACGAAAGGGAAAATCTTTGCTTAGAGTAAATCGTGTCTCTGGTGGCACTTAAGCACGGGGTCACGAGAACGAATGGAGAACGTATTCCTGGGAAACATTCGAGGAAATCAATAAAAATTAATAGTTCTGGCAAAAAAATCGTCGTAGCGGGTTATCCTGACACACTGATAATAACCAAACCGGCTAATTAATTGTTGGTTATGTTTCAGTCTTATGCACTTCCGGAAATGTCTCCATCCTGCATGAAACTTAGTATGGAAGGGCACTTCCGGTTGGTCCGAGGGAAAAATTCACGACGTCCAGTTAAAGAGACGCCAGAATATCATAACATCAGCAGGCAGCCTTAGCGACAGAATTTTATCTATTTGAATAATTATAATTTCTGAATCGGCGTAAATGATTGATCGAATCGAGACGAAATTCTATTCGACAGAAAACCAAATTATGAAAAATTCTTTTCTTTCTTGAATAGTTGGTTGTAATGATTTAGTTTGAAGAATATTCCACTATAATCAAACCTATTCGTCCATCTCACTCCCGGTTTTGGAAAAATAGCACACCTTTTTATTCGGATGCAGTCGGCATGGCAACCTCTCCATAAAAATATCAGAGTGCAAAATGCTGCCATTGAATTACTTTTTTGCTAAAGCATAACTGGTTTTTAACCGAATGGATAGAGGATGGGGCATGCACACTTATTATTCCGAAGCACTAATCTACGTAGTTTTTCATCCACGATGGTAAACGCTCTCCCCCCTTAATGAACTAAGACAAACTCTAAAACATTCATCACGTCTACCTCTGAAGCAACGGCTCTAGCGCTGTCGCTACCTGCCGTGGTGCCATACGTTCGCTGCATGCTTGCAGGTGACATCTATGGTTTGCTTCTACACTTTTGTAGATCCTTTGAACTTGATAGTCAGCGATCTCTATTTTTATACCAGAAGAGGGATTTCGACATTTTTACGAATGAAGCCGCGACACTTCGAGACGAGGTCACATTTTTATGGCGGCCTTACGGTAAAAATCACATAATTGCTGCCCAGTCGCTCCGAGAGTTTTGTCTGGACATTTGCTTTCCATCAGATGAAACAGCAATGAAAAATATTTAATTGGATAATAAATTATTGGAATTTTGATTTGTTAATCACTTATGGCAAAACATTGTAATTCACTTCATCGGCAAGTTATAACGGTTCATGCATATGTTATCTTTACATGGTTAGCCCCCTCAGTGTTAACATACCGAGACTAAATAATTTATTGGAGGGTAAATTTTAATCCTGACTCTTCTTAAGGCTCTAGGGCCTCGTGAAAAAGCCTTACAACCTTACAGCGCGTCCTTCTATACGCATACATACATATATTGAAGTAAGAAAAGCATTGTACTTACCACACGGAGGAGGATGGAAACCTGGTGCTAAAGAGAGGAGCTGTCGATCTTCATGGCCAGCTCCTCTTTCCATCTTGCGCAGCCCCTTCTTCCCACTGCATCTCGCTTCCGACATCGCCGAGGGCTCTGGATCCTGCCGATAGAAAAATACACACATGTATGTAGGAGTATGTCTGTTACTGATATTCTACCCTTGAAGGTAGGTTTTGGGTGGGCACACTGTACAAGGTACAGCGACACATTTCCTTGCATGACCTAACAAAACAAGTTTCCTTCCTCCCTTCATTCAACACAACACCCTTTACCTATTCCTGCCCCTTCTTCCTTTGCCTAACATTCCACCCAATATCACATTCTGCGAGATCCAATCGAAACGCCATGTACCCATCTCTCCTGCCTCCTTCGCATCTCTCCCGGAAACCCTCTCACCTCCATCACCATGAACTTCCTCGTTCGTTTTCCTTTCTGTCCATTTCACCTTTTACATCCTTCTTCAATTTACATCTCATAAACCTCCAATTTATTCTCATACTAATCTTATTTCAACGAACACGTTTATACGCCGCACAATATCACGCTCCATATTAAAGCTTTAATGAGTCTTTTCGCAACATTCTTGCCCAACGTCCATATCATAAATCGCCGCCTCATTGCGGAAACTTCTTTGCCTAACGCAAATCTTCTCCTTATGTCATGTATGCTGCCGGCCCCGCATAGGTCGCTGGTTCCGCCCACGTGCGTGGGTTCTCCTCCACATGGGGCGTGGGTGTTCGTAGGTCTCTTCAATGTTATGTGTTGGGGTTACTTGGAAGAAGGGACTGTATATTATAGTCTCAATCTCGCCTCAATGAATTACAATAAAAAAATTAAAAAACATTTTATTACGAAACACCTCCAAGATACGTAACCATTTCTACCTACTTCATTTTTTCCTCTTCAAATATATTGTAGAACTTAGGCCGACAAGGTTAGACATAGAAAAGGAACATGACGTAGAAGAAGATAGCTTAGGTCCAGGCATACTCGACGATGAAATAGAAAGGGCATTAAAGGATATGAATGCAAATAGGGCTGTGGGGGGTGGACAATATTCCTGTAGAAATGTTCAAATGGTTAGGGAAAAGTGGGAAGAAGGCCATATATGGACTGATTCGTAGTATCTATGAGGAAGGAATCTGACCGGAAGATTTTGTGAGATCGGTGTTAGTTCCTATTCCAAAAAAGGCAAAGTCTACGTCATGTGAGGATTACAGAACAATAAGTTTGATATCCCACGCAGCTAAAGTTATTCTCAGGATCATCAACAAAAGGATAGAGAGTAAGGCAAATGATTACTTAGGGGATGATCAGTTTGGGTTTAGGAAGGGAAGAGGTACGCGTGATGCCATTGCAGTAATGAGATCACTAGTCGAGAGGAATATAGAATACAATCAGGACGTTTTTGCCTGTTTTGTAGATTTCGAAAAAGCGTTTGATAGAGTGAATTGGGAAAAATTAATGCGTGTATTGCAGAAAATAGGAATGGATTGGAGGGACAGGAGACTGATCCGCAACCTGTACATGGCTCAGACTGCTCAGGTGCGAGTGGGGAACGGAGAGTCCGGATGGGCAGTGTTAGGAAGAGGTGTAAGGCAGGGTTGCCCATTGTCACCGGTACTGTCCAACGTATATGTAGAGGAAATGATTAAAGAGGCATGGGAAGAACTGGAGATAGGAATGAAAGTCGGAGGGGAATTCGTAAAATCGGTTAGGTTTGCTGATGACCAAGCATTAGTTGCTCAGTCAGCCAAGGGGTTGCAAGCATTGTTGAGTGAATTGGAGGTTCAGTGCGATAAATATGGGATGAGAATCAATATTAATAAAACAAAGGTTATGCGATTTTCCAGAAAGAAAAAGGCTAAGCTAAATATTAAAATAGGCGGGGAAAAAATAGAGCAGGTAGAACAGTTTACATATCTCGGAAGTGTTTTGGACCAATACGGTCAAAGTGGTAGGGACGTAAGGAGAAGAATTGCTCTAGGCAAGGAGGCTTTCTCAAGGAGGAGGGAGTTGATGACGGGGACGTTGAGTAGGGATGTTAAGACAAGACTCGTAAAAACTCTGATATGGAGCGTAGCTATGTACGGCGCGGAAACGTGGTCGCTGAAGCAGGAGGATAGACGTAGATTGGAGGCTTTTGAAATGTGGGTGTGAAGAAGGATGGAGAAGGTGAAATGGATCGAAAGGAAAACAAATCAGGAAGTACTAGAAATGGTGGGTGAGGAGAGGGGTTTGTTGAGAGAAATCCTATGGAGGCAGGAAAAATGGATGAAGGGCGTATTGAGCGGTAGTGGAATGTTGAAGAGGGTAATAGAGGGGAGAATGTTGGGCAAGCGAGGTAAGGGTAGGAACAGGATAGGGATGTTGGACGGGATGAAGGGAGGAAAGAAGTACACCGAGATGAAGAGGGATCTGATATAGATTAGTTTGCTAGGTGGGGAGTCACAAAATGTTTACTTGATAGTTGTGTCCATCCAAAAACCTACCTTAACCGGTAGATTACCTAATAATAATAATAAAATATATTGTTAAATATAGCTTTTATCTTTTTCAAAAACCGCACAACTTTGTTTTTTGCATTGATGTTTATACTATAAGTAACGTACTGTCTCCTCAACTCGCTCAGCAATTCCTGTAACCACTAGGCTGACTGGAAAATTAAAGTTCGATACTTCCTTGCACGTTTTCCTAAACCCCGAAGTAGTTTTGTCATAATTTTGCATACCCCCACGGCCTAAATGGATTTCAATGCCTTTAATGCCCACTCGACCTTGTCCTCTAGTATGACTGGACTTAGACTATCACCATCTATGTAACATTCTCTTTCGCTGTGTATGTGGGCATGATATCTTTACCATAGTGTTCCTCTAAATATATATTTCTTCCATCATCTCTTGAATCTTCTCTGACTAAATTAACAATTTTCCTGCCTGAATGACTGATTGTTTCTGCGGATTTTTCCTTCTTATTTCCTGGCAGTGCTTTCACCTTCTCCTATAAGGGCATCAATTTCACCCTTCTTTTGCAAACATTTCATATCCTCGCACTGCGTTTTCCCACCACGTTTCTTTCCCTCTATAAGTCTCCCGCCTCAGTTTATCACATTCAACTCTTTCTACTTTCTTTTCCTAACTCTGTGTTTACATTTTTCCATTTCTTCCTCTCGTCCATCTTTGCAATCATCTAGGCTGTAATCCACGGTTCCCCTCTCCTATTCCTATTAAATCTTCCTACAGTTTCGATAGAAGTTACTGACATCCCCTTTTGATACGTTCCCATTTTTCTTTCATTGTGCCCATCACCCTGCTTGATCACATAATTTTTTCTACAACAAACCGGAACTCCTTCCTTCTCATTCCGGTTAATGGCTCTGCATTCCATTTCCTCAACCGTCTCTCCTGTTTTAACCTCTTCAATCTTACATTAAACTTTATTGCTGTTCAATTACGTTCCGAGCCCACATCCGCTCCCAAAAAACAGCGCAAAATAATGTCGTTTCTTCTAAATCTGTAATTAACAATAACATAGTCTAACTCATAGCTTTCAGAATCCTCGAACATTTTGTATGCATAACTACTTGTGGCGTCCTACTATGTGATATATTTTGCTGTTTAAACAAAGTGTTCATTATAATTAACCCCTGTCTCCTGTAGACCTCTACTGCCTTCTACCCGTGATTAATCTATGTTATTAAATCACAATCCTACCACCCTTTCCTTCACATATCGCCGCGTTCCAATCCTCCATCACTGTTCCGACCCCCTACCAAATGTTTCCCTCCAGGAACATCCGTTAATATTTCATTTATTTGATCTTATATCTTGTCAACCTCTTCGTTCCTATGATTTGTAGAGTCATGCGGGCCAGAAACATGGCCAAGAAAATGAATAACAATTACACAATTACCATCTCTTCCTATATATATATACATATATTATATATATATTATATATATACACACACACATATATATATATATATAAAACTAGAAACCCACAAACACAGTAATGAACCCAAAGGTCGGTTTGGCAGATTTCACCCAGTACAAAGCCCGACAGCGTGTGAAATTCACACATCAGGGTTGGGGGGGCCAGTTCCTTTCCCTATGCCATTTTGGTTTTCAAGGAAGATCTGGTACCCGAAAAATCACATAGCTCGGGTGGAGCTGCAGGTACCCACAGCGGCTTGCCCGTGAATTGAATCCGGGCCCTCCGGTCATTAGTCCAACGCTCTACCGCTGGGCTACCGCGAACCACATTTAACTATATGTGTATATATGGACTACAACCTTGTCGTGGTGGAAAGTCTTGTGCGTTCCGATGACCCCTAGAGCTGTGCTGGCGGGAGTAATAATAATTGCTCCTGGTAGGGTCACCCATGCTAGAGGGGTCGAAGGTTAGGAGCCAGACGAAAGGTAGTCCACGCAGCGTAAGTTCCTCAGTGAGGCGGCTGCAAAAGCGTCTGACCCCAGTGGGGCGGCTATTAAGTGATGGTGTCACGTTAAAAACACTACTGAGGAAGGCATCGGGAAACCACCTCAATTATCATTCCCAAGAATGTAATGATGGGCACTATAGAGAATATGAGTCCTGGCAACTACGGGACTCGGCCCAAGGGGTCGTGTGTCGTGCCCGGCAGCGGGGGAGGCAAGGCTTCCGCGGTCGTCATCCCACGAAATCCTTGCGGGGGAGACATAACAGCAGCAGGAGAGAAGACGAAAGTAGTTAGAATAGGAACATGGAATGTCAGGACAATGTTGAGGGCAGGCAAATTAGAAAATATTGAGCGAGAGATGGAAAGAGGTAATATAGATGTTTTAGGTCTTTGCGAGGTGAGATGGAAGGATAGCGGGGATTACTAGAGTGATAATTATAGAGTCATATACAGCGGCGGGGACGACAGCCAACGAGGGGTTGCCGTTATATTAAATAAAGGGGTAGGAAGAAGTGTAGTCAACATAGAGCAAGCAACTGATAGAATTTTACTCGTAGAGATTAAAGCAGAGCCGACGAACTTGGTTATTGTTCAAGTATATATGCCACCGAGCAACCATAAGGAGGCAGAGGTCGATAGGGTATACGATGCATTAGAGAATATAATCGCGTGTGTTCCTGCGGAGAAACATTTGATAGTGGTGGGGGATTGGAATGCGACGGTAGGCGAAGGAAGAGAAGGTGATGAGGTGGGGGACTATGGGTTAGATACGAAGAATGAACGCGGGTAGAAAGCAATTGAATTCTGCAGGAGACAGGGGTTAGTCATCACCAACACATGGTTTAGACACCACAAAAGGAGTAGGTATACATGGAAAATGCCAGGTGACTCAGAAAGGTATCACTTAGATTATATTATGGTTAGGCACAAGTTTAGGAACAGTGTGATAAATTCGCACAGTTTCCCAGGAGCAGATGCGGACTCTGACCACAACTTAGTTGTTATGAAATGTAACGTCCGTTTTAAGAAGATAAGGCAAGGGCGGCGGGTTAGGAAATGGAATTTAGAAGCATTAAATGGATTGACAAGGAAGGAGTATTAGCAGGCTGTAGAGAAAATCATGAATGACGGTAAAGAGCTGAGAACTGTCGAAGAAATATGGGAATATATCAAGAAAGTGATATCGAAACCCACAAAAGACACCATAGCAGCCGTTAACGGGAAAAAGAAACCATGGGTCACGGATGTTGTGATTCCAAAGATGGATGAGAGAAGAACATGGAAGAATGAGTTCGGCAAAATGAAGTACAAAGAGTTAAACAATAAGTTGAGACGAGCCACAAATAAACGCAAAAATAAAGCAAAAGAAGAATGGTGGAAAACGCAATGCGAGGATATGGAAAGTTTACAGGGGAAGGGTGATATTGGTGCGCTATACAGCAGGGTTAAGTTATTATCAGGAAGTAAGAAGGCAAGATCTGTGCTAACAGTTAAAGATAAGTGGGGTAAGATAATAGTTGAACCAGGAAAAATCCAAGAGAGATGGAAGGAATATATAGAAACACTGTATGGTAAAGAACTTAGGTCAACAATGTTAGACATAGAAAAGGAACATGACGTAGAAGAAGATAGCTGAGGTCCAGGCATACTCGACGATGAAATAGAAAGGGCATTAAAGAAGATAAAAGCATATAAGGCCGTGGGGGTAGACAACATTCCTGCGGAACTGTTGAAATGTTTAGGAAAATGTGGGAAGGAGAATCTATATGGACTCATTCGTTGTATCTATGAAGAAGGAATCTGGCCGGAAGATTTTGTGAGATCGGTGTCAGTTCGTATTTCAAAAAAGGTAAAGGCTACATCATGTGAGGATTACAGAACAATAAGTTTGATATCCCACGCAGCTAAAGTTATTCTCAGGATCATCAACAAAAGCATAGAGAGTAAGGCAAATGATTACTTAGGGGATGATCAGTTTGGGTTTAGGAAGGGGAGAGGTACGCGTGATGTCATTGCAGTAATGAGATCACTAATCGAGAGGAATACAGAACACAATCTGGTCGTATATTCCTGTTTCGTAAATTTCGAAAAGGCGTTTGGGAAAAACTAATGCGTGTATTACAGAAAATAGGAATGGATTGTAAGGACAGGGGATGCTGGATGGGATGAAGGGAGGAAAGAAGTACACAGGGATGAAGAGAGACTGGCTGTAGAGTAGGTTGCTGGTTAGGGTTTATTTGTAGTTAGAAAATATTTATTTGATAGTTGTGTCCATCCAAAAATCTGCCTTAACCGGTAGATTACCTAATAATAATATATATATATATATATATATTATTTATTTATTTATATTATTTCTATATATGTTTCCCGTTGCCTTCCTCAATAGTGTTTTTAACGTGACACCATCACTTAATGGCCGCCCCACTGGGGTCAGATGCCTTTGCAGCCACCTCACTGAGGAACAGATGCTGCGTGGCCTACCTTTCGTCTGGCTCCTAACTTTCGATCTATCTGGCATGGGTGACCCTACCAGGAGCAAATATCTTTGCCCTCGTTAGCACAGCTCTAGGGGTCATCGGAACGCACAAGCCCTTCCACCATGACAAGGTTGTAGTTTATTGGAGGGGATTTAATAATATATACATAGTTATTCTATTCATTTTACTCCTGTTTTGTTTGAGAGTCCTAACAGTCAGTCTCTTGAAACACACTGCTTAGGAATGAGTTCCCATATGCCCGTCAAGGAAATGACAGGAGGTATGTGCATATAGCGTATTAATTCAAAGAGAAAGTACAAGTATGCCGCCTTTTGCGTAAACCAATGAATATACTTACTGGCGGCGAAGAAAGAAGACCAATCAAGGATACTAGCTAATACGCAGAATTGGACGAAAAACCATAATCTCAAGATAAATAAGATTAAAACCTGTGGTTTATGGTCTGCAGTCGCCGGGAAGAAAATCTCAAGGTAAGATTAGAGAAAGGCATGCTGGAAAAAATGGAAGAATATTGCTCCTTCAGAAGCAGGATCACTTTTGATGGAAGAAGCAAGAAAGATACAGTATGCGGAACAGGAAGAAGGCTTTTTGTCACAAGAAGCAACTGATAGCCGTAAACAAAACTAGCATAGACATAAGGAAGCGATTCGCTGTAAGTATTATATGTAAATCTACGAGTACATTACAATGGATGTGAGGCATATGTAATAGGGGCAAAAGAAAAAAGAAGATTGGAGGCGATGTAAATATGGTGCTACAAAAAGAAGAAAGTTGAGAGTAAAGCGGAGAGAGAGCAACAAATGGAGAAGTACTTTGAACTGTGGGTGACGAGAAAATCCCGTGGAGGGTCTTTACAAGAGGAAGAGTGAAATTGATTGGACATATTCTGAAGCACGAATATTTGCTGAAGATGACATAACTGAAGGAAACGCCGAGGGAAACGTATCTTAACGGGCAAGCGAAGCACCTTTTCATACGAATTTCCATCCGAAAATTGAGATTAAAAAATATAAAATGCAGTGAGATAAAGCTATAATGCATATTTTAAAATTCGTTCGAGTTCATACATAGAAACAGAGGGCATATTTTAGAATACGGCTTTAGCTAAAATATTTTGTGCAGTACTCATACAAAACATTTTAGCATAGCTTTTTGGCTTACACTGAATTTACATTGTTGTGACACATATTTTTTCGAAAAAATTAAACTATTTTGGTAAAATTCTTCAAAGGTGTGACGCTTATGCTATTTCTCGAAACTCTCCGAATTCGATAAAGGTTCAAATGTGTTTTCTGTGGGGAGGAAATGTTTGCGATCTTTTGAAATACTGAAATAAGCACTCTGTGCGTTGTAAAGATGATCTTTGTCTGGGAACCAAAGCACTAATGGTAGACAGGAAGGTTTCCCTTGGATGGCCCTCGGATAAATGTCACGTATCAAACGTCCTAGTTGGCCGTTATTGAGGAAGATACTTAGGACGCACAAAGCTAGCTTAGGGTCATGCCTTGATGTCTACACTCGGCAGGTAACCCATATAGGTGAAACTTAATCTTTCGGATTCGCATGCATGCGCAATTGGAGGGTCAAAATATATTGTGAATCATTTCGAGTGTGGCGGCAATGAATTTCCTTTCACACTCAAAGACATAAGTAAAAGAGTTTTCAAAAATTAATTTTCTATCTGCCGGCAGAAATCCATTTTGGAAAACTAAAAATAGCTAGAAACAAGAAAAATACATGCAACAAAAAGCAGACCAGTTACTCAATATATTCCGTCGAATTACCACTAATACTCAGACATTTTAACAGGTACTCGTATTACGTGAGACCTATCATTGTAAATGTAAATGTCCACGTTCAATTTTTTGGCAAACACACCAGATAGGTAATCTAATTCGTGCATAAGTAATTGCTGAACTGAGATATTTATCCAATGGAAAACACTTTTCCTGAAAGGAAGAATGCACAAATAGGCCAACTCGCTCTTTCTGTAGAAGAGGATTGCCTTCCATCTTTGTAATTCATTAAGTGTCCTCCGCCTTGAATAACTGATCTGCGAAATGGGTTTCGTGTTTGCTGTCCTTAACAACATCATTTAGTGCTGGAACTCATATTTGTTTTCTAAATAGAAATGAATTATCCAGCTCCCCATCACTTGGGTTCATTGAGCATGTACAGATGCGCATAGCTGTATATAAACACATGTTACCCATAAATATACATTAATCAGAAAATAAGTTCAAAAGATTCTGGCTTAAGGTCGTGGAAGTTCTCATAATGAATATAAGGAGAGTTTGCACTTTTCCACAGATTTATTAAAACGTACGACGCGTTTCAATTCACAGAGTCATCATCAGGTACAAGACTTCAGGTCTTGTACCTGATGATGACCCTGTGAGTTGAAACGCGTCGTACGTTTTAATAAATCTGTGGAAAAGTGCAAACTCTCCTTATATACATTAATCAGAAGATGATGATATTTATTCATTAAAAAAATATGCAGCGAACACTCGAGCACAAGTTTGGCCGCTAGGTGCTTGTTCTAACACATTTAAGTATTGCTCAATAAGTGTCAATGATGACGTCCTATTGCAATACAAGGAGTTCAGCCCACTGCCGTCGAACCACCGGATTTAAAACGCTATGATTCTCCGCTCAGTGAGAAGATGAGAGATTTCAGTTCTCTTGTCTCTCCATGATTACCGACCGCGATCATAATTGCCATTGTATCGGTCACACATGTATGCACCGCACTTAGTGAGAGATTAAGAATGGTGCAATACTTATACGGCGATTTCCCGAAGAATAGGTATTTCACTTTTAATGAGAATTTAATGAGCTGATTTTCTTTGGTATTTCCAACATATTTGCAGAAAAAATATGCTTTACATGTCACCAGACCTTTATCAGACAAAGCAACATAAGAGTAACAGTAGAGTTCTTAATATAAACTATAAGAAAACATGTGTATCTATGGCAATATCAGTATGAACAAGGGACGACAAAGAATACACAATCATTTAAGACAAAATAAAGTCACTAAATATGCAAGACAAAAAGCAGGGAGACAAATTTAATTAGCAAGAAATATACAGATCAGGTAATATGCGTGGCAACCGACAAAAGAGTACTAATGAATCCACGGGTACAGATGACCGAGTGTGTGTGTGATATATATGCATTTGGTCGAAACTAAATGAATAAATTGGAGCATTAAGTACGAGTAGTTCACTCAGCCTTCAATTCTAAACTTCAGAAGCCCAAATGTTAAGAATTCATGAACAGAATGCTGCAACTTTGGACCAAAGAGATTAACGATCCATTCAATAAAGTATTACTTGGAAAACATTCCGACAAATAGTAATGGACCTGAAACTTAAAGCCTTCAAGAAAATTTCAATCCAATCATGATTGAGAGAGTAACAATCTGACTTAACGCCAAATCCCAAGTGGAACGAGTAAGCCAAATACTACTTATCTTATGCCATGGGTGATGATAAAAGTAAAATAAAAATAGCTCCACTTTGAATCACTAAGTAAATATTTAAACTGCGTGGTGGTGAAAGAAGGAAGGGGCACACTGCCTCCCACTAGCTTGCTCCAATTCCTTAAGCAGGTAAGGGAGCCAGCGACTCATAAACTGCAGCGCGAGTAAAACTTTTTAGTTCGTTTAATAATAATCAATGCTGACATTTTACGTTGGATTTTAAAAGACGAGAACAATCAAAAGTATCACAAGAACAATCACAAAAAGGGACACTACTTGTTAGGCTCAGGAGGAGTAACTCGCGCCCCTCGCAGCCGCCAGGGAAGGGCGAAAGAGAGAGGAGAGGAATGTGACCAAACACGAATTTTCTCCTAGAGGAGAGACTTTAAAGGGGCGGTAAGGGTAGTAAGGTGATAAGAAATGAGATCATCTCTGCGGCGGCGAAGAACGACTCTGGCGAAGAAGCGCGTCGTAGCTTCCAACTCGGAAAAGAAATTATTGCAAATTCAGTAGGAGAAGGGAGGGCCGTCTGCTTTGCATTGCGAATTGATTTAAAAGAGAATTCGAGAGAATATGTTCCAGGAGAGACTGCCGGGGAAAAATCAGACCAATATTCCTAACCGAATCGTTGCATGGGTTGTCAACCTCCAAGTTTTAATTAAGGGGAGAATCCCAAGCTGCTAATCCTTCAGTGCATTGAAGCACGAAAAATTGATTAAAGGTTTGACGAAGAAGTGTAGGAGGAGAGGCGAATGACAAATGTCGGCGACGTCTTTATTTGAAATAGAAATTCTATCACCAAACATCTGGAATCAGGAAAAACTGCAAAAATTTGATAAAACGTTACAAACAGTTATGGTACAAACTGGTTTAGATATGCTCTCCACAAGCAGTTATTCCGTAATTTTACTTAATTGTGAAATTTCAATAAAATCGGTAGTTTTTACGAAAAATATAACAATTGGGATGGTTAAACGCGTAACACCTTTGATGGGGCACCAATTCTTTCATTTCATTTCAAACCTTGTTCAATAAGGTACTTCCAGACAAACTATAATAAGTACTTAGGTTCAAGTTTTGTCAAACTTTGCGATTGCACCGGATGTGACCGTGGTGGACGACGTTCAAAGAAACGTGCAAGTAGCGCATGCGGATCTTCAAACTTCGATCCCCAATGGCGCCTCGAAAATGTCGGGCATCCCCCCAAGAAGGCCGGTGCACAGGAGGGCACGGGTCGGGCGAGAGGGGGCCCTCCCCCCGCTTCTCTCCCTCCCCCCCGCTCCACGCGGGAGATGAACCAGAGAGAGAGAGAGGAAGGGAAAGGGAGGAGGAGAGTTGAAGTGCATCTCACAATCCGTTTCTTTCGGAGTCCCGGAATGCAAGGGAATGGGAGGGGGTGTGGAAGGGCCCAACGAAGTTGATTTTTTTTCCTTTTTTGGGAGCAGGCTTCCATGGCGGGAGTTGGAAGGGGAAGGATTCATTTTGTTTTGGGACAGGAAAAGGAGAGGGGAGGGGGCTGAAAACAAACAAAAGAAGGGCGAAATTGCGGGAGTGCAGTTACTGGGGGGGATGGCAGATTCGGTACCACGTGATGCCCGAACAGGGGCGGCTGGGACCAGAGTCACAAGGGGGGGGTAGGAATTGAGAGTGGGATGGGGGCTCGAAAAACGTTCGCCACATCGGTGCGATTTTGAATGATTACTTTTAAAGCAATATGTGCGAATCTTTGCGGATTCGAATATTGCCAGCGCATTTAGTTCGAGTGAAATGATCTTTAAGACAAATTTCAAGTCCCGGAATGGTAGATACCCATTTAACGATAGGTACCCCAAGCATTGATTCCTAAATATGATAAGAAAGATGACGACACGACAACTTGAAAACAATTCAGGGTTTAACCATTACCCTGGAAGACCCAGCGTCATTTTTTCCACTCCTGCCGGGAGAGACTAAGAAACTTCATGCTAAACGTCACACTGGTGACATGGAAGCGATTTGACACTTTTGCCACATGCACTGCGAAGTTAAGAAAAATACCTTTTTCTTAGTCCTGACAGCTATTTAAATCTCTCGGTTCAATATTCGATGTTTCAATGATCAGTAACGACAATGAGAGAACGATCGGGATGAAGGCCCCGGAAGATGAAAGCGATATTGTCAAAACACGTGAAAACAAAATTAATATAAAGGTGAGGAAGATGCCCAATGGGATGAGAGCCACAAGGAATCACTCTTAGGATTGATGGTCACGGATGGTAGTCAAGACTTTATTGTTATAATTAGTAAACTTTACTAACGTTTGTGACTGCTTATGCGCTAATCAATCACATTAATATAATACTAATATTATATATATACGAGATCGGGCAAAAAGTACATTAAAGTACAATTCTTCAGTTTCAAAACCATATATTTATGTTTCAACATGGTCACCGTTAAGGCTAACACATTTCTCCAAACGTGTAACAAGTTTTTTCATTCCGTCACTGAAAAACTCTTCCGACTTTTCTCGAATCCAGGACTTGTTGACAGCTGCCTTCACCTCACCGTCCGAGGTGTAATGATTACCCATGAGGTATCTCTTGAGTTGAGGAAAGAAATAAAAATCGCAAGGCGCAAGATCGGGGGAATAAGGAGCGTGTGGAATCGGTTCAAATTTCAGGTTTCGCAGAGCCTTCCCAGTTGTGCGCGAGGTGTGTGGACGAGCGTTGTCATGTTGCAAGATTATTGGCGCCAAGCTGTATTACATATTCCAATATGGTTTGCGATACGCTTCTGAGTGATTCGCCGGTCATTTTCAATCAAATCTTCGACGAATTACTGCGGCAATGATCGGACGACCGCTGCGTGTTTCATCAACAATTATGACTTTTCCACGAAACCACGAAATTTGACTACCAGTCCATTAACAGTAGACCCACCAACCATCGTCACCTTAAACAGCCTTTAAACGACGATGAATCTCTATAGGAGTCACTTTTTCAGCAGTGAAAAATTCCTCTCGTTGGCATTGCACTAGAACACGTCTCCATACTTCCGCTTCTCAAACAACACTAGATGAATGTATCGACCTCAAACCTGCGCATGCGTGTTGAGGGCAAACGTTACTTCCATATGCCACCAAAAATGCTTCTGAAGGTCATTTTCTTGTGGTCTACAAGCATGTGTGCATTGGTCTTCAGCCTATCCTCGTAACTACCTGAGCTACACAGAGGAGGATTTGCGGAAAAATAATGCAGCCTTTTAGTGACGGCATTTCTAACATTCTCATGGCGCACGAAATAGCCCTAAAGGTACAAAATTACAGCAATGTGCACATTCGCAATTTCTTTACGGTTAACAATTTAAAGCCCTCTATAATGAAACATACTAATCCCTACCGCTAAATTTAACGTCCCCTAAACCTTAGATTAACTTGATAGCAGGATAATATAAGACCGTATTTCACTGAATGTATCTCATGCTTTTGCCAAAAGCGATATTGTAACCAATAAAGTGTGAACCTACGTAAGGGTAATATTTTTCTTCGGTCAGACTCCATTTCGCAGCCTTCAATTAGATAACAAGTTGGCAAGTTAATACGAAATTGGTTACTACGACGCTTTTCCCAACTGGTTCGGTAATCTCATGGAAAAGAAGACATCACAACATATTAAAATTATTGAAACACAGCGGCAGGGTTTAATCTCCTAGTTTATCAATTTTTTTGTATTTCAGTTTATGTTTTCCAATAAAATATAAAGTCAGAGACTTTCACTGCCAAAAGAAGTAGAGTTATGGGCATTTTTACTTTGAGTAAGTAAATTTAATAACTTCCAATCTGACCCTTAAACTCCTTTTCTCTCGGGTTTTCGGGTACTGATAATTTTCGGATGATTCGGAATTCAAACCATTCTGCGAATTTCAGTCCTTCTATCATATGTGCTAGAAGATACAATTTACAAAAGTCTAAAAAAAATAAATAAAGTAAAAAGGTAAAGAAATGCTTATTTGAGAACAAATATAAGAGGAGGATAGGAGACACAGGGTGACAATATAGGATTCGACACGGTCATACTGCACACTTCCTACAACATTGGAATTCCAATTTATTTTTATGTATTTGGAACATGCTGAGGCTCAATTAAAGGTCGTTCCACTGTTGCCAAACGTACTCGGAAAGACCACGTGCACCAAGGCATTCCGTATTCGATGATGCCTTCGCGAATGCCCTCACTAATCTTTATGCATTTCTATCAGATTTTAGAGAGATTTTGTAATTTAAGATTGAAACTCGACAATAAACGATGAAGGATGTGCAGGCACTGGGAAACCAATGAAGAATATGTGCAAGATGAATGAAAGGGAAAAATACCAAGTGAATGGCTTACGAAAATGGGAAAATGAAAATCTACCGACCGATTACCCTAGAAATGGAATCCCGCCACCGGCATGCACTTCTAACTTTCCTTTAATGATTCTCGTTTGGTGTGAAATGCAAATTCGTTCGTTACTTCTTGAAGCCTTTGGATATTGGTTTCGCTAATATCTGCGATGCGTTTTTTGCAATCTGCGCCTTCTTTTTACTGCCTAATTTCTATCACTCACCTATTAGAGTTACACACACCCTAACTGAGAGACTAAAAATGAGAGGAATCACAGAGGGGGAGAGAGAGTTCAAACACACGAAGCGAATTTGGAAAGATATTCGAGCACGGAGCTGAAAAGGGCCAACGAAATTGGCAAAGAAACGGACACCATGGAGGGCAGCTACGCACACCAATAATGGAACAAATCAGAACTGATGTATTCGTGCTATTAGATAGCCTTACGAGTGAATGTAATAGCCGATGAAATCTGATGCTCATCCTGAAGAACAACTGGCACAATGCAAGTAAACTTCATGAGATTTGATCACCTATTTCAACATCAGATATCTTCATACACCTTTATTTATGAGTTTAAAAAATCCATGACCTTTTATTACCTCTTTACGAACTTACCTATCTATAACAATTTGCTAGCTTTCACTATTTCTAAAACAACTTTCAATCAGCTTTCCTCGATCATCTTTTCACTCGCCTCACCTAGCACTTCTTCCCACTTCCTTATGTCTGCACATTTATTCGTGTTCGCTACATTCGTGCAGTACAAGTACACTTTTTTAATTAATTCAACAGAGATGGCTATATCTCCTCGCCTCTCTTGAGTAAATGATAAGAATACGTGGTGTGTTTAAAACATAACGAGAATTTTTTCATTCCGCGGGCTTGGAGAGTCCGATTTTCAAACTTATAGTTTATTATGTTGGTATACATGCCCCTGAAGTATGATAAAACTTTCAGCTGTTTTCATTGTGGACTTTGTCTGTGACAGCCTGTAAGGTTAGACGTGTTTTATGAGCTCGGCGATTTTCGTTTGTTAAAAGGCATGGGTCAAAGAATTTGTAAAAAATTTGGCGTAAAAAATGAAATAAAGTGTGTGAAATGTTAACAAAGGCCTATGGTGAGTCAGCTATGAGTAAATCAAGAGTTTACGAGTGGTATAAGCGTTTCCAAGAAGGCCGTGAAGACCTTGAAGATGAGGAACCTCCCTGGACGCCCCAGCACTTCATCAATCGATGAAAACGTGGAAAAAGTGAAAGAAATGGTTATGAACGATCGCCGAATCACAATTAGAGAGGTCACTGATGACGTTGGCATATCAATTGGATCATGTCATGACATTTTTTCCAATTTTTTGGGTATGAAACGTGTGGCAGCAAAATTCGTTCCAAAATTGTTGAATTTTGAACAAAAACAGCGGTGAATGGAAGTTGCTCAAGAGTCACTAAATGAAGTAAACGACGATGCAGAATTACTGAAACGTAGTATTATAACAGGTGACGAAACGTGGGTTTATGGATATGACGTTGAAACTAAGGTTCAATCATCCCAGTGGAGGCATTCTGGCTCGCCAAGACCGAAAAAGGCTCGACAAAAGCGGTCGAACGTGATGGTTATGCTCGATTTTAATGGCATAGTGCATCATGAATTCCTGCCGCCAGGTAAAAAGGTCAATAAGAAGTACTACCTACAAGTTCAACGCCGTTTGGGTGAAGCAATCCGAAAAAAAAATGCCCGGATCAGTGGAAAAACAATTCATGGCTTTTGCACCACGATAATGCACCAGATCACACTTCATTGCTTGTTCGTGAATTTTTGCGCAAAAACAATACTGTAACGATGTCCCAGCCTCTATATTCGCCAGATATGGCTCCGTGTGACTTTTTCCTATTTCCAAATATTAAGAGAACCTTAAAGGGCCGTCGTTTTACAGCCGTAGATGACATTAAAAGCGCATCGCTGAAAGAACTAAAGGCTATCTCAAAGATCAAGTTTGAGAAGTGTTTCGGGGATTGGAAGAAGCGCTGGCACAAGTGTATAATCTCCAATGGAGACTACTTTGAAGGTGACAACATCAATGTATAAGAATAAATAAATATTATTGTCCGAAAAATTAAAATTCTCATTGTTTTTTTGACACACTCGTACGTATTACCCAAGCGGATCGCGAGATTCCGACCACCACCGTACGTGTAATCATCTTTGGACAAATATGTTATTTGACAGGAAGACATTACACGGTGATGTTCTCTCCCGGCCTGTCCCATATATGGCGAACACGAACGGGGGACTAAATTCGAAGGATCACCGGGCAGCCGCGACTCCTTTCGCCGCCATCGATCACGGAATCCCTCCCCCCCCTCCACCCACCGGCCCGGCCCTTCCCTTCCTCTCACTCTTGACACCTTTGGGGCATGATCGCTGCTTCACCGGTGGATCATCGCTCCGTCGGATCACGGATTCTCGTGATCTCCGCAGGGTGACGGAGGGATGATGAGGGGGGGGGAGTCCAACCCTGGTCTTCGAGCGATTAGAAGCACGGGGGTGGAAGTGGGGATGGGAGGGAGTGTCGCCATCCATCACGGCCCCCGCCGCCTCCGAGGGCCACCCTTCCACCCCCGGCGCCGACTCGACCCGGTCATCAATCGGACAGTCCTCTCCCTCCGCTTTGCGGATTTCGATAGTCATTTGTTTCGGCCGAGTTTCCGTGGAGTCACTCCCCTTTCTCCCGCCAACTAACGACGCCACCTAGCCGTGGCCAGGGCAGACGCCGATGAGCGAGCTCGTTGGATTCGCCCCGGTGCTCTCTGTGACTCGAGAGGAGCTCACGCGCTCACGGTGGTGCTCCGTGGAGGTCACAGTGAAGGGGTCGCCGCGGACGGGGGGAATGAGCGGTTCATCATATCTTTTCGAATCTCGCGAGGGGCACCCAAGGGGGGCGGACTTCACACTGAAATGGACATCGGGGACTGCGCGCCCCCGAGGCACTGAAAGCGGCGAAGGGTGCGTGCGAATGGGAGATCCCGACCCAAACACGTCGCATCAATCCTTGTCGCCCGATAGCCAAGGGGGGGGTGGGAATACTTTCAGAACTGCAGGTGACCATCGCTCTATTTATCAATCGCTATTTCACTATCGACTTTCGTGAATGTAACACGCTGTATTTTCTTCGCAATGCCCAAAAAATATCTCTCATATTTCTGGTTACTTTTAAGCTAGTAATAAAAGCAGAAATTTGCCATTATAATGTCAGAAAATTGGAAAATGTATGATTGAATATACGCACATAAATATACGTAATCATTTATCTATCACTTCCCCTACCGTGGAGCATGACAGAATGTTACTCTTGAACACTGTGTCTAGATGATAGAACTTAGCAGACGGGAATGAATGGCGGCAGTAATTGAACTTGAGCATAATCCTTCAAAACAATGTTATCACACAAAAATTGAAAATTTCTTAAGTGTGTAAGGCACAATCACACAAACAGTCAAAAAGTTATTTTGGAATAGGAAATAGACGGCAATGTTAACGAGTAGAAATGCCTCTCATCTTTATGGCAACATCATTTTTGTGATTTCTTAAATAATGTACCCAGTATTAATGTCCGGGAGTGTGGGTGGTGAGAATCGGACGGTAAGTCAAGGGAGAGGTGGTAATGAGGTAAGAGACCACGGTTAGGGAAAGAGAAATGACCGCGGAGGGAAAGCAATACAATATAGTTCTGCAAGAGAGAAGGGCTTAATCACATCTAAAAACGTATTTTCAACACCGCAAGAGGTGTAGATATACATGGAAAAGATGGAGAGATTCAGAGAAATATCATTTGGACTACTATATGGAGGTTAGGCACAGATTTATTATGGTCAGGAACAGCGTGATCCATTCGCACAGTGTCCCGGGAGCGGATACGGATTCAGACCATAATTTAGTAATAATGAAGTGAAACCTCCAATTCAAGATAAAAACAGAGAAAATGGTTGATAAAATCGAATACAGAAGCATTAAACGGTACTAAAATAAAAGAGTAATATGAGGGAGTAGAGAGAAGTAAAAACGGGGACAGGGAGATGGGTACAATAGAAGGGAAATGGGAATATACGAAAAAAGGGATATCAAACGAAAAGACAGGGCCAGCAACTAGTAAAAGTACGAGGAGGTCATGCATTGCAGTGGAGATTAATAAGATAAACAATAGGACCGGAATAATGAAAACACAGAATTAGGTACGTACAAAGAGATAAATTATAAACGGAGGCGGGAAAGTAATGTGTCAAAAGAAGAGTGGTGAAAGACGCAGTGTGAGGATATGGAAAGTTTACAAAGGAAGGATTAAACCGGCACAGGAAGGTGAAAGCATGGTCAGGAAGTAGGAATGTAAAATTCATGCACACAATCAAAGAGTCAACAGGAAATTCAATAAATGGACCATTAAAGATTAGAGAGAGATGGAACGAATACATAGAGGATTCATTTGGTAAAGACATTAGACCAGCAAGTATCGGGCATTGTAAGAGAATATTGCGCAGATGAGGATACTTTGGTCCAGCATACATGATTGCGAAATAAAATGAGCGCTGAGAGAATTTAAATTAAATAAGGCCGAAGGTGTAGGTAACATACCACATAATTACTATTTAAGACATTAGATAATGTGAAAAAGTTTTCATGCGTCAAAATTTGTAGCATTAATGAGGGAGGAATTCGGGTCAGAGATTTCATCAGATCGATGTTAGTTTCCATTCCAAATTAGAAAAAGGCTCCAATATGTGAGGCCAAAAGAATAATAAGTTTGATTTCGCACGCAGTTAAAGTGGCGCCCAGAATCATCAAAAGCAGGATAGAAATATAGTCGACCGCTCACTTAGGTGGTAATCGATTTGATTTTAGGCCGAGAACAGGCGCACGTGATGGCATAATAGCAATTAGATCACTAACAGAGAGGAGCATAAAATACAATCGGGATGTATTTGTTTGTTTTACTTATATATTTCGAGAAGGCGTTTGATAGAGTAAATTGGATAGAATAAATTAATGAATGGCAGAAAATAGGAGTGGATCGGAAGGATAGGTACTAATATACACTCTGTGCACGTCTCAGATGGGTAAATCAGGATGTGCTGAGTTACGTAGGAAAGGGGTGAGACCAGGGTGTCCCTTACCACCTTGATTTCCGACGTATATTTGGAGGAAATGGCAATGGAGATATGGGAAAAATTGGACATATGGATGAACCCGAGGGGAATTTAGGAAATCTGTTAGGTTTTCTGATGATCAAGCTGGACGTTTTTCGGTGGACCGAGGGGTTGCAAGCACCGCCGGGCGCATTATAAAATCAGATTGACAAATCTAGGACGAAAATCAACCCAAAAAAATCAACGACCATGATACTTTCGAGACTGGAAGATTTAGTTAACTGTGAAAATAGGGGTTCATAAACTAGAATAAGTGGAATAGGGGTTTCCTGATCTCGGAAGTGTTCTATACATTAAAATAGGAGGGCAAAAACTAGATTAAATGGAGTAGGTTTGGCAGTGTTTTGTATCGATATGGCTCCAGTAGTAGGGACATAAGATGAAGAATTGCATCAGACAAATAATTTCACCCAAGGTGAAGGGAAATGATAATTGGGACATCCAGCAAGGGTGTTGAGAAACGGCTATTGTCATGGGAGTGGCAGCCTACGTTATTCACGCTCATTTTGTAGTTTGGTCCATTTTTGCCACTTTTTCGCCTACTCGTGTGACTATTGAAAGGCGGGAAATGGAGAGAAGGAAGAATTGATAAAAGTTCGCTGTCGGTAATGCATTGGACCAACCCATTACAATTTAATCACGTTAATCGGTCCCAAGACTTAATGTCCTAGGGCCGTGGTTTCCAACCAGGGTGTCGTCCTGACACCTCAGGGGCGGTGCGAAATATAGCGACGTGGAACGCTATTACCTTTTGTAACGCCTGCGCTTGAATTGCACGGTTTTGTTGCGTACGTTCCAGTATTTTTAGTCTAATAATTTTGCATACAGACTAATTGAACGAAGTCCTGATGAATATACAATGTTTCATACGTATGGTTAGGCATCATACTGTTTGACTGTTCCGACTGTAGAATTTACATAGCAAAAGTAAGGTGAGTGACTTAGAAAGCGGTTGAATTAACAGCAGAACTAATACCGAGAGTGGGGTTGCATTAACATTGTGAAGGCAACTCTCGCTCATATCTGCGCCGTTTTGAAATGAAAAGGCATGCTTGTCAAAAAAAGCAATCTCCTAGAGTTTTCTTATTCTGCTTTGTTTATTCTCGGAATTTATCCGCATTAACAATAATTAAAAGTAATTGAATTAATAGACTGCAGTGTGCTTATTAATACATCAGGGTAATTGCATGCCTTCATAGCATTTCACCAGATATCAAAAAACCTGCGAATGACATCAGACTTAAATATCGCAATAAATATACTCATATAATTTCATCGCGTCATTATACATCAAATTTGTTACTGAAGATGCTTATAATATTGAAATTTAATAATATGTACACTTTTGTGACCAATTTAATGAAATATATAAACTAATTAATAATGTACGGACATATGGTTGATAATATATAATTGCATAAAACAAAAAATATTCAAGAGTAAATAAAGTAGTCGCAATAATATTCCTACGCTGGGATACCACTATAGCAAAAAGCTTGAAAACCGTCATTCCAGAGAATTGAACTGGAAATTCTTTCAAGCATTACCTAGTGAATATTAATGAAAAAATCTTCCCAAGTTATTTTTGCATACTAGTTCGGCATAGATACGAGTCGACAATAAGACGGGATATTTCTCTTTCAGCCCATCGTCCATTCGTTTACAATCAAATAAAGAAGGGTATAAAACTTAACCTCATACCATAAAGGTCATATTTTTTTTAGAACATTAATTTCCGACAGCTCTCTTAATAAACTCGTTTCAAACGAGTTCACAATGCAGTTTCAAATTTCTTGCGGAGCAATTTAGTTTAAAAACAATGAAAGTACAAAATATGAAATTCTACATTCAATTACTGACAGGCATAAAATATATTATTATTAGGTAATCTACCGTTTAAGGTAGGTTTTTGGATGGAAACAACTATCAAGTAAACATTTTGTGACTCCCCACCTAGCAAACTAATCTATATCAGGTCCCTCTTCATCTCGGTATATAGTACTTCCTTCCTCCCTTCATCCCGTCCAACATCCCTATCCTGCTCCTGCCCTTTCCTCGCTTGCCCAACATTCTCCCCTCTATTACCCTCTTCAACATTCCACTACCGCTCAATACGCCTTTCATCCATTTTTCCTGCCTCCATAGGATTTCTCTCAACAAACCCCTCTCCTCCCCCACCAGTACTTCCTCATTTGTTTTCCTTTCGGTCCATTACACCTTCTCCAGTCTTCTCCACACCCACATTTCAAAAGTCTCCAATCAACGTCTATCCTCCTGCTTCAGCGACCACGTTTCCGCGCCGTACATATCTACGCTCCATATCAGAGTTTTTACGAGTCTTTTCTTAACCTCCCTAATCAACGTCCCCATCATCAACTCCCTCCTACTTGAGACAGCCTCCTTGCCTAGCGCAATTCTTCTCCTTACGTCCCTACTACTTTGACCAAATTGGTCCAAAACACTTCCGAGATACGTAAACTGTTCTAGCTACTTTTTCCCCGCCTATTTTAATATTTAGCTTAGCCTTTTTCTTTCTGGAAAATCGCATAACCTTTGTTTTATTAATATTGATTCTCATCCCATATCTATCGCACTGAACCTCCAATTCATTCAGCAATGCTTGCAACCCCTTGGCTGACTGAGCAACTAATGCTCGGTCATCAGCAAATGTAACCGATTTTACGAATTCCCCTCCGACTTTCATTCCTACCTCCAGTTCTTCCCATGCCTCTTTTATCATTTCCTCTACATATACGTTGAACAGTACCGGTGACAATGGGCAACCCTGCCTTACACCTCTTCCTAACACTGAGCCGTTTGCACCTGAGCAGTTTGAAACATGTACAGGTTGCGGATCAGTCTCCTGTCCCTCCAATCCATTCCTATTTTCTGCAATATACGCATTAATTTTTCCCAATTCACTCTAGCAAACGCTTTTTCGAAATCTACAAAACAGGCAAAAACGTCCTGTTTGTATTTTATATTCCTCTCAATTAGTGATCTCATTACTGCAATAGCGTCACGCGTACCTCTTCCCTTCCTAAACCCAAACTGATCATCCCCTAAGTAATCATTTGCCTTACTTTCTATCCTCTTGTTGATGATCCTGAGAATAACTTTAGCTGCGTGGGTTATCGAACTTATTGTTCTGTAATCCTCACATGATGTAGCCTTTGCCTTTTTTGAAATAGGAACTAACACCGATCTCACAAAATCTTCCGGCCAGATTCCTTCTTCATAGATACAACGAATCAGTCCATATAGGGCCTTCTTCTCGCATTTTCCTAAACATTTCAACTGTTCTATAGGTATGCTGTCCACCCCCACGGCCTTATTTAAACTCGAGCAGGAAAACGTTGAGGCATTTTAAATCTTTATGAGTTCTCATAAATAATTATATCGACGCTAGTATTGGTTGAATGGTACAGAAATAGCTGTGCATGGAAGAGCATAAGTCTAAATTACAGTTGAGTATTGTTCATGTAGCGATGTGCTATAAGATACGAGGGGACATCGCTCTTAGTCTACTTTTAATTCTCAAATAATTCACGTGCAGATCATATCGATTGAACACCACGCCTGCCTGGAGGAATTCGCAGCTCAACGAGTAGACACGATTAAGCCTTCAGGTTCAAGTCCTTTTCGCCTTCAGTTCGATATAAATCGGAGTGTCTGAGATTAAACCGCCCTTTAGTAGAGCACTAAATGCAGTAAATCGTCGCGATCGACCGTCAATCATATTGAGACATCCTCATGGGCAATTTAGCCTACGGAGCCTTCGAGTCATCAAATCTTCCAAAGACCAAAGGAATCTCCGTGCAAAATCTCTGTCCTTCACTTCCCCGCTAGACTGTGAAGATGGACGGTAGATCTCCACATAACTGAAAAATGGAAAGCAGTTACCACGCTCGAAAATTTTCCCACCTTTAGACCTTAACACACCAATACATGCGAAATATTTTCCTTTACAGATATATCATCAGGTATTATGACCGTTTTTTTCGCAATAATCATTAAGTTCATTTACGTTACATAAGACCTAAAATATCTCGCGGGGTGGACGGCATCGATTATTCCAAGAAAGCTCTTGCGATGAAAAATTTACGATGAATTTTGTTTGGATTGGATCAAGTATTTTTTCCACCAAATGAGAAGAGAAATTCCAAACGGTTACGTACAATATGGATGATGATTTTTAGAGAAAATTATGGAGGGAAAAAGTTGGACAATACTCGTAATTAGGTCAGGGAACTCACTAATGACGGCATAAAAAATAAAAGAAGAAAGAAGAAGAATTCAGCCCTGAAGAAATTCCCGCTCTGGACGTGAATAAACGGTTCGTTAAAACCACGTGACTGCGTAGTTTATCATTGTTTTGACGCGGACTCAGGGAAAAGCAAAGAAATGGAGATTATACCAGATCATGGCGATGTAAAAGTTATGCTACGAAAGAATGTGACCCAAAAATGAATTAATCGAGTTATTAATGAAGTTCTCCGAAGAGAAGGTAAAAACGAAAGAATCACGGAAGTTGCCTTCAAGAAAGAAGGGGAAAACTTATTGAACACAACTGAGACACAGTATTTTAATGACATCATTGTTAGAAAGAATCGCAAAAGAAAGAACTACATAATCAGACCAAGGATAAGTTGCTAAAATCAAGAAATGAAAGGGGTCAGTGCCATCAACTAAGAGGGGATAAATATATGGGTATTAATAGGATGATGGCATGGATATCTACCGCAAAAACAACTCTTTCGCTAAAACTCATGATTATGACGTCAAGCACTGTTATAATTGTAAACTTAGGAAACTTCAACCGCACGACCGAATCTATGTGATTCAATTTATGAGTCAATTTTCAGTAGCGAAAAATGAATTATCTCTTATGCTCATTTCAGATTCGAATCATAAATGTTTGCAGGCAAGCGAAATTAATAGATGCGTCGCGAATAACGGAATGCCCATCCATTCATCCCAAAGGCACATTTATTTGCACAAGGAACTGAGCACTGCCGAGAAAACTGAAACGCTGAGCACACAAATGTCGAAATGCATACACCATACATACGGAGAGGGCACTTAGTCCAGAAGGATTATTTCCACAGACTTCCCTTCGCACCCTCACCTACAAAACCATTCAACGCGATGAATTCAGCTCGGTCACTGAAATAATCGTCGAGCAATTCAGTCGTAACGAAGAAGCGTAAAATCGGCGTATTTTCTTACGCTAAAATTATTTTTTTTGGAAAATTTTACATCGGGTATAAGAGGATAAATTTCGGAATATTGGGTATTCTTCAATAAAAATTTCTCCAACTTACAACTGAATAATACAAATTACATTACCTGTATTCACATGAGCATCAAATTGTTTCAATAAATTAACGTGCAAACAAGTATAACCATGGTTCCATTTCACAATTGCTCCCTCTAAGACACCACCCGCAGTTACACATTGAAACTTCAAAATAAGGTGACTATCGAGACTTCCTTAACATGGTTCCAATTAACTAATTAAGCAGAGTCAAATGATACTCTAATTGAAAATATCTTGTACTTATTAAGGCAAGGTATCACAAAGCACAAAAATAAGACAATTACATACTGACTGATAATTGTTGGTCACGGGATTTCTTCCACACTACTTTCGAGTAAACGAGTCTCTAAACTGGAATGTCACCAACTTTTTCAAAAATTATCTTTTCTCTTTTAGTCGGAAATTCCAGCTATAATACCAGGAATATAATTTAAAGTTAAAAAGTATAAAGTAAAAGAATATTAAACAAATTCATTACGACAAGACACCAATTATAAATTAAATACCTTATTTAAAAAAAAATATATATATATATATATATATAGAAAACATATATATATATATAAAACATATATATATATAAAACATATATATATATATTCATTCTAACCAAGAAATAGGTATAAGGAAAGGGGATAGCAAAACACATAAAAGGCGAACACAGGGCATGTGGGGAAGGCGGTTTTTGAGCAGATCACGGAAGTAAAAATGTTTCCTTAACCGGGATTTGAACATCGGATCTTCCACTTGCCGGCAAGTGGAAGATCCGATGTTCAAATCCCGGTTAAGGAAACATTTTTACTTCGGTGATCTGCTCAAAAACCGCCTTCCCCACATGCCCTGTGTTCGCCTTTTATGTGTTTTCCCATCCCCTTTCCTTATACCTATTTCTTGGTTAGAATGAATATTTGTGCGCCGTATGGCGGGACTTCGTATTTGAATATATATATAAATATATATATATATATATATATATCCCTATCCTGTTCCTGCCCTTACCTCGCTTGCCCAACATTCTCCCCTCTATTACCTTCTTCAGCATTCCACTACCGCTCAATACGCCTTTCATCCATTTTTCCTGCCTCCATAGGATTTCTCTCAACAAACCCCTCACCTCACCCACCATCTCCAGTACTTCCTCATTTGTTTTCCTTTCGGTCCATTTCACCTTCTCCATTCTTCTCCACACCCACATTTCAAAAGCCTCCAATCTACGTCTATCCTCCTGCTTCAGCGACCACGTTTCCGCGCCGTACATAGCTACGCTCCATATCAGAGTTTTTACGAGTCTTGTCTTAACATCCCTACTCAACGTCCCCGTCATCAACTCCCTCCTCCTTGAGAAAGCCTCTTTGTCTAGCGCAATTCTGCTCCTTACGTCCCTACTACTTTGACCAAATTGGTCCAAAACACTTCCGAGATATGTACACTGTTCTACCTGCTCTATTTTCTCCCCTCCTATTTTAATGTTTAGCTTAGCCTTTTTCTTTCTGGAAAATCGCATAACCCTTGTTTTATTAATGTTGATTCTCATCCCATATCTATCGCACTGAACTTCCTATTCACTCAGCAATGCTTGCAACCCTTTGGCTGACTGAACAACTAATGCTTGGTCATCAGCGAACCTGACCGGTTTTACGAATTCCCCTCCGATTTTCATTCCTACCTCCAATTCTTCCCATGCCTCTTTAATCATTTCCTCCACATATACGTTGAACAGCACCGGTGTCAATGGGCAACCTTCCCTTACCCCTCTTCCTAACACTGCCCATCCGGACTCTCCGTTCCCCACTCTCACCTGAGCAGTCTGAGACATATACAGGTTGCGGATCAGTCTCCTGTCCCTCCAATCCATTCCTATTTTCTGCAATATACGCATTAATTTTTCCCAATTCACTCTATCAAACGCTTTTTCGAAATCTACGAAACAGGCAAATACATCCTGGTTGTATTCTATATTCCTCTTAATTAGTGATCTCATTACTGCAATGGCATCACGCGTACCTCTTCCTTTCCTGAACCCAAACTGATCATCCCCTAAGTAATCATTTGCCTTACTCTCTATCCTTTTGTTGATGATCCTGAGAATAACTTTAGCTGCGTGGGATATCAAACTAATTGTTCTGTAATCCTTACATGATGAAGCCTTTACCTTTTTCGGAATAGGAACTAACACCGATCTCACAAAATCTTCCGGCCAAATTCCTTTCTTATAGATACTACGAATCAGTCCATATAGAGTATTTAGTACCTTCTTCCCACATTTTCCTAAACATTTCAACAGTTCTACAGGAATGTTGTCTATCCCCACGGCATTATTTGCTTTCATCTCCTTTAATGCCCTTTCTATTTCATCGTCGAGTGTGCCTGGACCTAAGCTATCTTTTTCTACGTCATGTTCCTTTTCTATGTCTAACCTTGTCGGCCTATGTTTAAACTTGTCGGCCTAGAAACACTGCCATACAGTGGTTCTATACATTCCTTCCATTTCTCTTAGATTTTTTCTGTTTTAACTATTATCTTACCCCACTTATCTTTAACTGTTAGCACAAATCTTTCCTTCTTACTTCCCGATAGTAACTTAACCTTGCTGGGTAGCGCACCAATTTCACCCTTCTTCTGTAAACTTTCCATATCCTCGCATTGAGTTTTCCACCATTCTTCTTTTGCTTTATTTGTGGCCCTTCTCAGTTTATTGTTCAACTCTTTGTACTTCATTTTGCGTAACTCTGTGTTTACATTCTTCCATCTTCTTCTCTCATCCATCTTTGCAATCATCTCCTCCGTGACCCATGGTTTCCTTATTCTTTTCCCGTTAACGGTTCCTATAGTGTCTTTAGCGGCTTCCAATATCCCTTTCTTGATACATTCCCATTTTTCTTCGATAGTACTCAGTTCTTTACCGTCATCCATCATTTTCTCTACAGCCTGCTGATACTCCTTCCTCGTTAATCTATTTACTGCTTCTAAATTCCATTTCCTAACCCGCCGCCCTTGCCTTATCTTCTTGAAACGAACATTACATTTCATAACAACTAAATTGTGGTCAGAGTCCGCATCCGCTCCTGGGAAACTGTGCGAATTCATCACACTGTTCCTAAACTTGTGCCTAACCATAATATAATCTAAGTGATACCTTTCTGAGTCACCTGGCATTTTCCATGTATACCTACGCCTTTTGTGGTGTCTAAACCATGTGTTGGTGATGACCAACCCCTGTCTCCTGCAGAATATATATATATATATATATATTAATATTATTTGGTAGTCAACCGTAAAAATAGGTTTTAGATGGACATAATCTGAGCACCGCTACATTTTTTAGCCTTTCCCAAAACACAACCTAGCAACGGGCACTACAAAAAACCCTTTTCCCATTCCCCATGTATCATGCCTCCCTTCATTCCGACCAATATGCCCCTCATCTTACTCGACCACAGTATACCACATTCCATTTGCAACAAGCCAACATTCCCCGAACTTATTCTTCTGCAGTCCTTCTATTTGGTCTCTTAATACCCTTACTATACAGATCCTCTTTGTATTATTTCTATTTCTTCAAAATCATTCCTGTATTTATAAATAACTTCCATCGCGTATATTTTTTATAATGTGCATGAAATTTCTCTTTTTCAATTATGATAGATCTTTCACCTTTCTGTAGGGCGCACTCGTTTCACCCTTTCTTCTCAATCTTTTCATGTCATCGCACTGCGTCCTGCACCATGCATCATTTATGTCTTTGTGATTTCTCCCATCTAATTCTGTGTTTAAACTCATCTTTCTTCCGATTTACAATTCCCTCGCCCTCACTCATCAATTTTCCATTACCTCCTGGCATTCCTTCCTTTTTATCCAGGTCAATGCTCCTGCGAGACACTCCATTTCCTCACCTTTCTTCCCTGTTTTATCCTTCTGAATCTCACCTTAACCTTCATTTTTACTGAATTCTGATCTGAATCCAAATCCACTCTCGAAAAACTCTGCGAATTGATCACGCTGTTCTTAAATATGCGCATGGCCATAATACAGTCCGACAGCTTCCTGAATCCTTGGGCATTTACCAATTAAACCTACGCCCATTGCGGTGCGTAAACCGAGTGTTCGTTACGATTAAACCCTGTCTCCTGCGGAACTTGATTACTTTATCCCCGCGGTCATTCCGTGCTCCTAATCTGTTTTGCCCCACCACATCACCATCCCTTCCTTCGCCTACCGTCGCGTTCCATTCCGCCATCGCCACCAAATATTTCCTGTCAGGAAAATCCGCAATGTCCTCTAACTGATAGTGTACCCTGTCGACTTCTTCCTCCATATGATTTCTCGATAGCATGAAGACCTGAATCAATTGGTTCAGTTTTGGATTACTGGTTCAGCTTTTAATTCTTACATTAATAATATTATGTCAGTCACTGTTCGATGCACTACGCCTCCTTCTACCTTTTTATTACACACTACCGTCATTTTTTCCTGGGAAAAATAATTGAGGTGGTTTCCTATTGCCTTCCTCAATAGTATTTTAAAAGTAACACCATCTCTCACATGGCCGCCCCACTGTGATCAGCCACCTTTGCAGCCGCTTCATTGAGGCAGGCGGCGAACGCTGCGCGGAATACCTTTCGGTCCATCTGGCATGGGTTACACAACCAGGGGCGATTACCATTGGTCCCGTCAGCACACCTCAAGCCACAAGCCCTTCCTCCACATTAAGCCTAGCTAGTCCAGAGGGATGGTTAATGCAAATAGGGTCAACAAATTTAAAAAATTAATTAAATTTTTAAAATGTATTCCTGCAATATTTATTAACGATTTTTAAAAATTGATCCTGATTAGCATTCGTTCTTTAGAGATATTGTCCTGAAAGATGGAAGTATTTCATTTAGGAAATCGGATGTCTAATTTTCTGGTTGACCGAATTCCTCCTTAAAATCACTTAAAAGAGATTAAATGAGAACATATATTTTTTTCTAGAGAGAATAAAATACTTTAAATGCGAAATATCACTTTTTCGATTAAACAGCTACTGAAGCAACAAGCACCACAGCCAAATTCACAAGGGGTATATCGTTGCTAATATCATCAAAATCATTCGATCGCACTCCTTTCTTTGTTTATGACGAGTGCCACAGTTGTATATGAGAAGCCAGAGTCCAACCGGGTAAAGGAGTCAGCTGAGCTCAGCCTCCTGGTAACGTTCTTGGAAACCTTCGACGTCCCTCCTCCCCCATCCCAGAGCAACGTCCCCACCCCTCGCCGCTGACCCTCCGCCCCTAGCATCGGTGTCACTCGACCGGTTCGGTGATCCTCAAACGTGCGGTGTGATGCACGACTGGGAATGAATTAAGTGCACCGCCATAAGCACAGTCCTGCCACACAGCTAGGCCAAATGTTTTCACTCTGCCTCTCCTCAAAGTCATTATGGCGCATTTTGGAAAATGTGGAATTTATCCAGCGACGCTTTAGTTCTATTCTAAAAACAAGAAATTAAGATTTGTTAAGAAGCTGCAAGGGAATGCTGGTGATAAAGTAAAAGAGCGTTGTTAATTTACCATTAAATATGTTCGGCCTTATTTATTTTCAATATTAAATGCTAGTATACCCTATGGAAAGATGTAAGCGATATTTCTGAGACATGAAATATTAGATTGACTGCAGCGATGAACAAGTACGATATATTAACCCGCCCAAAAATTTCGTTGTGAAAATTGAAAACTGTTAAGTATTCGGATGTCGATGAGGAAGAAGTACGAGGATGAGGATTATACGAAGAGTGAATGATACAAAATAGGCTAAAAGGGTATGATCTGTCCAATAAATACGCGAACTGAGCTCATAAAAATTCTATTTTGCAAAATTTAGTCTACATCGATTTTACTTCCTCCAAAGTCCTCTCCATTCGTTACTATTCATGTTCTTTTCCACTGTTTAAAGCACCCTTGGAAATCCTCGGCTTATTAGCTTTCTCGCCGTTTCTTGCTTTATTGTGTACACATCTTCCTAGTGATGTCCCCTCATTTCATTTTTGCATTTTGGGAACAGAAAAAACTCGCAGGGGGCGAGATCTGGCGAATAAGAAGGATGATTAAGGATGGTGATTGAATTTGACGGTGAAGGATCCATCCATCATGTTCGGTTAAAATAATGAGCACTGTTGATTTTCCTAAATTCAGTTCATCAGCTGTCATTCGAATAGTTTTTCGACGATCGATCAGAACAAGGAACCGCACACGATCAATGTTGTCGTCAACAGAGATGGTTGAAGGTCGTTCCGGTCTTTTATAATTCGTAGCGTGTTGTCGGCCATCTTTAAAACGCTTAATCCACATGAAAACGGATTTTTCTTCAGAGCATTTTCACCGTGTAAATAACTGTCAACATTTGAGTAATTTCTAGATGAATTTTATCGCACTTCACCAAAAACTTAATGCTGATTCGTTGCTCCATGATTTAGTCAATTTCCATTTTAAACAAACAGTAAAATCAAGGACAACAGAAACTAACATAACTGGCACCATACGCACAGCTCGTCGATCTGCCGAGCACATACGGCTCACTGGGTCTCAGGCAACTATGACCACTAGTGGACGGGGCTATAGTCGGCGTAATGGCCGCAAGATTGCACCAGTTCGCGCATTTATTGTACAGTCCACGTATAAATATACAAATTTGTGACATATTTGAAAACGAGGGTAGGCTGAAAACTAATTCACAAATGCTTGTAGACCATAAACAAAAATACATTCAGCACTCCTGGTGGCATGTGGAAGTAACATTTCCCCTCAACACGCATGTGCAGGTTTGAGGTCGTTACATTCATCCAGTCTTTTGAGAAGTAGAAGTATGGAGACGTGTTCTAGTTCTATGTCAACGCAGTTTAAACAGCGTGCTGTTATCGAATTTTTCACTGCTGAAAAAGTGACTCCCACTGCGATTCTTCGTCGTTTGAAGGGTGTTTACGGTGACGATCCTGTTGATAGGTCTACTGTAAACCGATGGGTAGTAAAATTTCGTGGTTGCGAGCCTGGAAAAGCCATAATTGTTGATGAAAAACGTAGCGGACATCCGATCACTGCCACATACGATAAACATCGCAAACTCGTCGAAGATTTGATTCAAAATGACGGACAAATCACTCGAAAGTGTATCTCAAACCACATTGGGATATCCAAGGAAGAATTTTGTCGTGTTAAAGGCAGCCTGGCGCCAATAATTTTGCAATATGACAACGTTCATCCACACCCCTCCCGCGCAACTGGAGAGGCTCTGCGAAACCTGAAATTTGAACCGATTCCACACCCTCCTTATTCCCCCGATCTTGCACCTTGCGATTTTTACTTTCTTTCCTCAACTCAAGAGATACCTCATGGGTAACCATTACATCTCGGACGATGAGGTGACGGCAGTTGTCAAGTCCTGGATTCGAGAAAAGTCGGAAGAGTTTTTCAGTAACGGAATGAAAAAACGTTGGGAGAAATGTGTAAGCCTTAACGGTGACTATGTTGAAAAATAAATACATGAATTTGAAACTTAATAATTGCACTTTAATGTCCTTTTTGCTCATCTTGCTATTTGTTTTTGTTCATTCTCTAAAAGCATGTGAACATCAGTTTTCAGCATACCCTCGTTTTTTTAATATGTTACAATCCAGTGACAATTTACCTTCAGTAGGTGGAATTATCACGAGGTCAGAGATGTATGTCGAAGAACGGAATTTCGATTAGAATTAAGATAGCAATTTTTCCGCTTAAGATAAGGGACCCAAAAAATAGAAAAGCAGTCATGGAATTCTTCCTGGAGATTACTAGACAGGACTTCCTAGCTATTTTTGTTAGAAACATGTACCATGCGGCAACAAATATCGATAGCCGAACTTCTTCAACTGATAGTTCGATATTACACTAATTTAGTATTAGCGAAAACTAAAGTACCGTTGTACTCCAGTTAGTTTGGGTTGTATAGTTTATTTCCAACCTCCTTAGTGGTAGTGCTTCGGGTAATAATGCTATTAGTATAAAGAAAATCGGATAGTAAGAAAACAGTGATCAAAGCCTTGGCATTTGATCGAACTTGGCATGCTTTTTTCGGTCTTGGTTCTCCTGGGTTCTTCCATTTGGACGATTGGACTTTGGCTTCAACGTCATAACCTTATACCCATGATTCGTCACCAGTGATGCTCCTTTTGAGAAAATCAGGGTCATCATTGACGTCATTCAACAGCTCCTGAGCGATGCTCATGCGATGGTTCTTCTGGTATGCAGTTTCGGAACAAACTTCGCTGACCCACGTCTCCTCATGCCCAAAACATCCGAAAAAATTGCAGGGCACGAGCCAAGTGAATACCTCTCTTTTAAAACTTCACGCTTTCCTAGTTCTCCGGGGTATCAGAAAATCGGTCGTACCCGATGCCGACTGCCGAACCTAATGCCGGTGCCTTTCTCAGCATAATTACCGACGCCATTTTCGGATGTCGTTCGAAGAATAGCATTGGGCGACTTACGGAATAACCCTCATGGGCGTAGATAGAGACATGCATGTTATCTACTTTAAAATGTCCTTCGTGGCGCCAAACACCAAAATTTTATAACTCCCGACTTCAGTTCATTCACGTAAATCACAATATCCTAGGTGGGTTCTGTAGATGGTCGCAATCCAAAATCCGCAATGCCAAAGTGATTTTCAATCCGGCCAATCTCAATAGGTTGCTATTTTTTTCATTTCTTATCTCAGAGTCATTGAGAACTTTGCAACCATGGGCCGAAGATGGAAAATTGTGACACAATAACAATTTAAGCGAAGTAAACGAAATACTATATACTTTCAATAGGGGCCTCAACGGTCATATAAAGGAGATCGTAGATATTTTTACAGGAAAAAGTGTCTAGAAACATTCAATTTAGGTGTTAGTAATAGTAGTATTAAATTTTACCACCTTGAGCTGCTAACTGTCTACGGTCGTTAATTTCGTTTGCGTAAATAATACAATATCATCACAACTGCAATGTCAACCACATTCTAACCTGGATGGCAGTGCAACTACCCTCCAAGCTTCGTAGGCGGACCCGACGGTTGCTGTAATTAATTAAGTCTTTACTCGCAAGTGACCATAGCCGAAAAGTTCTATAAGCACAATGCCACGCATGCATTTCAAGCTTCAGTGCTGAAAACAGAAGTTGTGCATAAATGGTCAATGAACGAACTACAACAGCTAAAACCATGGCACACCATAAACCGATCCATGAAAAATCCATTAGAAGACAAACAAACAGAGAATGAGTGGAGCCCGTACTGATTAGCTCATACGCATGATCTGAGTGAAAATGTGAAATCTAATTGTTTTAATCATCAGCATTAAGGTACCGGTAACGTTGTATCAAATTAAGGAACTTTCGGTGAACAATTTCAAACATATCCGCTTTAAGACTGAAAATATTCCCTATACATACGAGGGAATAAAAGGAAAAATAAAAATGACATTGAATTCAAATCCCAATTAATATCAAATTCGTAAAATTGTCTCTGGATGTCTCAAATCGAATGCATTTGACAATTAACAGAAGGTAAACTTAAAACGTGACGCTATCCGAAGTTGAAATTGCTTCCCTTATGAGGATGTTTTAAAGAAAATGTGTTTCCAAGGTGCGCGAGGGGTGCATGCGGTGCTGTACCAAGGCGTTAAAATAATTTTTTGACTCTCGAACCTCAATTCCCTAGTGCCAATTGGGCATCCTATTGGCACTAGGGAATATTGGCTATCCTGCCATTCAAAAGTTTTTGGGGTTCCCAACAGTATTTTCTTCGGTGAACAATAAATCTCTGGAGCGTCATGCAACCAAACCTTGGCCGGGAAATGACTAGACTGGAATTCTAACTAGCCCATCCTAAATAACGACTTCCCAAAAATGGCGATTCCATTGAAATGCGCAGGTCTTTAAGCAAAAAGGATTGTTATTCCGTGTACATGCTATCCCTTTTCACTAAGTAAAAAAACTACAGACAATTGCAACAATACGAAATTTTGATGCTTCTTTGAAGTTATCAAAGGAAAATTTCCATCCCATATCGTATGCATAGATTATGGGAGGAAAATATATATATGTTTCCCTCCATATAAAGGAGGGAAAACAATCGTTGAGCAAACATAAACGAGAGAGTGCTTTTTATACTTGCTCTTGGGTAATTTTAAACACGCATTTGAGGTTTCAATGTTAAAAAATTTACAAAAAAATATCTCGTAGGGATTATTTCTACATTGCGAACAAGGATTGCATTCACATAATCAAGTAGCAGATATCCATTACGTTACGTAGCGGGTCCCAGAACATTCGAGTCTGCTTGGTAATGAATTTCATCTAATCCTTCAATTTCCTGCCTCCCGAGAATCGGTGTGGTTTCAATTGATTACCGAAGGTCCGGGAAGTGCGAGGACTCGTACATGAGGAAGTGGGCTCTTGTAAAATATGTGACTTTGCGAAATTGGGCCGGTGGTGCACCGTGGGGCCCGAAGTGGAACGGGGCGAGCACCGCATGCACCTTTAAAGGACGAGGGGGTGGCGAGATTAAGGGCAAACTGACCCCCGCGACTTTATCAAGGTCGCCAGGCAACCTTCCGTACCTTCTCTCAACAAGCAAGCATCCACTTCAACTAAATGAGGGTCAATAACGCTTGCGTGAACCTTTAAATATGTGCCAGAGAGGTTGCTTTAGTGTCATCATTAACTATTGAAAGCCACGGCTCAAGAAGTAATAATAATAACCCAAATTAATTTCTAAGAAAATTGTTTTTATAGTCCAAACCCTTCTTTTGGAAAGGAAGAAAGTTAATAATACCAAATAAAGGTCTGAAATGACGTGTGGCCCTTCAAAATAAAATTTTGACCAATCAAAGGCAGGAGTAGCAACAAAGTACAGCAGACTCGCTTTTTCAAAATGCAGTCATTAACTGTTGTTTTCACTCAGGTCTTCGATTTCGAGAGGCAGAAGTAAGGAAATTGGAGTCATCTAAGGATACGTTATAGAAAAGAAGATAGATTTAAAATATATTTATATACACACACACACACACACACACACACACATATATATATATATATATATATATATATATACACACACACACATATATATATATAAAACCATAAACACAGTAATCAACCCGAAGGTCGGTTTAGTAGGTGATGGTAGAGCTCACCCATGTACCAAGCCCGACGGCGTGTGAATATTCACACATCAGGGTAGGGGGGCCAATTCCTTTCCCTGTGCCGGTTATGGTTTCCCAGGAAGATCTGGTACCCGAAAAATCAACTAGCTTGGATGGAGCTGCAGGTGCCCAAAGCCCGGGAATCGAACCCGGGACCCTCTGGTCAGCAGTCCAACGCTCTACCCGCAAGACCACCGCGACCATATATATATATATATACATATTTATATTATATAAAATTTGGACGGCACAATAGAACACAGAATAAAATAGATAACACGTAAAAGAACACTCACATTGTAGATTGTTTGAGCTTTCGGCCTACTCCGAGGCCTTCTTCAGTCTGACCTGGAGAGACAGTCTGACCTGACGAAGGCCTCGGAGAAACCACCAGTTAATCACTTGGGAGTTCAGCATTTGGGGTATACAACTTGGGCTCAATGAATTTCTATATCAACAGGAAGTACGACACCTTATACAAATCCAGAAATTGAGTCATCAGCTCAAATCACGTGAGAATCGAACATCTTTGTAGTATTTCAAATTCTTTATCTCATTTGTCAAATTCTCTCCCTTTTCTTGAACGCGTCTCAAGTTTTCCTGACATGAACTGCGCATCTGAGTTAGTGCACACGAATTCCTCGGTTCATTCAACTAGCATCATCTATAAGAATTCCAGTAAACATCTGCGAGAAACTGAAATTGATGCAGACTTAACGCTAACTGATAGCATTTAACACGGTTTTACTGGTCGCATACTTGCACACTACGTGACGAGGGCCAGTATTTTTCAAACCTCACGTAAGTAGGAATATGAGAGTGTAATAATAATACATTTAAATTAGATGCGTACAAATTCATAGAAATCTCTCATTTTCAGTCCAGTAATGACATACGACACCATATTCAGTAAGTCTTTAAAGCATTTAGTGTTATGAAAAAAACAGCTCGGTGACATAAAAAAAGTTCCAACATCATGAGAGTGGATTTCATTGTGGCAATTTTTTTGAGATAATGGAGGAATTTTCGATTGATAATTGACAGCGCACTCTTCGGAAAAAATAAGCGGTTTTTCGTTACTGGTTATTTTTTCCGTGGTAATCGTGTTTTCCATTTTGCTAGAGCATAGAGGTAATCTTGAAATTTCAGGACGCTGTTGTTCCTCGAATGAATCTCGAAACTTTGGTCTTCCCGAAACCATGGCACTTTTCCCTAGCATTGGTAAGAGCATGCTTTCTTTTCTGTGCTTCCTTCTTAAACGAATTTCTAACTTGCCCTATTTTAACTACAAGAAAGGAATTGATGTCTGGCAAGCACGCTTCATGAAGAAATGAAGAATAGATCAGTAAAGAGTTTAACGTTGAGCGTAGCTGTGTGTATCTGAAAACTGGTCTTCGGGGCAATAAGATACGCGTAATTTGGAGTATTTTTGGATATGTGAATGGAGAAGACTTGAGAAAGTATGTAGGAAAAAGTGAAAAACTGTAGACTGCAGTTTCATATATTTTTAACGAAGAGAGGACGTTGCTACGGGAAACCCGAAGAAGGCAGGGTGGAGGAAATATTGAGAGGTTGTTGGATGTTAGCGGATACTATGATAGAAGGATGATAAGATAGATAGATCGTCGTCTTCATTTTTGGGGCAAGATTGAGACTACGGAGTATCTTCTACCACCTAACCCCTAAAAAGTAAGCGGGGAAGAGGAAGCCAAAAGCCTATTTTTTTATTCCTCTGTATGGATTTGTACGGAATTCAGATAGGTAGAAGATAACGAAAAAATTAAAGGAAATAATTTTGGGTCAACTGGAGGAAATTCTCGCGAGATGCAATAAAGTTTAGGAACTTGCTAGGACAAGCATCGAGTACTCAATACAATTGACGAATTGTTAGCTCACGTAGTGCTTACTTGTAAAATACTTTTAAAAGGATATTTTCCAAAAATCTTTTGATACCTACATGTATCGAATCAAGAGAGTCTCTCCTTGTATTTAATATTATTTTACTAAGAAGTCATACCAAACTCCATGTTCAACTGGCGGATCATACTTGAATATTTAAAAGCATTAGGGTGACCGATTAGATTAATATTTTTTCCTGAATATTAATTATTATTTGTGATAACATTTTAATGAGAAGAATTTCCTTTTAAGCCGCCGGTGGTGCAGGGAAAAAAAACTCTCTCCTACCATAAATGAAAACGCGAATTTCACACAGTTTAATAAGAAATAAGCTCTGCTCTCGAACAACAAAACCAGAGTTGGCGAGTTGGTGGCTGTGGCGAAGAAAGTTTGGCATGGATTGGTTCAAAGTATTGATTTGCGTTATTCAGACGGTACCAAAAATATTTGGCCGTGAATCGAAAATGTTGTCACATCCTTGGTTGTTTTGGAAACCAGGTGTGGGCACAGCGCCTCCACCCCGCCCGCCTCCCACGAGTGCTGGCAGCCACCAGAGGCCCTCCGTCGACGCACGCTCCGATTCTGCGGCGCCCGCCAACTGCGAGCCTCTCCCCCGCCGCCCGCCCAGGCCCCCTCTCCGCCCCTCTCATTCACCGGCATTCCTCCCTCACGCCGCCGCCAAACGGGGTCGCCCCCACTGCCACCCCGCCCACTCGTCCCCTCCGAAGCGGCCTTGATACCCAAGATGCATCCACTCCCCCCCCTTTCCTGCCCACACCCGCCCCCACACTCGAAGGGTGGATGCGCGACCCTTTTGCTCGAGGAGTTTCGCCACTGCGTGAGACCCCTTTCCGATACCCTCTCTCTCCCCCCGACTTCTCCCTCCATCCACCGACACAAGCATACGCAGTCGTGAGCACGCATCCCTCTCCTTTGGCGGTCGACAATCCTCCCTCCCCCCGCTGGACGCGACGACGCATCGCTCCGCAGTCGTGCCTTCGAAAACCAGACCCCGGCCGTAGGACGGTGAGTGCACTACAAACGGCCGATGCAGCCGCCTCGTTTATCGGGAACATTTCCTGTTTCACTTCGCGACTTCTTGGCGAGGCCTTCCTGACTCCGCGCGAAGATATTTCGGCCAAATGATCCGTAATGAGGGTCATCCCCGAGTAACTGAATGGGCCGATTTCGATAACAGTACAAACAAATGAAAACTTCTACCTTTGAAACGTGATCGACAGATACAACCTGTTAAACATATATCGCCTGCAAAAAAATCTATAATCTATATTTAAAAATGCATAGAACAATATTTCTACGTTTAATTCATGCACACCTTTCCCCCATTGTACTACGGTAGGAGAGATCATGTTAATAAAATTAGAGAAACAGATGGATTTAAGATGTCACTATTTCTACAAATGATAAGGGATTCTCCGACCGCGGTAGGGTCGTATTCGAGTCAAAATTAGTCTGGTATATATTTACCCCCTGCCACACACCATAGCGGTGGAGGGCAGGGTACTAAAATAAAATAAATACACATCCGTTCAAAATTCCGCGAACAGCTTCAAGGGCACGTGGGTTATCACTTTTCTTCTCACGTTTGCTTTCCTCTTCATATTACATTACGTAATGAATCGTGTAATAGGCAGGGGGGAGGCATTTTCAAATTAAATTATAGCAAAATGATGTTTTATAACAGGTGCGGAGGCAAGGTTAGAGCTGGACATTGATGGAATTTCAAGCTCGATGAAAACTATTCACAATTAAAAATGTTAACAAGATCACAGACATATCGTAGTAAGTTATTATAACCAATGGAAAACGAAATAGCCTAGGCCGCAAACTTGATTTACACTAGTTTTGTTTAAAGGGGGGAGTAGGTAAAAACAAAGGTACAAATAAGAGGAAGATAGGGCCCCTGGCATAGGAGGAATCCTTGTAAACCCTGGACGAGTGAGTACTTGTGATTCGCAAAGGTCCTGTTTCCAAACTCACCTGAGTGATTGAGTGAATGAGCGAAAACGTGCGTACATCCGTTTTATACTTTTGTACTCATCTGTGTGATTGACGGGTCACTGGCATAGGAGGAATCCCTGTAAACCCTGAACGAGTAAGGAAATGTGCATCCTTCTTCGCTCGCACGTTTGTGAAGCCAAGCGAGAAACGATATTGGAGGTGCGCAGCTTCCAAGAGGAGCGCCGCGGTCTCTTGGAACGCCTTCGCGGAATACTTGTATTGCCACGGGCGCTGCTTAAGTATAGTGAAACGGATCGTCCAAAGAAGAGCGCTAAGGAAAAGTGTGTGCATCTTTTCTTTTTTCAAAAATAAAAATATATCCCACAAAAGAAATGCAGGGGTCGCTAAAAATATTTTCATGGATGAATAGCAAAAACCCGGGAATCCATTATCGAAGTTCGATGACATACGCAAAGCGCCGGCCATATCATATGTGAAATTTACGCGAAAGTAAAGCAGAGAAATCTGGAATACATGCAACTTCTGATGACTAGTGAAACGTTTTCTTAATTGGGTTTTCAATCTATACAACGAAATTTATTCGAAAGATTCACATATTCGAACTCTTGGGTCACATAATTCATCGAACGGCTAAGGGCACACGGATATAGCATCGTTTACTATGATTCCTGGAGACCTCTTGGGCAGAATACCCTTCCTACAGTAGAAACAAATATTAAAGGAAACTCGTGCTGCAGAGAGCTCAAGAAATTGTGCATTTAATGGTTCTTCACGCAGTGTGGGCCCATCGTCTAAAGTAAAGGACCATGAGATTTAGAAACCCCCACTCACTGGTCCAAAGTGGACAAAGACTTCATCGGAGAGGACATCTTAGTGAGTGCGGTTGCGGCAGCGTTAAAAGAGATGAAAAACGGAAAGACAGGGTGTAGATGGAATACCTGTCGGGCTACTGAAATACCAGCAGGATGAGAGATTGGTGGAATTAACATCTTTCTGCAATAAAATTTACTGTAGTGCAGCTAGATTTCTTGAGAATAGATATCTACCATCTCTCATACATCTACATAAATACTCCGCAATCAACCAAAAAGGTGCGTGGCAAGGGGTGCTAGCAAGTACCAGGATGTAAGGGTAAGGGATTAGGGAGGACATGGGAGGGGAAAGGAAAAGGGAAAAAACATTCAGTAAGAAAGCTCAAGTAACGAGCAAATACCTTATCTCTATTTCAATGTGAATGAATAGTATTTATTCGCCGTTTGGCGGTATTTCGTGTTTGAATGTGTATTTGGCCAATGTGGCTCGTCTCTTCTTCTGGCTATGCGTGCCATGAAACGCACCGTTCCTATCCTTTATAATGTTGTATGCTTGCTAACCTACTGTCCATTCTCCTCTTGTGTTTGTCAATTTCTACTTTGGTGGGTGTAACAGCTCCCTAACGCCATCTTCTGGGTAATGACTCGGAGCACTTTGGCGCTTTATAAGATCGCAGATTTCAGTGTAAAAGTACCTTTTCTCGATAGCTCAGGTGGTTAGAGCATCCGCCCGGCAAGTGGAGGGATCTGGTGTTCAAGTCCCGGTCGAGGAAAATATTTTTACAATTGTGATCTGCTCACATCCGCCATCCCCACCTCTCTTGTGTATGTCCTTAATGTGTGTTCCTTTCCCATTTTCCTTATCTCTATTTCAACGTGAATGAATATTTATTTGCCGTTTGGCAGCATTTCGTGTTTGAATGTGTGTGTGTATATATATATATATATATATATAAACACAGTAATCAACCCGAAGGTCGGTTTAGTAGGTGATGGTAGAGCTCACCCATGTACCAAGCCCGACGGCGTGTGAATAATCACACATCAGGGTAGGGGGGCCAGTTCCTTTCCCTGTGCCGGTTATGGTTTCCCAGGAAGATCTGGTACCCGAAAAATCAACTAGCTTGGGTGGAGCTGCAGGTGCCCAAAGTGATATATATATATATATATATATATATATATATATATATATATATATATATATATATATATATATATATACATACATACATATACATTATATATATACATACATTATATATATATACATTATATATATTTTTTTGGTAAACTACCGGTAAAGGTAGGTTTTTGTATGGACACAACTATCAAATACACATTTTGTAACTCCAAACAAAGCCCAATCCAGCAAACTACTCTACATCAGGTCCCTCTTCATCTCGGTGCACTTCTTTCCTCACTTCATCCCGTCCAACTTACGTTCTATTATGTCCTATCCTGTTCCAGCCCTTTCCTCGCTTGCCCAACATTCTCCCCATATATTTATTTATTTATATAATGTATGCTAGAAGAAGATCCTTTCAAAACAAGTGTTAATTTCCCCTAATAAATTAATTCTTTCTTATGAGAAAAAGAGGGAATAAAAATGAGATGATACCTTTACCAAAGAAGAAAGCAAAGAGAAAATGTGAGGAGAATCGTACGATAAGTGTCATCACTCATGCAACAAAGGTATTACTAGGAGTGCTGAATAGGAGACTGAACAAAACCATGGAGGAAAACACAGAGGAAGAAGAGAATGGCCTCAGAAGAGGAATGGGCGCAAAAGATGCAATATGAGTAGTGCAGAACATTGGAGAGTGATGCCTGGAGAAAGTTAGAGGTTTGTGTGTGAGTTTTGTTGATTTGATGATGTCTTTTGACTGTGCGGGATGGAAAATTTATAATAATCCCAAAAGAGGAAGGTGTGAATTGAAGAGACAGAAGACTGATAAGAAATTTGTACTTAAATCAGGAGGTGTGTGTTAGAGTTGGTGAAAAGAGGACGGGTTGGTTCGATATTGGGAGGGGAGTGAGGCAGGGGTGCCATCTCTCCCCCACCCTTTTCAATACTTGTTAGGAAGACGTGGTCAGGACATGCTGGAGAGAAGATGCAGGATTGTCAGAGAAGGAGTGTGTGCATCAGGGATGCTGACAATAGGACCCTTTTTGTTGAGGAAGAAAAACACTTAACTTAATGACAAGATAATGGAATACGGCTTGATGATAAACAGGAGCAAGACCAAGGTGATGAATGTTGGTGGAAATGAGGAAATGGATATTGAGATGGAAGGAGAAAGGCTGGAATAGGTGAAGTGTTCAAATATCTAGGTACAGAGGTAAACGGAAGCTGGAGGAGTCAAAAGGAAATTAAAATAGGGATATTGTTGGCCAAGAAAGCTTTTAATAGGAAAAGAAAAGTATTATGTAGCAGAATGGATATAAGGCTGAGAGAGAGACTAGTCGAGTCAAGAGATGCTATATTGGCTGTGAAACATTAAAAACTGCATTAAAAAGGGACCAAAAAAGGATGGAGGCATTTGAGATGTGGGTGTAGAGAAGAATGGAGAGCATAGAGTGGACAGACCAGGTGACGAATGAAGAAGTATAAAGGAGATCTGGAGAAGAAACAATATTGCTGAAAAAATCAAAAAAAGGAAAAGAAAGTGACTTGGACACATGCTACGAAGGGACTGCATCTTGAAGGAGGTGCTAGAAGGAAGGGTGGAAGGGCCAAGCAAGAAAGGGTGGAGGGACAGGAGTCAAAATGACAGATGATGCGGAAGAGGGTGATGGGTATGAGGAAAGGAAGAGGAGGGTACAGGAAAGGCAAACATGGCAAAGAAGAGGCATCCATGCACCTGCCAGCCACAGTAGATGTCCTATGATGACGAGCTGCCAACCAGATCCCAAGCTACTCTGATGGACATTAATCAGAGTATGAATCCTAGCAACTACGAGACCAATGCATGTTTACATGTGAACAAGTAACCTTAGGGAGGAGAGCATAGACAGGGCATATGATCAATTAGAGGAAATAATGGCTGCTGTTCCTGGAAGGAAACATTTGGTAGTGATGGAGGATTGGAACTTGGTGGTAGGCCAAGGGGGAGATTGAAGTGAGGTAGGGGACTATGATTTAGGATAAGGAATGACTGTTTGAGGTGAGAAAGCAATAGATTTCTGTTAGAGAAATGGTTTAATCATTATGGACAAACATTTGGTTTAAACATGGCAACAGACGTAGGTATATTTTAAATCTACCACATTCTGAATATTAAAAACCAATACCTATTGCAGGTACATCTTAATGATTTATCACATTTTCTGGTGCTGAGAATTCCATTTTTTAATGAGAGAGAATATTTGACTATTGACTTCGTAAAAGTTGCTGTATTCTCTTGAAATAAAATGTGACATGTTTTTTGGCCATCTAGGCACCTAATCCACCCCAACTTCATCTTTCGTAGTTTCACGTTTAAGGTAGATTTTGGATGGACATAGACAGTTCATCGCCATACTCCTTAGCCTCAGCCAACAAGATGGCAACCTCACATCCAACACCACATGAAACTGGTCTTCAATTCCGCATACTTTCTACTTCCATTCATTTCATCCACCATACATATCCTTTTCCTCCCACTACCTGACCTGCCACATGTGCTTCCCTAAATGTATCACAGTCTTGCTATCACAGCAATATCTATGAAATGCAAATGACATACAAGAATGTTGCAGGGTAAATTACATACTTGCATGTTGTGATGCTACTGTGGAGTATTACCAACACGCTGCTCAGTTATTCAATTGTTATTTTCTTTAAAATTCAAATACGAGTACATTAAATATATTGTTATTATCGTACATTAAATTAAATCATGAATTTCTCTACGAGATTCCATATGAAATATAATCCAGTCTGATTTAGAAATCGTTTTACAAAGCATTTTAAATTGATGACCTATGTAAAAAGAAACCAAAAGCAATATGTTTTATCAATAACATTAGAAGCTATAATGTTATCATGATTTTCATTGGTAGCTTAACGTTTAAGATGGGTTTTGAATTGACAAAGTCTGAACATCACTAATACGTCTTGTCTAGCTAGACACAACATGACACTTCACACTAAAATAAACTTTTCTTCAATTCCGTATAGTTTCTACTTCCCTTCAATCCATAGCAACATGCTTAACCTTTTTCTTCCTCTTCATCTCACTTCACTAATCTTTTCTTCACCAAATCCCTACCTGTCATCAATTCTCTTCTTGTTATTGCTTCTTTTGCTAATCCAACTATTCTCGTAACATCCCCACTACTATGCCCCTTTTCCTCATAAATATTGTCCAAATACATTAATTGCTCCACCTCCTCTAGTTGATTCCTCCCCACTTTAATGTCTTACATAACTTCCCATTTTCTCAAAAATCTCATTAAATTAATTTTCAATTAAAATCTCATCTCAAACCTCTCTCATTGTTCCTGTAAACCACTTAATAATAACCGTAATCCCTTGGCTTGCCTGATTCACCATTGCCTGATAGCCTACGATCCTAACTGACTCAACCATTTCACAGTTCATTTTTATTCCCATCTCAAGCCCTACTCATTCTACCCTTAACATTTCCTCACCACATACGTAGAAAAGGATTTTTTCCGACAAGAGAAGAATAAAGAACAAAATCAGCTCTTCTGACCCCTTCATCTTTGTCCTTTCACTCAATATGTGCTCAGGCAGGTTTGACAACAGTGTGAGTCATGACACAAGCTAAGTAATTATGATTTTGAGGGAGGAAGGCGGTTGCAAAGGGAAAACTAATCAATCAGTTGACCAAGTTGTTACCCCTAGTAGGCAACAATCACGTCACCATTGAATCACCTTCTATGCCCCTTAATTCATCAAAAGAAATTTCCAGTACACCCAGTCTCTAACACCCTAAATATCAGTGCAAAGCTTACATAATGTGAGGACATAAAGTCAATAAAATAAACAGGCTTGGAATTGATAGCAAATAATCTGTTGAAAATTATCTAAATGTTATTCAAATGCAGCTATGGTGCATATGGCTATACAATAACATAAAAATTACTGAGGAATTTGCATAAATGGAGTGATTTACACTGAAGCTGCAAATAACCTCACCTCATGAAATATACTACAGTACATTAATACTACACATTTTTGAGAGATTGTATGGTAATTTAGTGTAGTGAAAATATTGTTATGATAAATCAAAATGAACCCACCTTTATTCAATTGCACTAACACAAAAATGTAGAGATGTAGAAAGATATATCATTAAAAGGTACCCTTGATCCTTAAAAAATGTTACCTCATCAAACACAAAATTGATGGATGCTTGAATCGATGACTGCATGCATACTCATACTATAATAGATATCCTTTGATTTAATCAATGAAATTTACCACATACTTGGCAATAATCTTCATTATTGGGGCACCTATTTCATGGCTTAAGAAATGCTTTGACTCCATCAATCATGATTTACAGACTGAAAATTGCCAAACACTAATGTTAAAGGTAACACTTTACTTTGGTTAATAATTTTCTTAATATGCAGACAACATGCTGCTCAATACACCTAATTTGGTTCTCAATTGTATTGTGGTCACCTGGGGTCAGTCACATTACTCAATGATGCTTTTCAAAACTGCAGAAATGAGCTGTAAGAACACTAACTCATGTGGGTGAATGTACTACAACCTTTTCTGAAAGAATAATGGCAATTCGGTTTGCTTCAAGCTTTATCATAATCATGAATTTGAAGAAAAATATCTTTCATTAGGAGAATATGCAGCAGAATGATATGATGACTGGTTAGTGTCTCACTATCTATTCTGTGCCTTCAAAGTGAATGTTTAGGCATAACTATAAACAAGATGCTTCAAAGTCATCTTGAAGCATTTTCAGTTAAGTTTTCTAGCTACAAATTGCTCCGAGCATATTAATGTGAGGCGATTTTCAAAGAAGATATTCAAGCATCGATTGCCACACAATCAGTTTTCATAGAACTTTTCAACTGGCTCATTCAGACAATTTCAACTATGAATATCATCATCAATCATGATTCATGATGAAAATGACTATTAGCTGATCATTTAATTTCACTGTTGAATTCTTAAAAGCAGAAAAAAAACTAATAGTCAAGGTCAATTGATGATAAAACAATTCAAGGTATGTCAATTAAGAAATAACTGCCTATAATGTAACCATCAAACACTGAAAGCTTAATGTTACTGAGCCTTAATCATGTGTGACTGAAACTAATGATATGTACAATACAGGACAAATCAGCTGTCATACAAGAAATCCACTCCACAGCATGGTTCACCTGTGTTTTCTCTCATTTTCCACTTTTTCACTCCAATAGAATCATAGTCTTAACGTTCATTTCTCTGCATTTTAATTATGGGCTAGGGGTGGAAGAGACAAGTTGAAGTAGCCTAACCCTTATAACTCTATAAAATAATGTCATAGGGGCACTCAATTAAGGTTGGAGCATAGCAAAGTTCTATGGAGGTCTTCATGTTGCTTAGTTGTCCTTCATTATGTGCTTGAGAAATTTTCGACGTTCACCATTACAAGTTTAAATTTTTAACAAAACGTAAGTAAAATGCCAGCCCATTATCTAATATTTATGCAATGAGATCAACTACGCACATGAGCATGATAAAATGATGCTCTATTAGGCTGTATTTGTCTTGTTGTGTCTCGGTAATAAGATATAAACTTTGGACTACCATTATATTAGCATGCAGAGCTCCTCCTCTATTCAGTTTATTTTATTAATAAAGTTTTAATCTTTCATCAGTAAATTCTTACCACACCAACTGTATTTTTTTGTTCTTTATATCATAATAGGTTAATTATTTCTTGCTAAAACTACATCAAGTTAAGGCAACTTATTACTCACATTTTCAATTCTTGTTCCCAGGTTAAACTGTTTTCGCTGATGAATCCTAAAAATAAACAAATTTATTTTCATCATATCATTCACATACAATTCCCAATTCACAATAAGTACCAATCCATATACTATATGATAATAGGTATTATGGTTTACCATTACATACATAAAATTATTTGAAATATCAGGTGCATGGAAAAGGATTGTTTATCTGACATTTTTATTAGTATTTCAGAAACTTAGTGTTTCTGAAAAATTTGTAACTTTACTGCCACATAAGACATTCTACATGAATATTTTGATTTGATTATTTTAATTTTTATGCATTTGCTTCCAATAAAAGTTCTTCATCTGTGCAGTTTCTAGGTAAAAGATATGTGCCATGGTAATTCCATGACCATATGTATTTGAATAATGGATGGTAAATTAGTCCTTTATTCAAAGGTCATAAAGTCAATAAAAAGAGTGTCAGAAACCCATTCACTGTTATCGTAGTATATAATATCGAATCAGCCCACAGTGTGGTGTTCCGAAGGGTGCTGCGTGATTGGCTTACCTCCAATCCTCTATACTCAATAGAGGAGTATTATGAGCTTGATTTTACGAGCCTAAAATTATAAGGTTTAGTGTATATGTGGTGTGGCTAGTGTCAGTTAAGGTGTAGTGTTTAGTGTCATATCTATGCATATGTTTTTTATTTGATTGTATATTGTGCTCTGTAGTGTGTTATTATGTTCCTGCAAAAATGACGACATCCACCATATGTAAATATGATTAAGATGAATAAAGTTTATTATTATTATGTTCCAGTTTTCATTCAAATGTCACTATTTTTTCCGTAGATGGAGAAGTCTGGCTTCCTCTGCTTAGTGATTGCCATTCAATTGGCTTCATTTGTTTGTGGGGACAGTGCTGAAAGTCGGCACTTTTCATCAGAGCCCTACTTTGAAGCAGAATCGGACGTCAGAGAGGACCATGTTAGATTTCCTGAGGATCAAAACATTTTACCAGAGGATTTGGATGCTGCAGTAAGTTTCCAATGCAACCAAGGCATGCCTGTTATAAGGGGTATATTTGAAACATCAACAAAATCATATACTTAGTCCTCAAGGCTTTATAACCTAGTGGATAAATACACATACACCCACATTTTAATTTTGAAGGGTCAAGTTGACTAAAAAATAGTCAACCAAGTTGAAGTTGGCTAAGGAATTAATTTTTTTCAGTCTTTAAAATTAAAATGGGTGGTACTTTAATTATCCATGGCACCCAGTCAACAATTGCTGTATGGTCAATTTCAAAGATTTTCATAGAAAAGAAAAGGGAATGATACACCACCTTTATCACCAATTTTAAGGTTTGGAGTCAGCCTAAATTTTCAAAAATTAAAGCCAAGCAGGTTTTGTCTTATCATTTAGCCTTTTGATTCAAAATGAAAAATATCAATAGACTACTGTGTCAATCTTTCTCAAAACAGAGATACAGTTCCATACTTTTAAAGATATTATATTGCTAACAGTGTAGCTCCAAATACAACAAAGAACAAGATCCAGGTATAAGAGAATTAAGTGATTCTTTTTTAAAAATAACTCAAGTTTTAGGTTTGACATTGGCATTTGAAAAATTAAGTTTTCAACTTCAATAGAATAAACATATAGGTAATAGTATCATTAGCAAATAAAACATGTAGTGTGTGATACAGTGACCGGTTGACATGAAGTAATATGGCCTGAGTTCAAGGGAGCATAATATGTTAACTCTCGTCACTGGTCTACTCAAATTAATGCACAAACATGTGATGTCACGCAAAGTCTGAGATGAGATATCATTGTTGCGTAAAACACGAGTGACAGATAGCAGCAAAGTTAAGGATCACTAACAATAGGCATCTCAAATGCTATCTCAGACGACTTGGCTGTTACACCAATGAGAACCTCAATTGCCTCCACAATTATGTTCAAAGCTGTCTCAACGATAGGCATCTCCCCAAACTGAACACTTTAAAAAATGTTAATTACAGATTCCTTACTGAGCAATATTTGGTGGTCATTCTTTAAAGTAAACAAAGCTACCAGTACCTAATTCATTGATGTCATGGCATAATTCTTTAAATAATTCCAAAATGTTTAAGAGCCTCAAGCCTCACCAGGTAACATAATTCTTTCACTGGATTTATCATTTATGATTTGATTTATGTCACTCTATGAGTACTGGTCAAGTGAGATCTATGGTTAAATCATGTCATTTAAGATGCATAATCTTAAGATACATTTGCCTTGTGCACACTAATTTGGCATTTGGCTCTACCTTATTGTTCGTTGGTTGGTGATCAGATTTTCAAATTCTGACATAAGGTACTAATTTATTGATCTTTATGGCCATGCAACTGCAACTTACTTTAATATCATGGACAATCTCTGGCGAAAGGAGAATGACAATTATTTCATGAAATTTTAGGATGAAACCATTTATACCAGAACATCTTGTTCCTTTAAAGACCTAAGTAATTCAGTGTAATGGGATGCCTAAAAGCCTTAACTGTCTTGGCCCGAAATCAAGGCTTGTGTCCTAGTCAAGGTGAATGATTTCTTCGGTGGAAAATTCGAGCGTTTGTTTTGTACCTTATTATACTGTACTCTAAGAGTGTACATGTAATGATGGAGTACCTATGATATGAGCTGTGGTTTAAGGAAAAAAATTGATATCTTATTATTCTAATATCTTCTCCTTGTTTAAAAATATATTAATTTAAAATATCTGTTTTAACTTTGAACATGATTGATTTTTATACATGCCACTTTGAATTTTGCCACATCATTCTTTGAACTACTAATTAAAAGGCATTTATGTGAAGTCTGGCCATGAAATGTCACCTAATGAAACATATTTATGTAAGTGCTATTCATTTACCTTAAGTAAGGAAGGGTGTTAGCAATGAAGTGGCATTTAGCACCAAGTATGACCCCCTTTCAAAGGAGTTGTCTCAGCATCCACTTCATGCTTTATTAACAGATATTGAGAATTTTGATTTAAACATTTAATGAGATATTGCTAAGTACGTTATTTCATCAATAACTGATGAGCTTAGTAAAAGGAACTATCAAAATGAAAACGAACTGGGTAAATATCCGCAATTTTATTGGCAGAACAGCATAATATATTTTACCACACTGTTGTAAACAAATGTGCATTAAAACATCAAATAACAATGTTCAATAAAACTATGGAAAATTACTAAGTTCGATTCATTATTGATATGAAAAACTTCTATCAAGTCATGACTGACTGTTAATATTAAAAACAGTTTACTTAATATAAGAGACTGTTTTAGCCGTTACTTTGTGGAATTTTTCCATCGTAAAGAAAGAAAGAAAACACGGCAATTCCACATTTACATGTAAATGTGGAATTGCCGTGTTTTCTTTCTTTCTTTACAGTTTACTTAAGTTTTAATTCCTTTCATCTTTATTCCTTTCATCTTTATTCCTTTCATCAGGCAAGTGCAGACCAGATACAGGGGCTCAAGTTTTATGCTGTTCAACATGGCAACATGCCATTAATAATTTACCCATTGTCAAATGCTGAGCTAACTTCATCAGCAGATGACAACCAGCACAGTCTAGAATCAATGAGCCAAACACAGACAGTCCAACCGGATGCCACGGATCAAAGCCAATATGATGAGAGCTTGAAAAATGTAGCCCAAGGCTTCATATTTCCTTCAAGTCCGTCAACTTCACATGAAGAAATATTTAAGCAGCTTTTAGCAGCTGGCTCTCAAGGACCAGCACCTGAGCCTTACGTCATTCCCACGGCCCAACCAGATAAGAAATCTCAACCTGAAGCCATTATAGCAATACCCCAACTAACACATGCTTACATACTGGAGCAGCCACAATTGCCAGTAATGGCCATTATTAATTCAAATCAGCAAGGAAACGAGCCAATTCACATCTCCCAACAGGCCTTCAATGAGGAAGGAGGACACCAACGAGAGGTGAACTCGCACCATTCATCAGACATGAACGCCGTTCAAGTTGAATCTCAATATCTGCAGAGTAAGCCAAGCAATTATCACACAGGAGAAGCCAACCTATTCAACAGCGAGCTCAATGGGGTGTCACAAAGAGACCAAGAGGTGCATCTGACCTCGCCCTTCAGGGAAGAACCAAGCAAGATCCCTCTGCACCCTCCACCCATGATCAAGGCATCAACTTACGGCCCACCCCAAACAGTCCCCACACCCTTCTCCACCAGCCAACCCAAACGCAACCACCCACCCAACCACAGGCCATCGGGCCCCCCTCGTCCCCCCCAGCAGTACCAGAATGCCAAAGGTAGCAGCCTGCATTCCAAGGGTCCACCAAAGAACCGACCACCTCACAACCTCTATCGACTCCATTCAGGACCTCATAGCCACCATGGACACCAACACCACCATCATCAATATCACCAAGGAAACCCACACCACCGCTATAGAGAAACAAATCACCACCCACGTCCACCTCCAAATCACCGTCCTTACGATATCCACGAAACCAAGAGTGTAGGCCCGCCACACCACAGCAGACCTCCTACGACGCACCACACAAACAGCCACAAGCACCCGTACAATTTCCACCACCACCATGCTCTTCAGAAGCCCATCGGCGGGCATAGTGGACCTCCACAACGTCCCGGTAGCAATTCAAGACCCCCAAACCAACACCCAGAACCACACAGCAAGCCTCCCTACAGAACCAACTCACAAAAGGGTGCTCGCCCATATGGACCTCCCAAGACACCCTCTTATGGCCCACCACCCTCCTCAAACACCATCGGCAGCAGCCACCCAGGCATCACCAAGGCAATCTTCCACTCCACTCACTCCCCAGATCTAACTGTGAATCAGAATTCTGGCCCCATTGCAGATCTTCATGGGTACACGCCTGGGAGATATGAATACGAGAACGAACCCATTTCTACAACCCACTCATCAATATCATCGTATAATACAGCCAGCCATGAGAGTCGCCGACCACCTGATGCCTCCCCTAGTGAAAGCATATCAGAACCATACGTAACCAGTCCGCCAAGACCAACATATCCAGATGAGGAAGATGAAGAGGCAAGTCCAACGGTCGAAGTTTATAGTCCATTGAATGACAATTTCTATGGTGCAGATTCATATCAGAGGATAAAGCAGGCATTCAAGCCACCAGTCATAGTTTACAAAGGTGTGAGACCTCCTGTTAGGGTGTACCAAAAACCAGAAACAGGTCCACCATATCACCATTTGCCAATGTCACATCTGATTCGTGGAACTAATTCCAATCAACTAACATCTCATTCATATTTACCAGCCATTGAATCCACTTGGGCAAACCATAACACAGCCTCAACCCCTTACTATCACCAGCAGAGGGTCAGGGGCAGTTACTCCGTGGCCTCGCCATCGGCATCATCCAAGACATCAGATTCTCCAGTGCAAAATGTGGCAGAGGAAATCCACCTAACAACAAAGGCACCATTCCAGTACAGCCCAAGTTCACCATCCTCCGGTAGTTCACCACCTACAGATTCTCTCAGTTCATCCTCAGATGATTCCTCATCTTGGACACCAATCAATGCACCAGCAGGTGCTGTTCCTGCCAGAGCTTATCACATCCCAGCACCTGACCTTTCCCGTGGAGACAACCAACCTATCAATCACCACAGCTCTTACTATGGTTCAGCTAACTCACGAGCTGATGATGAAGATCTAGTACTAACCGAACAAAATAGCAGCGGCAACCCTTCCTTGGTAGGATCTCCTTATTCATCTAGCAGTCCACTTTCTGGGACAGGAAGTAGCCAACTACGGAGGGAGAACAATTCGGAAGAAGTTGTTTCAGCTGTTGTTTTAGTGAAGCATAGGTAATTTCTGTTCTATGCTTTTGTTGAACAGACAATTTAGTGACTGAAGGACAGAGAAGACAGTTTGATGTTCACAACATTTGGATCATCTTGATCCTACCTTTTCAAGGAGGAGAGTGATGAAGTTAAAGCTAAGTGTACAAAGTTCTATTTTATAGAAATAAGAAAGTCAAACTCCTGATATGCTTTATTTAAATTAAGGCAGAGAGAATATTTTTCTACATGACTGTGCAATTTCTGCTGTCTCATTGTATGGAACCTGGTATGTAATTTGTAAATAAAATCCTACCTTAATCATGATGAAAATTGTTTCCCTCCCTTGTGTTATAATTATTGGAGTGCTGAGACACCAGAGCAATGACCATAAGCTAATAATTGAGCTCAGAGGGAAATAGTGGAATATGAAAATCAGTGAATCATGAAGCCACACCAAAGTGAGTGAAAAATTGTTCAAATCATTTTCTTTACTTTGACAATTGATATCTAACTTTTTATATGTAGGAATATATATTATATGCATCATAAGTTTCAATATGTGAGCTAGGTCACACATCCAAATGTGCCAAAGAGTGAAAAACAAACATGGATCAGGGAGAGCTAGAGAACCATGATGGTGTCGCCATGTAATATTGATGGGCAAAGGGCTTTTGGCACTAACATCACAATCTGAAAAACCTGAATAGTTCAGACTCTGCCATGGATCAGAAGATACAGAACTGGTACACTCATACACACGGGTACAGCGTGTTAAATTAAGAATCAAAAACTCTAGTCATATTGCATGAAATAAGCATTACAAAATCAGTCCAAAAAACCTAGACATCAAGAAACATTCTTGCAGCTATAATGACACAATTATCCCATCTTTTTCAAATTTTTGATAACTGTTAAACTGTGTTAAGGGATTAATAGTATCCATCACCTTCCTCAATTTCAATTAAATTTTGTAATTCTTTTTTCAAGTCTCGGGATTGTTGAGCACATAATCATCTTTATAGCTTACAACCTTGATATGGTGGAAGGGCTTGTGCATTATGTAGAACCTTGCAGCTGTGCTGGCAGGAGTAATTATATTTGCTCCTGGTAGGGTTACACATGCCAAATAGGTCTTCTCACGAAATCTTTGAACAGTGAAGGAGACAACAGCAATAGAGAAAACACCAAAGAGGACCAAACTAGTTAGAATAGGGACTTGGGACAAGATTGAAGACAGGAAAATTAGAAAATATAAATTAAGAGGTGGAGAGAAGAAACATACATGTTTTAGGGTTGTGCAAGCGAAATGAAAGGGAAGTAGGGATTGCTGGAGTTATAGATTAATACTCAGTGGAGGGGAAGAGACCCAGGGAGGGTGGCAATAATATTGAATAAAAAGGTAGGAAGAACAATAGCCATCATAGAGCAGACAACTGACAAAATATTACTAACAGTAGAAAATGCTTAACTAATAAGCTTGGTCATCGTTCAGGTCTAACCCATCAATCAATAAGTCCCGGGAATTATTGAACGATGGGTTACATACCACCAAGAAATCATAGGGAAGAAGAAGTTGGGTGGGTGTACAATCAAATAGAGTGCATAATTGGGGGTGTTCCTGCAAGGAAATATTTGATAGAGATGGGGATTGGAAAATGATTGATTGACTAAGGGGTGCTGGACAGTGATAGAGGGGAGAACATTAGGCAGGTAAAGAAGAGTTAGAAGAAGGAGAGGCATGTTGGATAGAATGAAGGGAGAATGGAAGAATGTGGCATTGCAGAGGGACTTATTGTTGGTCTGGATGTCAAGTTAAGCCTTATTAAAAGAGACATGGGAAATTTATAATTGAATTGTTTTATAGTCTGTGTCCATCTAAATCCTGCCTTAACTGGTAGAATACCTAAATAATAGCAATATAGTCTAACTGAGATCTTAATTCCATTGCATTCCACATATACACGTATGTATATTGTTGTGTTTAAATCAAGAGTCAGTACGATTAAACTCTGTTTCCTTCAGAACACTATTGTTTTCTCTCCACAGTCATTCCTTATCCCTAAACTGAAGTAGCCCACCTCACTCTCATCTATTCCTTTACCCACCACCCCATTCAGTCCCGCATAACTATCAAATATTTCCTCCAAGGAAAAACGGTGATTATTTCCTCGGAGTGACCATATACCCTATTTTTACTCCCTACAATTACTAGTTGGATGAAGACCTGAATGTAGACCAAGTTTGTAGGTTCAACTCTTACATCTACAAGTATCAATAATATTCAATCACTCATCTGCTCTATGTTCACAACACTTCTTCCTACTTTTTGTTCAATACTTTTGCCAGCCCTTGCTGGCTTGCTCTCTTCGCCTCCACTACATCTTCCTCTGTAATTATCACTCCAATAATCCTCATTATTCTGCTATTCCCACCTTGCAAAGCCTGAAATAAAGCTTTCTTTACAAGTATTTCTTCTCTCTATCTCTCACATTTTATAATGTACTCGTCCTCAGCTTTCTCCTAACATTCACAGTCTGGGGTATGGTGGTTGTCCTAACATCCACATTCTAACCATCCCGTGCAACTGCTGTCAATTTCAAAGTTTTCCCCTTCGATGAGCAATAGAAATAGTTCTCATAGTTCCACCTAACAAATCAACTGAAAAATAAATTCAAAAAGTTTGAAAACAGAACTGACCTCATTATGTTAAGAAAAGGTAATGGTTACACAATTGAACAGATGGCATTTTAAGTAGATAGCTGTAAAATTATTTTTTTAATTGAGGTTTATATGTAAAAGACAAAATGTAATTGTAACCATCACTTGCATGGCTCTTATTGGACTATTTCCCATCATTGTACGTAGGAGAAATTAGTTTTGGATGATGTGACTTTATTATAGAATCCCATTTACAAGGGTAATCGCAAAAGTAAGGTCTCCAAGTTTTTAGAAATAGAAAAATAGGTAACAATACACACAGCAATTCCACAATTTATATTTATTGACAACCATGGTTTCACCGCTGTGTGAAATCAACAGGGGAAGACACAATGTAAGGCAAGGTATATACACACTTCAGGAAGAAGTGGCAGGCAGAGGAGCGAGAGGCGGCGGGTTTGAAGGAGTCATGCGTTCGGTAGATTATGGAGAGCGGGGGGAGGGGCAGCCTAAGGAACCTTGGGCGCACAGTATGGTGTAGAGAGAAGGGTGGGATAGAGGAAGACATCGAAGGAGAGAGCGGGAAGGGTACAATAAATAATTAACCGGGGGGAGGTGATCCCCTTAGAGTTTGCGCGGGATCATTTCTCTTATTTTTCGAGCGCAGCTAATCTTAAACCTTTTTTCCTTATAATTCTATATAATACATACCTTGCCATATGTTGTATATTCATCTGATAATGCCACACAGTTGTGAGACCATGGTCGCCAATAAATATTAATTGTGGAATTGCCGTTTCCGTAATCTATGCAATGGAGAAATACCACCGAGTAACGGCTAAAACAGTATCATATTTCAAACTCTTGTTTATTATTCCCATTACTTTATTTTACAATTTATAGGAATGTAATATGAACACTCTCCATAAATTTCATTCGTGTCTCCATTTACGAAATTCACCGACCTTTTTATTTGGAAGTAAACAATGATGTTTAATGGAGTTTACTGACGGTCATGAAGTTTACTGATGGCTTCCATCCCAGCAACTTTAACGCATGACGTGAAAGTTTCCACCACTTTGGAACACTCGAGGGGCTTATCAGGATTACTTTTATAGCAAGAAGTAATTTTATCCGTCAACTTTTTGCACAATTCGGTGTCCATAAGTGGAGCATATTGGCGAATGCTATCCAGTTTAGTATTTTTCATCATATCAAAATAATCTTGGTCAATTTTTTTATGAGATTCAGTTAAACAGTCCATTCTGTTCTTCCAATAAACATCTTCTTCGTTGACTTCGGTATTATCATCAGTTTTCTGGCCAGTAGCAAAATCGTTGATCCGTTTTAGCACACTGTCCGAGAGTGACACGGAATCCGAACACTTCATTTTTTCACTTCCTGAGGCCGAGTTATAAATGGTTAAACTCCTTGTGCGGGATTTTCTGAACTCTTCTGAATTCATTATGTGAGACTTAAGTAACTTCGAATTTTGAATCGAGGGACGTTCGGATTAAATTTTAATGAAGTTGTTCCTAACAAAATATGCCCACTAGAACATAAAGGTATTGTTTACACTTTTCGTCAATAACATTGTTCAAACCGTTCATAAGGAGATAACAATAGCGTTGCAAACAAATGCAACATCACCAATAACACCAGTTCGACGGTGAAAATTCCGTATATCATGACGACCTAATTAGGTCAACGGCATGCAGGACGTCAGTGTCAAAACGAATTCGAAAAAGCAACTTGAAATCAAATATGTCTTAAAACTATGACAACGTTAATAACACGGATTTCATGAACTCCAGCATGCCTTTACGAAGGTTTAAAAACATCTTTATGACGACTTATTGGGGATCATAAATCAATCTTAAAAGGTTGAAAAAATATATTCTAGAAGAGCAGAAAAGGCGATGGTAGGACGTCACTTTGATATCCTACAAAATAGAAGAGTGAATTTGCTGAAAAGTACCTTCGTCGCATTTGAATCAAATTTAAATTTTACCACAGTATTGTAATAGCTATTGTGTTCTTTCATGTATTTCATCAACTTTGAACTCATTTCGAGGATCCTATTGGATAGTTTCTCCCCATTTGAAGACTTAAAATTGACGATTACATCAATCTGAATACTTCAGTAAACGGCAATAGTTTCAAATTGATTTTAAGTGGGTAAGGTATGGTGGGGGAGGAGCGCTTTACAATGACACACACTATACAGAAATACACATCTACAGCCTCAAGTCAAGTTTACAACACAAATATACAGCATCATATACCAAGTTTTCGACTATGAAAACATACTTGTAAGAGCATTTTTTTGTTTCTAAAACAAATATAAGACAAAATCAAAGAAGCTCATCTTATTCAAAAATTCAATGAAGACCATTTTTTTAAGACTATGGAACAAAATAGTGCAGTAAGGTTTAATGGAATTGCTCATAGTCCTTGGGGAAAGCCCGTTATCAGAATTTGAGCAAATGATTGCTGCCAGAAATGTGCAAGTGTATTTAGTTGATCTTGTTTCTATAAATATAGAGTTCTATATATTTATGATTGATCATACACATTACTTCTCTGGTAAAATTAAATAATTCATCACTTTTTTAGGGATGTATTACTTTTGAGTTCAAATAAAAATGGACCAAATTGGAGAGTGGCCATATTTTGGCTTCCATAAACCAAACTTTGACCAACAACCGATTAAAACCACAATGATGTCTTCAACATGCCAGGGAATAACTTCGAACTGCCTTCTTAAGCTATTACCTTTAAAGGCAATTATTACCTCTTGGCCTTTAAAGTGTACAGGTTATGTGCCAGTAAAATGGAAATTTTAATAACCCTGTCAGTTTTAATAGCACAAGAACTTATTTATCATGAGTATCTACCTCTGTCCGTCTGGTGCTTTGTAAATGCGGAATCCCACTATGGGCATCTATCATAAAATCTACGGCAAAAATTCTTTCCGGTATCTCTAGAATATGTTAATCTTCTACCCAAGTTTTAACACAATTATAATTTACTGTTTCAAGAAACTTCACAAACATTGTCCTGCACACTAAGAGATTGCTGTTTCAATATATGCGAAAACATGCAAATTTTATGCCTGCTCTTTCATAGACTTAAATGCTGAGGAATAATTTATTCATGAGTAAATATTCAAGCTAATTTATCAACAACCATACTAATATAATAGTGTTTTTATTTATACTACTATTAGTATAAATATAATTAGTATAAAATAATAATATATAATAGGCATATCAGAGCATAACATCAGAAATATTATGAGAGAAATATTCATCCACTGAATATGTATAAAGCCTTAGATGATGGCCATGAGTACACCACTGATTTGAATTTGGAAAACCTAGCTACTCTTGCAGCTCCCAGTGAATAATTACATATTATAATTCTCACCATGAAATCACATCCTAATGCAACATTTTACTTGTCTGCATAACTCTTCAGTCGTTATAAAGTTCATTGATTTCATCTTCTCTTTTATTGTTTCATCTTTTACACTTACATCGTTCATCTATTTCATTGTTTCTCTGCTGATAGTTCAATGTTTGAACCATATCTACACAATGGGGTCATCCTATTGCATATAACTAACTGAAACGTTATCATTGTCATCACAGAGAGTAGACTAAAAGAATTGCAAGTAGCCAATTGGGAAGGATTTTTTTTCAGGGAAGAAATATCAGAAAAAACCCACCTTAAATATTACATCAAGACAATTCATATTTTATAATTAATATTTATTGGAAAGGACAAGGAAGGCATAAATAATGGATGAGATGCTTAGAAAGATTGTGAGAGAAGGAACTGTAAGAATGTAAACTCTGAGATAGACAAAATGAAGTACAAAGAGCTAAACAATAAATTGAGACAGGCCACAAATAAAGCAAAAGAAGAATGGTGGAAGATGCAGTGCAAGGATATGGAAAGTTTGCAGAAGACGGGTGAAATTGGTGCACTATACAGCAAGGTTAAATCACTATCAGGACGTAAGAAGGGAAGATCTGTGCTAATAATTAGAGATAAGTGGGGTAAGATAATAATTGACACAGAAAAGATCCAAGAGAGATGGAAGGAATACATAGAAGCACTGTATGGTAAAGAACTTAGGCCAACAAGGTTAGACATAGAAAAGGAACATGACGTAGAAGAAGATAGCTTAGGTCCAGGCATACTCGACGATGAAATAGAAAGGGCATTAAAGGAGATGAAAGCAAATAAGTCTGTGGGGGTGGACAACATTCCAGTGGAACTATTGAAAGGTTTAGGGAAATGTGGGAGGAAGACTCAATATGGACTGATTTGTAGTATCTATGAGGAAGGAATCTGGCCGCAAGACTTTGTGAAGTCAGTGCTAGTTCCTATTCCGAAAAAGGTAAAGGATACATCATGTGAGGATTACAGAACAATAAGTTTGATATCCCACGTAGCTAAAGTTATTCTCAGGATCATCAACAAAAGGATAGAAAGTAAGGCAAATGATCACTTAGGGGATGATCAGTTTGATTTTAGCATGGGAAGAGGTATGCATGATGCCATTGCAGTAATGAGATCACTAATTAAGAGAAATATAGAATACAATCAGGACATATTTGCCTGCTTTGTAGATTTCGAAAAAGCATTTGATAGAGTGAATTGGGAAAAAATAATGCATGTATTGCAGAAAATAGGAATGGATTGGAGGGACAGGAGATTGATCCGCAACCTATACCTGTCTCAGACTGCTCAGGTGCGAGTGGGGAACGGAGAGTCCGGATGGGCAGTGTTAGGAAGAGGGGTAAGGCAGGGTTGCCCATTGTCACCGGTGCTGTTCGACGTATATGTGGAGGAAATGATTAAAGAGGCATGGGAAGAACTGGAGGTAGGAATGAAAGTCGGAGGGGAATTGGTAAAATCGGTTAGGTTTGCTGGTGACCAAGCATTAGGTTTTCTTAGGAGTCACAAAATGTTTATTTGATAGTTATGTCCATCCGAAAACCTACCTTAACCGGTAATTACCTAATAAAAATGCCTTCCATGGAGAGATCCAGAGGGTAATCAATTTCTTGCTTTCGAGTCTTCCTACAATGTGAGAAATTGAGCCGACCAAGACAGAACCAAATCACAGTTATCAACCAAAAGATTGATATGATAGGTGAAGATAGAGCTTGCCCTGTACTTCAACGTAAGGGTAAAATTCACACATCAGGGAAAGGTGAAGCAGCTTATTGCCAATTGGCCTCTTTCCAGGCAGATATGATATTTGAAAAGCCGTTTGGGAGAATGTTAACCAAATGAGGAAAGGGCAGAAACAGGATAGGGATGTCGGATGGGATGAAGGGAGGAAGGAGGTGCACGGAGATGAGGAGGGAACTGATGTAGAGTAGGTTGCTGGATTGTGTTTTGTTTGGAGTCACAAAATATTTATTTCATAGTTGTATCCATCCAAAACCTACCTTAACCAGTAGATCACGTAATAATACATATATTCTAGGATAGGAAAACCTAGAAGAGGACTGTAATAGTTAGGATAATAACTTGAAATATTAGACAATGATGAGGTCAGGGGAATTAGGAAACGAATAGATTAATGAAGAAAGAGCTAAACATAGATAGCATTGTCTAAGATGAGATAGAGAGAGAGTGGGCATTACTGGGGTGATAGATATGGAATTATTCATGATGGGAGGAGGAGAGGCAACGTGAAGTATCCATATAATTGAATGAGAAACAAGAAGGGTAGTGAATATAAAGTCTTCTGGTAAGGAAAGAGTATAAAACATGCGGGGCCCACCAAATGTCACATTGTGGGTGGGAAATGCGTTGGTATGCACACTACACTCAGCATAGCATTAGAGAGTATAGTATCATTTGAATCAACTTCTTCATTTGCATTACCTCCTCTACCCTCATGTCCTCCAAATGGAGGGTGCTGTGAGGGATCCCTTTCTAGCTTAACAAGCGGTCCTGTTAAACACGTTTATGATTAATAAATATTATTAAAGATTACCCACCAGCATTGAGAGTAGCCATATATCGGAAGCAGCATCCCACTCAAAACTTAGATTCAAATTATGAGCTGTACTGCTAAACAGTTGAAGGAGTAGTGAAGGACATCATGCAAAAATATCCCTCTGGAAATCAGGCTCTGAAAAATGATGATTCAAGTATTATTTTGAGTTAAAAGCTTTGGATTGGTCATTTTCCATTCACATGAGATTTACTTAATTTATTTCGATGCTCCCATGGGTTCAAAAAAAAAGTCGGAAGCACAAACTCCAATGAGACTGCTAATATAATGACTTGTTCCAGAATGATTAAATGTTCCTCGAAGATGTCATAGGCAGCTACCTGAATTAAACAAACCAAAGTGCAAAATTTAAACTTTTTTATATGGGCTTTTACATATTATATTTACCTGACTTTTGCAAAACTATAAGTTTATCTAAAAGACTTTTCTCCTAAAAAGTTAATATTTCGTAGCTTTCTTCTATAAAGGTCAGAACTTGATTCTAAGTTGGTGAAATACAGAAATCAGCCATTTTCAAAATCTAGAATATGCTGTGTGAACCAACATTATTATTTTGAAACATTAGTGCATTAGCACTTTAATATTATTCACAGGAAATATAATTGAATGCTATTATTTTCAACTCCGTCACTGAAATAAGGTTTTCAAAAGTTGAAAAATAAATCACTGAAAAGTGCTACCAGAGGTGCTTTTTCAATGATGTCTTTGCTAGCCAATTACAATAATTACACCGCAGGTAATAACTTTGTAGAAGCTAAAATTTTCTAATTAATAAGGAAAAATATGTTGGTATGCATTGTTAATTAAATTTTCTCCAGGAAAAATTACTACTTTAGAAACATTTTTTATTGGCGCTCAAGGTCTCACGACATCTTAGTTTTACCTCAATGTGCATAGTTTTGCGGAGGACGAGGAAATTAATCATTTCAATAATTTTTGCCCCATACTTAAGACACAATAGTTTTGCATGCCAATATCGGCATAATTTTTATGGACGCATGCCTGCGATCTTTTTCCGGTGTATTTTTGCATTATTTAGTGATACAAAATTTTATAGAATGATGATTAACTCTCCAAACTAATTACTTAAAAGAATGCCCACTCGCTCTTTGCCCTCCTGGTACATTCAGTCGATCTTGTATAACTAGACCCTGTGGTAGGTTATCCCGGGAAAACTGGAAGAAATAGCCATCCGGGAACACGATAAAGAAAAAGAAGGAATAGCATTTGACAGAGGATGCCACCAAATCTTACCTTGTGGGTGGGAAACAAATCGATGTGCGAAATTCATGCGAATTAAGTACGAGAGAGTACCATTTGGACTCCTCATTTGCATTTAGAGATTACACATTAACGTTGAGATTAACCACATATCGAATGCAACATCCCGCTAAAAATTCAGTTTCAAATGGTGAATTGTACCGCCAAACAGTTGAAGGTGAACCAAAGGACTTCGTACAAGGGCATTATTTTATAAATTAGGCTATGAGAAAGTAATAATTCAGCAATTATTTTTATTTTAAATTTTGCATTAGTTGCACACTGTTCGCATGGGAAAAATTTCATTCAGAGAATAAGAAAATGTGGCGACATCTATGTAGGTTTATTATCATAATGCTATGTATTTGTTTTTGAGAGTTCAGAGTTGCCGCCTTAATGGGAAGAGTTTTGAAAGCACTGAAGCCAAAATTTCAATTTAGTCATTGATGATGTCTGGTGTACAACAGAAGACGAACAATGAAATAACTCTTCAAGGATCTGCAGAAATAGTAGCGGAGTATTTGTGTGAGTACCATTTTTTATTGTTGAGTAGAATTTTGAAAATAAACCATATGACCGGCGTAACCTCACGTGGAAATAGTTAACGTATTTCAAGTGAAATGTCTCAATAGATGAGGGATCAAAAATGCATGCTGTTCTTGAGTGAAGAGTTGTATGGCATCTACTATTGAATTTAAGTGAACAATTTTAAGGTCCAAATACACACATTTTGTATGCATTTGTATTTTCTAAAAGATAACTATTGCAGTTGCTAACAAATTATATCTATTGATATTTTTAGATTATGGAATTAATAGTATACTTTTTCAACGAGGGATATACCCTTCTGAGACTTTTAACCATGCTGTTAAATATGGTCTCACCATACTGACAACATCAGATGAAAAAATAAAGACGTTTCTCGAGGCCGTACTTGGTCAAATAAAAGGTGATTATTTTAATTGTTAATAGCAATGAATTCACTTGAGAAACTGATGTGCTGTGATGCATGTAACATAGGAGCCATCATAGGCCTCGGAGCAATTATACGTTGGAACCCGTTGTAAAATTGTACCAGTAAATACATGTACGTAAAGAAAATATTTATTGATTTAATTTGATGCTTGGAAAAAGTCTGTCCGTGGTCAAATTGTCTAATAGTTTTTGTCCTAATGACTAAATTTTCACGAGCGTCAGTTTTGGTCATTAATCTTATGGTCTTCAGTTTTCAATTTTGTTCCTCAAAATTAATATAGTCATGTAATTACAGACTATTTGCTTTTGAGCCAATTGTTTCGAGTATGGTCTCAGATTAAAGCTAATGTTTTGTGTAAGCTCTAGACTAGAACATAAGTAATGCAAGAGTGGTTCGCCGTAGTTATTGATAATATTGTTACATTTAGTATGATAATTATAGCTTGTTATTTGAGAAAAGTGTGAGTTTTTATGAAATACATTTTAATTCATGCATGAAGTCTAACACACTGGGAGCATTGATAAACAGCACAAGTGCCTTTGATATTATGGTTTTAAATCGTATGCACATTTCATTAACCGGAAAACGTGACTTATAAAGACATAAATATTTGCATGAGCATTTAAAGTATTTATGATAAAAAAAATGCGATGATAAAGCTCACACAAGAAATAAAATTACGCTATAACAGTAACGTTTGAAAAATAAATTCATCTGTCCAGTCAAACTCCACTTGTGACTAAGTATATTATAAGATAATGGGAGTCAAAAGGTCATATAACATTGTTAATTTATATGACTTCCCGTGGAATGACCCTTCTTTTAATTGGTCTGTTCCTTATTTTCGCAGAATGGTTGGTCCAAAAGAAAATAAATAAGATAACACTGGTGATTAGTAATGTTAATACAAAGGAGAAGTTGGAAGGATGGAACTTTTGTGTAAACTATGATGGAACAGGTGGCACTGATGGGTATACCAATTTTGGAATTTACTCCATAGAATTTAATAGAATTTTTTCTGTTTGAATTTTGATTACTGATGAGCTAATTATGAATTTCAGTGCACCAGAAGTAGGAAACAAATCATTAAAGGATATTCAAAAGGAGATACAGGATGTCATTCGGCAAATTACAGCCTCGGTTACATATTTGCCGTTACTAGATTGTCCTTGTAAGTATAATTTGTACCTGGAGTCATGGTTAATTTTGATTGCTAAAATTTTGTTGCCAATAAATTGAAATGTGGTGCATGATGTATTTGGATTATGTCATAATAGCTGCCTTTAATCCTATTTAGTCTCTGTACCTTCCATTAATTTGTGCATAGACATAATGGACCTTTATATATTCATATTTTGGAATACTTTGGGCCATTCTGGAGCATCTACAACACATATTACTAATATGCAATATTTTTATATTACAAAAGTTATTATCTCCCTCATTGCTGATGATTCCTTACTAGTTTGTTATTAAGGTAAAGACAGGTCTCTAGGGAGCAGCATATGCCAACATTTTCATTACTCCCCAGAAGTGGACAAATCGAATAACATGTTAAAACAAATTAACTTTCGGCCCGTTAATTGAAAAAATGAACTTAAAGAGCTCTTGCTCCTCCAAAATACTGTTTCAGCAATCTTTATTAAAGCTAGATTTTTAGTGAACACCATCTAATTTAGAAAATGATCTCCTATTAATAGTGCCTGCTTTTTTTCAAATGTGGTACATATTAGGAAATATACCATAGGATTGCCTCAGCAAAAGCTCTTTCCTTGTCTGAATATATTTTGATAATGAGATCAAGATTTCGTGAAAGTGTGGGCATATCAAACTTCTTATGTTTATCTAAATCTGTGAAATTGGTATTGAATTAGGAACATTGAAAAGGAGTTGCTTCTGAATGTTTCACCGGCTGGATTTGATTTCTAAGAGCTTCAATTCTTGATCCTGGTGACACTATTGTTTGTAACGACTTTTCATATCTGAATAAATGGTGAACTAATTCTGATAATTGGCAAGCTTGTAAACTTATTGAAATACAAAATTAGGAAACGTACTGTGAATCTCATGAAATTCATCCATTGTTTTACTTTTTGTAATTCTAATTTTTGCAAATTTGTATTGGGAGGTGCCCAATTTGGTAAATTAGCGCTTACATATTATTTTACATATTTCAGGTTCTTTTGATTTGTTGACTTATACATTGCATGATACTGATGTTCCCCAAGAGTGGTCCGAGACTGAACCATGCATTATCGCAAACAGCCAAGAAGTCAAGCTTCGTACATTTTCCACATCTCTCCATAGGATGGAAACAATTGTCAGCTACAAAGCAGATGGCTGATTGTGCCAAATTATGTACTTCCACTATTTATTTTCCATGAATTTTTATAACATTACCAATCAAGCATGTGTTTTGTAAACATTTTCATATCTAGTTTTAGTAATGTCCATCTGTCACCACTTCCATTGCATTCCTTCATTAATGGTCTAATGAAATGTGTGGACAATCATGAAATATCCCATAAAATGTTTATGTAAATTCCAATTTTCTGTGCATTTGTTCTGTAATCATTCCTTCATATTTTAAGTGATTGATAAATTTTGTTAATTGAAAATGGAATGCAGAATTGTACTTAAATGGTCATTCTTTTCATTCCAAATTTTTTCTTCAGTCTGCCGTTAGTGATAACGGTTGGGTACATATCTTTCCAGTGCTATTTTTCTGTGGATGATGCAGGTTTTTGCGTATCTCTATTGAAATATCCCTTTAGTCTTGAGGCATCTTAGTTTTTAATATTTTTTCATCTTTTTAGCGAAAGTAGTATCTGTCATCACATTTTAATAAATGAATTTGTGCAAACTAAATATGCTGTATTTCATTATCAACAATAACACTTCCTAAACAACGCTTGAGGAAGGCAATTGGCTCATTGGGACTTGTCATGCTGGGCACTTACTCATGGTGGTGAGTTTGGGTTCAGGAAGGGGAGAGGTACACATGATGCCTTAGCGGTGATGAGGTCACTAATAGAAAATAATATAGAGTATACTCGAGATGTATGTTGGTTTTGAGAAGGCATTTGGTAGAATGGGTGATGGTAATGAATATATAGTAGAAGATAAGAGTACACATTAACAGTAAGATTGCAGGTAAGACTTATCCATAACCTGTACATCTCAATGCCACTTGGTTCAAGTGGACAAAGAGTCAGGATGAGCAGTGTTAAGAAAAGGAATACTGGACAGGGGTGTCCATTATCATGTGTGCTTTTCAAAATATATGTGAAGGTAATGCTTAAAGACAACTACAAAAAACTGGAGGTAGGAATGAAAGTCATTTGGGTATTCACAAAATCAATATGACTGGTATGGAATGAGAATCAATTTTAAAAAAAAGGCTATGAGATCTCCGAGGAAGCAGGACAAGTTAAACATTCAAAGGGAAAACTAGGACACGTTGCTTATTTTGGACCAAGATGGTTGAAGCAGTAGGGACATCAGAAGAAGACATTAGCTAGGCAAAGGAGTTCCCAGCAGGGATTTGGAATGGTTGGGAGTTAATGGAGTGTGTATTTGTAATATATGCAGAATCTTGGTTAGCTGAAACAGGATGATAAGTGTAGATTGGAGGCTTTTGATTTGAGATGTGGGTGCAGAGAATGAAAAATTAGCCAAAGGAAAAACAAGGAAGAAGGAATGGTGGGGGAGGATGAGGATTTTTGAGAGAAATCCAAAGAAGTAAGGTGACTGACGACCATCTCAATCAAGAATGAGATGTTGAAAACTGTCACACAGAGGAGTGTTATGCAATAAAGGTTGGGGGAGTAAATGCACTGGACTGAATAAAGGGAGGTAGAATGTCTGCAAAATTAAGAATGTAATGTAGTGCCTTATTAGGCAAAGCATATAAGTGATAAATATCATATCTCTCCAATATGGGGAGTTTCAACAAAGTTAAGTCTGGAATATAGTTTATATAAGTAACGGTTGGTCGTATTCTATCCAAAACCTAATGTGAACAGTAGTCAACCAAAATAACAATCGTGTAACAACTCCATTCATGTGTATCCTCAATTTGTGAATCTTCACATCATGACAAAGTACCAGAAGAGGCACAGTACAAGGGATAACATAAGTATATCCAGGACTATGTCTATCTCCCTAAAAAAATCCTACATTAACCACAACAAAATTATTAGTGCCAAGCCACTGAACCTCCTCCTCCCTTCTAAGTCCTCAGTTAAGGATCTTGGCAGATTAACAGGTAGTAAACTAAATTTCTTGGAATATATAAAAGCAGTTAAAAATCATAGTTTTAAAATGCTATTTTTACAATTATTTCACATTGATCTCCCATTTGGTCAATGTAAGCTCCATCTAGTAGCATAACTCCTAAATGTAATCAGTTTCATGGTGATATAGAAAATTTTCCAGTCCCTGTTTTTGCAATAGTACTACTGATGCCAATTTCTATCCATATATTCTCAATCCCAACTCTAAACATATAGTTTTACAATAATATTTTGCTGACAGCCCTTACTGCTTTCTCTGATAAATTTGACTATTGCATCTCAACCTTCCCATAACCACCAATTGCCCCATATGCCTATTCTCATATTATCACTTACTGAATGCTTACCTTTCACCTCGATTCTCGCTCAAATTCACTTCCTGGCTAAATTGATCCATTTTCTTTATTCTCACACATCTTTTTTCTCAAGCTCAAGGCTCAAGCCCTATCTTGTCTCTCCAATAAATAATTAGAACCTTCTATTTCAACATTTGTTCATAATTTGTTACAATTGCTATTGTTGATGTTTTTATGGATGCATTTCTTAATCTGTTTTGTTGTAAATTCCACTATAAATTAGCAGTAAGTGAACAATTTTTCAAAATAAGTAAATCATAATAATAATTTTGCAGGGCTCAGAACTGGCTACTTAATGCTCAAAGAGTATTATTTTAAATTAGCACTGCCTTTTACATAAAAATGGTATACATATTTCACAATGTATACTTCTTGGATAGTTTCCAGTTTGCCTGATTTGATTTTTGTTCTTTGCTGTTCTTTCACCATGAAATAATTGACTTAACTTTAAGTCGGTTTAATGGTTGTTGCACTACCCAAGATGATTTTTTAAAAACTGCTCCTAAAAAACAAAAGTAAAGGTGTCCCTGAGTTGATAAAAGCAGCAGCTGATTATTTTTCCATTATTAATTTTTTAAATTGTTGAAAATATAACTAAATAGATATTGTACTGATAAAAACTAATTTCAATACAAACAATAAGTGAAAGTACGTAAATGTAGAAACCATGACAAAAATACAATAAAATTCAGCTCTCCGAGTGGTGAGATTTTACATAAATTTCAGGTTTATATGGCATTGATTTGTATGGAGTACGATCCAGACTATAAAAATATAAAGATCAAGAAATATGCTGGAGTTCATAAATTTGAGGTTTCATTCAAACAATTATAAAAAAATAGCATTGAATAATACTTAAACAAGTGTATCAAATCCAATTAAATTATTCTTCGCACATTTTTCAAAAAATTATATATTTCTGTGGAATAAGTTATATAAATAACAGTTTTACAGAAAACATACTCGTTCATAACACAAGCTGCACTTAGCAAACCTCACTTACCCTTATTGCACATCCCAAAAATAATATTTAGGTGAGGATAAATAAATAATAGTTACAATCTATTGATACACACTAGTTCACTGGAAATGGCATTACAAAGAAGCCAATAATTAATAAAATACTGATATAAATTGTTCACAGACCCATATCTAAGATGAGGAAAGCTTGTTAAATTTTCTGAAAAATAATTATGTATCACAATACCAAAAATTGTTGACGATGTCAAAGAATCACATACAGTGCCTTCACAAATACCAGCTTCATGGTATCTTTGATGTTCAAAGTGAAGTTCTAAATGTTGGCACACTTCTAAGAACAATTCAGCTGGCACAAAAACTCAACCAATCAAGATACCATGGTAGGAATTTAGCTCCCCACATTTTGCAAATATTGATGAAACAATGCATACAAAACAAAGAATGCACGAACCTCCTCATGAAAATTTGTTTTACATAATGAAAAATCTGTAATAAGCACATAATACATAGGCTCATCCACAGGCAGATTTGAACACCTCAACATCACCTTCATTTCTACTTTTGCAGGTTATCTAGAGCTTGCACCTAGGAATTGGAACCCACTGATTTTAATCACATCCATTTCCACATATCATCTCATGAATCCAAACCTACAAATTGTTAAATTAATTTAGAGAAGGCTCTATGCCCTTAAAGTCATATAAAATAGTAACTACAAAATTATTGCCAAAACATATGTAAATAATTCAAAATTTGAGGGGCTCACTGCATTAGATAATAGAATATTACCAATACTTTGATTGTGACATAAGATGAAATTTCTTTGGAAAATGATTTTCCAGAGTCACACGGGTAATAACATGTGGAAGCTTCTTGCAGTATCATTTTCATACTCATTCATCAACCAAAAGAAGTATAGCTGTACTCAATAATGGAAAATATAAAACTATTATGGCAATGGATCTTTTCTCGAAAGATGGATTATTTATAAAGCAAAAAAATGATAGAGGAAACTTCCAACATTAGTAAAGCCAACCAAGCCAATTTTCAGTTACACCTTCTACCAATAAATGCATTGTATAAACATATGATTTCTACAGCAAATAAATTCCTTGCTAGTCTCAAAAAACTGGCAGTGATACATTATTCTTTGGTAAATTTCACTAGTATGTACAAAATTTCCATCACATTTATGGTTTTGGAAGAATACCAAAGGAAATTTTTTAGAACACTATTAATTTTTCCTCAGGAAAAAAACTAATATTGCGGTTACATTCGCAGAATATGGATCACCGGAATGAAAGGCCATAGCGAAGTGTCACTTGAGGTGTGTGAGTGGATGCTACAGCAAGCAAAAGAGGCACGTCATTGGCTTCGAGGTCCAGGGACGTTGTCACACGTGCCATATTACAGAATTCAGTAGTGAGCAATAGTTGTGCCAAAGAATGACTGCGAAGCCATATCTCTCGCAGTTTCGACTCCAAGTGAAGTAAACACTGCAAAGGTAAAACATTATTGAAATAAAAAAGTTTTAAAAAGTGTTCGATTATAATATGTTAACTGTGTCTCATGGAGATTTATAAAAAGGCCTCGTACACTATTACACTACCTTTGTATCCCACATGATAACATTGGCGCACACACACACATCAGCATGAAAAGGTCAGCATTTGAGAACTTGGGTGCCTCTTTATGGTACCTGAATTATGCATTCCCACAGTCAAGAAGATATAATGGAAGTCATATTTCTCCAACAATGACGTTCTTTCACGTGGGATGGAATATATAGGATTAGAGATGGGGAAGCCATTACATAGCCACTATCCACATGCTTTTAGCCTAGAGGTTCACTAATACACAGTGGAACCTTGTACAACAAGCATAATTCGTCCAGTGATCTTTCATGTAATGCAAAACATTTATTTAGTGAAACAATTTTTGCATATGAGTTAATGTAAAATAAGACAATGCATTCCATGCCAAAAAAATTATTCAGAATGTTTATTTTAAAAAAATTACAATGTGTTGTTTAACTAAAGTTTCAAAATGAAATCAAAACCACTAGGTATCTTTCCATGAGTTTCTATTCAAGGGTACAACTAGTTTCGATGCAACAGCGTCATCTTCAGGTACCTAGCTGCTAGCTTCAGGTACCTAGCAGCTACCAAGGTACCTGAAGATGATGCCGTTGCGTCGAAACTAGTTGTACCCTTGAATGAAAACTCGTGGAAAGATACCTAGTGGTTTTGATTTCATTTTGAAACTAGTTAAAAATGAATTTCCACATAGTTGAGCCTAAAACCATAGAACGTGTTGTTTAAGATTGTGGATCATGTTCACATTTTCCTCTTATCATGGAATTAAGCAAACGGGAATGCAAACTTGATTCATCAAAGGAAAAAAGAATTCAAATAATTAGTTCTTATTTATCATATGCAGGTAACTCCTTATCACCAGAAAGTGGTCTTTAGACTTTTGTTTTTGACAAAGCTTCAAAATTTTGTGAAATTGTAACTCAGCAAAATAAAAAAATCAAATCTACATATTCCAGTAAAGATCAGTAGCCTCACAATTAAAAATCTTTTGTGGCAGAAAACCCTCAGAATCTATGAGCTTCTTGTCGCCACTGATGAAGTTCTTTTAAGTCTGAGCTTGCTTCTTCACCATACCTTGCATCACTGTAGATCCTGGTTCTTCTCTTGAACTCCTCTAACCACCCAAGACTCCCATTAAATAATTTTCCAGTCGTTGATGATTCTGGCATCTTCTGGAGAAGGTTGGCGAATCACTTTCCCATTTTCAAATAGTATATTCTCGTTAATCGTGTCACACTGCAATTTCTATTCGTTTAGGCATATTAGAAGCAACCTTTTAAACATCTATGAGAATATGTAACCATTCCATAGAAACTCTTGTTACTCTACTTGAAGTATCCATCTCCTTAGTCTTGTCTTTGCTCTTGAAGAAAATTGTGACGAAAAATTGGAGGAATGTGCCAACACCAGCACGCAGAACGCATAACGCATAAGAAGCAGGCAGAATGAATAACTTGACATCATACATGAACACATCTTGACTTACTACAACTGATTACATCTAATCTCATATCAAATGTCTCTCCTATGCTTATGGCAAACTATCCATCCAGTGCTACAGTGCTGAAAAGTGCTACAAGCTCTTCCAAAACTCACTTGGGATGCCCCAGCAGGTCAACAACAGATGAAAACGTTGAATCAGTGAAGAAAATTATTCTGAAAAATAGTCAAATCACTACTAGAGAAGTTACTGAGGATGTTGGTATATCAGTTAGCTTGTGCCCTGCAATTTATTGAGTTGTTTTGGGCATGAGGAGACGTGGGTCAGTGAAGTTTGTTCCGAAATTGCATACCAGAAGAAGCATCGCATGAGCGTCGCTCAGGAGCTGTTGAATGACGTCAATGATGATCTTGATTTGCTCAAAGGGATCATAACTAGTGACGAATCATGGGTATATGGTTATGACGTCGAAGCCAAAGTCCAATCATCCAAATGGAAGAACCCAGAGAACCAAGACCGAAAAAAGCACACCAAGTTCGATCAAATGCCAAGGCTTCGATCACTTTTCTTCGATTACGGTGGGGTAGTGCATCAGGAGTTCTTACTACAAAATGGCAGGGTCAATAAGGAGTATAAATTTGAAGTTATTCAGTTCGTGAGAAGCAAATGCGAAAAAAAACGTCTGGACTTGCTGAAAAACAAACTGAAGAGACCAATGAAAGGATGGATATTTGCAACGACTGAGTTAGACAGATGTTAGACTGCTGCATCACTGGAAGAGCTCAAGGCTCTACCAAAAAGTGCTCATCAGAATTGCTTCAAGAATTGAGAAAAGCATTGGCACAAGTGTATTACATGTGGGGGATGGGGGATTACTATGAAGGGGACAACTTGAATATTGAAGAAAAAATAAATATTTTTTCATAAAAATATGTCACCTTACTTTTTGAACACGCCTCGTACATAACACTTTGCTGGGAAAAAGGAGATACTTGTGCAGTAAGAATGAGTAATTGGGAACCTCTGTCCCTTAGCACTAACAACTTGGAATAAGTGCAAATCAGGAGGAAGAGTCGAGTCCGATTACTAAGGAGAGGAGTGGTAACATTGAATGAAGTGAAAAGCAAAGCTTTATCATAAATATGCAGCTGGACATACAACAACTGGTAGAACATGGAATTTTTTAGTCACAAAATAGTTGTTTCAACTGAGAAATATGGAGGAATATGTTTTTACTAATGAATTTTCATGGAAGTCTAACAACTCTGTTGTTAGTTCTTGGCATGGAGAGTTAAAATTAAAGTCAAGTGCTTCGACAAAAAGTATGCTATGAAACCTCAAATTTACAATATCTCTCAGAAATAACAAGCTAATTTCCATACTTATTATTAATCTCTTTGTTTAATAGTTTATAATTTATTGTTTTCCCATTTATATAATTTCATTTCTACAGTGAAAATGATTTAGAGTAATAATTGATGAGTAAGATGTAATTTAATTGTCCATTAAAATGTGCATTGAAGAAGTTAACTTCTGGTTAGGAAGAAAATGGTGTTTCTTTCTGGTTGGTGGGGCCATTACGAACAGAATTTCTCACAAATTTCTAATAAATAACCCAATCAATATTAAAAATGACATTAAGCCACTAAATTAAGCCAGAGCTGTTTTCATCAATATATAATGCATTAGCAAATTGTCAGCTGTCCATCGATGCACTTGGCTAGCTTGAATTCAGCAATGGCATCACATTTTATCTTAGACAGCAGTACTGAGAATTGCAACAATAAATCTCTACTTCCAAATTTTTATAGAAATTTTCAGCCAAACTATACTCTGTCCTACAAATAACTTTACTATTCTTTAGTATCTATGATTAATCTAGAACTTCACTTTTCCTAAAACATGCTACTTTTTACAGCAAAACATTTTATGAACAATACTGAACTGCATGCAAAATAAATGAACATTGTTAGTCTCAGTTATTGACTTATTGTGCCAACCATAGTTTTCACATTGACCGACAGTATTGCAATGGATTAATTACATGGATTAGGCTCACATGGCTGGCTGAATCCTTCAGCTTAACCCTACATTTTCATTCTGTTAACTGTCCCACCAGCAAAAACACCTCAATTAACATTATTAAGTTTTTTTATACCTATCAGATGAAGAATTAGCATTGGGTAGCAGGATCACCAAACCCTTCTCATAATTGTAAACGTAGGCACCACTCTACTCCACTTGCTTGATTCATGTCACCAAAAATATTTAAAAGTAACAACTATCATGGCGATAGCTTAGGTTGATACTTAATGAAGTGCACACTAATGAAGGGCTTATGAAAGAAGACTTGAGAGGCATCCCATACAAAGACATTTAATACAAAAATACCAACATCTCTTTAGAGAACAGGACAATTACGTCTTCTTTCCCAAGCTCTTTCACCAATAATATTTCTTGTGCAAAATTAACTGAACTTTCTTCAGATTTAGATCTATAAATAACAAACTCGCATTGATACCACTATACCTATATATACCACTACCACTAAAATTTAAAAGCATCTGGAGATAGACCGCCCATACTCAAGCAGTGCCTCAGAGTAGTCATGGTCTTTTTGAGTTTAGAGCAATGAGCAATTCCCACTTACATATTCGGGAGGGGTCCGCAGCCGCCACAGAATGAGCAGCGACTCAAGCATATTGGCGACCAGTTGAGACATTCCAACCCGTACACCAAGGGTACCTGGTTGATCCACAAGGCAAGACCTGGAAGACACCACTTGCACTTCCCTGCAATAAACAAAAAAGAAACTTTTCCTTTAAAAATTCCCTCATGAAGGTGATTGAGTACTCAAAAGTGAGACGTTACCTTCCGACCAGGAATGTCATAAGCTAATAAACTTGATTCAACTCCCTGGTGAAATAACAGATTTACAGCTACTGATCCATTTCTCAAACACATGGTAATATTAATTTATCCACACCCTCTGTATGGCATATGTACACAATAAGAAAATCTGATGACAACAAAATTGTAATATATATATATATCCCTCCCATGGACTACAACTTTGTCGTGATGGAAGGGCTTGTGTGTTCCGATGACCGCTAGAGATGTGCTGGCGGGAGTAAATATAATTGCTCCTGGTAGGGTCGGTCACCCATGCCAGATAGGTCGAAGGTTAGGAGCCAGATGAAAGGTAGTCCATGCAGTGTAAGTTCCTCAGTGAGGCAGCTGCAAGGACATCTGACTCCAGTGGGGCGGCCAGTAAGTGATGGTGTCACGTTAAAAACACTATTGAGGAAGGCAACGGGAAACCACCTCAATTATCATTCCCAAGAATGTAATGATGGGCACTATAGAGAATAGGAGTCCTGGCAACTACGGGACTCGGCCCAAGCGGCCGTGTGTCGTGCCCGGCAGCGGGGGAGGCAAGGCTTCTGCAGTCGTAATCCCACAAAACCCTTGCAGGGAAGAAATAACAGCAGCAGGACAGAAGACGCAGAAGAAGACAGTGTTGAGGACAGACAAATTAGAGAATATTAAGCGAGAGATGGAAAGAGGTAATATAGATGTTTTAGGTCAATGCAAGGTGAGATGTAAGAATAGCGGGGATTATTGGAGTGATAATTATAGAATCATATACAGCGGCGGGGACAAGAGCCAATGAGGGGTGTCATAATATTAAATAAAGGGGTAGGAAGAAGCGTAGTCAACATAGAGCAAGCGACAGATAGAATTTTACTCATAGAGATTAAAGCAGAGCCGACGAACTTGGTCATTGTTCAGGTATACATGCCGCCGAGCAACCACAAGGAGGAAGAAGTCGATAGGATGTACGATGAGTCAGAGGATATCATCGCGAGTGTTCCTGAAGGGAAACATTTGATTGTAATGGGGGATTGGAATGCGACGGTAGGCGAAGGAAGAGATGGGGGTGAGGTGGGGGACTATGGGTTAGGCACGAGGAATGAACGTGGGGAGAAAGCAATTGAATTCTGCAGGAGACAGGGGTTAGTCATCACCAACACATGGTTTAGACACCACAAAAGGCGTAGGTATACATGGAAAATGCCAGGTGACTCAGAAAGGTATCACTTAGATTATATTATGGTTAGGCACAAGTTTAGGAACAGTGTGATAAATTCGCACAGTTTCCCAGGAGCGGATGCGGACTCTGACCACAATTTAGTTGTTATGAAATGTGACGGTCGTTTCAAGAAGATAAGGCAAGGGCGGCGGGTTAGGAAATGGAATTTAGAAGCATTAAATGGATTAATGAGGAAGGAGTATCAGCAGGTGTAGAGAAAATGATGGATCTACATCTACATAAATACCCTGCAAGCCACCAAAAAGGTCTGTGGCAGGGGGAACTGCTACTGCTGGATGACGGTAAAGAACTGAGTACTATTGAAGAAAAATGGGAATGTATCAAGCAAGGGATATCGGAAGCCACAAAAGACACTATAGGAACCGTTAACGGGAAAATGATAAGGAAACCATGGGTAATGGATGAGATGATTGCAAAGATGGATGATAGAAGAAGATGGAAAAATGTAAACACAGAGTTAGGAAAAATGAAGTACAAAGAGTTAAACAATAAATTGAGAAGGGCCACAAATCAAGCAAAAGAAGAATGGTGGAAAACGCAATGCAAAGATATGGAAAGTTTACAGAAGAAGGATGAAATTGGTGCGCTATACAGCAAGGTTAAGTTATTATCGGGAAGTAAGAAGGCAAGATCTGTGCTAACAGCTAAAGATAAGTGGGGTAAAAAAATAGTTGAACCAGGAAAAATCCAAGAGAGATGGAAGGAATATATAGAGATACTGTATGGTAAAGAACTTATGCCGACAAGGTTAGACATAGAAAAGGAACATGACGTAGAAGAAGATAGCTTAGGTCCAGGCATACTCGACGATGAAATAGAAAGGGCATTAAAGGAGATGAAAGCAAATAAGGCCGTGGGGGTGGACAACATTCCTGTAGAACTGTTGAAATGTTTAGGGAAATGTGGGAAGGAGAATCTATATGGACTCATTCGTAGTATCTACATCCACGTAAGGCTACATAATGCAAGGATTACAGAACAATTAGTTTGATATCCCACGCATCACAAGTTATTCTCAGGATCATCAACAAAAGGATAGAGAGTAAGGCAAATGGTTACTTAGGGGATGATCAGTTTGGGTTTAGGAAAGGAAGAGGTACGCGTGATGTCATTGCAGTAATGAGATCACTAATTGAGAGGAATATAGAATACAATCAGGACGTTTTTGCCTGTTTTGTAGATTTCGAAAAAGCGTTTGATAGAGTGAATTAAGAAAAATTAATGCCTGTATTGCAGAGAATAGGAATGGATTGGAGGGACAGGAGACTGATCCGTAACCTGTACATATCTCAGACTGCTCAGGTGCGAGTGGGGAACGGAGAGTCCGGATGGGCAGTGTTAGGAAGAGGGGTAAGGCAGGGTTGCCCATTGTCATCAGTGCTGTTCAACGTATATGTGGAGGAAATGATTAAAGAGGCATGGGAAGAACTGGAGGTAGGAATGAAAGTCGGAGGGGAATTCGTAAATCGGTCAGGTTCGCTGATGACCAAGCAATAGTTGCTCAGTCAGCCAAGGGGTTGCAAGCATTGTTGAGTGAATTGGAGGTTCAGTGCAATAGATATGGGATGAGAATAAATATTAATAAAACAAAGGTTATACGATTTTCCAGAAAGAAAAAGGATGACCAAATATTAAAATAGGCAGGGAAAAAAGAGAGTAGGTAGAACAGTTTACATATCTCGGAAGTGTTTTGGACCAATACGGTCAAAGTAGTAGGGACGTAAGGAGAAGAATTGCGCTAGGCAAGGAGGCTTTCTCAAGGAGGAGGGAGTTGATGATGGGGACGTTGAGTAGGGATGTTAAGACAAGACTCGTAAAAACTCTGATATGGACCGTAGCTATGTACGGTGCGGAAACGTGGTCACTGAAGCAGGTGGTTAGACGTAGATTGGAGGCTTTTGAAATGTGGGTGTGGAGAAGAATATAGAAGGTGAAATGGACCGAAAGGAAAACAAATGAGTAAGTACTGTAGATGGTGGGTGAGGAGAGGGGTTTGTTGAGAGAAATCCTATGGAGGTAGGAAAAATGGATGAAAGGCATATTGATCGGCAGTAGTGGAATGTTAAAGAAGGTAATAGAGGGGAGAATGTTGGGCAAGCGATGAAAGGGCAGGAACAGGATAGGGATGTTGGATGGGATGAAGGGGGAAAAGAAGTACAAGAGATGAAGAGGGACCTGATGTAGAGTAGGTTGCTGGATTGGGTTTTGTTTGGAGTTACAAAATGTTTGTTTGATAGTTGTGTCCATCCAAAACCTACCTTAACCGGTAGATTACCTGAAAAAAAATATATATTTTTATATATAAGGTAAGTTCACATTAAAGGTAAGAATATAACATGAAATTTCACGCTAAGAATATGGGTGAGGATGGTACATACACATTGTGCTGTAAGAACTCACCAAGGGGCAATAAGCCTATGTCACTCAGCCACCCAATCATACACGAGAACAAGTTCTTAAGTTCTCCAATTATCCACGTTAATCAGAGGCACTTCAATGCCATAAGTGACCAAAATATGCAATACAGTATAAACACACATGAGTTTATGTAAACAAAAGAATGCCGGGACCGTAAACTTATGAGTTATTGAACATGGGAGCAAAGTAGATTGAACTCCTGAAGGTAAAAGCAGGTTATGCATGGTGACTCAATTGATTACATTAATTAATGAACAATGATATAAATCTCCATCCGCTAGTTAACATCCATGTTTAAGCATTACTTTCTAACAGTTTTAGTCCTTTTTTTTGGCAATGTGAATAAGCAGCAAGCATTATTATTTAATGTGAATAAGGTACAGACTTCTGTATATGCCTATGTTGGGTTTATAAGTTCAAACATTCAATGAGTGCTAATCATTAATTTAGCTGTGTACTTTGAATTCACGTGCATGCTTGAAACTGAAGATCTCTGTTGACCTCTGGGCTGGAGTTCTACCCGCTGAACCTGGATATGCACTGGAGTCCCAGGAGATCCCGGCCAGAGAATGTTGAGCATCACCTCAATCATAAGTTTTGAATTACTTTAAGTACTACCTTCCCCAGTAAAAATAAACCAGTGGTACTTGGATGAACTTTTACCAACCAACCAACTACACCACTAACTCGCCCCATCCTTTGCCGTTCAGATGGAGATTATGCGATACCATGTAACATTATGAAATGACACAACTTTCGAAAAGTGCTAACATACCCTCTCACTTCACTCAAGACTTCTTTATTGCCACACTTCCTCCATTAAGCACTCGTATAACCACTTATTTGAGAGAAAACTTTTTCATTTACTTTCAGGAGGTCGGGGAGTCAATCCATGGTTCTTGATAATTAAAAAAATTATTTTTAGATTTTCTAGTACATTGACAACGCATCTGAAACATTTTCCTAAAATAAATAAATTTTTATTATTCTTCACGTTTAATTCGTGAATTCTGAATGTGCAATTTTTTAAATCATGACTGTAAATTTTAAATAGTTTTTCTCTCGTGCAGAAGAATCACTTAGCAAAAATCCAGTAGCCAAAAACTAGCTATCGCTTCACACCAAATAAAGGCATGTTCTGTCCTGATCCCTGTAATTTTTTGTGGATGCATATATTCATTCTAGATGAAATTGGTATCTTTGGTCCTGGGATAAGAAATCTGCACCAAATTCTTCAAGCAACACAACGTGGCCTTTGATGCTACATTTCCTGTGCCACCAGTTTCCAATTGCAGGTTATCTCTAAACTTACCAATAGAGAACTCCTCCATTGAGATTTCTCATTTGCACCACACGGGATCAACTTCTGACTTCACGTCAGCACGGCAGGGGACTCTGCTGTGAACCTTGGCACTGTGTCATCATGCGTGCTGCTCAATATGCATGCATTCCTTTTGCCCCTCCACTCCACTGCCATTAGTATTCCTTGGGGTGCAGCAGCTATTATTAGCCCTTTATTCAGTTATTTCCCTGGAACCTTTTCGGGAAAGTTTTTCCCGTTCTTTTGGACAGTCCCAACAGCTTCAGCCTCGTATTTATGTTGAAAGTCAAATGCTTATGAGCTAGTGAAGTAATTATTTATCCTTAATACCATGTAATCTATTTTCAGCAAATTTTGAGCAACAAGTCTTTAAACAGTATCCTGATAGGTCTAGTAAACCCCAACGCATCAACACCGTTGACTCACCCTTGTCAACAAAGCATACGTCCTGCACATGACCACTTTTAGTGCCACACAATTTATATGATTGCATGCCAAATCGTGACCATTTTTTGGAATGTACACTCGGGAATGTCACATCACTTTCAATCAATTTATTCACCGAATGCTCAAGCACTGGTTTAATCTAATAGTTTTGCAGAATCTTGCCATCCTTGATACACCTTTGCCATACTTGATATGAAACAACAGAAAGTAACTTTTTGGTCATAATATCATTAAAAACTGAGGTGGGCAGCAAACTGTTGCATGAAAACTAATGCACTACCATTGGCCTTGGAATGATTTTTTGCAGGAGGACGGTGCCAAAAAAATCTGATCTCTCCTTTGTCTCTTTCCAACCAATCCTTCTTTCTACTTCTTCTTCACACATTTGAATGCATTCTTTTTCCTCTTTTCTGCTATTTTGCATGAAGTTTATCTTGGTGGCTATCATTTCACAAATGTCATCATCAAAATTGTACCAATATATTAATTTGTTCTCCTTTATTCAGATGTTCAACACTATGGCCTAGGGAATACTTGTTTCGAGAGTCAGGGTCACGGTTCACAAACTTCACTGTTCTTCTTCCCACTGCACTCTGATTGGGCCTTTGGCTACCGACATCAGTGCTTCCCAACTGATAACATTTGTCTTCACTTGCACCACACTGAGATCCAGCACCTCGGTGATAGCACTCTCTCTCGGGTATCTTCTTTTCACCATATTCCAAAGCAAACGCTTTTTGGCAAAATAAATGGATTTTGAAAAAACCTTTCATGATGAGGGAACTTATTCCCAGCACCCACACAGCACAATGAAAGAAAACAATGTGTTTGAAACAGGCAAAGATGAACAAGATCACATTTTTAACATCCAAAAGCAGAAGACCCTTTCCATTTATTATGGTCTATTCATCTCTCAAATTTAAAACAATATACAGTGTGGCAAGGTGCAGTTTTTGTGTTCACATTGGGATATATTGTTAGCATTTTTGTGGATCACATGTGCTGCACTTTGACAAGAATGGAAGAAAAATCCACATGCCACACAGGTGACTAAGAGATGACGATCTGCTGCAAATAGAGAGGCATCATGGTAAGAACAATACCAAAACACGTGACCGAACACCCTAACGCAAACCTTTTCCTCTGGAGGAGATTGGTAGGGGGCAACCCAGGTTCTCCCCTGTGGCCATCCCTCTGCCCTTGCACACTCGAAACAAAGGAAGGGGTCGAGGCAGAATAATCAAGAGGTAGTGGGAGAACCACGAGGTGTGCCCAATAAACAATGGGAATTTGAGTTCTTTGGAATGAATTTCATCTATTCATCTAAATCAATGTCATCCCCTTCGAAATAGTCCCCATCATATTTTATACACTTTTGCCAGTGCTTTTCCAATCCTTTCAACAATTCTGGAACTCAATCTTTGGTATAATTTTAGCTCTATCAGCAATGTGTTTTTAATTTCATCTATGCTTGTAAAACAATAGACCTCTGATAGTCTCTTTACATTTGAGAACAGAAAAGAGTCACTCAGGGCCATGTCTGGTAAATATTGAGGCTCGGATATCATTACAACAGAGTTGTTTTTGGCCAAAATTTCACAAACAAGCAGTGAGCAGTGCGAGTAGGTGTATTATCATGGTGGTGGAAAAGCCAGGAATTGTTTGGCTACAAATACAGACATTTTTTTGTGTTGATTCACACAAACAGCGTTAAACTTGTAAGCAGCACTAACTATTTTATCAATTTTTTGATCTTGTAGCAAAGACTTGAAATACACTACGCTGAAAACTATATGAAATTACAAAATTCCCATTACTTTTGAAACACACCTCGTACATATGGAAACAGAATGGAAGACAAGGCTATTGTCTTAGAAATTTTGGTGTTTCATTTAAAACTTTGATTCACTGATGGAAGAGGTTCTTTTAGGAAAATAACAAATGCAACCTAGATTAAATTAATTTCTTCTTATCTACAAGGCTTATTTCACACTCATTTCTCCTGCATGATATTTTACTATGCATTGAAAAAATTGGGCACATTATCAAGATACATTGGTTAAAATTAGTATTTCAAATCCTCAGGGATATGAGCTAAAAAGGAAATTTTGCAAATACTAATGAAAGTTAACAGATTGGGGAAAACATAAGAGCATGCACAATAACTTCTCATTAATATGAAAAAAAAAAGAAACACTGAATTTCAACATTATTTCTACAAGCAGGAAAACAGTGTGATACAAATTCACTCCCATTTAGTGGGAATTAAAAGGGTAAATAACAATCATACTTGGAAGTAAATTTGTCCTAGAACATAAGCAGATATAAAAAGTTAATACTTTTCAGCAATATGCAAGGAATTCGTATGGTTCAAAATGCCACAGTTTAAAAAAAAGAAAGATGCCTTCCTCACTCATCCATTGACCAGGATGAAAAACAGAAAGAAAAATAACATCCAATCGGTACACTTAGAATCAACACCTTCATATGGGCTGAAAGGAAAGTTGTGGTCATTTATTGTCCCAAGTTTTCAAAAAAATCTTTCACAAATAATTTCTTTTAAAATTCACATTAATTGTTATTAATTTTCCAGGGCTAATTTTTCATACACAGCAATTGCATGTCTTTGTTCTTTTTCACACCTATGTTCATTACCATATAACCATTTTCCAAAACATAAAACCTGAAGAAATGGAAACGTTTTCCTAAGAAATTAAATCATATTTGTTGGATAAGTGATATCAGGTTTCACCTATAAGACTATCTTTGAGCTATAAGAATATTGTTACTATATAGGGTACAAAAATCCAGGTCTTCTTCTACATACTCTCAGGATAGGCAAAGGGAGGCAAGTTTATCCCAGGTCATTATTTAATTACCTGAAATTTTTTTTTTTAAAGAAGGGAGATCATTTAAGCAGAAGAGCAGTTTCCCTGGACAAACATTCCGTTATGAATATGCCAAGGTTACTTTTAAGGTCAGAGGTAAAATTAAAAATTCGGTTAACTTGTTCAGCAGCCAGGATGAAAATTTGACTCAGCATTACTTTTAAATTCTAAGAAACCGCCGGAGATACCATGGAAGAAACTTTTAACGGAGTCATCCATTAAATATGCATCAAAACGCAACAATTTCAGAGTGTAAAAATTATTGCATTGACAGTCAAGGCGAATGACTTTTGTACTCTGAAATTGTAGCATTGTATTACTTTTAAATGCCAACAACTTTCCAAAATGAAATCTATATATGTGGCCTTCATATCACAGATATTTCAAAATTCCAAAGTGTTTGCCACTAATGCATGCATTTCCATTAACATTTCTGAATTAAGAATTCTTCATTTCCGTGGGGCCCAGCAGTCCCTCTCTTGTCTAATGTCACCATATCTGATACTATTTTCTGTACCAGAAAATGTATCTGGTACTATTTCTGTCACCATATACTGATAACTAGGTTCTAGTACTCAATGCAACTAACCACTTGTCAGTGTTGCCCACCACACACACTGCCTCCACAACGTCCGGCTCAGCAACAACAGGGTATGGACTGCATATGAACTCCTGGAGCCTACACGGTTGGAAATGATGAACTGGGTGCTGGACGGAGAGAGCAAGGTCTCGCCTCAAGCGATTTTCCCAACTGGTCGAGCTGGCACTCGGAGAGGAGCAAGCTATGCCTTGAAGCACCATGTGTGGTATATAATGATCCGTGGTTGCACCCAATAATGAGGAAGCCAAACCGCAGCCCAGCCCACATTTACACTCCTCATCCTTAGTCTCTCGAGAAACAGATCTGGAAAATTCATTTTTTTAAAGCATTAGACCACTTTGCATCGTGTATTAAGAATGAACTGCACAGATATATCACTTATCCACACTCTCTGATCAATAAACAAAAATAAATTTATAATGAATAATGGCAGAACACAGAATAGTTTTTTATGCAAACACATTGTCCTGCACATGATCCAAAAATTAGAATATTATCTTAATTTTTTTACAAAAACTTGGCAAATCTTCAAGCAAGAATTGAAATAAAAATGAAATAAATGTATTTGACAGAAAACAACTTTTCATTTCCCAGGTCCACAGATATTATGGTATTACAGATATGAAACCTTGTTTCTTTACAAATTCCATCATCAAACCAAAGTAATCAACCCAAAGGCTAGTTTGATAGGTGAGTGTGAGACTCCCCAGATGCTATCTTTGAGGTTTCCATTCGTAGTCAATTCATTCTACAAAGTCATACCACAAAAAATATATTGCAAGATTTTTTATGTGCTTTCACAATAGTAAAAAAGAAATTTTAATTAATCTAATCAATTTTTTATTATTTTAATGCTCCTGATAATTGTATAGATTTTGTTTCTCCATGATGAGATATATGTACTCAGCATTCAAACTCTATATAATTTATTTTGCATATAATAATTTCAAAATAGATTTAGCAGGCAGCATATATCCTTTCTATATTAATACTTTTATTTATAATTTAACAAAATTTAATAAATTTTGTTTATCTTGCACATGATGGAATTTCAACACACATAGGAGATACAGTATTTACTGTATTGCACAATTAAAGGATTAAAAAAGCAAGTTATGGCACCAAGTGTTGTCAAGCCAGTCACAGCAAGCCAAGCCTTCTAAATACAATGCAAAACTTCTATGCACGATGAAGCAAGATGCACTCCACAACAGCTCACATTGTGGTTACATAAAAGTAATATTATTAGCATATTATATACATGGAAAACTTGAGAAATTCAGTCTAGAGTAGAGGTAAGAGATTAGAAATATATTGAAAAGTATTTACTGTTAAAGATAACTAGGGGTCCACAGCTAAACATCCCCCTAGACAGATAGCATTCCCACTCAAAATGCTCTCCACAAAGCAACCCCAAGTAGGGATCGGGATACCAGTGAATTAACCAGCTACCTCCAAACTCAGGGCTTTGGTGTGGAAAGCCAGTACATTAGCCATCACCCTACCACAATCCCCACCTAAATATTTAGTTAACAAAATTTAACTTTATTCCATGGATACTAGGGATCACTTCAGAATTATTATTTCAACTGATATCCATTGATTAAAACTATATTGATCATATTTAGCATTACATACAATAAAAAGGAAGCTGCACACCTATTTTAGAAGAAAAAATACAACTTTTCACTAGTATTAAATATGACTCCTAAATGTTCGCTGGCATTTAATGTACAAATGATCAGAAGGAGAGTTGGATTGTGTAAAAGAATTCGAGTAAGACTTAGCACTAAGTTTCCATCCAATATTGATCATCCTGATTTCAGCAACTCAAGTAACCATCGCATAACACGGCCTTTATACCCTAATGAAACAGTTATGAAATCAACATTTTAAACATTTCCCTTCTTTAAAAATAGATCTCTTATTATGTCTAGCGGAATCAGAAGAAAATAGCAAAAAAGTATTTGCAAAGAGGAGAGATCTAATGGCAGGTACATTAAGTAAAGACCTAAGAGAAAATATTGGCAGATACCTGAGCAACTACTTTATTATGGAGTCATGGAGAGGATAGGTATGGAAAAGGTGGAAAAAATAAGTTGAATAGAGAAGAAGTTAACAGAAAATAAATTGGATAAAGAAGCCAAACAACAAATTTTTAAACATTGTGGAGGAAGAGAGGAAGTTTCTCAATGCATTTATAATAAGTTGTCATATTTTTATGACAAAGATACAGAAGGGCAATGTGAGGCTGAAACCCCTTAGGGAAGACGCCTAAAAGGGGGAAAAAGTGGGGGGAAGGGTGGAAGAAAGGACAAGAGGACTTTTGGACAGCATTAAGACTGGTAGAAGAAATGAAGGACTAGTGAAAATTAATTTAAGACAAGAGCAGGGTGGGTTAATCCATTTGGGGTGGCCTTAAGAAGGGGAAATGCCTTCAATGGTTAGACTACCTATAATAAACATCTCTACAATGGGCCCTCATGCTTGTAACCTTAATTTTAAAAGAATAATACTGTATTGTGTGTTCTGGATCATATGTATATATATGGGGTGGTCTGAAAAGTTTCAGACTAAGAAAATTTCAGAAAAAATGTCTTGTATCTTTGTTAGGTCGGAAACTAAGGATATACACAAAACTTAAAGTTTACTTACTTTGGCATTGGCAATTCGACTGTTGCAACCTGCTCAAAAGATGGAAGGGCTGATGTGTTAACAAGAGAGCAGACGTCCCTGCCCATCACTCCCTTTTGAGAGTCCATCTCGTGACCAACTTGCCCCATCCCCTGCACCAGTTCTTCTACGCCATTGCACTCGGCTGTCCTCGTTTCCAGCGACCACTTTACACCAGGGGACACCCGTCCGATCCCTGCGTGCCCACCCACGCCCATCACTTCAGGCAACACCTGCGTCCTATTATGACATTCCCTCGAATTACAGCTTCTGTTCAATGCTCTCTGAGCACTACAATGGAACGTACTTATTTCATTTAAAAAATCTACCCTCCCATTCTTACAAACACTACCATTCACACTTTTTGAGTGAAAGGGGTCTTCAACATGACCAATGACCCCGTTCGAGGTTCTAATATCACAGAACATTTTTGGAATCTCTGGCCCCTCGGGGCAATAATGCACCACTTTCCCCACTCGCAGAGTGGCCTGCCCACCAACCACACCAATGGAATCAGCAGCCCTTCCGGCCAGCCTAATACCCTCTTTGCACCTGCTCAGGAACTCCCCCGCCAGGGCAGTGATCTGATCCCCAAGGGCAACCCTCCCAGGACCGCCCCTCTCGGCCCTGCACGTCCGCTCCACCACCGCCTCCTCTGCCGTCGTCACATCCGCCACTGTGCCGGAAGTAGCCCTCTTTTTCAACCCCACCAACCTCTCGTTCTCCCCAAGCACAAACACCACATCACTGCCGTCAGTGGTCGCCGATGAACCATTTTTATCACATATACTTTTCAAACTGGCAGCAGGAGTCAAGTGGTACTCTATAGCAGATTTCGGTACACGGCACAACCTTTGAACTTTCTCAGAAATGGCATCCAGCTGGAGAGTGCCCCGTTGACTGTCATCATTCATCGGTGCCTCTGAGACCAAACCTGACACATGGCTCTGAGTCCGCCTCATGCCCTTGGGTGCTGCCTTCTCATCCGATCCAATCACTGGCACCAACTTACCAACCTCATCATTGTGATGAATGATTGCGGCTGCCGAAGATGTCTGGGGAATGCTGGCCAGGGTCGAGAGAGCCGATACCTGAGGAGGGCATCCACCCTTGGCCCCTGCTTCGGTCATGCTTCCCTTGGAGGCACTTTGCTTCGCCTGCGACCTCCGCAGCTTTAACTGCATCACAACGGGGGAACTCTCGGCCTCAGCGGGACCATCCTCATGCATGCATTCAATGCGGCTGCATCGCAGGAAGTACGTCAGGATAAAGAGCAAGGAGTTGAGCACTTGGGCATCCTTCCCCACGAGTATAGTTCGCGCCAGGCGGGGTGGATATCCAAGATTCCCTTGCAGGTCGCCCAGCTGGGCCCACAGTGCGTTGTATGGGTGCGAATTGGCGAGGCCCTCCAGCTTGGGGATGATAAGTTACGGTAAGTGACGGTCACAACATTTAACACATTGGGAGTCATTTCTTCAGCAATGGTTTACTTATTATTTTAGTGATTACAAAATACCAAAATCAAGAGAGCATCCACAAAATATATCCAAGTATTTTACACAATTATCATCCACATAAATTAATGATAGTTTTAATTATATTAAAAGGAAAATATTTTGATTGAACAAGTAAAATTCAACATCACCAAACTTACAGAATTTCCACTTGAACTGTTCTGCTTCTTCGAGAGCAGAGGAGGTTGAACTGTGTGCACCCAACCCAGGTGGTGGGTTAGTACAGCAGTAACCAATGTACTGATGAAACTTTAATGAAAAAACAAAGAATAAGAATCCCTCAAACTAATAATTTACAAATTTCATCCGGATCACACAGTGAAATAGGGCCAGTTCCAATACTGATAACTCACAAGTTTGTTGCTTTGGTGTCCAAAGTGGCGAGGGACTGGCAGAGCTGTTCGAGGAATCCCAAGGCAATGGTCGAATGGTGGAGGCCCCCGACGCCATTCTGCCCAAGGAGGCCCAACCAAACGGGGCGAGACAGGCGGGGGCCACAAAACAAATCCAACATTGACTGAAAGTTCAAACAAGGTACCAAAGGATTAGGAAATGACAGTTAAGTTTATCAGACCTTCGACATTTGGGCGTGGAAGAGCCAGAGGCACCGTGAGAATCTTTCAATTTTGGCAGTCGTCAGGTGGGCCTATATCATCGGCCACACTTATTCTCTATTGACATGCATAAAACAATAGCTGACCAAATAAAAGGCAGGCAGGTAACTTGACAATTATCAGCAATAAAGTAGAAACACATAAGTCAGAGAAAAAAATACACCAGTGGATAACAGGGTATAGTTTACCATTCTAAAAATATTAGAAATATAGGACTATCCAGTTAACAAATGGTTCTTCATGAGTAGCAGAATAGCCTTGACTGATTGCTAACTCTTTCCTGATTAGCAAAGTCTTCAATTTATCAAACGAAACTGTATACAGGCACAATAACGGCAATACTAGATAATTAGTGAAATATCTGATTCTATGAAAGTAATTCACATGGAAATCATCATCATCATGTTTTACAACAAATACAAAAAAATTAGATGCAACATTTTTTTTATAAGGTAATCTACCGGTTAAGGCAGGTTTTTGGATGGACACAAGTATCAAATAAATATTTTGTAACTCCAAACAAAATCCAATCCAGCAACCTACTCTACATCAGGTGATGTAACATTATACAGAGGAATTTCTTTCAAAAAGTTTCTGATGCAATTTGTATCAGGTTACGGAATAAAATGAGCCACTGAGACAATGATCCTAAAACGAAGTATATTAATTCTTCACCACTCTAAGAAAATTTAATTCTGCTTAGAAAACCATAAATGTTACAATTGGATCAAGTACCTGTCCTTATCACAATTGCAGATTAGACAGGGTGTCTGCCTTCCCTCCAACTATCAAGAAATTTCTTAAGGATTCCAGAAATATTTCTTTGTTTTCCAGTGTATTTCCCAGCCCCAAACAAGTTTCTGTTTTGGAAATTGCTCACCATGTGTTAAAAATTATTCAATTTAGACATCAGAAATTATATTAATAGTATTACTGTGTTATTCAGAATGTAATGTAATATCCTGCTGTGAGATGGAAGTCTACAAGAATACATTGAAGACCTTCAAGTAAACACCCGATACTGATCATACAAAATAAAGTGGTGCACCTCAAAAAATATCACATCATCAACAAGGGTAGAATCACTTCATAGTCATATTAGAAAGGTATCATCATAATCAATCAAGAGGAGACAAGAAACCCACTCAAGCACAAGAAACTTGTACACTTTCTCTTGAAAACTTAACAGCAAAGGAACAAAATGAAATATTTCATCTGTGTGACAAAAATAAAAAGATTTATAGAATAAAATACTTAGGGCACTATTTGAACATTAAGCATGGACCACTGTCTTGATTTGAGCTTTCTTGATGTAATGTTCCGCAAAGGACGGGCAAGCGGTGAGAAAGAGGAAAGAGATACTAAGAGGAGTCACTTAGTAGCACCTCTGAAATGTATTTTAAATGGACGGATAAGCAACTTGTCCCACGCCATAATGCATCACATGCAAATGTTTCTATTTTAATAGACCAAAATTTCAGCGAGTTTTAAGTTGGTGAACACCCTGCTTATCCTTAGTATCTAACTACTTATTTCAAATATCCATTGATAATTTTTTCATTTTTATTCCCAAAACGATGACAGAGTTTGTCAATTTTAATCTTACACTAGAATCAGTGAAACTTCAAGCAAATATACATATAGGGTTGTGGCAGTCCAGGGGTAGAGCGTTGGACTACTGCCATGAGGGCTCACTCAGGCAAGCCTCTCTGGGCACCCTAAGCCCCACACAAGCTGTGCAGGTACCAGATCTTCCTGAGAAATCATAGCAGGCACAGGGAAAGGATCTGGTCCCCATACCCTGATGTGTGAATTTCAAATTCACACTGGTTTAGTACTGGGTGAACTCTACCATCACCTACTAAACCAACCTTTGGGTTGATTACTGTGCTTACGGTTTATATACATTTCACAAAGAAGGAAGCTGGCAATCCAGTGAATTTTCAATGACAAACCATAAACACAGTGATGAACCCTAAGGTCGGTTTGATAGGTGATGGTAAGAGTTCACCCAGTACTAAGCCCGACAGCATAGGGTATTATAGCATAGCATAACAGGGTATTAAGGGGGGCCCCAGTTGCTTTCCCTGTGCCGGCTATTGTTTACCAGGAAGATCTGGTACCCAAAAATTAACATAGCTTGGGTGGAGCTGAGTGTGCCTGGGAACTGAACCCAGGCCCAGTTCCGAATCCGGTCGGTAGTCCAACGCTCTGCCCCTGGACAACCCACCTAAATACAATGATGATTGGAAATATCAAAGAGGCTTGACATCTTGAGATGATTCATGAAAATTTAACAAACAAAGTTTGTTGGGAATCAAACCCAAAACAATAGCTAGATCTTAAAGTTATCAACATTACAACATAATGGAAATGAATAAAATTAAATGACATCAACGTTAACACAATAATCAAGAAATATTTTGACAGCATAAGCACAACTGTGACCTCACAAATTTGTACTTATTCCGATTCTTATTGCTTCTCCCCATTCAATTCCCAGCCTCCAAAATTGCTGGAAGGATGGGATACATGAAAAAGTGGCATCCCTGATATATGTGAGGGTGAAATACCTTTAGGGCAAGGCCATTGCAAATTGGTGAAGCATCAGATTGCTGTAGATGTATATACAAGTCCGTCAGTTTGTTTGACTCCATCAAAACAGGCAATAAAGAGTAACAAAAAAGTCTATAGTAAGAGTGTAATTTGAAAAGTTCTCAGAATGGAATAGCAATAAATGACTTCTTACTTCAGTGAAACTTTTTTATTTTTCAATGTAGTCTCCCTGTACACTTATGCATTTGGTCCAGTGATACTATATTCCTATGTCTTGATCTCATCTTGAAAATTAGATTCCTTCAGGCCTGCAAAATACCTACCTACTTTGGCTGTTAGCTCTTTGTTTGAAGAGAATCTCCATCCACCGAAGGAAATTTCGAGCTTGGTGAAGAGATGGAAATCAAATGGAGCCAAATCAGGCAAATAAGGTGGGTGTGGCAACAATTCGTATCTTAGTTCACATATTTTTTTAATGGCAATGACACGTGTGAGAGTGCATTGTCTTCATGAAAGATGATTTCCTTCCTTGCCAAACATGGCCTTTTTTTGTGTATCTTTTGCTGTAGTCAAACCAGGAGGTTAACGTAATATTGCCCAATAATTTTTGACCAGTGGAAAGATAATCTTAACAGTACAATCCCTTTCATATTCCAGAAAACTGAAGCCATCACCTTTCTGGTCGATCGTATTACATTTGCTTTCTTTGGTGGTGTTGAAACAACATGTTTCCACTGCTTTGACTGCTGTTTTGTCTCTGGGATAGAGAAGTGGAACCACATTTCATCTGTGGTCATAAAATGGTGCCAAATATCTCGCTGATTGCTCTTAAAATGGGCCAAACATGGTTTAAAAATTTCCACTCTGATGCATTTGCGATCCTCCACAACCATTTTATGGCCTTTTGCAATAATTTCTGTGTTAGTAGCACACACATTGGCCGACCACTGAGCGGATCATCATCTAAGCTGTCCTGATCAAACTTTAACTCATTTGCCCACTTGGGGAAAGTTGAATATGAAAGGGCAGGGTATAGTTTTCTGAGAGTTAGCACAAATTTCCTTTGATTTCATACCTTTCTTTACAAAGTATTCAATCACTGTTCGAATCTCAATTTTTTCCATCTTCACAAATCTTTACTCGGGAACAACAACAGAGTGGCATCCGCACCACCGATCTCTTCCCAGAGCACTGATGCGTTTACCTGAGAAGGATTACCTATTAACAGGTAGGAAACTCATTGCACTAGCACTGAAATCTGTTAGTGATTTTGAGAACCTTTCAAACTACCCTCGTATCATGATTACCTGATCAGCCTAACAGGGAACTTCAAAAAGAGTGAAGAGAGAAGTTTAGAACTTACTCTGCAGAAGTAGAATTCTCATATTTGATCTTCACTCTTCTAAAACTCCACATTACATACATTTTTAATGGTTCTTTCAACTAATTTCTCTTGTCAATGTCTAGCTTCTTCTTAATAAAAATTCCATACTTTTGTTATTAACCTTTCCAAATTACTCATATTAATTTGATCCATACTCAAAACGATTCCAGGCTGGAGAAAAATAGCATCTTCCAATGGTAAAGAATATGCCGAGATGTTATCAACATCTGCATTTGGAGGAAGAGAGAAACGTTATACCAAACTAGGATGAGGTGGCCTTAGTGTGGGACAATCAAAACAAAAGTAGAGATAGTGGAACAATCAAAACATCTAAAGATGCAGACATCCATCCCACAGAAACAAATTCGCATACGCTCAGTACTACAGAAAAAAGACACAAACATCTGGAACATATGATAGTCCTTGGCTCCAAAACTTTCATCTTGAATTGACCAAAACAGCCATTTAATGCTCCTGAATATTATGCTAACACAGATTAATACAATGTCCACTAAAAAGGATAGCAACAATTTTGTTCAGTAATTTTCACAGATTTTCAGCATATTTGTAATCCTATTGAAAGAATTAGTGCATTCCTGATTGATCTAGATTACGTGGAATCATTGCAAAAATTTCCTCTTTTCTTCAATGCTGTAATGAACAAGTGAAGTGCATTTGTCATTAGAAATCGAAAAAGAGCAAACCTGCTCCAGCTCAACACAGGCGTCCATTATGAGGGGAATGAAGATTTCCTTTCTGGAATGGCACGCCTTCTCAGTGGCCAGTCTCAGGCGATCAAGCATTTCCTCAACAATCAAAATGTGCTCGAAGAAGAAGGATTCTCTCCCCAACTTATCTTCATCTTCCTTCTCTGAAAGCCTGCAAAATAAAAATAATGCCCAATGAAAACAAATACCAACAATTTCTAATGGTGTGCCCTACTGTTAACGATCGTCCGATTGTACTCAAGCCGTGCTTCGCTTTTCTGGACTCATTAAAACCAAATTAAACTCTATACATGATCTGTGATACACTCGCAGACACCAACTGAAAAGTAAATTTTCTGAGTGAAACACCACCAATTCTTTTCAACTGTGCCTCAGGAAAACAGATTTTGCATTGAAAATTTGAAGGAATAATAAACATAACCATTAATTTAAATACACAAGGAACGTAGCTACGTTCCTTGTGTAATCAATGTAAACAAAAAATACCGGGACCGTAAACTTGAATGGCACTAAGTAATTAAAAAATAAATTAATAAATAAAATGGAAAAAATTTTAAAAACACACATACACAAAAATCAAAACAAATAATAATAATAATAAGGGGGAAAAACTCTTGCTACAAATTTCTTTCTTCTTGCTATTTCTTCTTGCTAAATTCTTCTTGCTACAAATTGAATTCTTGCTACAAATAATAATGACAAAATAATAATAAAATAAATAAAAATAATAGAACAAACTTCACAACCACTCGATCACTAGAATGTGTTACAAAATAACTTTCACTCTCGTGAATCACATTCACACATACTCAGGGTTTGCAAGGATCCCTCTAATGTCAGTGACCCATCAATCACACAAATAAATAACAAAAACGGGTTACTGACATAGGAGGTATCCTTGCAAACCCTGAGTGTGTGTGAATGTGATTCACGAGAGTGAAAGTTATTTCATAACACACCACAGTGATCGAGTGGTTGAAAGTTGGTTTTATTATTTTTATTTATTTTATTATCGACTACGCTTCTTCCTACTCCTTTATTTAATATTACGGCAACCCCTCGTTGGCTCTCGTCCCCGCCGCCGTATATCACTCTATAATTGTCACTCCAGTAATCCCCGCTATTCTTCCATCTCACCTCGCAGAGACCTAAAACATCTATATTACCTCTTTCCATCTCTCGCTTAATATTCTCTAATTTGCCTCTCCTCAACATTGTCCTGACGTTCCATGTTCCTATTATAACTACTTTCGTCCTCTTCTGCGTGTTCTGTCCTGCTGCTGTCCATCATTACATTCTTGGGAATGACAACTGAGGTGGTTTCCCGTTGCATGATTACTTCAGGGACGATCAGTTTGGGTTTAGACAGGGGAGAGGTATGCGTGATGCCATTGCAGTAATGAGATCACTAATCGAGAGGAATATAGAATACAATCAGGATGTATTTGCCTGTTTCGTAGATTTCGAAAAAGCGTTTCATAGAGTAAATTGGGAAAAATTAATGCGTGTATTGCAGAAAATAGGAATGGATTGGAGGGACAGGAGACTGATCCGCAACCTGTGCATGTCTCAGACTGCTCAGGTGCGAGTGAGGAACGGAGAGTCCGGATGGGCAGTGTTAGGAATAGGTGTAAGGCAGGGTTGCCCATTGTCACCGGTGCTGTTCAACGAATATGTGGAGGAAATGATTAAAGAGGCATGGGAAGAACTGGAGGTGGGAATGAAAGTCGGAGGGGAATTCATAAAATCGGTTAGGTTTGCTGATGACCAAGCAATAGTTGCTCAGTCAGCCAAGGGGTTGCAAGCATTGTTGAGTGAATTGAAGGTTCAGTGCGATAGATATGGGATGAGAATCAATATTAATAAAACAAAGGTTATGCGATTTTCCAGAAAGTAAAAGGATGACCAAATATTAAAATAGGCAGGGAAAAAATAGAGTAGGTAGAACAGTTTACATACCTCGGAAGTGTTTTGGACCAATACGGTCAAAGTAGTAGGGACGTAAGGAGAAGAATTGCACTATGCAAGGAGACTTTCTCAAGCAGGAGGGAGTTGATGATGGGGACGTTGAGTAGGGATGTTAAGACAAGACTCGTAAAAACTCTGATATGGAGCGTAGCTATGTACGGCGCGGAACCGTGGTCACTGAAGCAGGAGGATAGACGTAGATTGGAGGCTTTTGAAATGTGGGTGTGGAGAAGAATGGAGAAGGTGAAATGGACCGAAAGGAAAACAAATGAGGAAGTACTGGTGGGTGAGGAGAGGTGTTAGTGGGGAGAAATCCTATGGAGGTAGGAAAAATGGATGAAAGGCATATTGAGCGGTAGTGGAATGTTGAAGAAGGAAATATAGGAGAGAATGTTGGGCAAGCGAGGAAAAGGTAGGAACAGGATAGGGATGTTGGACGGGATGAAGGGAGGAAAGAAGCACACAGAGATGAAGAGGGACCTGATGTAGATTAGGTTACTGGATTGGGTTTTGTTTGGAGTTACAAATGTTTATTTGATAGTTGTATCCATCCAAAAACCTACCTTAACTGGTAGATTACCTAATAATAATATATTTTATGCCTGGCAGGAATAGAATGTAGAATTTCATATTTAGTTCTTTCATTGTTTTTAAACTAAATTAAGGAATACAGAACACAATCTGGTCGTATATTCCTGTTTTGTAAATTTCGAAAAGGCGTTTGGGAAAAACTAATGCGTGTATTACAGAAAATAGGAATGGATTGTAAGGACAGGGGATGTTGGACGGGATGAAGGGAGGAAAGAAGTACACAGGGATGAAGAGAGACCTGATGTAGAGTAGGTTGCTGGATTGGGTTTTGTTTGGAGTTACAAAATGTTTATTTGATAGTTGTGTCCATCCAAAAACCTCCTTAACCGGTGGATTACCTTAAAAAAAATTTATTATTATTATTTTTTATTATTTGTTTTGATTTGTGTGTGTGTGGTGTTTTTTTATATTTTTAAAATTTTATTTATTTATTTCTGAATTACTTAGTGCCATTCAAGTTTACGGTCCTGGTAGTTTTTGTTTACATAACCATTAATGTTAGAAAGAAAGGACAAATGTATGGAAATACACCATTTAGCATTCGCAGGTAGTTAATCCATACCTCCTCAAAATATGACAAATGCAGCACTATAATAATATAATATTAATAATGCTTATTGGTTCCTATAAGACATGTTTGTAACAAAAATGGAACACTTGACCAATTTCTGCTTCTTTACTTAAATTCCTGCTTTATTACACGGGGTATTACAAATGGAGGTTATAGGCAGCGGGATGGATTCAAGAATTCCAAAGTATATTCAAAAACTGAATTTATCACAACATCAAGATGCACCAAAAACTTTTAGATGATTAATAAAATCAAATATTTAGGACAAAAACAGAACAAGAATCAAGTCCAGAAAAATTTGTAATCCCACTTCACCAGAGCAGGCTGACGGCTCACTCTGGTGAATTGGTATTTCAGATTATTATTTTACAGATTGTTATCTAAGTTATACCTTAACCTATGTTCATCAATCATGCTACCACTCAGTCTCCCAAGAACTGCACCACTATCATTTCAGATAGGATTACATTGCCCAAGATTCAAACCTTGGAACCTGGCAACGTATATTTTGCTGCGGACAATTCTCATTAAAAGGAGCCAATCACAAATACATTTTCCTCCATGATACTATTTCCTTCAACTTACCCAACTCTAACAGACTGCTCCTTCGAAGGATCCAACAGATTTACTATGATAGCCAGCCCTAACTTTGGTCGACGTCCCCACAGCGTGGCAACTGCTGAGCTTGCTTGGGAGTTGTCGTCAAGGCCATCGCCAGATTGGTTCCCACCCAAGCACAACGCATTGGCTGGACCAGAAGAGCATGCACAGGCAGATGGGCTCTGGCAGAAGAGCTCAATCGACGTGTGCAGGCTACGGAGCCACCTCCTCTGCATGCTCTGCAAGCTCCCTGAGCCTAATGGGACGATGAGCCATGAATGAGACATTGCATTTGATGGACATTTGCATTTGATGGAGAAAGAGTTGCACGTGGAGGAAGACAATAGAAATAAGCCGATTTTGGCAACAGAGCAATACATTTGGCATACAACGATGATTAAAGGGGACCCGTAAATGTAAGATACACGAGATAGCAGAGGGATAGTGGATTATATACGACAATGAATCCCACTTACATTGGATTTATATGCCACAGGGAGAGAAGGAAAAGAGAACATAAGGTAAGGAATGAAAGGACAGAGAAAGACGATTAAAAGTTCACCGGACAATAAAAAGAGTGGTACAACTTTGAACACAGTACATACATTTTAAACTTAAATAGAACAAAGAACTACCATGGTTGATAACAGTAAACTGAATGAATCTATGGTGGAAAATAAGGACTGAAATCACCACAAGAAAAACATTCCCAAATGCCATATTTCCATGCCGCATTGATTCCTATTACCTCCTCCGAAATATCTTTAAAACATTCAAACACAGTTATTATTTGAAATTACATATCACTGAGAATAAGAGGGCTTCACAAAACATTAACTTGTTTCCAAAACTGGAGATTTCTTCAACATCTTAACCAGAAAATTTCACATTACCTATGCGCATATAAGAGTAAGAATCTCTATAAATAATTACCACAGCTACTTAGCACATCAACTTCCACTATGTGTTTCTTTTTCTTTCATGAAATTTTGTTTTGCAACATAGTTCCTACGTTCTTCCTATAGTTCCTAGGGAACGCAACAAATCAAACAATTCAAAATATTTACAATTGTAACCAGGCATACAAATTAGTAATTAAGTAGGTAAATGTATTAGGAACTTTACACATTTAATGAATTATATTTTGAACTGGTTGTAACTGAATCTAGAACCATAATGTTATGCATTTAAATACCACTCTGTATTCTATAGGCTAAAATATCCATTGATTCAAAAGACTTATAGCCATGAAAATCAACAGATTCTACTCAATTTATTGTTTTCAATGGTGAAGTTTCATAAAAGGCTTCAAAACTACTTTTTCAGCATAACACGTGAACGTATTCTTGGAGATAGAATAAGATGGTGACTATCTAGGGGTGTACTGTTCACTCACCATGGCTCGAAGGAGGGTCGATGGGCTGACCAAAACTACCCCAAGAAGTTCCACCACCACTCGAAAAGCCATAACCACTGCTATTTGAACAATTTGCTGATAACAAAGACGTATCTCCATAAAACCCGCTGTCTCCCTCACTAGGTTGGACATATGACGATCCAGGTGGGTACAAATTACTGTATGTATCATTCCATGGAACGTCTAGAGGACCCGTTCTGGAAGAATCTGAAGAACGTAATGGTATAGTTTAGAACACCATAACAACATTTTAATCAGTCACACTACACCCAAGAATCTTTTTTCGAATTGCTAATGAATTCATTCAAATATTGACTCACTAAGTCTGTTGTCTGAACTGCTTCTTTGTACACTGGGTTCTCCTTGACCGTTTAATGAGCTATCGCATGAATCATCCAAACTTCTTTCACTGATGGGAAACAAGAAAAATTCATTAAACTCTTTAATGGTTCCGAAGCGAAATTGTTATTTTAACTAATAAAATGGATCAACACCCAACCTAATTCATATTTTATGACTATTGTTTACCTGGACAGATGTTTTCGATGGCACCTTGGAGAAAGGAAGACTTTACTGCACATTAACTGTGACGACGACTTCATCCGGTGGACTTTAAATGCACTTCCTTTGAATGTCATTCCAACAGATCCAAATATCATTTCCCCCAACATGCTAACATCAGCACTGGGCTTAGTTTGCTAAAAAAATTATGAACAAATAAAAGAATTTGCGACATTATCAAAGACAAGGTAGATGAGTATTAACCAGATCTTAAAATCTTATTAAATTTACGCAGCACAAACCTGATAGTAACTTCCATTACTTGTAGACAAATATTTTGCATCGATTTTAGGCCGACCTCCAAATTTGAGCTTACTACGCGAAGATTTATCGTTGAATGCCTTAACAACCATACTTGAATCGAACAATAATTTTCGACCCCTCCAATCACATTCCCTAAACAGGAGCACCCGTACTTGCTCTCTGTTAAAGACGAAAGGTCGCCAACTATAATAAAGGTAAAGTATTTAAATAAGTTTTTGAGTTTTCTTACTTTTAAAATTCTAAGAATAACATACTGCATCCGGCTAGATCCATAAACACTACTCTTAAAGTTCGGAATTGTTCTCAAATGTAAGCAACCTAAGACAAATCCCAAGTCTCCTAGTTTGTTTTCCCTGCCTTAGCAAATATAAACTCTCGTAACAACGATGGGAACAAGTGCCAACTCCGTTGGAGAACTTGGTTTTAAAATAAATACTCAAGAATTTCATCTCACCTTTCACCTTCATATTTTCCATTGAGGGCATACGAATATTTTGGATTTCTCTTCCTCGTCGAAAAAAGTCTATTCAGTAACGCCATTTGCTAACATTTTTGTGCACACTACGTAGACGTACACTCGCACTTCAAAACAGTCGTCACTACCACGACTGGCTCACTCACTAGTTAAATCCGTCAACTCTCTTGTTTCTAAATTTCATTCACAGATGGGGACGTATTACAATAAAACATGCCATAGTTACTACAATGATTGATAGATGACGCTGGTGTTACATTACTGCCGCGCAGCTTTCATTTATACTATTTTTATATTCAAAACCAAACTCCCGACAATTAGAAACTGCGTTATGATGCAGAAAATAAAAACATTATAATAGTAGTTATATTTCTTGAGCATAATTACAAAGACAAACTCAATTCATTAATTATTACTTCCAAAATCATACCTTATATTTCAAATCCAATTTTAACAATGCATATTTGTGAAAGGAATGCCATTTTTTCGGTAACTGGTACTAAACTCTTCCTAAGATTTCACCGCACTACCTAATTATTGGCTAATTAATATCCTAGAAGAAAGAAATAAAACTAAATTTGGAACATGAAATTGAACTCCCCATTAATCCGGTAATTTTGGTGAAAAGCCAAAATTGTTTAAGGGGTTGATTGACAAAGAGCTCTTTGCGTATCCACCTATCTTATTAGGTAAATCTAAACTTTTGCGGAAGACGAAATGTTTCCCTCTTGATTCATAGACGTCCACATATTACTACCCATGATGAATCAGAATTCACGATTTTTCACCAGGAAAATAACAAATGTTTAAACTTTTTCGAAATTGAATTCTAATTCACTCGGATCCCTCGCTTCACCGATGTTAAGAGGTGTAACGGTTGCTGAAGTCCTCTCAAAGATGGCAGGGTCCACCAAACATGTGATCAGGAAACTGTTCGTCACCCGAAAAGGAAGTTGCTGTCCGGCGAGCCTATGCGAGTGCTCGCATCGTAAATAACGTCATGTGCTCCGGCGTCACGTGGGCGATCTCGAGTGAAAAAAACGGACATGCGTAAAATGTGATGCATGGTCATGTGACCTCTCCCTCTTCGAAATACCTTTGTCAGAGGGAAATTTAAATCCCAATGCTGGTTGATTTTGCAAATACTGTAAAATAAATGGCATATAGTTGGCAAAATTATCTTTATTTGCTCCTTTGAATAATTAACAAGAGATTTGAGACGGTTTACTATAACCATGCACAAAATACTGTCGGTAAGTACATGTCCAGGAAGCTACTAGAATAATTTTCTTTTTAAGAACTTCAATTTTATCCATTCTCAATGGCAAAATTTACTCAAAGCCGAACAAAAACATAACACAAGACAATTACAAGCATTTTGTAAACCGGCCCATTTAATTTTTAAGCAAAACTCTTGAGATTTGACATCAATATCCTAAGTGGAACATACAAACCTCTTTAATTTACAGTAAATCGTACACAAATGATCCAACTAGAGTTCATTCTTGAAAAACGAATTACAAAGTCTATCAATGTCTTTCCAAAGGTTTTAAATCATTTCTAAAAGTAAAAAAAGACATTAATCCCTCCCAAAACATGCAATGAAAAAGCTACAGAGAAGTACTTTGACAGAAAAAAAACACCTTGCAAAGAACATTTTAAAGCACCACCAAACAATGCAGTAGATCATAGCGCACATATCACACTTTAGGAGTTAATATTAATTTTCCATCATTACACAGCACAGCCCAAAGCATCTGTAATTCACCATTTCAAGGCTTCAATAAAATACAATTTATTGAATAAATCCAAAAAACCAAGAAATTCATATTCAAAAATAACAAGATGGACAACTCTTGAGGACATAATAGATTTACAAATCCACCTCAATTAATAGCAGCCTTCTCCTCAAGGCTTTAGCCAAACAGATTTTTCGGAATGTGACACATACACCACTCCAGATAGTGGAACCACAGTCAACATACGCACTCAGTGGCACATTACAGAAATCCACCCTAAGGGGACAACACATACAAAATATTAATTCAAAGACTCCTCGTCTTTATTATAAACAAAACACAGGGATCTTAAAGAAGTGAACTCCTTCACAAGAGCCAAGAGTTACACAAGCATTTCATGACAAAATTGTAACAGCCATAACAAGCATTAAAAAACTGTGAGTAACACTGTCCATATATTTTATACCAGATGTGCACATACTGGCGTGGTGTGAACACACAATGAATGGAAACAGATATGAACGGGCAGAGAGAGAGAGGGGGGATGGGGGGGAGGAGGCCAAATGAAGGACGCCCCCCCCTCTCAAATTTACAGGGTTGGAAAGATTTCACCATCGTACCCCCTCTCTCATTGCACTTCCTTGAGAAGACTAACCTCCTTGGACCCACGTGCTCCAAGGAAGAATTCACCAAAAGATGATGGGGAAAATTTAAAATCTCAAATATCAATTTGCATAATGTATGGAGTAGTTGTAAACTTTCCACAGAGATTTCCTCCAGAAGGCCCAAAGACTGGGGCATAAGAATAGGTGAACATTGGTGTGTGCAAATGCTAGAATGCACACACAGTATATCCAGGACAAGATTGCTGCAGTGGAAGTAAGAAATGGCATGGGATGGGGGAAAAGAGAGGTTGGGAGACAAAGAGGCAGTCCTCTTCCTAGGGCTAATGCACACATTGAAAGACGACCCTATTTTGTCTGCATTTCCCCTCGCTTCTTCTCTCCAGAGCAAAGCAGGGAAGCCGCCTTTGGGAAACTGAGTCACTGCAGACCTCGAGTGATCAAACAAAAAGTTTTTTTTAATACAAGGATGCCACCAGCAAACACTACACACCTTTTTAAGTCAAAAACGTTTTCCTGGTTAACCCATACTCTGATTAATACTTCTCTCTCAACAAGTTACCAACAGATATTCTTTATTATCTTATTTTTTTGACTATGCCAACCAAAACCATTACACAGAGTAAATGGGCACGGATCCCCATTGTCTCCCTTGACTGGGTCCAGCCTTTAGTATTCAGCATTCATTTAGACAGCAAGCAAGACGCTAGGGGGAGCCCATTAGATGGGAAGTCACACTGTTGCCGCGCCACCTTCTTAGCTCTTTGAGATTTCCATTGGAGATGACGTCCCCGGAGGGTGGGCCGGGACGGGGGCTTGGATGGAGGGCGGGGGGGCGGCGCTGGGTGACGTCTGGCCCACGACCACAGAAGTCGTGCCATGCGTCGTAAGGGGGTGTAGTGAAGAGGCCGGGGGGGGCACCGCAGGCTTGATGAATCTCTCTGTAGGCCGAGGAACTGCCACCGATCGAGGTAGGTGGGCCTGTGGCAAAAGCAACCAATTCATCGTGCATCATAAACATATTGGAAAACATCAATACAGTAAACTCACAATTATCTCCACTATTCTCTTTTCCCAACACCTTAAAATTTCAACAAAATTATAATTGTACAGATAATTAAATGCTTTGAAAATTGTATTTTGTGAAGAGAATACAAAGTTAGCTTTAAAAACACTTTAGCTTTCTTTAAAGTTTTGAGTACTTGTCAATAGTATTTAATGTTTCAAACAATTTTGCACTTTCCCATTATCATTTCCCTCGTATTCATCATCCCTGAGAATTCCATATTCTCCTTCAAGAGAGAACAAACATACAGTTTTGCAAAACTATTGTTAATTATCAACACTACATATTTTTATCGCCATATCATACGAGGAATATAAATCTGTACCAGCAAACCTCTATCTATATTCAGCTTTGGCCAGTCATTTGTGTTTTCCTAGCTACGCAAATGGTTTTGCTTTCTGAGGAAAATATGCTCTGCTATTCACTTGATCAGATAACTTCTCTCTTCTTGTATCACTATAATTCCATTAAATAATTACGTGAAAATGGAAAAAATGTACTTTCAATTGTTAAAAAACATGAATTAATCATAAGAAATTTAAAAAAGTGAGTTTCCATATGTGTCCATTTATGCCACGATCATATTTCCAGCATATATCAATTACACAGGCCAACAGTGGTTTTGGTGCCGGAGCTTTTAATGCTGATTTAAAGAACAATTGGGGTGCTGAATCCAATTATGACACTAGTTTTTTCCTATCAGCTATAGTTTTCAAGATATAGATATGTTGTTACTTACGTAAAAAAATCTTCTACATGATGATATGGGAATATTATATTAATAATAAAACCCACTAAATATAAATACTTGATTTATTTCTAGGGCTTTTAAATCACCCACAAACACAACAGAATTTTACAATACAATTGAACACAAATACTAAGTTTTTTTACTGTAATAAAACAAATTGAAAAGATAAAAGTAATGGTTTCAGGCGTAACTTTGTGGAATTGCTTCATGGTAAAAAAATTGAAACACTGTAGACTTCCACATATAGAATTTATTAAACGACCCGGGTTTCATCGCTGAGCGACATCATCAGGTGAAAATTTTTCGGTTACATACCAATATATACCCTCTGAGGCGAGGTAGGAGATTAGGGGAGGCAGCGAGGGAGGAGGAAGGTTCGGTGGGGGGGGGGGAGAAACAATGTAGTCAAGAAGGGGTGGGGACACACAATGGGGAAGTCATTAGCCGGGTTATGAGATGGGAGGCAAGGGAAAGGAAGGTCACGAGCGGGGGGGAAAGAGTGAGAAAGCCTCACCGGGATGGGATAGGGTCTGAGGCAAAGTGGTCAGGGAAGAGTCGGAGGTGGGTTCTTCCCATCCGTGTCTTGGGGTGAGGGGGCGGGAGAGGTAGTGGTGATTGAAGAAAAGGTGGTAGCGTCGGTGTGAGTCACAGTAACATTGCAAGGGGAAGGGGGGTGGGACGGTTTGGGGGAGCGGGGGTGTGGACGGTTAGGAAAGGAAAGGTTCAAGAGAGGGGAGCGGGATTGATACAAAAAATCATTTAAAATCTTAAATTTGTCCGTTTTTACAATTTTTAAAATTTCTATTTGTTCTAAGGCGTCCAACTTGGGACCTTTCTTAGCAAAGTGCAGGATTTCCGGGTGGAAGTCACTAAAATGGTTGCAGTCCAAAAGGTGTTTGGCGAATAATGAAGTGTGTTTTTCGTTCCTAAAACACGCCTCATGTTCCCTAATTCTTAACTTCATATTTCTGCCAGTCTGGCCGACATAAACCATATTGCACACGTTGCACATCAGTTTGTACACACCACTCCTCAGCAGAGGGTCCACTTTGTCTTTTCCTCGACTTATTAAATTGTGGAGATTTTTTGGGTTGTAAAAAGCTGGCCTGATCTTCTCCTTGGGTAGACTATTGCTGATATGGCTGGATATACTCCCCAAGAATGGAATTTTGCGCCATTTGGGAGTGCCCTCTTCCGAACAGAGGGTGGGAAAGATACTCATCGTAGCTAACTTATGCCGTTTTCTTTTGTAAAGGGAATCAACAAGGGTGGGGGAATAGCCGTTGTTGAGCGCTATTTGTTTAATGATGTCTAGTTCTTTGGCTATGTTGGATACTGACATTGGAATACTGAGTAACCTGTGTAATAGTGAATGAAAGGCGGCCAATTTTTGAGAAACGTGATGTCTGGAAGATGAGTGGATGATCTGGTCAGTATAAGTTTTTTTTTTTCGGAAGATTGAAAATTCCAGTTTCCGGTTAACATTTTTTGAAATTGAGATGTCCAGAAAGTTCAAAGTTCCATTTGTTTCAATTTCTTTTTCAAATTTAAGGCACTTATCGACACTATTTAAAAAATTTAAGAACCTCTCAAGTTGTCTAGTGGAGCCAGACCAAATGCAGAAAATGTCGTCAACGTATCTGTACCAGCAAACCACGTTTTTAATTAATTCTGAGTTCAGGGATAACAGACTCCTTTCAAAATCGTCCATATAGATGTCTGCCAGGAGGGGGGATAGCGGGGAGCCCATAGCCAGGCCTTCGGGCTGTTTGTAAATTTTGTTGTTGAACTTAAAATAATTTTGTGTGACGCACATACTTGTCAGGGAATAAATTTCACTGATCACGGGGGCGGGGGCGCCTGCCTTGATGAGGGCTGCTTCCACAAGATTCACAGATTCTGCAGCGGGGACACTGGTAAATAAATTGCACACATCAAATGAAACCAGGATGCACTTCTGTGGTAGAACTAATTTGGATAGTATGTTGGCCAGTTCAGCGGAGTTTTTGACTCCGAACTTGGGGGAAAATTTTGAGATCTTTGAAATTTTGAAAATCTTTCCCCCCCCGCTCGTGACCTTCCTTTCCCTTGCCTCCCATCTCATAACCCGGCTAATGACTTCCCCATTGTGTGTCCCCACCCCTTCTTGACTACATTGTTTCTCCCCCCCCCCACCGAACCTTCCTCCTCCCTCGCTGCCTCCCCTAATCTCCTACCTCGCCTCAGAGGGTATATATTGGTATGTAACCGAAAAATTTTCACCTGATGATGTCGCTCAGCGATGAAACCCGGGTCGTTTAATAAATTCTATATGTGGAAGTCTACAGTGTTTCAATTTTTTTACCAAATTGAAAAGAAAAAAATACATAAAACCATCACTCAACACATCGAAGCTTCTTTTGCCCGATTTTCTTGAGTGCACTTTGTTCAAACAGTCTCGTTTTAAGCACCAGCAGTAATCTGCCATCATATGGTTATCCCATCTTCCTTGGTAGCGAGCTTCCATTGTTTTTATATCCTGGTGAAATCTTTCACCTTGTTCTTCACTTGTGTCTCCTAAATTTTCAAGAAAATTGTCTAAGTGGCTGTGTAGGTAGTGAACTTCTGTGCTCATATTACATCCAAGTGATTTGAAGTTACTGAGCATAATGTTTACCAGCTCACTATAATTTTCACTTTTGTGATTTCCTAGAAAATTTTTTATGACCTCAACAAATGACATCAAACTAATTTTTTCAATCTCATTCATTGACTCGACAAAAGCAGGATCCTTTGTAAGTTGTCTGATTTGTGGCCCCTCAAAAATACCAGCTTTAAGTTTTTCAATACTTATATGGGGCATCTTTAGTCTTAAGTAGCCGAAGCATGGTCCATCCTTGTCAAGAGCCTTTACAAATTGCTTCATTAGGCCTAGTTTAATATGTAGAGGCGGTAAGATGATTTTCTCTCTTTCAAATAAAGATTCAGCAATGATGTTTTCTTTCCCAACAACCAAGTTTTCTCTCTTAGGCCACTCCTTCTTAATCCAGTGGTTTTGTCTGTCCCTGCTATCCCAGAGGCACAAGAAACAAGGATATTTTGTGTAGCCACTTTGCTTGCCCAAGAAGAAAGTTCACCATTTTTAAATCTACACAAATCACCCAGCGATGTTCCTGGTATTTTATCTTCTGTAAGACCAATGCTATTGTATCGTATTCTTCTTTCATTTTAGTTGAATGAGCAATTGGTATTGCTCCAAACCTGTTACCATTGTGAAGAAGTACACATTTTAAACTACGCTTGGAGCTATCAATAACTCTTTTACCGAAGTCGATACAAACGATTTTTGTTTTTTAATCTCATTGGCCTACAATATAGAAATATACATAAAACTTATTGAGAGTTTATTGAAAATAAAAGGTACACCGCAGAGTGGTTATAAATTAGTATACTTATAGATTTATTTAACTTTGAAAATTATTTTCCGGAATATATCAAATATTAAAACAACTAATCGTAAGATGTGCCATATCTAAAAAAGTAGAGCTGTTAAATAAAAACGGATTTCATATTTGGATTCAGCTCTACAAATATAGTTAAAATCATCACAAAGATTCCCGGCACCAAAAAAAAAATTTTTTTTGTAGGCTTGTGTTATTTGTGCTCCATTGGGGGCATCCATTAGCACAGAGATAAGTGCAAGAGTTTGCTCTATCAACAACGCTCACCACCAAACTCAATGACCTAGAACTTTGATATGAGATGATGATGCTTACTTTGATCAATCAATACCAAACTGTGACTGAATTTGGTATTTTCATCTGATGCACTCTCCTGGGTGCAGAGAAACACAAAGCCAGGAGGCTCTGAGTTAGACAGCACGGCTATGCTTTGGCACTCTTGTGACCACATGCTCCAATAGCAGGTCGTGGAGATGGCTGAACTGAACTAGGGCAAGGGATCCCCTTAGCTGCAGGTCATTCAAACAAATGGCTTTCTTAATGCAGGGTGGACTACCCACATGGATACATCAATTTTACTGCTATCTGATTCTGCACAATGAAACTCCTTACCATCTTCAATCATCACATCTTTCATTCCCTAAAGTAATCGCCCTAATCTCCAATCCACAGAGCAACTTGGTTTCTCAGCCACCTTCATTCATGTGCACACTCTTGTTTCAACAATTCCTGGTCCACAATGTCAAAAAGCATTGCCCATCCAAACTAGTTCTCGAGCAATCACACTGTCATCACATGAGTCAAGGTGGAGCATTCAAATTGACCAGGACTTTGCCCGAATCATTTTTTTTTAAATCTTAAAAAACACCCGAAGATAAATACAAGGAGCTATGTGGTATTTCATTGTCACATGGTTTAATGAAAACAAAATTTTACAGATATCACCACACAATAACAAGCTTATGACCCAAGTTTAAATGAATAATTCTTATGTAATTGTAACAATAGACTCTAGCTTAATGTTTGAGAACCGCTCAAAAAGTTAAAGAAGAATGTACGAGCCTGAAGTCATGCCCCTAAATAAACAATTGTATCCTGGCTTTTACCCCATCCTGGCAGGTAAGAGGTGACACAACTGGTTCTCATTCTTTCCCTTCCTTCACCTCTCCCTGCCTCAACCCAATCTCACCAGCCCAGGCATCAGATTACATAGAAGGAGAGACTGTTTTTTCCCCCTCATGATCATGCTTCTTCATTGAAACTTGGGAGGAGAGTTTGCTATAGATGTGAAAGTGAACAATGTGAAAGTTTGTAACAAATAAAGCAACACCACAGAAAATATGAAATTGAAATAACTTATGACCAACATGGTGAAAATTGGCAATAAGGCTTAATGGAAAAAAACAAACTTACTAAACCCATACATTACGTGAATATTAGAAAACATTAGGGCTACCACTCTGCAATAACACAATCAGTGTTTTTTTTTAACCAAGCCGACGGTCACATCTCGGGTATTTCCAATGCTTCTTGAGATGCTATCAGAGGTTAATCCACTACAATACTTAAAAACTTACGGTGATAGAAATCCCTACGGGCGGAGCAGGAGGCGAGGAAGATGGCAGGTAGCCTGCGGCGACAGCAGCCACAGCAGCAGGCGTCACAGAAAGGGGTTGCGGCGGTGGGCAGGACATCGGGGGGAGCTGGTGATAAGTGGTCTGGCCACAAGCATAGCACCGACTCATGGGACTGGGAGGGTTGAAGCCAATACTCTCCCGAGATGTGTTCAGATTTACTGGATTCAGACCTAGAAGAGTGAAGAAAAAATATGATCACTTCAGGGAAATGCTGCGTAACTTCATAAAAGGGCTAGGGTTGGGGAAACTGTTTCTAGAGTTGTACCCGAGGATGGTGGAAGGAGTCAAACCAAATAAACTAGCAAAAGACAAGAGAAAAATTAGGCCAGTATAATTGCAAATAGCTTTTGAAAGGATTCAGAAACAAGTACAGTGGAATCCTGAAGCAAAGACTACAGCATATTTTAAGCATCACTACACGAGTAATGCACAAGGTACAGCTGATAGCTCTACAATTTGCATGTATAGTGAACTGGTAACAACAATGCAACAATTTCAGAGTGTAAAAATCATTCGCCTTGACCGAGAATCCCATTCAAGGCAAATGATTTTTACACTCTTAAATTGTTGCAATGAAATGCATATTGGTGGATGACTCCGTTAAAAGTTGCTGTTGCGGCATCTCCCGCAGTTTCTTGAAATTTGGTAACAACAAGGCTGACATCCTGCACCCATTGCCGTGGGTTTGATATTGCGATTGATTCAGCATCTAATTTGAAATGGAATTCATTTTATACCATCAATATTTTATGGTCAAGCATATATATTAAACTAAAATACATGACAATATGCCGTAGTAAATTTTTTTCATTGTATTAATAGATTACATTCTCAAATAGCTCTGATACATGATCTATAAGCTTTACCCATTGATATGCCATGTTTTTGGTATTAAGCTAGTTCAGTCAACAAGATTGACCACTAAAAATTTGTAATACATATTATTACAATACGACAATGCATGCTGTGAAAATCATGCAGTCATAACAATGGATAAGAAATCATTTTTATAGTTTCTTAAATTATATTCTCACAACTCTTGACATGGAAATACCTGCAGACACAGATAGCTATACTATTCTATGAAACTCATAAGAATGAGCTAAAAGATTATTATATGGCCGCATGGGTGAGGTAATGAATTCTCGCCCGGTAAGCCAAGATCAAGGGTTCAAGTCCTGCCTCGGCCATGAGCATTAAGCTCTGGTGCTTGGGCTTCCAGAAACCTGACGACAGCCCAAGGCTTACAGGGGTGCCAAAGGCTGCACAGACCACCAGGGGTGTCCAGAGAGGAAAAAAATAGCCATAAGTAACAAAGAGAACTTGATAGAGCAATTGATTCAGCAGAGATTATGAGCTCTTTCTATACTGAGATCCCACCATAATATACACAAATTACGACAAATTTGTTTAAACAAAACAATGGCTCCACTGCATTGCAATGAAGCACACGCATCTTCTACTAATATAAAAAACTGACGTGACAAGTGCATATGTAATTGTCTCCATACTGGTTTCCCTAGATATTTAAGAAATTATTAATAGGTGAGAATAATGAAGTATCTGCTGATATTAACACATTGATTTCCTTACAACACAAAGCTAGATAATCAAGAATCTTATAATTCACACTCAACATCAATGCAAAGGACCATAGAAATAAGGAATGACTACTGCGAAAGAAACAACATTCCCTCATCACAACAAAAACTATTTGGTTGTGTTGAGGCATTTACTACTTAGTTTCAATAATTAGTGCATGAACAGAATACCTTCTCAAAATTGACTGTGGGTCCACCTTATGTTCACAATCAAAGGGAAAAAGCCTTACCTGGACTTAATGGGCGTGATGTGCTGGGCGAAGGGTTGTACGGTACAGGGCTAGAGACAGTTCTTGGCCGGATTGGTACACCAGACATCGCAATTTCATTGTAATGTCGCTCCTCTTCCATTTCAACACTAAAAACGGAAAAAAATTATGCATTTAGTTATCAATTAATTTCAAGAAATAAACTCCAACAAAAACCAAAACTTGATGAAACCAGCATATTCCTTCCTCCATAGTTTTTTTCTTATGACCCAAGACAAGGAAAACATTACAAATCAATAATATTGCAGTACTCGGGTTCATGTCAAATTTTTCCTCAGCACAGCAAATTGAGGGGATAGTCTCATTTTCCCTACTATGGGAAATAAGCCGGTCCAACAATTTACACACAATTGTATTCATACTTGAAGAAAAAACCAATAAAAGATTCACATGAAACATGATACTGACAGCCGATGACCAAATAAGCCATACAATGAGCAAAAGAAAAATATGTAAGACAGTAGGAATGAAAAGTAAATATAAAGCAAGGATCGGAAAAGATACAGATGTTTTAGATGTCTCAAAAGAGTGGATTTGATAATAAATAAATAAAAAGGAAAAGAAAATGATTCTTCATCGAGAAGGTGATGGGTGCAATATGGAAGGTCACTCATTAATTACGAGAGCATTAATATTCTAATGGGAAGAATTGAGGGCCAACGGATAGAGATCTTTTCAAACAAATGGACTCTGTGATTATTAAAAACCCTGGTTCACCAATCAAATTTAAATCAAGGGAAATCTTTTCAGAAACTTACCTCGACTCAGATTCAGACAGATGCCTACAGAGTGCCTCCCTTCTCTCCACCTCCAACTGTAATTTCCTCTGAAGTAACAAATTCTCCTCACGAATCTGCCTTTCCTCCATCGCATACCTCTGCATTTTTTCTGTGTCTGAAATTGGAGCAAAATTAATGACATTAAGACATTAAGTAACAATCCATGATGACAGTTAGAAAATGTAGCATGCCATTTCTAGTAGGTGAATAGGGGAATGGAAGATTTTTTGTATGCTAAAGGCTTCCCATAACAAGTATTTTTTGCTCAACTAAAATGAAATACTGCAGTAAATTTTCTTCTTGGGAGAAAAATTAAGTTGGCTCAAAAATATTGAGCCATTTTTAAATAACACACGATAATATTTAGTGATAATTGAGTGGTCTCACCTGTATACCACATTCAAATACACAAGAACAACAAATAAAAATCTAAGGTATCCTTCAATAGTTTCTTTCCTTCTGTCTGTTGACAATAAAATGTATTCATACCATATTAGCCCACATTTAATGCGGTGTTTTTTCCTCCGACAAACCATACTCTTCATTAATTTATTGATGGATAAAAAAAGAAAATTGCTGAGTTGAAAAAGACTACTTTCAAATCCAAACTTAATAAAGTATCAGATGACATATGGACGAGCTATACAGTACTAGTGGCTGAAGAGGCAGTAAAAACAATATTCAAGCTTCAAAATAAGTGTGATGTTCCAGAGGCAAATATATGTTTGTGGTGGAATCAGTTACACACATTTTACTTATGATTTAATGATGAACATGGGAGTCTTTCCCATCAGTTGAGAGACAAAAGATGAAAGCTTTGAAAATGTCAAAGGAATTTAAAGAGTCCACCATGTGATTTCATAAGTTGGTGGAATGGACGATGTAAATAAAGGCCTACAAGCATATTGAAACAGTTTGGGTTTTGTGAAATGCAATACTTACTACTTACTGGAAAACTCCAGCGAAAATGTTAGGGGGAAATGGGATTATCGAACGGGACTATTAAATTTCTTATGGATTGAGCTTTACCACTCGGGTTTATTCCATAAAATAGAGGTTTTTTTTTCTGTGGGCTTTTGGAGGTGGAATGGGAATACTTGGGGAGTACGGGAGTGTCATGTAGGAGCAGGTGGGTGGTATCTGAAATCTAACGACCATTTGGAAGGAGAAAACTGAATGTTGCTCACATTGCCTTCACCCATGCATTTCTTGGAACCCTGATGCATCTTCACACTCAGGCTCAAGTGATTTGGCAGTGTGGGCACGTTCATAAACCAAATTTGACAGAGATTTCATTCTAGGTGGGCTGTAATAGCAAACAACCTTAGGGTAAGTCGGAAATGAGAGAATTTAGATTTTTCAACAATTTAACTTTACTTCATTTTGTGTCGAGTATTCACCTCACATTCAACCTTGGGTTTCTATTTGTCACTTGCTTCCTTCCCCAGACCGCTGAATACTTTGGGAGGGATTAAAATAATTTTGATAAAACAAAGGGGTTATCATTCCCCATCCTGGATATTTTACAGAAAATGAAAAACACCGGAGATGAGATTTTGTGTGAATGCAATAGGCATCAAAATAAGCAGATTTTTAAAGAAGTTTAACAAGTGTTATCTTGACTTTCATACGTTCATGTTATTTGCATCTCATAATTTTTTTCCAGTTGACTATAAAAACTTTTTAACTATTATGGTGATGCAGAAGAGCTTTGTGGAGTGAATAACTTGTAAAAAAATAAGTTGAGCAGGGAATCAAACTTTTCCATTCAACCCAAAAACAAAGAACACCTTCCACAACCAGGAAGTGCAGTGAATTTGACAGGCTTTACAGAAGAGGAGTAATAGGATTCCATTTATTTATAAGAGCCATTTAGAGATTTAGAGTGTGGCTTCATCCGTCCTTTCAACAGATTGGGAATACCTTCTCCAGGATTTACAGTGCTATACACCATATTCTATCAATTTTTTTCAACCTTACAGATAACATTTATGAGGTTTTGCACTACAAATAAAGAATGTCCCCTTTATTTCATTGATGACAACTTTTAAAATGGTTACACTTTCCGCTCCAGGAGGATTTGTTTTCTCTTTAATATTATACCATGACACACACAAGTAGTCGTCATGCACGCCCTAATATCCCTATGCCAAAACACTATGCATATTATTTCCCTTAGAATGATTGTCTTGGAACTGTCAAGGTGATTTGAATAGATGTTTTGGATGCTTTCATCATGACCATTCGTCATCATCCCAGAGATTCCATCATTCAAAGACCAGGAAGGCGATTTATGATTAAATGTTGGAATAGAGGGGCATTTTTTCAAGGAGCTTCAACTTACGTTCTTGCTGGGCATTGGCCAGCTGGCTCTTGAGATGAGCAACTTCCGATCGCAGTGTCTGGATGTGTGAGCTCAAATTGGCAGCAGTGTCACCATTGCTTATTTCCCGAGGAGAGGCTGGGTCTGAAACTGGCTGATCCAGTTTAATTTGTAAAGTCCTGAAACAGAAATATTTAATAAAATAACATTAATGACTAGGAGAAATTTCTGGAAGCAATTTGGGGCAATGCTTGTTCTAAGATGGAGAATTCTTCACTACATTCCAACATTATTCCAGCACATGGGCAAAATAAAAATAGGTGTGGGCCCAAAAAAACCTTTTTTCCATGATTATATTTTTAGCAACTAATTGGATAAAGAAGAAGACAAGTGAAAACAGTGGATTGCCTTCAATATGCCATTGAGTGAGTATGATTAGATCTTCATTACACTTTTAATTGTTTCTAATACATAGATCCATTTCCATAGAAAGTATATTTTCAAATAGCCAGTATCTACTGACAACAATATTTAACCCTACATGCAAAAGGGAACAACATGCATTCCTCAAGGAACAAAATCTTGTTCACTGATGATGCTAGCTTGCAACAAAAAAACTATAATACATGGGGCATTGCAGAATGTTTAATATGACTGGCCCCAGTCTTCAGCACCTTCCGCATGATGCAAGGGGAACAGAAGATTGCTGTGCAATCAGTAAAACTGAAGGACGCTAAAATCAAATGACAGTAGGCACCTTTTCTCAGCTTCCAATTTGTCCATTCTCTTCCACAGCTTATTAACAAGGGCTTCCTGTTCTTGTTCAAGTGTGTTCTCAAGCTCCACCTTTTCTCTGCGGAGTTGCTCCAAATTGAGTTGCTTGGAAACTGTCTCTGCTTCCAGCTTCTCAATCTTCCTCATCAACTTGTTGACCAAGCACTCCTGCTCTTGCTCAAGTGTCTGCTCCAACCGACATTTCTCTTGTCGCAGCTAAATTAAATGAAATGTTTTACACAATAATAGTGCCATGAATGGGACATGGTAGTCCAGCGGTAGAGTGTCGGACTACTGACCAGAGGGCCCAAGTATGCCTCTCGGGGCACACTCAGCTTCACCCAAGCTGTGGGATTCTGGGAAAACCACAAGTTCCTAGGAAACCATAGGTGGCACAAAGAAAGGATCCGGCCCTCCATAATATCCTGATATCTGAATGTCATACGCCCTTGGGCTTGGTATTGGGTGAACTCTTCTGTCACCTATCAAACCGACTATCAGATTGATAACTGTGGTGTACATGGATTTTAATAGTGTAATGTATGTGACACAACCTAATAAGTAAAATAAGTCTTATCTTCACACTTATAAAACTAGGCCTCTCGATTGAATTTTTAATCTACCCTAGATCTAAATTTTGAAATTCAAAAAGCTTAAACTATTTGATCATACCACTGTGTGTTGCTCAATTACTATTAGTACCATAAAAATATAATTTTGTAGGTGATCAAGCAAGAGCTATACAAAATGGGAAAATACAAGGAAATCAATTTTTTCCAGTCTCGGCTTCCCATCTTAACTTTAAAGAAATAGCACTCAAGACAAAATGCTAACAAACTTTGAATATTACAACAAAAAGAATAAGCTCCAAGAAAAGATTCTAGTCAGACACTTGGCCACTGATAGAAAGTTTAAAAATCATAACGGGGAGTTTTGTAATACCACAGGATGTCATGAGAATGGCAGAAGTTTTTAGTAAAACTGGAAATGCAATGTGACTGGACAAGCTTGGTAGACAGAAAATCTTCTTTGTTGGCAACTGGGTTTAACCCAAAGATGAATTTTTCACAACAGTGTAGTGGAAGTTTGCTTGTTTAAAAAAGTGGAAAGCAAAAATGTTGAACCTTAAAAATTAATTGGAAAAGAACAAGACTCCTTAGGCCAACAATCTGAGCTGGATATAAAAACGATGACTTTTCCAAGTAAACTACAGGTTCTACCTGTAGATCAAATACTTAAAGTATTAATCAATTTAATTGAAAAAGTTTCTACAGTCAAATTGTGAATCTTTGGTGCTGATGCCCCAGCTATTTAAGCACATCCATCATTCAAGACATATACTGTACTAACTTGGTTGACTTTCAAACAGCTGTTTATCAAGGTCACCTATTTTGCTCTATGAACTTTTGTTGTAACAGGTTATCCAAACTCTAATTAGAATTCAAGCTTCTACTTGGCAGAAAATGGCTAGGGAATAGAAATTGGCATGTAATTATCTGAAGACACATGGTCCCTTCAATTTCTCCCTGACCTACTGACATCACCAGACAAGATTTAGGAATCTGAAACACCTTTCTTCATGCTATTAGGTCATACCTGAAGGTTCATGTATTTTGGAGCAAAGGGTTTATAGAGATGTGTTATAGTCACTAATAGAAGAACCCACTTAATTGATGAATATACAGCAGCAGCTCATATTTCTAAAAAAATTGAATTTTCAGCATTTACAAACCATACAAGATGGCTTAGAGGAAGAAATCCGATTCCAATGATTAACTATTGTTGTAGTGCAATAAAATGTTATCAAAATATAATTTTGATAATTAAACACATCTCTTCAAGATCCTGGGTTCAGTCTGGTTCACAAGAATGAACCATACAATATTGAAAAGCTAAGTAAATTATCGGTAACTAATACAATTGGTATGTGTATATTTGAATTAGAAAAACTGGTACTGCCCTAAGTATAGAATTAATCCATTAATGCATATACAACATGTCATTTTATGATGGTTGCCATTTAAGTATACGGGACAATTGGCTCATCAATGCCAACGTACTTAGGGCACGTTATTGCCTCCGATTTACATTGTTGTAGAACACTAAAACTTAGTCATAGATATATGCTACTCGTCAGCCATATGCCATAGGCCATGCTTGATTAAATGCTTCACAAGGGCCTTGACTCTAAAGCTGAGGACTGCACAACAGTTGCTGTTATAATCATGCCATTTTTCAGAAACCCATTTTTTCACAATTGAACCACATATATTGTTATCATAAAATTTCAAATGATTCCATCTTATTTTTTAGGTACACCACGTGATAGCTTACACAGCCATTTAATGGTAGACTGAGCTGCATCACGCATAATTCTAACCACAACTGTAGCTATTACACATTTTGTCTCACAGAAACTACGAGCATGAACAAAAAAACATGCCATGTACTTTACAACATTTGAAAGCATAATTAGTTGTGTCCATGATTGGACTTGGGCAAATAAGACCATTCATGGGAATTGAAGGAAGTGGTGATAACATTAGCCACAAATGCCTTCACTAGAGCCATCTAAGTGACGAGAAGATATTATCTGGCACCTTCCATGACGGGTTTTTCTCCTCCTTGTGACTTATGTCAACTACTTGTTCATATTGTTAATTCTGTCTGGCACTTAGGAGTTAAAATAGCCCACCATTTCATCAATTATAGTTTCAAATGTGTTGGCATAAAATATGTGCACCATACACGTAAATCAGCTACTCGTATTTTAGCTTGCTTGCGTAAAATATTGAGAAGTCTGTATCAGCCATGTTGAGTCATTTCATTGCACTGCGTTTACTTACTTTTTGATTCAATGATAATTAACTGAATTATTCCAGAAAAAACCTAAATCACACTCCCTCAAATAATATTAATATTCATGTGTACTCGGCAGTCTGCTTACTACATGTTTCAGGTAAGAAACTTTTTACCTATACATTTGACACAATAAAATACTTAAAACATCTAATTCCTTTGCTATTAATTTATGCCTGAGAATTATGGTATCAAACCATGAAATCATCATTCTGCCTGCTCTTCCTCTTTCCAGTGGCTAAAGGGGAGTTGGAATATTACAAAGAAATGGTAGGTGATATTTTGATTTAGGAAAAATGTGACTAGTAGTAGTTTGGGAATTCAGCAATGAACAATGTGGAGAGGGTATAGGACTGAGTAGATAAACAGGGAGAGAAACGGCTATGAAATGTGGGACCTTGAAAAAAGACTAGAAAACTCTGACTGTGCATTTTTGGAAATTTCCTAAAAAATTCTACAAAGTACTGGCCTTCATTCACGGAGTTAGTTATTTTAAATTCATAAATGTTCCATCTTACTATAGACTTGGGGATTGTTTCCTCTCAACAGGAAGAGAAAGCTCTGCCATTAGCAGCTAGGACCCTCTAATCTCAGCAGGATATATTGTATTCCTACGATTGAGGTAATTTGATTATTTCCACTCTTCCAATCCCAGTTAGGTAGGACAACCCTCGCATGATATTGGTTTGTTCTGATGGAATTACAATGCAGGAAGGACCATAATACTTTTGGATACAGTATTGAGTTTGGCTATAAAGTTAAGTTAAGGAGTTATTCAGCATCTCAGTAATCATTTCACATCAAACATAAGAGTACTTTTAAGGTCCAAGAGATGTTCAATGAACTGAAATACATTTTATTCATTTAACATATTGTACGTTACAAATAAACCTGTGAAAAATTGCACATATTGTTTTTCTCATAATGCCCCTTTCATATTGAAATGTAATCCATTTAGTTCTAAAAAAAATGCACTGGAAAGAAAGAAGAAAATTTCAGCTGAAATCAGCCTGAAAGCATTAACTCATTCATGAACTTGTCCGACACTGTATATTGATTAGTGAGTATTCTTAGCACAACAAAGAATATATGATTACTTAGCCAAGTTTGATGGTTATATTAGATGAAATCATGTATCACTAAGAAGTCTGTTGTATTTCAGTAATCTTAAATAAATTCTGGGAAGTTTCATAAATTTAGACATTCGAGCAATGGAATTCTATCATTGAAAGTTCATTTTTCTGTGAACATTGTTATCAACATTATACACACACAAGAACAGGCCATGAACCATTCATCTTATGAGCTGACTGCTCTCTGTAAGAGTCAAACTTTCAGAAAAACAAAAAAAAACCCTCCTGATAATCAGAGTCTCTCAAGAGAAGGGGATAAGGCCATATTATCCATAATAATGGATATCCAATCAAAACTCACCAAAACTCAACCAAAACTCACAGCTGCAACAGGGTCAATGTAGGGTGTGTTACAATGACTGGGTGAAGCACCCTACATCAAGTTTTCTCTTGTGACTGACTTGACCGACAAGGACCCAATTTTGTACCTTTTTAAGGAAATTTTATTCTAAGAAAATGCACAGACTAAATTTTAAAGTTTTTCGTAATTATTTAGGAAATTTTACAATCCCAGCTTAGTATGAAAGCCTTGCAAGATATTAGTTTGTTCTGATAGAATTACAATGCAGGAACAATGTACTTTTGGATAAAGGTTTAAGTTCTGTTTTGGAGTGTAAAATATATGGGTCACGGTAGTAAAGGGTTAGTGTTGGACTACCAATCAGAGGGCCCAGGTTTTATTCCCAGGCAAGCATCTCTGGGCAACTGCAGCTCCACCCAAGCTACGAGATTTTTCAGGTACCAGATCTTCCTGGGAAACCATAACCAGCACAGGGAAAGAAACTGGCCCTCCTACCTTGATGCGTGAATTTCACACGCCGTGTTGGGCTTAGTACTGGGTGGACTCCACAATCACTTACCAAAATGACATTCAGTTTGATTACTGTGTTTATGGTTTATATATCCCCTCCCATGGACTACAACCTTGTCGTGGTGGAAGGGCTTGTGCGTTCCGATGACCCCTAGAGCTGTGCTGGCGAGAGTAATAATAATAATTGCTCCTGGTAGGTACCCATGCCAGATAGGTCAAAGGTTAGGAGCCAGACGAAAGGTAGTCCACACAGAGCCTATTCCTCAGTGAGGCAGCTGCAAGGTGTCTGACCCCAGTGGGGTGGCCATTTGGTGAAGGTGTCACGTTAAAAACACTACTGAGGAAGACAACGTGAAAACACCTCAATTATTATTCCCATGAATATAATGATGGACAATATAGAGAGTAAAATTCCTGGCAACTATGGGGCTCAGCCCAATCGGCCATGTGCCATGCCCAGCAGTGGGAGAGGAAAGGCTTCCACGGTCGTCAAAAGAAAACCAACAGAAGAAGCAGAAGAAGAAGATCAATTTAGTTAGAATAGGACTTAGCCGAGAAGGTGCAGTGGCTAATGTACTGGCTTCTCACAATGAGGGCTAGGGTTCAGAGGATGGGACGTTAAACTGCTGACTCCATGGTGCCTTTTGACAAGAGTAGGCTAATGCCAACCCTCAATGGTTTCTCTCCATCCTTCCTCCTTTCCCATCCATCTCTACTGGCACATTTAACCTTAGCTGTCAGTCGTCTCCCCTAAAAACTACTATTACCTGCTTAAGACCATTCATTGAATTTTTTTGGCATAAATATCCATGTGCCAAAAGCATCTGTGGCGGATCCAATTTTGCTGGGTGGAATAATACTCTGAATTCTCAATTGAACTTAATGAATATGATAAAAACATACCATTTGGATCATCTACCTTCATTACCCAGGATATGGTAGGCAACTCACATCTTGAATCATAATTTGTGTGATATAATTTTAATTTTAAAAGACCACCGTGCATATTCAAAACAAGTATCATTCAAATAAAACAGTTTCTGGTGTAACTTGGTGGAAAACCTTCATACTGACTTTTAATAATCAAACCACTTTACTTTTCCACATAAATGTGGAAAAGTAAAGTGGTTTGATTATTAAAAGTAAGTATCATTCATTTAATGAAAGGCAGATACCAAATGAATGTGCTGCACGGATAAAAGAATTATACTATTTTTTTCTGCACTTAGCATATTGTGTGTGTAAAGTGAATAATGAATGATAATTAAGAGCAATTAGTCATACAGCATACACTGTATTTAGTCTCTTTAAATTTCTTTCTCGATAGAATTCTCATAGATGGACCAGTACAGACACCTGTACTTCTTAAAAGCTGATAGTGAGACAGATCAATAGCCTACACGCGCAACATTCTCTTACAATTCAGAGAATTTGCAGATGACCCATTAGCCTGGTTGGAATTAATTTTTATTTTAATCATCTAGAATAGGGATCGAAGGAACAAAATAATGACAAACTCTTAGTTTCCTAGTTATTTTTGGCTGGAGATTTACTTTCAAATCATACTTCGTAAGTACCGTAGACTCTTGGAACTAATTGAATAGCATGACAGTCCAAAATGAATTAGCACATATTTTTAATAAGAGATTTTGTTTTTTACTTACATTTTCATTGGCTTTTTATTTCTGTATTTCAAAGAAAGAATTTAGGAGAACCCTATGGTCATATTCTTTGGGGTCACAAAGAAAAAAATTAATTAAAATATTTGACTTCATGTGGAACTTTGCAAACACGAAATAGGCAGAAAATATAGTATTTACAGCAATCTTTCTCAGAATATTTTTTATGACAAGAATTGAAACCTCTTAACTACGCTTGTCGCTTTGATAATTTTGTCGTTTCATGAAACTACTCTGGCTGTGAACAATCAATGGAATCGAATGAGGTACATTGGTATTCCAGAGCTTCGATAAAATTTGACAACCGCCCCCGAAATATGGGGTTCTGGGTTTTACTAATTTACATACATAATGGAAAGGCAACTTTTAAAAATTCTTACGCTGATACAAATTATGGTACAACTAATAGGGTAACGGACCGATATAATTGATCTTAGGTAGCGATACCGAATATATGGCTCCCAAAAATGCGTAAGAAAATTGAACCATGGAAATTAAGCATGTTAACTTGCCTGGTTGAGTTTTCTTGATAGATCATTGGTAAGACACTCTTCTTCTTGTTCATAGTGATGAGCCAAAGTTTCCTTCTCTTTTTTAAGAGCTTGGATTTTTTTCAATAGGGTGTTGCTGATAAATTCTTCCTCTTGCTCAGCTTTTGCTTGCTGGAAGGGAAATCAATTACTTAAAATGACTACAAAAATATTTTATATACTTAATTTCACAGTGCTAATAAATCACAAAAATATTAAACAACGGTGGAGGGAGCCGAAATGTGATGTCCATAAACTTTAACGGGCAGTCGACTGGCTACTGTGCACGTTACAATTTATTACCATATTCCTAACAAAGACGACTTCCCTCGATACGGCTTTCGAACATTTCACATGCATTACTTGAATGCAAATCAATTAAGTAAAAAACCACGGTAAAATACAGAGAATACACGTGATTCTTACAATTATCACAGATGCTTGACGGAGCCCCTTATTCTCCTCCTGCAAGGCTTTAACCCTCAATTTGTATGTTTCTAATTCTACTTTCAACACCCTGTTTTGCTGCTGCAAAGATTCTATTCTTTTTTGCAACTGTTCCCGAGAAACGGGAGACGGAGGCATCATGATAGGGCCCCCGTCAATAGAGCTAGAATCACTCTCACTCGCACTATCCGCCATGTTTTACTTTGCAGCCGTATAGGAGATGGGGGTTGATGGGCTTATGGACAATCTGGGCGACCCCGGTGTATGATTTTTCAAACGAAGTTTTTACTGTTTTCGTTCTCTCAGTTATGCAGAATATATACAGTTTTCTTTATATTGAGCGTGATGTCATCAATTTTCAACTAACTAGTTCACTTTCCTCCAATAACACGAGCGCGAAAATCGAGCACCGTTGCCAAACCTTGTTTCAATAATGGTTCATAATAAATGAATCACAACTATGCGCATTTGGACCCCCAGAGAAATTGAAAGTTACTTTTGTCAGCAAAATGGTTTTAAGTACAATACATTTTTAAAAATCCATTTTATGATAAAACTTCTGCTTTAAAATCCGTATTTTGCGATAATTAATCTGATGTCCTGGCACATAATGACCAATTCTCTACGTTCAAGTCTCCCGAGCTTGAAATGATCCTATCCGAGAGTCATTTGTTATATTCAGATGAAATAACGTGTGGCAACTAAGCTCGATTTTTGCGCTCTGCCATTGGAGGAGAAGGAACCCTTTGAGTTGTAAATTGATTACATCCATCCTAAACAAAGAAAACAGAGCAATTCCTGCCTTAAGTAACGATTTTCGGTCTGAAGAAATTATTTGATTCCGTGAGATATCTGTGGTTCGTGACATTTCTTCTAGTTGCAAAGTTAATGTTGTGTCTATATCTGAAAACTTTTTATTAGCCGAAGCGCTAATTCATACACAATAATGAATAAATTTTCTCTGTCGAATGGCCAAGTGTTATATTAACTGATTCATATTTACAGTTTTCCTAATGTAATATTACTATTGTAGAAATGGGAGTAAGGTCGGTTGGCTTAATGGTGATGGTCCTAAAACATCTCAGATCCCACTAAGTGTATTTGTCCACTTTTTTGGTAAAATTTAAGTAAGAAGGGAGCCACTTCCATCTAAACTATCGTAATCAACATATCTTCTTTGTTTTTCTTAAGTCATGTGAATATAAGGAAAAATTTTAATGAACCTTCTTTTGTTAATGATCTAGCAATATTGAGCATGTAAGTTCAAATTCAATTGAAGACTGCAAAAACCTAAATTCTACCTAACTTCTAGAAATATCCTCATTTTTGCAGTACCCGATTATATTCAGTAATTTCCTAATAGAAGTTATCAGCGGAGGTGACCAACAGGTCAGTCGCCTCAACAAGAATAGGTGTAAAATTTGCTCAGATTAAGATTTTTTGGGAAATGGTGTAGGGAAAACTTGTGTTGTCATCAGTCTACTACGACAGAAAGATACCAAAAGGTGGCTAATTTAATGGCTAATCCTGTAGCTGGTGTACTTCACTTGTAGTGCTCTCTATATGATACGAAAAATTCTGCCTCTCTCGGAATGCGAACCTCGGTCCTTAGAGTGGGAATATCCCCTCTAGAACATCCCAGTTGGAAGAAGCAGGCCCACTAAGTCCCTGTGAGTCATCGAAAAGATTATGCTTCCATCTGTTATAACTAAAAGATTCTACTATTTTCTTAAAATATCTAGCTGGATCTCACTAGAATCTGGTAAATACACGTATTCATGTTGAATTTTAAGCAGAATTGCACCCTTGACTTTTGTCTCCTCCCATAGCAAATTTTTTTTACTCTTCTCTGGTATTGGTATACATTTAGGAATTACTCTTTCCCAGTCTCATCACATAAGCGAAATTGGCCTAATTGCATATTAACAATGTATCTAATCCACATTCTTCCACGACCCACTCATTCATTCCTCAACATATATATGCTATTTTTGTTGTTCCTCCTCTCCCACACACACTCCCCAAACCATATTAAGTTGAATATTTTAATTTTTTTATTGAAAAACTGATCCTGGCACACCCAGAGGTCACTTCCATACAATTATGTGAGGACTACAGTTTTAAATTTCAACAACATCAATAATGAGTGCTCTCAGCATTGACTCTGCCACAAATGAATAACTATAATTAGGATTATCTTAACATACTTATTTCAGACAAAGAATCCTTATTCTATGCAGAAATGACAGTAACATTTATTTAAATTCCACCTATTATGCATACACAACCTTTCACATATTTTCTCCATTCTTCCCTATCCTTGGATACATCTTTTGCCTCTGACACATTCAGATATTGCTCCATGCACACTCTTCTGTTCCTAAGACTTGAGTTAAACTTTTTTGAGAGTATCTTGGGGCAATATCCACTTATGACTTTCTGGGTCTACTGCTACCTCTCAAATACATATATGAGTGTCGATGCAACTCAAGCCCATTCCCCCAACATGCTCAACCAGCAAAGCAAACTTCTTCCTTCCTGTGTATTACTGCTGCATCCAATCCAAACACTTTCTCAACCTACTCATTCTTCCCTTTACTCCTCTCATCTTTAGAGGATCCATTTCTTAATTAACTGATGCTTTCCACATTTAAATATTTATTCTAATCCTAGCGGCTGCATTAATGAACATTCATTCCTTGATATATTCCACGTACTACCAAAAATGTTTGCTGGAATTAGCACACATTTGTCTTGGGAGCCCTTGTTCTACATAAACTAGGCAATCCTCTCTCTACCTGAAACATTCCTACACAAAGTGTAAAAGGATCTCTTCTTGGTCCTTGAATCTTTTACAATTTTGCCTTAACCTCTATAGTGGCTTACACCATGGTAGTGAATGGGGATGAAGACACTCCTCTGATTAGACCTAAGAGCAGACCACCAGGGTCAGCCTGGGTCATTTATCATTGCCTCATACAATTTTTAAATTTAATATTAATTTCCTCCCTGGATTTACTCCAATGCCATTTATTTTATTAAAATGTGATGTGAAGCACATCATTGTGTTTCTGTAATTCAATCTTTATCAAGAGCTTATGAGAATAAAAATATAGTATCAGTGAGTATAAGACTTTTGAGACATTAGTATGGAGAAGGATTGAGATAATAAGCTGCGCTTAAATTAAGGCACACAGAGATTGGAAAGAGTGGAAGTCATTTGAGGAAATTCAAGAACTGCAGAATATATGGGCACAGAAGATATTGAGAGATGGTGAGATGTTTAAGGTTTTGATAGGAGGAAAAATGCTGGGGTGAGAATAGTGTTTTACAAAATCAAAAAAGAATAAAGAAATCATGTAAAAAGGCAAACATATCAGATGCTGTCGCTATTTCATTAAATTGTATCGCTCAAAATATTTAAACCTTTATATTTTTTATGGAATGTCTCCATAGCATTATGAATTGCTTAATGACTGGGTTTTATTTTACCTATTTCAAATTTCATTTATCAGCACCATTTGAAGAAAAGGGAGAGTAAGATTGGGATGTGTATTTCTCACTAGAGTGGATCCCAAAATTTACTATAATTTTATTATTTCACTATTAAATAAATGGAAATCAACTCTTTCTTTGCTTTAATATACCAATTTCATTATCTTACTGACTGTGTTACCTTAAACTTTCAGGAACATAATCCAATTGCAGTTATTCCTGAACCACTGAAAAGCAATTTTAAAGAGAATACATAATTTAAAAATTAAAAAAATAGGATAAGTAAAATAAGGAGATCAATAGAATAAATGATAAAAAACTTTCAAACAAGTTTAAACTTAATATGTGGCCCAAATCAAGTGATGTTACCAGCCAGCGTTCTCTTAATAATTGTTGCTGATTCACACAGATATAGTGGAGTAAAATATGTGCATTGCAATTTCCATAGCACTCTTTCCAATCGATTTCAAAACTTAAAGGATCACTTTCAAAATGGATTAAAATATTCACTCAATATATTTATCATTTGCTTGGTAGAAAGTGGGAGAACAAAGGAATCAAGGTGGTGTGAAAGTCAAGAATGATAAGATGACAAAAGACTTGAATAGTACCAATGATGGAATTCAGGCGAAGGTTAATTTAACGTGGAGGTCGTTCAGCAGTGCTTTGATGTGCTCACATGCAGAAAGAATATAAAATATGCACATAGGTAATCCATATTGCTTTGCATAATTACACAAAAAAGTATCTTTTTAATAATACAGTTGTACTCATAAAAATAAGAATGATGTGATGGCTCATAATTATATAAGTAGGTACAGTCTCATGAAGGAAATTTCATTTATTATAACGAAGCATAGGTATATATCAGTAATGAAAATCTCTTTCTGTTTTAAGCAAATAAATATATTTCAGCCTTTACAAATTAGCTCACCACTTTGAGAATCTTTCAGCAATGACTACACAATTTGGGACACAGTTACAAAGAAATAGGGCTACATTTGCCTAAATTAAATAATTTATGACACATTCACAACTAGGCGAGCAAAATACAATACTCTCTTCCAAGACACTTTTAGTTCTTACCATTCCAATGCATGGTGCAAAAATCACTTCTTAATAAATTGATCAAACACCTTAAGGTGATACAAAAAACAAAAAATGCCTTTAAAGTTCAAAAACTTATTTTTACACCACCTCAAATATTGACCAAACTAACCACAAATGATTATCTTTCAAATATGATGTGATACCCTCACTGCAGGGGAATAAGCTAATATCCTGGTTGAATAAGGCTATGATATTATTCAACAACGCCTGACAGAAGCATCTACTGCACACCACTACATATTTTAACTCAACTGTAGTCAAGAGTTGTGCTTCATTGCATGTGGAGTGCCTAATCCAAATTTCCATTGAACATAACACATAGTACACCATGATGATATAACTCAACTTACTGCTCATCAGTTTTTAATGAGAAACTGCTATCCTCAAGTCAAAGTAATCCAATATGAGAGAGATAGTTCCTATTCAAATTAATTACTTCATCAGTATGATACTGTTTCCATTTGAAAAGTTAAAGAAATTTGGCACAAAACGCATGCCTAAATAATATACACATCATTTAAATAATAATTTTATTTTAAAATATATCTCTGTTCAATTAATTTCATATAAAAAATAAGTATCAACTCAAATAGATGAAAGAATATCTCTCAGGAATGGCAAAACCGACTACTAATCACTAATATGTTTTTATTATACTGTAATTTGATATTATGCAAAGATCATTGGAAAAATTGATTACCAAGCTTTGGTAATAGCAGGACTTGGGTCTTTTAAGTCAAAAAATCACTTTTAAAATTTTTTTCATTGGCTGACAAATGGGATAGAAAAAAAATTCACATGGTCAAAAATACAGTGATTTGATACAATAAGAGTTACTCTCAATAAAAATATAATTTTTAAGCCTTTAAAAATACTGTAACTTCTCTGGAAAGACTGATTTCATAAGAAAAATACTCTGCATGCAGAATTTATCCAGCATCAAAAAGAATCAGCTTAAGTTAATGTCACACAATGCTGTTTCTTACCTCCAAAAATTAACCAGTAGTATTTAATGTAAGTTGATGATGTGTTTGCTAAATAACTGTGTTTAGCATTAAAAATATCTAAATTCAGGGATTTTTTTGTCACTTATGAGTTGCTTTTTCATCCCTTAAAAGTGAAATGATGGCAAAGTCTCAATACTTAGTTCAAAGAGCCTGCGTATAAAAAGAGTGATAGACTAATGAAATTAAAGAAAATTCAACCTCCCTCACACCTTTATGGTAGGAACTATGTTTCAAATAATAAGCTACATAAATCTCTGTCAAAGAGACAAATATTAAAAATAGTGCATTTACAGGAAAGATATCAGTCATTCCTTTAATCCTGCATAGTACGGAGGGCTTTCCATTACCAAATGTGGCTAAAACACATAACTTCATGATGCTTTCATCCCTAGAAAGGCAATCCTCACTCTATAAAATAAGAATGCCACTGTTCTTACAAACACGATTGACATACCTCATAAAAATAGCATTTTTCTGATGAATGCTCTCTTTGAGACTAGTTATCAGCAAACTTCTTAACTAGAGCTATGTGATTATTGTGCAAACATGAATGAAGTAGACAGAATAGGATTGCTGAAACTTTTAAGAATGGGATTGCCTTAATGTGAGTACCTTCATTTTTTGGAGATGTGTTGCTTGAAATTGATCTTCCTAGACAAAGTATGAGAATGTTTTCAATTTCACATTAGAAAATACATTTATAGCCTCAAAATTTAGTTATTTTATTGGTTTCATCCTTTGGTTGTGAAACATTAAATCCACTCTTAGGCCATATAAGGTTTTAATTTCAATTCCCTACCAAAATTTTTTCTCCGATTCACATCTGAGTGATATTTAAAGAACACTTCATGGGCAGTATTTTGACTAGTTTTTTGGAGTACCAAAACTTTTTTACTTTACTTTAACTGCTCAGAAAATATAAATACATTCACATGTGAATGAGACACAATAATGGTCAGGAAATTAGGCCAAAACTTCAAGAGCACTAAATGCAAGGATCTTATTCCAATTGGTTCTAAAAAAAAATCAAATACATGACAGGACAAAGGATTTTGTCATAAACAATGATGGATGGCGAAATGTAAACAAAAACAAGGAGGGGCAAAAGAAATAACCTGCAAGCACACAACATTTCCTCGGCCAAGATTCAAGAAAAGGAAACAAGGAAATAAAAGTGTAAATAAAAAGTTATCCCAAGAATTGCAATGATGATGCCATTATAAACTGGCAGCCCAAATTTTGAATTGGTATGATTCTAATGTATTTAATTAATTTCTTTGAGCATATTATTTTGATATCATATCGTCAATATCATTGGGTGCAAAAGGAATGAAAATGTGAGAATGAACGACTTTAGATTTGTAATGAGAAGAGTATCTTTACATTGAGAGGCATGTTGCCACTCTACCTTTTACCACTAATCAAGCTTCTCCATGAACATAAATTCAAATATGTTTCAAATGATACAATGCACAAAATAATGGGTTATGGCTGGTTATACAGGGTGCAGCAACATAACTTCTTTTTTTGAAATGTGCGCCAATCAGGCTGTAGAGGTTGTAGCTAGGTAAGAGTGCTCTCATTTGAAAGCTGGGGATCTTAAGTTTTTATCCCACCCTGGTCAGTCGCCATCATGCATTGGAACTGTGAGGAGAAAGCGTTTGCCATCGAGGCTTATATATCGAATGGATTTTCTGTTATTAAAACCCAGCAGGCTTTCCAAAATCACTTCAATGTAACCCCTTTGGACCCTATCCCAGACCAGAAATCAATTGTTACAAGGGCCAATACATTCAGACAGACCATAAGTGCAACAAGATGAAGAACTGGAGTCCCTTGTCCCATCAGATTCCCTAAGAACATTGACGCTGTGAGAGCCGCCAACTTGCAATCCCCAGGACATTCTGCGCACTAATGTGCATTAGCCCTTGGACTTTCCGTTCGTTCAGTGAGGTGAATTCTTCACGATGAACCTCATTACCACCCTTACAAGTTGGTGATTGTGCAGGAACTCTCTGGACGTGACAAATTCTCGGAGGAATGCATGTTAGGCTCTTCTCAAAAACGTTCCCGAGGACACAATTGTGCTTTTCAGGGATGTAGACCATTTTCATGTGAATGGATATGTCAACAAACAGAACATCCACACTGGACTGACACCTATCCCAGAGAATTCCATTAAATGGCTTTGCATTCACCTGAAGTCAGAGTGTGGTGTGCATTTTCCTCAATTGGTATTGATGGTCCCTGGTTTTTGAATAAAATGAGGTCACAGTGACAGTGAATTCAGACTAGTATGTAAACATGTTGGAGGAATTTTTTCCCACGACTTGGGGAACATTCGTATTTAACAAGACGGAGCAATGGCTCACACTTCAAGGGCATCAATGGCTGTGTTGAGGGAACACTTCCTGGAGCACCTCATCTCAATGTGGGGCGATTTGGATTAGCCAGTCCACTTGCGATTATTTTGTGTTTTTTTTGAAATCTCACATTTATGTTGACTGTCCAAGGACCCTACAAGACCTGAAGGGCAACATCTGGGCAGAAATTGCCAACAGACCTGCTGTTATGCTCCTGAGGGCCAAGACAAATGCCAGAAATCGGCTTATTCAGTGTATGGACAATGGATGGGGGGGGGAGGGGGGCGTCACCTACCTATTTTCAAAACTGTGAAAAACAAAACAAATAAATATGTACCTACATAACTTAAGAAATTAAATATTATCTTTGCTTTCTACAGAAATAAAACTTTATTTGTCGACTAGTTTCGTTTACACTGTAACATCCTCAGGACTACAGTGTTACAGTGTAAACGAAACTAGTCGACAAATAAAGTTTTATTCCCGTAGAAAGCAAAGATAATATTTAATTTAAGTTAAACATGGATTTCTACAAAGTTAAGGCCTCAACCATTCAGTGCATGTACCTACATATCAAAAAATAATAAAAAGATTCTTTCATTATATGGGTTTTATTGTGTTTTGAAAAAAAGGAAGTTATGTTGCCACACCCTGTATTACAGAAATGGCGTATGCAATACACAATGGGTCCCTCTTCATGCTATTGCAAATTTCCTTTACAATGCATTCTTCAAAGAAGCCCACGCCACTTTACAATGGAACACCCTCACACTACAATTACATCCTAGGAATTTTGGCATTGTGCGGTGCATGAGTGCACTGCTGTTTTATATTAACTTCATGCTGGTAAGCAACTAGGTATGCATTGCAATGATTCTCACATTATATATCCTGGTGTTCATGAACTCTGGTTAGAAATACACATTATTGTCATGTCACCCGTTTGACCTTATCATATGGTTTGAGCTATTGTCTGTCAGGGCTAGCAAAATCACACAAGATGTAGAAAGGTTTGGTGCATTTGCTATCTACAGGGTGCTTAACTAAAGATTCTCATTGAAATCAAAGAGACTCTCCTCACACCAGAAGTACTATAGCAGTCTGCCACTCACTTTCTACAGAGTAAAGTGCAGCAGTATTGCCAAAAATAGGAATTGCGGGAGCTTTCGAGATGGATCTAACCTCTACATGTTTCCAAATGATTCCCAAAAATCATGAACATGCTGCCTCAGGAGAGAGTTTAATCAATGGCAGGGTGAAAAGAAGAACATGGCATACCCAATACCAATATATTCCCTCTTAGTAAGCTCCTATTAAGTTCTTACCTCGGGAAAGGCTGTGAGAACAGCAGATGTGAAAAAATGTTTTTGATAACAAGGCAGGCGACAAACTGTCTACTGAATTGCTTTTGCTGCATTCAAATAAAAATTCCCTCCTTTGGCATTCTTGCTCTCTCTCTTAATCGCCCTCCCTGTCCTCAGTAAGTTCCATTTTGCCACTGGTGATGGCCTGAGTTCCTCATTCTTATTTTATGAGGGCCAAATGTAACACTGTGAGTAACACCACTCCTGAATTGAATTGGGGAAGATGTCAAATGGAAGGAATATCAACAATAATAATAATTAGCTTTTTAACCTCTACCGACGAGTAGTAAAAAATGCTCACTTAATGCATTGTGTGTGCTCAATACTGCTTCTCATTATAATTAAAAAGGATTTTGAGTTTAAGATCATTCCAATTTGCTGATGTTGATACCGGATATTTCATTGGTCTGTTTTACGATAACAATTAATTTAGTGGAATAGGTCGACACTGAATACTGTCAGCCTTTAGTTATTTTATTCCTGGTGTTCAATGAGATGTAACTGAGAAGTTAGGTGCAAGTTTTCCTCACTGTGCTGGGCAGGTGGTTTTCCAGATGGCAAATGACTAAGGCAATAAGAGATGATACATAATCATTCATTAGAAGTCAGATTCATGAATCTTATTAACTTGTTAGTACGAATTGAAAATTATGTAACTTTCCACCATAGTTTTACCCATACAATTTTTAGAAATAAATATAAAATTCAGATACTGCATTTTAAAATGCAAGAGATTGCCTGGGGCAAATTATCACAAATATATGAGTAGATGTGGACAATTTATGAAATTTTCACCACATGATTGGACTGTTACTGCAGAGCAGGGACCCATTGTACTGGCTCTTTGTGTTACTTTACAGCACCCTCATGTGTCAAATGTTAGAGGCCAAAGCTGAGATCTCTAAAAGTCACTGAGATTGAATATTTACATACGGATGCATAAATCACCAATGATGCAACACCCTAACCCATAAATTGATAATAGAGAAGTTTATCATTTATAATTTTCAGTCAATCTTTTTCAAATCAAAGTTCAATAGAAATATCGTTCAACTGACAGCTCATCATCAATGCCATTACCATGGCATTTGGTGACAATTTGATGTAAATGGACAATTTATCTAGAATACCATGAATAAATGATTAGAATTAGAGACAGTTTTTCAATAAGTGTAGCCATTCAACGAACCACCAAAAACCAGGTACAAAATTATTTTAATGTTAGAGGGTCATAAGAATCATTCACATTATTTTATCTTTTGACAGAGAAAGATATTTGTTAACAATTATGACTTCTGACAAATGCCATTTGGTTTTGCAATTATTGGCTTTCTGAAAGCATTGGCCAATCTGAAAGAAGAGGATTATCTGCAGAAGCCCCTTATGTTTGAAGGACTGGACATATGTCTAACAAGTCTGTGTGTCAAAGACACTTTTGCAGGTTTATGGCAGTTGCAAGTGACACATTCCATGAGCCCCAGTTGAGATATGAAACTCCAAGTTCATTTGACGAAAATACAAAGGATCTTCATCGCCTGAACTCTTGAGATTTTTAATAAATGTGTTAAGACAAGAATTTTAATATGTTCCCACAATGTGCGGATAAGAATAAAGAATGATTTTGCAGTGTAGAGATTCATTAGATTGTAGAACTGATTGACTCTTACACCCCCATCAGCAAGAGAGAGAAATCAAGATCAATAGTCAAATTATCAAGAAACTGAAGAAGTTGAGCCGAGTGGGAAAGAATACACTTTTAAAATGAAATCCAAAGATATTAGGTGATGAAAATTTCACATTATTAAGGTTCTTCAAAGGTTGGTAAATAATGCCAACACAATACTGGAGATATTGACCAATTAATTTGAAAAAAAAAACAAGATGTGATTGAACATCGTGTAGGGAAGCAGTGACAAATATATGATATACTCATGAACAAAACGTACTTTGAAAATCATGGATTTTCTTCTAATCTAGAAAAATGTTGTCCAATGGATATTTGAAATGAAGAAGAACAAAGGATAAAATGTGGCCCAGCACAAAGTTGGTTGGCACGAATTGTTATTATGTAATATACATAGCAATTCATATTAGTTAGGTAGTAAATATAGCCATATGTAAAGTAATTCTAATTATCCACCACAAACACTACTCAAGCATCCCACATCCACTGCATTCAGTTAACATTTGTGGCAAAAATAGGATGGGCAGGATGAGAGACGTGCATGAGAGAAATGTGCTTCTCTGACTATTCACTGTGCCACACTGAGAGCAGATGAGAGTTGATCAGCAAGCAGATATACAGGGTGCATGGCAACATAACTTCCTTTTTTTAAAGTGTTTTGTGTTTGAAAAAAGAAAGTTATGTTGTCGCACCCTGTATGATAGTATATGGCTTGAAAGGAAGGGGCAGCATGAGAAAGTCACAGGTGAGTGTGGTCAAAGATCATTTAAAAAAGAAGTGTGCATGGAGAGGGCAGTATTGATGTAATTAGGAAAAGGGAGTAAGTTTCCAAAAAAAAAAGATGCTTCATTGCCTTTGCCTTTCTCAAAAGGGGGCACTATGAAGAGTATGATGCATGCATGAAGAGTTCAACATAAGAGTGAACACACTCATAACTCCTCCAATCCCATTCATGCAACAACAAAGCATATCAATGTGAAATATCACTTGTCTGAAAAGTGATAAATAGCAAATAAATAAAGGTGGAGGCAACTGCCAAGATGCTCGCATATTTCATTACTCATGATTTGAAACCATATTAGTCTCCTCATTTTAACCATTCATTCGTTCAAGTAAAATGGCCAAAAAGGCTTTGGTTTAGCATGTGAATTTGGTTTAAGTTTCAGCATTTATTGAACAAATTCTCTGTACAAAAGTAGTAGAGAATTTAGAGATCGCCATTCTGTGATACACTTGCCAAGTTATTTCTGCTGAAGATATTGTACTTTGAGATAGAGCACTAAAGTAATAATAGTTTAACCAGTCAATTATGAATCTCTATTTTGTTTCTCAATGGCATTTCCTCGGGAGTCATGGATACTGTTCGTGATTGTGTAGATTCATTCTATTTTAATTAATTACTCCTCTCATAAATAATGATTACAAGTTGTTATTCATCTTCAATGGTACTCAAAAAAATCTGATCACATAGCGGGGAGGGATAAGGGTCACTCATTGTCTGTTTTATGGACAAATACACGGTGGCCTAAAGTATTTAATGTATATCATTCCAACTAAGTTTTCCATCCAAGTTTCGAAGGAAAGATAATGAATTTCTTTGCACATGAAGGTCACACTATGAATGGCACTGAAAAAATACATGAAAACAAGCAAGACAGCAGAGCACTTTGGAAGAAAAATTTCTTCCAAGTATTATGACTGCGGCACTGTGTGCTATATTTTATACTCCCAGGCAAGAGTTTGTGGAACTTCATTTAGGATAAACAAGGTCACCTTGTCAACAAAATAACGCTGCACCTGGAGAATAGTGGCACAAATCATAGAGAGTAAATAAATGAGCTAAATAAGAGCCATTGACTGCATTTTTCTTCCTCTAATTGTTTTATTTTTGTCAAAAATAATAATCTTGGTCATTCCACAGGGTGAAGATTCTGTTCTGTTAGAACATCAAATTTTTCTGCAGTCATTTAAGTACATATGTACGTGAAATTTTCAAAGATATTGTTGGTGACAAAAGAGTGATGAAAGAAGATAGAAGACTGGCATGATCAAGACAACTGAAAACAATATAAAATTATCATTTTGAAAAAAAAAAGATCACAGAGCCTTTATTAAAGCATTAAACTATTCCCCATGCTTCAATATCATATATATTTAGGGTTGCTTCTTAGTTACTGTTCGTGAAGTACAGAAATAACAATGCCTAGTTTTGACATTGGTGAATTAAAATACTTATGCGTCAAAAATATGCAATTATTCCACACAATAAGTAATCTGATGAATCTTGGGGATCTGTAAAGCCTTCCCTCAAATAAATGTTTCTATTGGTGCATAAAAATAATATTCTAAATGGTTTGAGTCCAAAATGTTCATTCGGTCACAAACATATTTATATGTTCATAAAGATTTAGGTAAAGTTAATCAAATTATTATTTGAAAGTGTGACGTGATGAGGTCAAGGGAATAAAAATATAAATTAAGAATATCTCGAAAATTTGCATGCACGTAACAGAAGAACTGGCCACATCCACGAATGAATAATTTAAAAGTATCTACCTACACTGATGGTGATATTGACACATTATCTCGATATACATATAGCAAGTATGAAAAAATAAATAAAAAAATATTAATTCACACAATATCTTACACAACACCAAGAACACTAACACAGATCATTTAGTTCTTTACGCACTTGGTCAAGTGCACTCAGACACTTTTAAGCCAATACAAATAAATTAGACTACTCAATGATCACTCATACAATGAGCCTATGCAGTGAAACAATTTCCTTCGAAAGGAACACAGATATGAGTGAAATTACAATCTTGTCATCATGACAAAAATTAAAAATTATAATTCAAATGGCATTCACCACAAATTATAAAACACTCCTTTTCAATAAAAAATTAAAATACATTTTTCTGTAAAGACACTATACTTCCACAATTTGAATCAAGAATGACTAGATAAAAATATTCAAGTTTTTCACTCCTAACTATTCACTCTTAAAAACTAAGAATGAAAAAGCCTAAGTTATGTTAAATAAATGGTTTAAATATTTGCTTTTATAATCAATAAAAAAATATTCTTTCCTCCACTTCACATGCCAGAGTCATCCACACAAGACAGAGTAATAATTCATCTCTAAAAATACTGATTCCCTTGAAAAAAAAACTTGACGGATGATTCAAATTAAACCCTCCTATTTGCCACAATACAAATCACCGCACATTAACGACAATTCCAGGCAACATATATTGTTGATTACCAAATAACATATGAAGTCATTCAAACTGAAGAATGTGCTAGGTAGGCATCAATCACACAAATCTCACACAATGGAATAGTTTCTTTGGATGCATTAGCCCATCTATTCCTGGAGCAACACCGATTGATAAGAATTATTTTTAAGGGATAAATTAATATGTGTGCCCCTTTAATTATTTGATTTACCTCAGTAATCTGACCAAAATAAATATAAAAATAAATTTTTTCTTGCATAGCTGAAATGCAAATAAACGTGACTAATAACAAAATTCAACCATTTGGATCTCATTTCCAATTTGGTAAAAATCTGAGAAGAATAAATACCTGAACTGAATTTTTCTCCCTTGTAATCCTTTGACATGGAATAGACGTCATCACAAAATTAAATCTTTCAAAATGCAAATTTCCCCAAAGTAAATGCTTCATATATTCCACTCATTGTCATGCAAGCAACCTGAATTTCTTCTCGCACCCACTTGCAAATGTGCAATGAAATACAAAAATGATTACATTCCAAGGCAAAAGGGTGATTTTCACCATGCTCTTCACACAAAACTCATGGAATGTGCCCCGACAAAGTTACAAAAGGTTGACCACATATAAAATGCTCTCGTAGATTAAAAGAATATTGCTGCACGTTGTGTGTTTGAACTTGGATATTCCATTATGGGCATAAGCCGAGCCCTACAATTCTTGGCCCTCATACATGGTCACCACTGGAATCCCTTTATTGTGAACCCGATCATGTCGAACCAAATGTTCATTCTGCGAGAATGACTTGGAGCATATTTTACACTTGAAGGGACGCTCTCCTGAGTGCACTCGCTCATGCCGCAGCAAATTTGACCGGAAGTTAAAGGACATTGGACAATGCTCGCAGGCATACTTCTTAACCCTCTCCTGGTTCTCTGAGGAGCCCCTCAACAAGTTCTTTGTAGGCGTTTTTCTCTTCTTCGGCACCTTGGGCAGGGCGGGTGGCTTCGGCTCATTTCGAAAATTGTAAGCCTTCAGCGTTGATGCAACCGCGAGCACTGCATTGGTGATGGGCAGCGGGGGCCTCTCCATGTTGCACCCGGACCTGTCAAACCATGGGTTCCCCCCGTGCTCCACTTTACCTTCTGCCGTGAAGGACATGTGCAGCCCCTCATTGCTGGCAGCACCACCAGCACCAGTGCCTCCATTGTTCTCCTCCTCCTCCAACAGAGCAACCACCAAATTGCTTGGGGTCAGGCAAGGCTGGCTCATCTCGGAATCTGGATTGTTAACCCTCTCGGTTGAATTTTCCTCGGCACCTGCCGTGCCATCGGCCCCTCCAGACTCTATTTCTCGAGGCTGAAACATCTCGGATGCCACTGAGCACTTCTGCTCGGCCACCTCCTGTTGATTGAACTGCCATTATCATACAATTCCATAGCATCTCATGTCTAATTTTATCAGTATAAAATTTAATAATAAACAAGCTAGATGATCACGTGAAATATTATGTAACTTTGAAAAGCTAGTTTATCTAGCTTTTGATAATGGAACTGCATCAAATGTTAGTGTCAGTATTTTTACAAAGAGAAAACAATACATGATCAAACGTTCTAATCAAATATATATCAAAAATTCAATTTATAAAATGAAAAATGTTGGTTGTATGCTTGGAGACATTGCAATATGTTTCATTTTGCAGATGATACATATCTATTGTGGCAAAGAGAGTGGTGTATCTGAAGAAATGAGTTTTTTTTTCGTATGTGAATTTGTGGAACTATTTCATTTTTTTAAAAACAACTCAAAAACTGGAATTTGGAATTACCAAGGTTATTGGCTCCTTCTATAACTGAAGAAGATGTGCTAATGCAAAGAAAATAATGAAGTACTTTCTGTAAGCAGCATTAAATGTAAATTAAATGTAAACAAAATTAAAACAAAGACTACACCCAGCAACAGAAGAGCTTAAGGCCACAAAAAAAAATTCAACTGATGAATCAAAATCTAGATATGGAAGAATGTTGTTACTTGGGGAATAGAATGAACAGTAATGGATAAAGAATAAAAGAAGTAATTATTAAAACAGCCCAAGCACAGAAGGCATTCTGCCAAAAGTGATGTCTTCTAACATCAACCATAACAAGCCTGGAATTAAGGTAACATTTTATCAAAGCACACCAGATAGGAAGTAAAAGCATTCTGGTACCAGGAAGAATTATGGAGAAGAAATGTATGGATCAAATATCTATAACAAAGAGGTTCTACAAAGAATAGAAGCAGAAAGCAGTACATATAATCAAAACCATGAAATAAAGAATGGGTAACTCCAGCAGTTATGAAACATTTTGGAATCTGCTTGCATAATTAAGGCTTGATGGAAAAATGAATAGGAAGAACTACAAGGAGAACCTTAAAAAAGTATACAGAGAAAGACAAAAATAATGAAATTTTTACATTGGTCAGATGAATTTTGCTGATCAAGTACAGTGAAGAGCTATGTAAAATCAATTTGTGAGTGATCGCCATTGATTTTGATGATGCTACTCAGGAGTACTCACAAACAATAGTTAGGAATCATGGGATAACAGAGAATTAAACTTTCAAGTTGAACTACTGTGAAGATGGTGGGTGCACTCTTGATGTTTAAAACAATTACTTCATATCCCAGCCTATATTCACCACATAACTATAAAATTAGGGAAATGGACACCAGAAGCAATCGATTTAGGACTTCACTCAACCATTAACCTGATGTAACAAGTCTCTACTCTTTAATCAGCTCCTAAAGTGGCGAAACTATGCATTAGGTATCACTTCATAAGACCTCACTCCTCAAAAGACATAAGCAAATCTTAGTGACAGATGACACCTCAGGAGCTCAATTGATAATAGCCCCATCCCAATTCCATTCAAGGGAAATTGTCTACTTTCATCGTGCCTCTCTCACATTTATCTTGGGAATAGTTTTAACTTTTGTATTACTCTCACAGTCGCTTACTTAACCTACACAAATTATTGAAATATCTCTGGATAGTTTACAAAGTATGAAAACCTTTCCATTTTAACTAAATGAAATACAGGAGGCAGCAACATAACTTCCTTTGTTGAAAGCATTTTGCATTTGAAAAAAGAAAGTTGTGTTGCCGTACCCTGCACATCGCAGGTACTTCTTTTCTGTCTTCTTAATTCTTTATTCACAAAGGCACATTGATTTATGGCAATCAATTAACCTTAGGGTAGCTCAACTTACACAATGATAAGTCACGCCGATTCAAGGCATTGTTAAAATTATCACCAGAAACATATGAAATATGGCTAAATTAAAATATTTGTTGCGCATGAGAATGGATGACACTCGGAGGACCATTTTTTGGACAAAGAAATAGGTACTCTTAATGGACTGGATATTTCCAAGCACAACATCTCATCAAAATGGAATTATGCAGTTGACAAGAAAGTAGCCATAAGAGACAAGGTGATATCTATGTCAATGTAAGGCTATAAATACTGTGGTTTGATTATTAAAAGTCAGTAAATCTATATGTCCATATTTGGATATATTCTATTGTTTCAGGCTTCACTTCGTGGAAGTATTTAATATCCATACCAAAAAAAGGAAGACTTTTACTTTTCCACAGATTTTACCAAATGGTACAATGCATTTCACAGACTTGCGGCATCATCAGGTCCATCTTTGGAACTCAAACCCTATCTCCCATTCTTATTTAGTGAAGATTTCATGTAAACAACAATACTCCTATAAAACAAATGGGACTTTAGACTATGGTCTTTTTCCACATTAATCACCCCTTGCCATGTTACTCCTGTTGAGGTGCCAGAAAACACTGAAAAACTGGTCCATCCCTCAAGCTTAACCTCACCAATCAATCAATTCATGCTGCATTATCAGAGCAGGGAATAGAGCTGCATTATCAAAGCAGGGAATAGAGATACCACGCAAGGCAAAAATCCTCTTCTTTTATGAACTAAAGCTTCTAAGTTGTTGATTTAAAATATCAAAGGCAAGAACCCCAGCATCTGTGCTAAAGTCATCTTCTCTGGGGACGTGTAATCTAAAACATTTCTGCTCAATTTTCAATTAATTGTGACAGTATTTTTTATCATGTCACATGTAATTGGGGCCATCTGTATGTGCTGAATGAGTTATCATTATTATGTGGTCATTTTGTATTCATTAATTTTTAGTTTGACTTACACCCTGTCCTGGGCTGATAAATAGACAAGTACATTCTTATTAAACTCCATGCATCCATCATCTATACAATCAAACGTGGCAAAGGACATGTGTACAGGCACATGCTATTTGAGACGTAATATCAAGGGTACAAAGTGATAACAGAGAATAAGTACAAGAGCTATCATTGACACAAATATTACCACTCCTGCTCAAGATACTACTCTGATGCTACGGAAGGACTTCAATAACAACAGTAGGTTCATGCATGTCCTCCGATTTATTTCAATGTTCACTATAACCTTATCCATGCCATGCAAGGTATTACATAAGTAAGTTATCCAATACTCAGATTATTCAAATAAAATGTCATACCAGGTATTTACACCTAGGTTTATGCAAGTCTCTTGGATCATGGTCATAGATCTTACAAAAATACATATTTCTGTAGATATGGGTTGACACTTTCTCTACAAACTATGTAGCAAGTGTATATTTGAAGTGATTATTGCACTAACAAATTCAATATGCTCCTCCATGTTAACGTATTTTGATTTCCTCTTAAACCCAAAAAGATAACAACATCCGATGGTTCAACAGAATCAATGCTAATCCTGAGAATTATTTTTACTCCAAGAAGAAATTGCATACATGGTTTCATGTAGGTTGTTCGACAGAGAAGTAAACTCTTCAAGGGAAATTGTGTTAATTACATCATCGACAAGCATAGGGATACCAATTTTCAAATAATTTAGCAACAATAAATATTCTCAGCAATTTTAACAATTGTATCTTCTCTGCTCACCTCCTCCCAGCTGCCATTGCTGGCAACAGCTTCCATTCCAATATTCAGCCTTTTCTTTGTTTCCATTAGTAATGCCTCTGACTTTTGGCAACTCATTTTAAACTGGTAAAATTCATCCACTTTGTACAGGCAGCGGTGGCATATTAGATGAGATAATGGATCATTAAGAGATACCTGTAATAGAAAAACTTATATACTCCACAGTAGGATTGAAACAAAAATTACAATGGGTTACTTGGAATATTTGCTCTGCCATAGCGAGTACATTGGATGGGCCATATAAAGCATTTACAGTTTTCTGCGAAATCGACTTCTCTTTCCATTTATAACAGGTCATCTGAAAATACTCACACGGTAAACCATAATTTTCTGTAGCTTAAAAAATTAACGTTGCCTGAATTAAACATTTCATGAAACACTATTTTTACAGCATTTAGAAAATGTTTGCTTGTGTAATTATGATATTAGTGATGTAACTCTCATTAAAACTTATGAAATGAATGATTCAGAGGTTATGTTCCCTCCTGTATACTGACATAACTGCTTAGAGATGCTACTTTTCACATTAAAAGTTACCGGAGAATCGTATGATGTATCAATGGGGAAAATAAAGGGCCGTAAGTGGGGTCTATTCGGAACGGTAAGAACTGCTTCCGACTCAGAAATTTCCACTCCATAGTCGTTGTTATTTTGGATAATTTACGACCGCTACCAAAAATGCAGAACAGGACAAAATTTTGGCACCCCAACAGCAAAACGTCTGAGGCAAATACCCCGTCTGAGCCCCCTAGTTGCAACCCTTCTTACATACTATTTCGAAGAGTAAAGATTAAGGCTCATGTGGCAGAAATACAATCTATCCTATGGTATTTATGTACTACCTGCTATTTATACCATGAGTACCATATCAGTCCATTTGGGAAGATTCAAAGGCACTTAACCTGACTACAAAGATGTAAACAAACCCAAACATCCTAGTAGATAACTGATTCAATAGCAAAGTTTTAACACACACGTCTGCACCCCAAGCTAAGGTCTTACTCCTTGCTAACTATGTAATACCCCACTCCAATTTATTAGAACTAATTCAATTTCAAACGTCCAACTACATTTAATAATTTTTTTCGGCAAAAACTCCTAACTTCACACCCGAAACAAGAATGGAAACAAAAAGGAATAAGTTTGGAGCACATAACTAAACTAACAACAAATAAATCCAAAATTCAATGAGCCTGATCAATTACCTGTAAACCCTGCGATGTGTATTCTGTTTACAACATGCGTTTCCTGCTCTGTTTAATTTTTCAAATGTGTCTATGTGATAATTTTTTTGTATTGTAAAATAATATGATGCTAATTATATCCCTAAATTTCCAAAAAATATATCCCAATTATTTACTTTTGCCTTGTTTTCATAATTCTTACATTTGACTGTAATTACTATGTGCTTTATAAACAACTTTCAGTAGTAAATACTGTAAGAAAACAAATATATAGCCAGAACCGACGTACTAAAGAGATAACTAGCTTCCGAGATAATTATGATAGGTAAGAAACCTCAGAGTACCTAATTATGTCAAGGTAATTTTGCAGAGAAACGATTACATTACTCACCTTTATGTTCAAACAGGCGAATATACGGTCAGTAAGTGTAATTGAAACTTGTTTATCAAGGCTATCGTGAAAAATTGGAAGCCGAAATGCATCCACAGATAGGCACAGCCTACATATTTCTTGAATGTTTACGGTTTCTCCAGACATTGTGTCATCCATTTCTTCTGGAACAAAGTTACCATATATATGCTAACTTTCGGATTAAAATCGCAATCCTCACCACTCAGAATATAAAATTAAGTTCCCGAAAAACACTGAACCGTATTCCTTTACTGTCCACAATAACAAACCACTGATTTAGCTGCTTGCTCGTCATTGGCTCCTTCCGTTGCTTTGATAGTTTGAGCCGCTTTAGAGTGGAGAAGCGTCACCTGGGTTTGGCTATAGTACGCCATTAACGAAGTATGAAAATGAGCGCAATGCCAAAGATAGAATAATATTTCTTCGCTATATTACCACAAATTATATTTTAGAAACTTTCTTTCTGTATGAATAATATATTACTAATATTACTCGTTTGTACAACACAAATTATTTGCTCACTAAAATTTGAGGCCCGCTTTTTTTTATTTATAACAGAGGCGTTAGTATTTATACATAAATGAGAGACATTTTGTTACTGCGAAGACATGATGTTCTTTTTTTTTAAGTAACACTTAAAAAATATATTTTAAAAAACTCATTTGATTAAATAAATGTACTAGGTAGAAAACTAAAATTAAAAATTAAGTAAGATTCGCATAATATTGGACTCAAATTATATTTTAAAAAAATACTAATTTTATATACAATTGTTCTAACGAAATAACAATGTTTTCAGTGTCTGCAGCTTTGTATAATCTAGGAAATTCGTGGGAGCTTGTTTTTTGTTCAATATGGGATCGTCCGGTTTGACAATATTTATTCTGCGCCATCGGTGTTAATGTCTTAGAATCTAATATCTAAAGTGTTATCTTTGATTATTTTTTTCCTGGATATGGCTCAATTTTATTTCAGTATGTGTTTAATTATAAATGAAATGAGTGAAAACCACGAATATCCATCAAACCTAAACTATGTTTTGCAACAACACTATACCTGTATTATATTTATACCACAGCATATTTTTGTACCTTGAGGAATATATTATTTGGTGATGATATGGATATGTATTGGAGTTCAATCATATCACCGGAATCGTCACCGTTTCAAGAGACGAGATTCGCAATAATTTTATATAATATTTGAAGATCCGCCACCTACAGAACGTTTCGACAATTGCGCCATTTATGCGAAGCTTTTAACAAATGAAAGTCATTTTTCTACAACGCTTGCGTGTTTGTTGTGTTTTGTTTACTATTTGAATGGTTGGTTGAGTGTACCGTTTTATGGATTTAGGTGATTTTGGATTGAGGGTCACGGGCCTCAAGGTTTTATAACTTGGTTGCCTAAAATTTAGAGGGCTAAGAATGTACCTTATGTTTTAAAGTTCGGTGGACGTATGATTCTCATGCAGCTTGACTTGATTAATAAGCAATTCATTATTATGAATTCCAACTCGTGCAAAAGAATTTCGGTGAGGCCTAAAAATAGCCCCAATCCACTTTTTCATAAGTGGTTAACTGAATGGAAAAATGAAGCGAAAGAGAAAGGGTCTGAAATGAAGTATGTGTACTCAAAGGTGGGTTAAACATTGTTAAGAATTTTTTCATTTCCTCCTCTGTATTGAGATATGGTGTTATTTACGGCCAATAATGAGCCCGTGCTATTATTTTCCAATGTTTTCGCTTCCAGGCATTGGCATCATTGAATAAGTACCCACTTTTACTAAAATCGGGTCGAGAATGCGGTATATTGCAACATTTTGGTGTAAAGCTTTGTGCAATGTTGGATAAGAAACTAGCCGAACACTTCCATTCCCATAATAATGGTATTTATTTATTGAAATGGCATATCAAATATCTAATTGTTATTGGTGACCAATGGGAATATTTATTTCAGATATTTTACCAGAAAATAAGGCTGTGGTAGAGGAAAGGTTAATGATACCAACAAAAAAGAAAACTAAACAAGCCACACAGCGAAGTAAGACCAAGGTACCAGGAGAAATAAATACAGAAACGGTTATGTTTGAACCAGGATCATTTCATGTGCAATTATTCCTAGATTCAGGAGAAACTAATGGGTTTGTATTTACATTTGTTACGTTTAATCGCCATTTAGCCAATCTTTTGTGAAAGCATTCAGTGTAGTTTATAAAATTAATAAGTTCAAATCAAGTCGATTTTTAATAAAACAAGAGGTATTTACATAAAATCAGAATCGTTCCTTTATAAGTGGATTCGCGTTTCCATTCAGCAGCCTAATCTTTCTGCGGTGATGTGATAGTCTTGTACTATTGGCGTTAAAACCACCACTTATGTTACAGTTGTATGGTTTAACCTTGTGGCAGGATTTTGGTAAGGTCTACTAACACTGACTTTCTGATCAAATGACAAGGTTGCAGTTTCAATCATCCTAAAGCACTGCAGTTGTAACCTTGCTGAAAACTTTCTACAAAGTCTTATGGCAACCAAAATCTCAAAAGCTAAATTATTGTATGCTATCGTCTTTATTCTGTCATCATATACTAATGTGCATTACTTAGTTTGTAACTGTTCATGATAATATTTAATTCATTTCTTATTCCCATTTTTTTTCAACCTACCATTTTTTTATGCTGTTTAATTGTTTATGCATATTTTAGCGCGGGAAAAATGATGGGTAAATTCTTGTACCCCAGTTGGCTAAATAAGAAGGTGGGTCATTAATGTCATCTGATATGGTGAAATGAAGGAAGAATTTGTAGTAATATGCTGGAAAATTAAGTTTTTTGCAATAATAGGACATGAAAAACAGGATTACAGATATGGTAGCATTTGATATTTCATTTGTATTTGCCTGCAAATTACACATTTGAGAATACAAGCATATCAATAAATGAATGAAGATTGATTAACACTGTAATGATTTACAGTTTTAAAAATATACTTATAGGAATGCTCGATAAATACGTATGAAGTTCTTCCTGACTAATGTTAATTGAGATTACTATGAAATTCTTCAAAGAATTGATATATATGTACATGTAAATATAGGTTTTTGCATTCTTGTTTTCACATGGTCCATGACACCAGTGGCTCTGCTCAGTGATGGGCAAATGCCTTCCATGACACAATCTGTGTAAATCGATGACTGTAGCCTGAAATCCACTTAGAAATGATGAATTTCCATACTTCTCTTGAAATTCCTTGACTGTCATTCACCAGAAAGCTAAAAAATCCGTGGTTTCACCATGACTAGGTGCAATCTGCATAGCATCACTTATGATGACACCAAAGAGCCTAAATTCGATGGGAGTATAAGGCCCCAATATTTCCTCTGGATCCAATCCAGTAGTGTGGGATACTGGTGTCCCTCCATTCGACTGCTGTGATATTGGTATTTTTGCCCAAATGTCCCTCTTCCCTTTTAGTATGGTTTCCTTATCAGTCAGACTTTCATGCTGTTGGGAGAAACACTTCTGGTAGCTCTAATTACATCTGTAGAAAGAAATTCTATTAGTTTCACATTAGTAAAAAATTATTGAATTCAATGGATATTCAATGGATATCCTGTATTCCAGGATAGGTGTCTAGTAAGTCTTGGCTAAAGCCCATGACTACCAATTATTCAAGGCCCATGTCGGCTAGGTAGCCCCCCTTCCCTTTCTTGCCAGCTCTTATGTATATCTGTATTAATACAGTAGCCCTGCCTGATGGATGAAAGAAAATGATTGAAATGTTGCATGATTAATAAAAAGGATGGACAGCGTGAGGGAGTGAATTTAGAAGGGAGCAGGGGCGAAATAAAGTGAGCACTTGGTGAGAGATATCATAGGAATAGGCAGATGGAGTAGGGAGTGGGTGCGGGTGGATCGAGTTGGTATCCTGAGGTTGAAGGGAGAGAGAGCAGTTCAGGGCAATCAATAGTCGAGTTTAGGGTGTTGTGGAGGAGTATTAAATCAGCTTTAATTCTGCGGATATGGGGGCTAGAAATGGAAAAATAAGACAGAACAGCATTTGAGGACATGTTGAGGAAAAGTGGGACTCTGTGTTTGACTATTTTGGCAAAGAAGTGAGAGGTACAATCGAGGGATTTAAGATTAATTGGGGATGAGGTGGGCCAAATTGGGGAGCAATATGATACTATGGCGAGGACAATTGTTGAGAAGTACGAATGGAGTGCTATTGGATCTTTAATTTCTGTATAATTTTTCCCATTCTTCTTGTCAAGAAGGGCCACATTCATTTTAAATGCTCTAGTCTAAATATAATTCTCTCTGTTTCCTCATTGAAGCTATATGGGGCTCTTTCATTTGGGCTCTCACTCAAAAATACTGTGCCGAGAAATACCATGCCATACTGCCTAAGGATAAGTGCAGTCACCTCTCCAATCATAGGGCTCCCTTTGCCCATGTCTTGCACATTTGTTCACAAAAAAACTGAACCTCTATGGTGAAATATAGCACTCAATGATTGCTCATTCAATCCACAATGTTTGAAAACTTTCCACTACTGCTGTTCCTTCTCCTCAGTGTTACATTTATGCAAAACCCTTCCCAGTTTTCCCCCAAACCAATCATTTAAGCATTCACTCTTGCTCTTTTGCCTTAGCTGAATTACAAACTACAAACACAAATCTTTGAATGGCAACCTTCATACGCATGCCGAAATTATTACAGAGAACATTATCATTACCTCTTATGCATCTTAGTCTTTTCTTACAAAATCAACCCATGCACATTATTATCATCTCCATAATTTAGTAATAATAAATAATTTATTTACATATTATTGTGCAAAAAATTTATTCAGCATTACATAACAATTTAATGTGTAATGTATACGTGGTCTGTGCAATGAAAACTGGTGCATACTGGTGGTTATGGTGCGGACTATAACTTGCCCACAAGTGGTGATAGTTGCCTGAGAACCAATGTTTGTGCTAGGCAGATCATCGAGCTGTGTGTATGGTGCCAGTTATGTTAGTTTCTGTTGTCCTTGCTTTTACTGTTTGTCGAAAATGGAAATTGACGAAATCACAAAGCAACGAATCAACATCAAGTTTTTTGGTGAATTATGGTAAAAGTATCAAGTAATAACTGAAATGTTGGCAGCTGTTTACGGTGATAATGCTCTGAAGAAAACGTCCATTTTCACATGGATTAAGTGTTTTAAAGATGGCCACGGATGAAGCAAGGCCAGGACGACCTTCAACCACCCGTGCTGACAACAACATTGATCGTGTGCGGCCCCTTGTCCTTACCGATCGTCGAAAAACTGTCCGAATGATAGCTGATTAACTGAATTTAGGGAAATCAACAGTGCAAATTATTTTAATCGAACATGATGGATGGATCCTTCACCATGACAATGCACCTGCACATTCAGCATTGATTGTTCGCGAGTTTCTGGCAAAAAATTCAATCACCATCCTTGATCATCATCCTTATTCCTTAAAGTAAACCGAGATCACTAATATCCTACTGTGAGGAAAAAAGAAGGTGCAAATAGATGTTACATATTTTAAGAGGGTAAAAATTTGAAGGAGTGAAGTTTTTACAGGTTTTTTTACCTGAAAAATTCTTGTTGTGAATCAGGATAAAAGATATCTGATAAATCAGTTGATAAACTGGAAGTCATCTACTTGCTTAGTGACAAAATTAAACACATTAATATGCCGGCAAGGGACTCAATTGATAAAAGGGTCTTATTGAGGGACTACTTACTTTTCCGTAGTTCAAAACCAGTTGAATAGGTTATCATTTGCTTGAATTATTTTGGCACCATGAAGTCGGAGTTAGCTAGATGATATATTTGAAACATTAATAATGTCAATTTTGACATGTAACAGAATTCATTTGAGCTGAAAGAAATAACTTTTCTACACAATATAATATGTATTTATTATTAAAAATGTTGTGATAAATTGTATTTGAGTAAAATAGATATAAATCCTTGAAAAAATAGTTCCTTTTCTGAAAAGTTAATATGATTTTCTTCCTAAATTCTTCATCAATTGTAACAAAAAGTAATTTGTAATCAGATTGCAAAATAGTTAAATGTAATCAAAAAGTAATTGCTCTCATTGTGGAAATTTAATTTATCATCAGTTTGCTACATGATTATCAAAATAATGGGCAGTTAATTACACATTTTTACTTTAACCTTTCCAGACCACATTGCCCTAAACTTATGAACAAATGCATTTCTTTTAATTTCTCTAACCACAATAATCCAGAATGTTTGATAGGTGAGAAGGTAGAACTCAATCAATACTAAGTCCAACAATGTTTTACATTCGCACTGGAGGTTAGGGAGGCCAGTTCGTCTGTGCCCCACCTATGGTATCCCAGGAAGTTCCGTTACCCACCCAAAATCTGACAGCTTGGGTGCCCAAGGACATCACCTGGAATCAAACTCAGGCCCTGTGATCAATGGAATTCTGTATGATGCTAAAACAGTTATTATTACACATATATACTTTCAGATTCAAGGGTAGAAGTAATTCATCCAAGGCATTATCTAAGGATGTTTTACTTAATCAGCTGTCAGCTGCAGGTGTGCCTTTTGAAGTTCGCAAGCTCAGTGTTGGAGATTTTGCATGGGGGTGTATACCTGATCGTTCTGCCTTGGGGAACACTGCAGCTGCTAAAATGGATGATGAAATACTTATGCTACCATATATTGTTGAAAGAAAGAGGGTGGATGACCTGGGCAGTAGTATTCGAGATGGAAGGTTTCATGAGCAGAAGGTGAAATACTGTGCCTTATGTTCTCCATAACATATGTATTTGCCTATTCCTTATCTATTCTTTAATATGAGAATATTAATTATATTACTGATATTTTCCTTGCCCATTGCTATAGTTTTTAATCAAGATATAATATTTATTATGGTGCATTTAATCCTAATATTATAATTATTTAGATGAGTTGAATTTAGAGCCTGAAATAAACCAAAGACATCTTAGCATTGACATTGATGAACTGTACTACTTTCCATAAATTCAGCTTGTGTCAATTTTCACAAACAGAATGGTATTGTCTTCTATAGTAATTTTTTTATTCCCATTTTGAAAGCGATATTGCCTTTTTTCGATTGAGTTTTACTGAGATTTTCTCGATCCCATGTTCTTTATATGAAGTTTAAACTTCAGTTTTTTAGGTCATATAGTCCAAATGGAAAATGTTTGTCTACATACTAATATTGAAATCAACATTCATTTTATTTTGCCTCAATATTGACGAAAGTTTTTAAATATATGTACTGCTTGTTGTATAGTAGAGGCTAATAACCAATGATATTAAATGGAACTTTGAATGTTTACAATCATAACTTTATTTGGGAACCTCACAGTTCAATGACATTGTGTTAATTTCCAGTGTTTTACAGTTAGGATATATCAATTTCATCTTGTATAAGGCACTTGAGTACATTCTTACATGCTCATCAAAGGAATTAATTTTCATAAACAATCAAATCTGGCTGGCATAATATATAATGAAACAGCATTATCTCAAATTGTATTGAAATGTCAAAATCATTTTTAACTTTAATAATCTGTGCACAAGAAAGCTGATGGGTTGGTTATTTTTTCATTCACATTGAAAAATTGTTAAATGTATGATTCAACATTTATATTAAATAACTTTATTCTTGAATGTTTGATGCTATGCATGTATTACTACTTTGTGTGCTCATCTATTATAATATATCTTCTAATATCGTACGCTTTTCATCGACAGTTTCGGCTAAAAAAAAGTGGAATGTGGCAGGTGATCTACTTGATCGAAGGACTCTCAGAGAAGTTAGGGGTGACAGATAGGGAAAGCTCTCGTGGCCTTCATCTTCCAGTTTCGACCCTACAGCAGGCGTCTGCGAACACAGAAGTTGTGGATAGATTTTTAGTGAGAGACACCAAAGGATTGAAAGAGACTGCTGAATACTTGGCTGTGATGACCAATTCTTTGGCAACACTCTTCCAGGTTTTGCTCAATAGTTGTTCAGAAAAAAAATGGCCAGTACATTTTTGATCTGCATGGATCATTTGTGATGCTTTCAATTTTTTTTTGTTTCCAGGGAAAGAAATTGAAGCGAGTGAGAAAGGATGATCTTCGCCAGTTCTCAGTTGCAGATGATATGGCAGAACTGATGTCATTGTTGGAATTTAACAAGTCTTCAGTAAAATGCAAGGTATTAATTACACACACACACAGACATGTGAAAGAGAATAAGAAATTTCATGCCGAAGTTTAGCAATGGTAAAACAATAATGAAACAAATTGTCATCTCTGATAAGCATGAAATTCACCTGAGCCCTGCTTACCTTGACCAAAGCATTGCAATGTTCCCCCCGCCTCCTTCCACAACCCCTTCTGCCACCACTTCGGGTCCGCTCAACTTAAGGTCTGACCTTTGCCACCACGGTTTTCTTACCTGGGCTCTCCACCAAGGGCTACCTGGTCGGCTTTCCCTATCCAACTGTTTCTTTTTTCCAATATGTATATATTATTGAATTTTTCACTTTGAAATGTTGCCAAGCATTGTCATATTAAGGAAAATTTGGGTTCAATATGAAAATTTATGTGGATGAGTACAAAGTTTTATTTTTGCTTAATGGCTAAATTACATCTGAGTGAAATGCCCTGCTATGCCTCAACTTGACATTTGCCCCAAAAGTAAATGCAGGATTGTGTAATAGATATATTGTACCCTTTCAGAATGTGTCTTGCTTGCTTATTCAGATTACAGATGGTTTTGGACATTACATTCTTTACCTTTTTGAATCAGTGGTGTTTTTTAATGAATGTGGTTGTTGCCCATTGAGTATTGGAATTAAAAGTGCTTCTTAATACTGGATTGCTCCCCTGCTAATATATTTTGTACATATTTATAATCTCTTTGGCCAAATTATTCCATGGCTTATCAAGTCATGCAATCGCTCCTGTGCCATGTAACTCTTTGGTATTTTGACTCTCATTCATGCTCTAAACAAATTTTACTGCATCCATTGCATTATGAAATTACCCATGGTTAAGTATGGCTTTATGAGGTATTCATTTAAACATGGATATGTTCATATTTTGTGTATCTGTGAGTTAAATGCCATGATATGTTTTTCAATATTTGCATTTATTGTGATGAAAAGGGAAGGGGATGCCTGCCCCATTTCAGTTACATTCATGAACTTTGCTTACTTAAATGTTGCCTTTTACCAAAGTAATTCTTAAATACATAATCTCAGGATATTGCTGAGAAGACTGATACCAAAGCAAATTATTTTGAGTCTATACTTTATCAGTAAAATGATGGTTTATTTGGATGTGAATGACTTACCTGTCAATTGTTATTATTATAGGTAATCTACTGGTTAAGGTGAATTTTAAATGGCCACAACCACCAAATAAATATCTTGTCTCTCCTGACAAAAACACAACCCAACATCCTACTCAATTAAATTTTCCGTCTTGAACTCCATGTACTTCCTTCCTTCCTTCATTATGTCCAACATCCTTGGCCTATTCCTGCCCCTTCGTCATTTTCCTTGCATTCTCCCCTCTATCACAGTCTTCAACATTCTATTGCCAATTAATATGTTTGCATCAATTTTTCTGACTCCTTATGATTTCTCCCAATAATCCCCCCTCATGGAAGAAGGGACCATTTGGTCTCAATTTCACCCAAATGAAGACCTATCTATTTCTCCTTGCCCACAATACCCAGTGTCTCCTTATTTTTTTCTTTTCTGTCCTCTGTCTGTCTCCACACCCACATTTCACAAGCCTCCATTCTATGCCTATCAACTTGCTTCAAATGCCATGTTTTTGCACAGCACATAACTATGCTCCATATCAAAATTTTAACGAACCTTTTCTTAACCTCCTTACTCTACATCCTTTTTCTCAACATCTTTACTCAACGTCCTTGTCATCAATTCCCTCATCGTGAAAGCTTCTTTGCCTAATGCAATTCTTTTTCTTAAGTTCCTACCGTTTTGACAATTTTGGTCCAAAACACTTCCGAGATGCATAAACTGTTCCTCTTGCTCTAGTTTTTGCCCTCCTATTTTAGCTTTTAACTTTGCCACTCTCTTTCTGGAAAACCACTTAACCGTTGTTTTATTAATATTAATTCTCCTACCATATTTATTGTATCAAATTTCCATTTTATTTGGCAATGCTTGCAATCCCTTTGGCTGGCTGACAAACTAAAGCTTGGTTATTAGCAAGCCTAACTGATTATGTGAATTCCCTGTGGAGTTTCATTTCTATCTCCAGTTTTTCCAATGCCTCTTTAATCATTTCCTCCACAGCGCCGGTGATAATGAGCAACCCTGCCTTACACCTCTTCCTAACACTTCCCATCCAGACTACATCCCCCGCCCACACCTAAGCAGTCTGAATGTCCATTTGGAGTTGCTTTAAAAGGTTATTTTAAATTAACTGTGGCAATTCAACTTGTCTATTACTATCACAAATATTGGTTTTAACTTTCTTGCAGGATCTGACTGTTAGCCAAATGTTTATCCGTCATTTGCTTCAGATCAGAGGATTATCTGTGGAGAAAGCTCAAGCAATCATTGAAAGGTACCCCACCCCTCGTGACTTATGCAGGGCCTATGATGATGATCCCAAACAGAGGGAGTTGCTGTTAGCCAACATTCCATTTGGGCCAAACAAGAGACTGATAGGACCTACTCTCAGCAAGGTGGTCAGTGACTTATATACCAATGAAGTGTTAAGATGAATGATCTGTTAAGTAAAATGAAGGGGAAAACTACAAAGATTTATAATGAACTTACACATACATGGCATGTGTGTTTGAGATATTTAATCATGGGTTTACTATTAAATGTAGATAATTTTATACTATGTGGTTGATGAAATGGGATTTTAATTAATGTTTTACCGTATTGATTTATAAAAATTATATAGTTTGGAAGTATGCTGATTTTATGTGGAAAAGTGCATTATTATAAGTAGTGCTTGTAATAGTTATATTTTTCATGAACTTCAATATATTTTAATAAAAAAATGTGAGTAAAATTCTTACAATAACTTATTATAATTTTACTTCTAGGAGTTTTCTTTAGTACACTCACAGTTTTGATGTAGAGCATCATTACTTCCTTTTAAAATGATTGTGCAAGTCAGAGTTTCAAAAGAACTCCTTGGAGTCTTCTTGCTTTCAGTTTTTGGCAGTTCTCAGCCATTAAGAGTTTAATGAAGCCTCAGCACTATATTATACCCAATACTGGACATTGTGAAGGATGGATGTATGAGGTATGGGTTTACTTCAAAGCTCAATTCCAAGGGGAGGTTCCATCTCTCAATACAGTCTTTGATTTTGGTGAGAAAGTTTTACTGGACACATTATATTCATTCAGATTTATGGATTGCATCATTGAGTTTTGTCATGCTACAATTATTCTCATCCATCACTAGTTAAAATTGATCTGAAAAAGTAAATTCTCTCTGAAATTAATCAATTTTAAAGCAGTCACATCAATATATCAATAATGATATGATATCGTGGCTGAAGTTATTGTACTTGTCATTGTTCAAATCCATGTTAATTACACTGCCTATCACCAGTGAATCCCTTGCATGATTTCTTTTCCTCTAAACAGCCACTCCTGCCATTTGACCAATACACCATCTGTGGCGATGGTAGTCAATGCATCATGCCTTTGGTGAGGGATTGGTGAACAATTGAAATTGCCTAAAACAGTTCATCCAGTGAATACTAAAGTTGGAAACTGTTTCACTTGCCAGAACAAGCTCACATTTTTTATTCCTCTTAGGAGAGAGAATATATAACTTGTTATAAATGTGTATTTTTGGCTCCTAGAAAGTTTCTTTAGTGCACTCCTAGTTCTGACACTGGCAATCATAACTTATTTTAAAATGATCGTGCAGTCAGAGTTTTAAAAGAACTCCTTGAAGCTGGGCTTGTAGCATCAGGATGAGAACATAAGTTTACATTATTTTCCCTTTACTAGCTAGCAGCTGGAAAGGATGTTGAGACTATTTAAAATGGAGTCATACGTGTATATCAACCCATCTTTTCCTGCAATGAACATGAAGATTACCAGTGTGATTGAATTCCTATGCCACAACCATGCACCTAATTTTCCATATCGAAATGCGAAGTACCTAATGGCTACATGCAAAAATACAGGAAAAATAAATTGAGTAGTTTCAGGCGTGTTGTGGTGGATGGTGGAATTGGAACATAATAAAGAAAGCATAGTAACAATTTTCCAATAGATAAGTTTAATAATATTACCTATATCCTTGTTCCTCATTCCTAGTGTTTCAAACTTTATATTTCACATCCTATAGGTTAATTAAAATTGGCAATTTTAATAAATCATGATATTCCACCATATCATGCCTGAAGCGTCTCTTTTTATTCCTATTGGTTAGTTGGGCAATTAGTTCCTCTCCTCTGTCCCTCCTTTTCTTCCATACTCCCCCCTCATTCCTGGGATGCAAAAATATATAACATATAAGACGGCACTTTATTCATTTTGTTACCTGAAGATGTAATACATTGAAACCTGGTCGTACTATTAAACTTATCTAGTGGAAAATTGTCACTATATTTTCTTTATTAACAGGAAAAGTAGGTAAGCAATTGTATTTAAAGCACCTTCAAGGGAAGTTATGCATTACAGTTCATGGAAAACAAGTGTTTATTGATATAATATGAATGGAGACTTGGAGCTAACCTATTCTTTTTTATTCTTTGAAGAATGACTGATAGAGAAGTTCTTCCTGACAAATTCTGAATGAAGAATGTGTGATTATGATTCACTTGGGTCACAGTTGTGTACAAACCTGAATGGGAGAGTGATTGCAACTGCTGTCCGTAATTAATTGTTCCATCCCCACCCTTTTTTTCCCCATTCCTGTGCCCCCCCCTTCCCCATAAAAAAATATGGCCTATGGCATTCATTACATGTAGCAGCATTGAAAAGTATATAATTACTCATTTTATAATTCAATCGTGCTTTTACCCAACTTTGACAAAGTTATGATTGTGAAAACTTGTGCATATATGCTCTACAATGTCATGCTTCATTTCATGAAAATGTTATCATTTCTGAGTGTTAGTAATGTTAATTGAATAATTCTACAAACATTGATTCATTTATATACGTATATATGATACAGACGGACAATATATTGACATAAATGCCTGTCTCATTATAAAAATCATAATATTTTTACCTGAGAGGTGTATCTGTTACTTGAAAAAGGTATGTGGAATAAATGGGTTCCCCTACCCTGATGTGTGAATTTCACATGCTGTCGGGTTTAGTACTGGGTGAACTCTACCATCACCTACCAAACCAACCTTTGGGATGATTACTGTGTTTTTGGTTTATATCTGTTACTTGTGTATGGGATGTGGAATAAATGGTGATAAATAAAACAGTTTCTGGCATAACTTGGTGGAAAATCTTCATATTGACATTTGATAATTAAACAACTTGGCTTTTCCACTTCAAATCTTCACTTCTTTTTCACTTCATTTTCAAATGTTAAATGGTGACCCTTGATTTTGAAGAAGGAATCCTAAAACACAACAAAGTACAACATTTAGTATGATTGTTTAACATAGAATACAGGAATATTATACCCATTTATTTCCTTCATATAGAGATGGTATTTGTCTACTCAGTAAGCCATTATATTGACATTCCTCTTAATTTAAATTATATTTCAATGTAACCAATCTTAAAAGATATTATGAACTCTCTCAAGAGTTGTAATATATTTCAAATTATAGAGCAATATTTGAGCATGGACCTCACGAATGCAATATGAAGTAATCGAGAACAGAAACTCTTGAAGTCTCCATCATTTTGGAAAACAAAACAAAGTTTTACATACTAATAATCATTTATGACAGCCAGGTTGTTTCCGCAAAGAGACCCAGAATTAAATTGGTCAATATTTAGGTAACTGCATTGCATTATTATTGTACCAATGAGAGAATGTAATTAGATAGTCCTTTAGTTTAGTAATATCATAATAAGAATCAACAGGCAGGAATAGCCTTAACTTTTCAGCACACAGCAGATGTTTCATTGGTTTATGCTGGTAACCAATTTTATTAGTAATAGTAAAAGTAGATGTCCCAAATAGAAACCTTGTGGAACACGGGATATAACATCAAAGAGTGATGGCAAAAATTCTTGGATTTAAACCATAAGATTTCTCTTAGAGAAATCACTTTTGCACCAAAACAACTTTGGTGGAAAAGAAGAAAAAATTAATTCCCAAACATCCCATTAGCTCCTATTTTATCATGAAATGCTTTTAAAAACCACAGGAATTAGTATCACTTGAGAGTGCTATGCAATGACGAAGTCACATTGTTCTGAAAAGACAGCAGCTTGATGGCTGTATAACTACCGACCTTAAAGCAATATTTCTCATCCACAAAGAACTTAAAGGATGAAGTCTATCAGTAAGAAAATTTTCAAGATTTTTTTGTCAATAAACACCAAATTGAAATATTATTGGAAAAAAATGAGGCTTGCTTCGACTCTTAAAAACAGGTGACATAAGTTTTGCAATCATTGTAACATAAATCAGAAACTAAGGATTTATCAAAGGTAATATATAAAGGGCAGTGGAAGGACATTACGCCTATCATGGAAAAGTAAAGGATGTAAGTTGTTTGGGTCAGAGGTTTTTGGTATATCTAATCTTAATTTTGCCTGAATCTCAAAGGAAACTTTCACACTGGAAAAATGAATCTTCAGAGCGAAATTATATTTAGGTGGCTCCTTATTTCTGCTCTGTAAATTTCAGGTAATTGGCAAAAAGATTGGTAACATCTGAAATATCTTCACTTCTAATGCCATTAAAATGGATTAAACAAGGAAAATTACTAGTTCGCCGTTAGTTATTAAAATGGAGATAAGACATTATGTAATTAAGATTACCAACTTGGAAAGAGATTTACAATATATACGGATGTCTGATAATTTCTTTGCCAGAAAAATGACCTCAAGTTCATGTTTAAACAAAATATATTCTTAAGAAAGCTAAGATTTCAAAATAATACCGTATTGAATTACTATTTTTATACATTAACATATACGCTTAATAAATGAAACCATAAAATGGCTCACAGCATCATTTAAATCAAATCTAAACAACTCATTGGCAATTTAGTTCGTTTAAATAGTTAATAAAAACTGAATTAGTGAACATCTCAAAGTCTATAGAGTAATTTATCTTTAGTAAAAAATGTTCCATTTAATCAATAAATTTCATTGACAAGCAATGGGAGGATGATAAGAGTTTTCCGGTCGATTTAGGTAATGTAATGAACAATAATGTTAGAAGACAAACGAACGCAATTTGCTAGGGAGAATATGAAATTGTTCTAAACCTAACACAAAAGATTATCTTTTGGAACTAGATAGCGTACACCAATCTGCAGACGGTAAATTGTAATAGGCACATAATAACGTCCAACCATGTGTACGTACAATATTTATCCACTCTACATAATAATTTTTGTTGATAAAATATTGAATGTATAATTTACTTTGGTACCCTGCAAACCACAGCTAGTCTGTGTTGCAGGGGGGAAGCGAAGGTAGCGAAGCGCATCACAACAAAGAGGGTTTTGAGAATTGGTTCTAGTTTTTGGGCCGAGTAAATTCGTGGCCTGGTGGCGCAGGGGTAAAATCCTTAGCTACTGACCGAGAGTGCCAGGGTTCAAATCCTTGCGGAAGCTTTCGGATGTCATCAGCTTCACCCGAGCTGGTAGCGATATTCTGGGTACCAAGTTAACATTTGGGGGAACCATGGGCGGTAGAGAGAAAGGAATTGGCCCTCCTACTCACTTTCGCGATAATATCGCGTACCGTTGGGCCTTGCTCTGCAACACACCGACCTTCGGGTTGAGTTGCGACTACTCATCCTCTATTACGAGGTTAAACTGTGGTTCCTTTTGAAATTCTTTTTTTATTTTAATTCTTTTTTCCTCAACTTTTTAGTGAGAAATTATTTTCTTTTCTTAAATTTTAATTCTTTTTTTCTCAACTTTTTTGTGAAAACTTATTCCTAAATCCTCTAATACGAGGGTAACCTGTGGTTCCTTTTGAAATTCTTTTTTTTCTTTTAATTCTTTTTTCCTCAACTTTTTAGTGAGAAATTATTTTCTTTTCTTAAATTTTAATTCTTTTTTTCTCAACTTTTTTGTGAAGATTTATTCCTAAATTTTAGTAGTTTCAAAATGCATTTTTCCGATTGTAATTTTATCTTGAGTATTTATATTTACTTAATCCTGCCTCGGTTGTCTTCTTATGAACATTCATAATTTATCTGATAATTATCTTGTTAGGTTTGCGGTGAAACAGTTAGTGTACCCGCTGTCTGGGTTTGATATTTCCCCTAGCGTGTGTTATTCTATGGCACTACATAGGTAAAGAAAATGAAAATTCATTCTTGAATTTCAGTCGGGATTTGATGCATTTTTGAAATGAAAAAATCGAATTTCGATAATACACGGTAATATTTCTCTTGAAAATTACCATACTTATTTTATTTACGATTTAAGATTTTTAACGTATACAATAATGCATTCAGATGCCATCTTTAGGGAACGTTTTCTCTGATACATTCCATAGTCATAATGATCCCTGGTTATTTGTTCAAACATCGGAGGGGTTATTTCATATTCGGACTGATACATTAATTAAAATTTGTATTGAAAGGATGGATTTTTGGATTTCATCATTATGTAACCTAAAGAGCTGTAACCTACAGGCAATTATCACAATATCTATGGTGCCCTTATGCTGCCTGCAGTCAATATGTGGTGATGGTGAACAAAAGTTGTTTTCGTAAATATGTACAGTAACATGGTTACTAGGAGAAAAAATATGGTTAGTAACTGTATTATTGCATTCTACCAGAGTCGAAATAATGTAGTAATGGCTTAATGTGCCCGAGATTTACTTTTTCTGGCTCACATTTGCTTGCAAGATACTTTCAAAAGCAGCTTATGAAATTCTATCAAATGGATTACATTTTCTTAAGTTTTCTCTGCTGGTCTTACTTCTTTCAAGGCATACATGGTAGGGTAATTCATTTCTTTAAATCATTAGAAGGTACATCAATTTCATGAGCATCACTTTTACTTCCAGCAACCTACTTTGATTTATTATTGAATGATACGAATCTAAAAAACTACGATGCCCAAGACCTGATTAATAACCTGAAGACAGAGCTTGATTTACACACTGTTCGTACTATTTCTGTGAAACCATATTCAGTTCTTCTGCCACCAGATACGGTATTGTATCAATGTTTGATCTAAGAAATGTATCTATTAAAGGTTTGGTTATGTCTCTTAATGAAAATAATTATTCCCCCTAGGTGCTAAAGCTTTGTTTGAAAGATACACCACTTCGGAGGATACTCTCTAAAGATAAAATTAACTGCCAAAGTGATCATTTAGATTTCAAGTGCAGATTTGGAGCATTGGTAAATACACGTTTGACATTTGCCTAAATTACGACAATGCAAGCAAAAAGTGTTAGAGCGTAGATTTAGTGAAGTAAACAATCTTGCTACCTGCTTTTTGGATGGTAACCATGCAGAATATCCATCAAATTTTATCACCATGAGAGATATTTCCATCTCAAAGCACTTGTTCCGTTCCATTGACACTCTTTTCCTAAGCATTATCTAACGATCTTGTAGGAATTGCACTTTCAAGATGTTAAAATAACTGGACAATAATAATATGTGCCATTTGCCCTTGCGGTGGCTTCCAGAGATAAGATATTGGTGTATATTAAACATGATTTCTTGTTGAAATTCATTTACCATACGAGTCATTTTTACTTTGGAATCGGTCAGAGAGTAAGGTATTGCTGATCTTTCATAGCACTCGGTTTCTATCTATATGCCCATTTACTGAATTTTATCCTGTCTTCAGGAAAATACATTTTTTCTCTGGGGCGTTAGGTATGATTTTTATTTTCTTCCATATTAAGTAATTTCCAAACTTTTTCGGGTTAAAATGAAATTTTTTTCGCGTTGGATGTACTGTCGAAAATTTTGCATCTTGCTTCGATATTCCACTACTGAACTTGAATGACATAACTGGAAAACGGAATGCAATATGAATGAAATATTTTTCACAGAATTTATTGGTATTCCATATTCAGTACTATAATTTCTTGCTTAATTTTAATCGATATCAAAGAAGTCGTTTGTGAGGGGTAACGCCTTTCGGAACCGGCCCCATTGATTCGGCGAGTTTTCGCGACTCCACCCAGTCTCCCAGAGTAGCGGAGTAAAGTTAACGCTGCGGCGAGGGACGGGAGATGCGAAGGCAAACCTCATCCCTTTAGCCACTAGTAAGATACGTCAGATGACATAAACACCAGAAGACGCTGGTGCGACACTTGGCAATTAGGATCAAATTTAAATAAGTGCGTAGTGATGAATTTTCGGAATGAGCAATTCCCTCCCGAAAGCCTACTGCATCGGGAACACCGAAATTGAATGTGTGTCCACTGCCTCTCTTATATGAAACATACATTTGGACAAACTAACAAAAAAATAGTATTTATGAGCAAAGTACTGAGTAAATGTGATTAAAAGGTCAAAGAGAAATGTTATCTTTTGCTGGTTAGGCCTCATTTAGAATATGCTGCAAATATATGGGATTCTCACGAAGTCTGGTTGATTGCAGAACTGGATGGCATGCAGTGCAGAGGAGCTAGATTTGTTAAACGCTGTTACGATAAACTTTGTAGCATATCCAAAAAATTGAATGAGCTAGGCTGGGAATCACTCACTGATCGAAGGTTAAATTACAAATGAAGTCTCTTGCATAAATTGGAAGGATGTCTCTTTAGCAGTGATGTTGAAAATGTATCATTACCCCCATCGTACAATGGTAGGAGAGATGATGCTAATAAAATTAGAGAGATCAAGTGTAGAATTTAATATGTCATTTTTTCCACGAATGATAAGGGATCGTAATAACATTGTTCGACCTCGTTAGGGTCATGTTCGGGTAAAATTATTCTGGTGTGAATTCACCCCCTGCCACACACCCCGGTGGTGGGTTGAGTAGAACAAACAGATTTTAGATGACATTTTTTCCACTAATGATAAAGGATCAGGATAACACTGCCCAACGAGGTAGAGGTCACAATATTTGGGTCAAATTTAGTCTGGTGACTCTTCACCTCTTAGCCATGGCTCCGAGGATACTAAAAAGAAAAACCTGTTAGTGTACAAAGGAAACTTTTTGGACGCATTTATAACAAACTATCTCTCGCCTCACCTAAGAAATATAAAGAATGTGAGCTCTCTCCAAAAAGTGAAGCCATTTCCAACTATTAATCATTGGATGTATTTTTCAGGATTTTTCCATTTGTTAAACTGTCTTCTATTTGCTCAATGCATAGCAAATGCATTAGTTTGCTAGTTGATAGTATTATGTATCTGCATGTGTGTATGTTAAAAAGATTTTTGCATGAATATATACGCAACTATGGGTGTAGGTTTGCATTAATATGTTGATTTTGCATGTAATTTTGTTCTCTTTTATGGGTGGTGACCTAACACCCCTTCACCCTTGTGATGGCTGGTGAGTTATTATGTAGATGTACATTTCATGTTTCTTATAAAAACAACTTAAGCAACTTTTTCACAATGCATCGACTACCATCGGTGCAGATATATGCACATGGCACTTTGTCAAAGAGGAAAAGGGACTGGTAAGGCCTTCAGAAAAGTAATCATGCAGCAGGTGATGATGGACATTGCAATTAACATTGATTGGAACAATGACAACTGCAATGCTACAGTGGCTTCAGCTACAATGGCACATCTTTATTGAGGTGACTTTAAAATTTGGTTCATTTAATAGAGAATTTAATTTTCAAATTAATTTTCCAGGTGGTCGACGAAAAGAAGAATTGTGACATGACAAAACTTGAGGATGCAATTCAGGATTCCGAAAGAAAACATTTGCCCGGTAAAACATTTCTTAAAAGAAGCAAAGAATGTAGTGAATGGTGGAACCAGCTCCTTAAGGTTAACCCTGAGGCAGACCCATACCATGAAATTGGGATGTGTCTACAGCATACATTCAGTGTTGTTAAGTATCAACCAGTTGTCTAAAAGTGCCACTTGTTATCATGGTTCAGTTTAAAATGCCAAAAATAATCAAACATTTTTTGTTCTGATTTTGTTCAATCTAGGCATGCCATAAATTTCTTCACGAGTCGATTAAGAAAGTCCTTGTTTAAGGAGACAAGTTTATTTTTTAAAGATTTCATAATCACCTGCTGCTGAAACAGTAGCACTGCTCTATCACATTTCTATTGCGTATTACTGGATATTTGATAGCTGCAAATTTAGTAATTGCTGGTCATGTTAAGTATACTTTTTTCATTATTAATTCATTGTAATTTCACTCTTGCTGCTAATATTTGATTTCAAGCATGAATACTTGCATGAGTGAGGTGTGTAAATACACTTATATGCAATTAAGACAAGACTCTACAATTAAATATCAAGATATTTTATTATGAATGAACAAAAAACACATGAAATACAACACATTCTGCATTTTTGGAATTGAATAATGGTCTTGATGACTCATTTACAATTTGTTCTGAACTTATATTTCACACAAATTCGCCGTTACTGTTTAAGAGTTATCATTCTGAAAATCTACTCTTGACATTGGATAACAATACCAATAATCCTTTTATTTTGGAAAACACTTCATACTTAGCTAATATAAATCTTTCAAAAAAGTTTGAAAAGCATTTAAACAGAAAACATAATGAGGCATGATATAAGATCTTATAGCATAAAATACATTATTGAAATCCATCCACATGCACAATGAACATCTGAAATCCATGTATTAGTGTAATTCACTTCACTTGAGTGGCACACATGCAGTCAGCCAAATTCATCCTTTTGTAACTTAAATGTGCACTTCTGAAATGATACTAAGAATTAAACACTCTTTCAATGACAGTGAAATCAACTGTCATACACTTCTGCTCCAAAATCCTAATGTTGGCACTTGCTCTAAATGCAAATTTTTTGTGCGTATAAATAAAGTTGACCAGAAATCAGATAATGAAGGCTGAAACATAAAAAGTCAATATACCCACTTCTCCAGTGCAGTTTCAGTCCAGATTTAATAACAAAAATAATTCTCAGTGGCTGGTCAAACACATAAGGAGTGTAAGGTGCACCATACTTCAATTAAAATACAAAAAAGGTAACTGTCACGATTCACTCCCTGATTAGGTATCAGTTTTGGGAGTCATTCATTGCTCACAAAACTGATTCCTGGTGAATCAAATGGTAAAAGAATTGTTTATGGAATGAAAATGATAATTGTTTTCACTTTTCTAGACTCCTGAGCAAACCTTTGCTGGTCATTTAAGAAAATGCATTAAATATCACCTTGATCCATTCCAAATAAGGTCAACCATCTTAGATCCAGGTCCAGTTTGGATTCTCATTGTGGCCATAATGGGGACAGAAGTCCTGTGGCTCCCCCTGCAAGAAAGAGTTTTGGTACATGGACACTAACATATATGTTGCAATTGGCCAAGTTTTGTGCCACCCATAGAGAGTGGTGTTTGAAATGAAAAGGATCCTCATCCATTGTATCTTTTAACTTCTGCCAAACATCATTGGGTGCTTTGACACACTCACAAGTAGATTTTGAATCTAGGCCACAAGTAGAGTTTCAGTCTACTTGTGGCCTACTTTTGGGCACTGCTAATGAGGCAGAATACATTAAATCTAATGTAAAAATGGCTGCCTTGTGGTCCAATTCTCTATTTACAAGGTTCCTTTATTATAATCTCACAACATGGAAAAAAAGGTGGAAACCAAGATGCACCCCATGTGAACATTGTTTCAAGAAAGGCAATGCAAAACATCATTAGTAAATTTACTTAAAAATAATACTCATCCAAAAAAATAAATAGACTGTTTACAGTTAATGGTTGAAATATAGTCTCTGTCATTCTAAACTTGGCAAAAGCCACTTTTCAGCACTATTCATGTGAAGCCACTCAAAAAGTCAATTAATTGCATTAAAATTATTTACCAACCAGCCAAACTGAAATGAAAGCATGCAAGACAATAATGAAAACAAACATCAGACTGAAAATGAAACCATTACAGTCAAAAATGGAGGGGAAATAGTAGGATGCTTAAAATCCACAGAAGTGGAAATTAATGTAGTATGCCTCACATTAAGCCTGATATGGTGTCCACCACAGCGTTGGCATGCAGGTGTTCTGATGACTTCATCTACTTGTTCGGTCTTCACCCGTTTCAGGTTATAGGTTGGGTTAAATGCTAGATTATTGGCTATAGCCTTGGGATCGGGTACAACTGCAATGTAATCATTTTTAAAAATTAATATGTTAGAAAATGGGATAAATTCATCATGGCATTCAGTCTACTCCAAAACTTACACTCGCCCAGACACACAATATCATCATCAGTGTCGACTGTAAAGTCTCCCCATCTGTTGATGACAGTTTGTTCTCCACATCTGTGGCACTGCTTAGAGGGCCAATGCCCTGGTTTATGCAACCGGTACTCTTTTTTTGCTTTGCATACAACACAGGACACGTTTGCCTAAAATAACCACAATTTGAAATGAGTAGTGAACTAAGAGTCAAATTAATACTTAATACATTGAAATCATCTGCTTCAATTATAACTTTTGTTGTGGCTTGGAATGTTAATATGATTGGGCCTTTTTTATTTTGGTTCTAATATTGAAGAAGTACTGGTAATAATAATTTATTATTAGGTAATCTACCGTTTAAGGTAGGTTTTTGGATGGACACAACTATCAAATAAACATTTTGTGACTCCCCACCTATCAAACTAATCTATATCAGGTCCCTCTTCATCTCGGTGTACTTCTTTCCTCCCTTCATCCCGTCCAACATCCCTATCCTTTTCCTGCCCTTACCTCGCTTGCCCAATATTCTCCCCTCTATTACCTTCTTCAACATTCCACTACCGCTCAATATGCCTTTCATCCATTTTTCCTGCCTCCATACGATTTCTCTCAACAAACCCCTCTCCTCACCCACCATCTCTAGTACTTCCTCGTTTGTTTTCCTTTCGGTCCATTTCACCTTCTCCATTCTTCTCCACACCCACATTTCAAAAGCCTCCAATCTATGTCTATCCTCCTGCTTCAGTGACCACGTTTCCACGCCGTACATAGCTATGCTCCATATCAGAGTTTTTACGAGTCTTGTCTTAACATCCCTACTCAACGTCCCCGTCATCAACTCCCTCCTTGCCTAGCGCAATTCTTCTCCTTACGTCCCTACCACTTTGACCGTATTGGTCCAAAACACTTCCGAGATATGTTAACTGCTCTACCTGCTCTATTCTTTCCCCGCCTATTTTAATATTTCGCTTAGCCTTTTTCTTTCTGGAAAATCGCATAACCTTTGTTTTATTAATATTGATTCTCATCCCATATTTATCGCACTGAACCTCCAATTCACTCAGCAATGCTTGCAACCCCTTGGCTGACTGAGCAACTAATGCTTGGTCATCAGCAAACCTAACCGATTTTACGAATTTCCCTCCGACTTTCATTCCTACCTCAAGTTCTTCCCATGCCTCTTTAATCATTTCCTCCACATATACGTTGAACAGCACTGGTGACAATGGGCAACCCTGCCTTACCCCTCTTCCTAACACTGCCCATCCGGACTCTCCGTTCCCCACTCGCACCTGAGCAGTCTGAGACATGTATAGGTTGCGGATCAGTCTCCTGTCCCTCCAATCCATTCCTATTTTCTGCAATACACGCATTAATTTTTCCCAATTCACTCCATCAAACTTTACTAGGTAATCTACCATTTAAGGTAGGTTTCTGGATGGACACAACTATCAAATAAACATTTTGTGACTCCCCACCGAGCAAACTAATCTATATCAGATCCCTCTTCATCTCGGTGTACTTCTTTCCTCCCTTCATCCCGTCCAACATCCCTATCCTGTTCCTGCCCTTACCTCGCTTGCCCAATATTTTCCCCTCTATTGCCCTCTTCAACATTCCACTACCGCTCAATACGCCTTTCATCCATTTTTCCTGCCTCCATAGGATTTCTCTCAACAAACCCCTCTCCTCACCCACCATCGGTAATAATAATATAAAAATAAAATTCAGTTATAAGTATACTTTACACTTTCAGGCTTCAGTTTGTGGAATTGTTTAATGTCCATATTAAAAGAGTTTGTAATTTTCCGCAGACTTTATTTCACAGTACAATGTGTTTCACCATTTGTGGCATTATCAGATTTCACCGACTTGTGGCAGCACCTGATGATTCTATAAGTCAGTGAAACGCATTATACTGTGAAATAAAGTCAGTGAAAAATTACAAAATCTTTTAATATGGACTTCAGTTACAAGTATTTATGAGCACATTAGAAAATCAGCATGATAGGTATGGGATGAGAATCCAATCAATCAATCCAAAAACAAAAAAGTTATGATTTAACCTTACATGGTCAGACTTGTTTTTAATATGTACCCCTAACGGTACCCTTTGATTTGGAAGTCCCTTTTTTTGTTTATGTGATTGGCGGGTCCCTGGCATAGGAGGAATCCTCGCAAACCCTGAACGAGTGGGTGTGTGCGATTCACATAGGGATGACACACCCGAGTGATTGAGTGATTACGTGTTTACATAAGTCTTTCTATTTTTCTGTTTGATTAGCGGGTCCCTGACATATGAGGAATCCTGGTAAACCCTGAACGTATGAGTACTTATGAATCGCAAAGGTCCTTGTTTTCGAACACACCTGAGTGATTGAGTGAATGAGCAAGAGCATGCGTACATTCGTGTTATAATTTTATATTAATCTGTGTTTTTGATGGGTCAATGGCGTAGGAGGGATCCTTGTAAACCCTGACCGAGTGAGTGAGTGCGATTCATAAAAGTCTAAAACACCCACGTGATTGAGTGACTGTGTGTTTAGGAAGTCGTTTCTGTTTTGTCACATCCTTTTTTTTTTATTTTTCATTTATTTGTGTGATTGGCGGGTCACTGACATAGGAGGGATCCTTGTAAACCTTGAGTGTGTGTGTGTGTGTGAATGTGATTCACGGGAGGAACTGTTATTCCTTAAAACACCCTAGTGATTGAGTTGCTGTAAGTTTGTTTTATTTTTTACTATTAATTTTGCCTTTTGTGTGCGATTGCGGTACACGTGGGTCACTGTTTCTCAAACACACCCAAGTGACCTAGTGTGTGTTCCCTATTCCTCCTCTTACTTGTAACCTTGTTTTATACCCCCCCCTTGCCACATAGTGCCAATCAAGTTTACGGTCTTGGATATCTCATTTTCATTGTTTCATGACCGTAGCTATGTTTATTCTATATTTACATATCATTATAATATTTATACATACGTGTATATAATATGGCGTACTCTATGTATACATGAAGTACTATGTATTAGAGGAAAAGTACTACCATTAGAATATATGAATTACACGTATAGAAATTATATATTTTTTCTTTTCTGATTGATTTATGAGATGAAATAACTGTAACAGTATCAGATCTGTATGAAATAGATTGCGGTTAGAAAGGCATGCTTCCAGACTAATTTATTTTTGCGATACTCTTCTTTAAATTATTATATACGTACATATGCAAATGCTTGGATTTTTTTAAATTTTCATTTTGTCATTTTTTTCAATCATATGAACATTTTTGTAAAGATAACGCATGCATTATCGATGGGAAAAGACTGTAATTCTGTAACTCTATAGTGATAAATCCCACAGTACTATTACATAATAGTTATTTGGAATACCAATCAGGATTTATTGAATGAGTAGCCCAGACACCTACAATCAGTTTACCAAAGTCATTGCAATGAATTACCTTTAATTAATTTTTAGACCTGATGTGTTTCATAATAGTTGTAAGAGCTACCCTTTATTTAAATAATTATTGGAATCAATGGTTAGTTTAAATTTTGTTATGGAAAAAATGTATGATTACATATGTAATATGGCAAATTAATTTTGAAAGAGCACCACGGTCTAGTTATGTTTCATAGAAAAGTACTGAAAATGTAGCAGATTTATGATATGATGTATTTATTAGATAGCTTATCGTTAAAGATTCGAATGGATGTATTGAACAATACACTTTTTTGCCTCAACTAACTTCGGACAACCTGACACTGGTTGCTACAACAACTCCCTCTTCTATTCCACATGTTTCCTTCCTCCATTCCATCCAATTTGCCAATCCTTTTCATACACCTTCCTCATTTGTTGAATGTTCTTCCCTGTAACACAGTCTTCAATGCTTCCATCCTCCTCTTAATTTCTCCCAATCACTTTTTCTCCTCCACAACTATGTCTAGCACCTCTTCTGTCCATTTTACCTCTTTTTTCCTTCTCCATATCCACAATTTAAAATCGTCCGCCTATTACCTTGCTTCAATGACTGTGTTTCTAAGGGTTTCAAAACTACACGTCAAAGTTTTTCCTAGTCTTTTCTTTACCTCTTTACTCAATGCTCCTGTCATCAACTCACTCCTGGTAAAAGTTTCTTTGCTAACTGCTTCTTCTGGAAATGTTCCCACTATTTTGATTATCTTGATCGAAAACACTTCCAAGATAAGCACACTGCTCCACCTGCTCTAGTTTTCGCCTCCCAATTTAACGTTCAGCTTAGCCCTCCTCTTTCTCAAAAGTTTCATAACCTTTGTTTTGTTTAAATCAATTCTCATTCCGCACCTATCACACTGATTTCCTAATGCATTTAGCCTGCTTGGAACCCCTTACTAGATTTAACAGGCAATGATAAAAATCTTTTAAAATTGCAAACAGACAGTATGGAAGTCCTGAAAACAACTTTTCTGCATTACAGATATGCTTTTTTTAAAAAGTTTGAATTTCTTCAAGACTGTGTTGCAATCCTACCAATAGCCACTAAAAAATCATTGAGTGATGTTTTTTGGTTTGTAAGAGACAAGTATGGAACGCATCACATTGCTTGCAAATATCTCAGACAGGCACAAATAAAAATGCAGTTGGAGTTTGAATACAAATGGTAGTCATTATGCGTGGTGATTGAGCAACAGTGTAAATGACTATAACTGAAGGTCTACTAAGTTAAAATAGAATCGATGGTTTCAGGCGTTATTTTATGGAATCGGTTCATACTTAAGCGGATAAAATGATACTTTGTAATTCCACAGATTTATTTCACAAACACACGACCCGGGTTTCGACGTACAATGAAGATGACGTTGTACGTCGAAACCCGGGTCGTGTGTTTGTGAAATAAATCTGTGGAATTACAAAGTATCATTTTATCCGCTTAAGTTAAAATAGAGAAAAAACTGTGTTCAACATGTAGTTCTCTCATTAACATGTAAGGAGAAGAACTTTAATGAAAGTCAACAATGATAAAGTTGAAACCACGAATATTGGTTTACCAAAAAGAGGCAACTAATTTATAAAAGTAAAATGAAATCCAAAAGTTTAACTATCTTTCACTAAAGATGGTTGTTCTCACTTTCACCTAGGTTTGAGACACTTTAAAATAAAAACTATTAGGGATAAATATAATTGTACAGTTTTATAAGTACCAGAGACAAATGAAAATCCCAAATCATTCACTATCATCAAAATGATGTATCATGAAACATGCAAACAAAAGCAATAATATTCACACCTCAAAAAGCTAATTACCACCACTATCAACATTCATCCATAAAAACTTCATTTAAATTCAGTTGAATTCAAATGCCACTAACCAAATTGTCTTGAAACATCAAACAACATCAGGAGTAAGAATCCTCAATATTTTTGGAACAGCAACAAATTCAACTGGCGACTATTTAGATGGCTGAAGATAACATTTAAGCATGACACAGAACAGTGGCAACCATGCTTTGGGTTGTAACAGATGACAATGCAAAAGAGAACTAAGGGCCATATTTTGGAATTTAAGCTCTCTTAAATTTAAATACAAACTTGATTAATCAGTAATGTAAATGATTAAATAAATGAGATCACACCCTGTAGTATGCATTATCAATGTTTTGTTCAAGGTGCTTATGAACTACTATCTACATAATTTTAAGAGAAAATTGGTAGGCTATTTTATTTGAATATGTAAGATAATTTTAAACTTTGAGGCTCTGATGCATCATATGGAGTCATTAGAAGCCATCAGCAACCAACATTGGGCAAGATTAGAATGCTAAAATGTTCAATGGAGTTATGTGAAAACCCCAGATAATTCATATTTTATCTGATTGGTGAGGGTTCACTGCATTTCATTTGCATACTAATCATTACATTACCATATTTTCACTTACAAGAAAATAATGGCCTTCCAGATGGATCACATTTGCAGCACTCCAGGATCCTGTAGGACTTGAGTTCTCAGAGGGGTTGAAATATCTTGTTTCAGGTGGCTTGGGCTGATAGCCAAACTTTGGTTCTGTTTGTGTGTGCCAATCTGAAGTATTTGCTTCTTCAACTCTGTGAAAACCTGGACGTGACATGCTGGTGCTCTGCACAGATCTCTATTAAGAATAATGTGCCATAAATAAAATAAATACTTTACCAAATTCCCCTGTTTTGAAGCACTTTTTGTAACTTCAATTTTGTCGAGTACATTTTGTCACATTGCTTAAAATCCAATTAAATAACATGAACAAGAAGTACTTTAAAATTAGAGCTACTTTTACCTGAAAATATATCAGTCCCAAAAAGTTGGTCAAAGAAAGAATTATCCATCAGAAGGTAAGATATAATTAAGAACTGTATTTAGTTGGGTGATACTATACATTTTAAAATGGATTTCTATCAGAAGAAATATTAAAAAGAGGGGATGTGGACCTCAATAACATGGCCAAAACCACTGTAATTTTTTTGTGGATGGAGTCATAATACAGATTTAAAGAAAACTGGTACAAAACAACTGAAAGAGGGAGTAATTACAAATGGAGCATGTGGATTCAACAAAAAAGGTTAAAATTGGTAATTTCAGACTTATCTTTGTGGAACTTATCCATAATGGAAAGAAAAATTGCAGATTTGTTAATTACCATATTTGCCATTGGTGCATAAGACTCACTTTTTTGTGCACAGGTATAATTTTGACCTACGAGCACAAGCCTGAAGAGGCTGAAAGAATACAATCGTGTATCTTCCCTGCATCAGGCATAGAAAATGGTTGCCGTTATTACGATAATATCACCGTTTTGTGTCAGTAGTAAGAAACAGTGTTAACATAAAAATAATTTAATCTTTCCTACCAGACAAGTATTTTTCATAAATTCTGACCTGAGAAATCTTGTGACAGGATATCTACTGGATTGAAGTTTCAAAATTCTGGTAGAAGTCTCTAGAAAATTCCTATACAATTTTGGAAGTAAGAAGCATATGGAGTGACAAGTTTAATAATTTTATTGGGCAACTTTTTTTCCAGTCATTACATACTTTCTTAAAGACTTGCTCGTAATACTATGGAAGTTATAAATAATAGACTAACATTCTGCTAGGTGTAATTTCACCGAACCTTTCTTCGACCCACCCAGTTTCGTTTATTTTACTTGTTTCTATCTGCAAATTTATGAAAACATATTTGAGCTCCCCCTCTTTCTTATTTGTCACTTTTGATATTTTCTGTAAAAATATGAAACTATTATACTAATACATAAATTCAGTTCATTATACCCAAAATCACTAACATTATGGCATTCCCAATCCAAAATTCAATTCTATCCACAGCAGATAGTTCAAATTAGAAATTACTAACCTAATCCATTTTATTGATTTCAGTTGAATTAGTCAGATCTATTAGCTTATTCTTACTGACAGTGTTAAGGAAAGGAGTCACTGAATAATAGCTATGAAATTAAATACTTCTTGCTCCAAAAAACTTGGTGGCCCGATTTGATATTATTGAAGATATCCACTGAATACATACTAATTTTATTCAGTTTTACAGAACAATACTTTTTATGAGGTCCAACAGTAAAATATTAATTATGCCATAATATGCTGGCTTAAATTTATTTTTCTTAACTATTTAACTAATGATTAGACATATTAACTCTTTACGATTGATACTTACTTGAATTCTTTGTAGTTTACAATCACCTCTCTGCCGAGTTTTCATCTGGGTTGTCGAGGAATGAGGTTGCATTCCTCTGGTATGATTTTGAGAACTATAAATTATCTGGGTGTAGGATCTTACTTCACCTTTTACTTGAGCATTATTTGCACCGACCCTAAGTAAAAATATACATCAATTAGACTCATTGAAGTAGTAAACCAGAGAAAAGAAAAACCCACTTTCAAGTTTTCAAGGTACCCAATGAAAATGGTTGTCAGATTTGAAAATGAGAGTCTTTAGTACGATTAAATCAGAAATGTAGCTCTTACTTGTATTGTCTTTTTATTTATGAATGTTAAATATGCATGCCTACTATCACGTGACTTCTCACAAGTGCCAAAATAATTTAAAAATTAAAATGTATTTGCAAAATGAATATAAAACACTTGGACATGATGTTTAAATAGTAACAAACCTTGTGCTGTGGCAGTCTCTACCCAAATATGGCTGACTGGCCATCATTCGGTTATGTCTCACATTCTCTTGGCTCCTAAAGACATTTGGTCTTTGAGAGTGTCCTTGGTTGATGGTTTCTACCCTATGTGATGCAACTTTTTTTTCTTTTTTTACCATTAGCTCATGTATGTCTTTCTCTACCGCCACCTCTGCAGGTGTTTCTGATAAAAAGTTTTCACCAAACACATCCTGTATTTGCAGTAAATCACAAGGGTAGAAGTTCACCAATTCATTCGATGAACTGTTGAGGCTTTTGCCCTCCTCACTGCTTTTGTTCTCAGCATCAGTGTACAAAATTATGCTCTTATCATCATCTTTCAATGGCAGTGGTGGTGGTGCAGTCATTTCATGACTAGCAGTAATAGCTCCATAATATGCTGCATTTCTTGGCTCATTCATGATCTGGAGAGTGAAAAAGAACTGATAAATTGAATATTTGCTTGTGAGTTATGATAACTTGTCATTGATCTCATTGAAAGAGTAAGAACAATGTTTTGGACAAGGATTTCTTGAATTGGAAAATAGTCAGCATGCGGTGAAACCCAAACGCTTCCTCAAACCACAATGTTTTGGATAATCAATAAGTATTACTAGCATCTAAGCAATTATGTGTAAGGCTGCAGTAAATTTACCTGTTCTAATATTTTTAACACACAATTAAGAGTTGAAATTTCTATTAATTGTTGGGAATAGACTTGAAACTTCATATCATGGGTCATCTTATAAACCTTAAGGGTATCAGATCTCAATCTCTAAGTTTCTAGATTAACTTTCTCATAAAGGCATGACTAAACTAAACAGTACCATGATTCCATACCTAATTAACAAAGGCAAGAATCACTTGGTGGGATATTAGCCATTGAAAGAAGGCATAGTAAAGTGTTAAACGATACTCATTTAGAATGATAAATTCCAGTTTTCGTAGCATATTGCTTAACATACAGCTTTGCTCAGTTTATTACAGATCTGAATGTGGCTTTACCAGTATCAATATGAACTCCCAGTATTTTAGTAGTTTCAATTCCCCTTATTTTTACTTTAACACAGCATGCAATATGCTGGTTTTTTTCAGCATTTAAATGTAAATTATTATTATAAAACCATTCCTTAGCCTGTCTTTGGGTATAACTAAATGATTTCTTCCATTTTATAGTCTTTTTTCTAGCCACATTTTTCATTATTAAATGCACTGTTCTACTTCTTTTAGTTGAGTGATTTTTTAAAGCATAATTAGACCTTTTTAATTCAATCTTCGTGCACTCATAAAACACTTGATTCAATTTACTTTGGCATAAAATAAAATTACGAATTAGGGAAATCTATTAAATGCAGGTACTCAATTTTCTATGTCCCTTTCACTAATTACCATTGACCACGAATCTCGTGAAACACGACCTTGTAAAATTAGGGTTATCAGTCTTTTTTACTCCATTCACTTCTGGAATAGAACAGCAGAACTTCATCATTCTTGAGGATGTGTTGATGCATAAATAAATAGGCATTACACCGTGTCAAGGTGAGCACAATCTTTCTTACTTTAATGAATAATGATCTATAGCATAACACTCATCAAAACCATAAACAATGAGATCAAACTGCAGGTCTGTTTGACAGGTGTTGGTAGGGTTGCCCTAATGCTAAACCCAACATCATGGGTAATCCACAAACCGGGGTAGGGGGGCCAATTCCTTTCCTTTTGCTGCCTATGGTTCCCCAAGAAGACCTGGTCCCAAAAAATCACACAGCTTGGGTGGAGTTAGGGTGCCTGGGAATCGAACCCAGGCCTTCTGGTCCAAGTTCCAATACTCTATCCCTGGACTATTGTATCCCCACTGTCAAAACTTCTGTTATTTTTAAAATTCATGGCAATGATTTTAACAGTTGCTATGTCATTAAAATACGAATATTTTGTTAGGAACCATTGAAACCTTAGTTGGAAAGTAAAATGAATGCTGATATTCCATTAATTGGTTTCTTAACAAAGAAATTCATTAGTCTTCTAATTAGTCTAATGATTAATCAGTTACTCTTCTAATATCTACTACAAGTACCTCGAATTATGTGTATTTGATCTTTTGTGAGAGGTATTGTTAAATGAGCACAGATTTCATATTTGTAGCAGTAAATTGGAGTCTGCATTTCTTCCCAGATAACTCTCATTGTTAATTAAAAAAATATCGAAAAGATCAATAAATTACGGAAGATTCAATCGCATTTCAGTCCCTTTGTGAGTGAGGGAGTACATCAGGAATTCATTCCACTCAAGAGGTTAACTGTTACGTAATTTGCCTTGTTAGTCAAATCAACAGTTTTCTTTAATGGCCCTACTTAATATGCCCCTCCGGTGGCTTTTGAAGTTTTGTATTAAAATTTCTACCCCAAGGGCCCTGGTTCAATTCCCAGCAGTGGTAACCTTTTCATTGGTACTCCTGGGTGCACTTAGTGGAGAGCACTTTAAGTGGAGTAAAGCTGGATGGAATGTTTAATAATGTGACTCCCTAGATGTATTTCGTTAAGAGTTGGCCAATGCCAGGTTTCCCTCCACACTTCCCCCCTGAAAATCCTACCCCTACCATAATACCCACCTGTCCCATGTGGGGCAAGTGACCCCTGGCCGCATTCCCTTAAAGATGACTACTACCATCACCTTATTTATGCCTCTGAATAGTACCCCAAGTGTGTGGCTAAAGAAAATAAGACAAATAATGTGTGTTATTGGGAGTTCATAGTGGACTAATGACTTCTCTACTGGAGAACACCAACATAACACACATATTATTCGTAAATCATCCCCTTCAGTGATTGCGAAACTATGGTTAACACCTTAAACTCTCCAGATTTCATCTCCAATCTTCAAGTAACTTGTTTCACTGTTCACTATTGAGCTATCAAGAAATTTCATCCAGTTTTCTGGGGAATATCTTCAATTTCCAGGGTGTTCTGTTGCTCAGAATGAGTGTATGTGAATACAGGAAGAGCACTGAGTATGTTAATAACCGTAATCATAAATTCTCTTGTAATCACAGCTAATTGAGGACACTCTTGAGGATCATTGAGCTTCTGGAAAATGAAACCAGTATTCTGAAATAAATGGTGCATTGCTTCACCAAACTGGCTCATCTAAAAAAGAATTCCAAGGCTCTTGATTTCAGCCACATTGAAAATTTAATATTCTCATATTAGACTGAAAAACAAGCACTAGGAAATAACTAAAATGAAACATTTTGTGACAACAAATCACAAATATGCAGGTATCATCATAAAAATGAAAAGAAAACTATTAGAACATAAGACAGACCTAAGCATGAATTACCCACTAGTTCCTCTCAGAAGCATAAAAAAATGACAGGAACTTTTAACTTTCAACTTCCCAACTTAAAAAGCTTTAAATATCAGTTTTTCCAAAGCTCCACAAAATTTCCTGCATTTTGCCAGAGCCTTCCAGGAGAGCGAAAATCCCAGACTTTTCCATTTTGGGACACCATGTTACTTAATTTGCATTATTTACTTTTTCTAACCTTCAGTTGAAATAATTTATTATTGCTCAACATGGTTGTCCATAAATTTTCTCTTAAGCTTTAATGATGTCTTTCAGCTTACTGCTAAGTGAAGGGGAAATACCTTCAATGACCCCTTGCCAGAATGTACAAATGTTCCTCTCTGTATGTATATCTCTATCTTTTCGTTGTCTTTAATAAAAGCTATGAAAGAACTTAGGTAAAAGTCATCTATCTATGTAATATGATTTTTGGCAATAATACTGAATGCAAGACTCAATAGACAACATATGGCCAAGACTCTATGCTCATTTTGGAAAACACTGACACAGCTGCCATAACCATGATGAGCACGATAAATGGAGACTAAAGGTGCAAACTAAAGTTAACATTTGATATATAAGTTCATTTCAAATAATGCCATATTTATTTTAAATATTCAGGAAATAAGGATTATCATGAAGTTTTGCTATTTCCTCAAATTTTCAATTCTGAAACAAGTAAAATAATGAACTATAATAAACCCTAGAGGCTTTAAAAAAACCCTCTCGGCAGGGGTAATTTGTAAGTGATAGGATTTTCATGCAATGGGAAGAGAAAGACTTGGCTTCAGCATTAGCCTAGTCTTCAAGGGCATGCCCAAAGGAGTCCACAATTTAATGACCCATTCAACGTAACACCTAATCAGGGTGAAGGGTACGACTGCAAAATTCCATCGTGGCTGGTATTTGAACTTGGGTCCTCAGGAGGGGGGGGAAGCCAGCACTATAGCTACCCAACCAACTTAATCCCCACTATCAATACTCTCCACTCATGTGGAAAGCTTGAGAGAAAATATGGGAGAGGCAGAGGAAATGAATATGAGAGGGTCCCAAACAAAATTACTGGAAATTCCCAGAATTTTTTAAGCATTTGTCATATTACCTAACGTGAGCTAAACAGAAGTGTTGATTTGCTAGTGACCATCACTAATGCAACTTCCCAGAACTGAAAAATCAGATGCAATTGCAATCTTTCCCAAACTGCAAGAACAGAGCTCTGAGGAAAGAGAAAGCTGGGTGGGTGGACTGGACAGAAAGAAGGGCCCGTAAGCATTGAGGGGATGTCAATGGCATTATGGCCATCAACTTTTCACATGACATCTGGAATAGCAGTGACCTGATTGTGAGTTGACAGCCAAAATAAAATATTTCCTGAAAAATGAGACATAGTCCCTACATAACCTTTGTTCAATAAAAATACTGTCTTCCACATTAGAATTTATTTAATCTGTATCTGGAATTTCTAGGATTCCATAATTAGATTCCGAAATTATAAAGAATTCCACAAAATCCTGAGTGCACAGAGTTTTGAGCCTATCACGTATGACCAATAGGGAACTGTTTTCATATTAGTAAAAGCAGGGAGTGTCAGATGACATCATCTTCAATTTTTTTCATAAAAATATGGTGGCAGTAGCTTTATTTATTTGTAAGCAAAATACATTTTCATCGAGCCATAAAGAGAGAAATAAAAAAGGCACCCAACAGAAAAGACAACTATTAAAGTGCATACGAAATACAATACACTGATTTCAATAATAATAAGCAATAGGTAAAAAGTAAAAAATATACAGTAAAAAAGAAAATAATAATCCCTAAAGTATTTTGAGGAAAATGTTTTTTCACTTTGAAAATTATCCAATTGTGGCACCTTTTACAAAAGCTGCTTGGAAATCAAAATTTAACATTTTCATTGCTCCTTTGTACTTATAGGGTTGTAGACTTCAATCTTTTGTCCAATTGTTGGTCTTTAAGTATAGTTTCTTTCAGTTTGGCAAATCATAACAAATATAAATTTAAAACTGAGAAAAACGTAGTGAATTAAAAACAATTTAGTTTTTTCAGTATTTTTTTAATCTTTAAGGAGGGATTCAGTGAGTGAAATAATTTGCCATTTGGTTAGTTACTAGCCACAAATGATTTTATTTCGAACCTAAGATGCATACCGTTCCAGAAATTGATTGTTAAAAGTAGGAACAGAGCAAAAATGTAATTTTTTAAGGGTAAAAATATCAAAACCCCATTTAAATGTTGAAAATTGCACCATACAATGTTCCAATAGCACTGAGAGACTGGTATGTCAGATAATCGCCTTTTTGTTTTGAAGCATCTCCATTATGGTTTTCAAAAACTGAATATTTCAAAAATTTACTAGACCTGACTAAGGGAATGACTGTAGCATTTTGGTATTATTGTGTAGTGACAGTAGGCGGCCTACAGTTAAGATCTATCAAGTTACTAGGTTTAAAAATACCATAAAAACATATACATAGTAATCAACCCAAAGGTTGTTTTGGTAGGTGATGGTAGACTTCACCCAGCACTAAGCCTGACGGCGTGTGAAATTCACACATCAGGGTGGGGAGGCCATTCCTTTCTCTGGAAGATTTGGTACCCGAAAAATCACATAGCTTGGGTGGAGATGCAGTTGCCCAGAAGCCTTGCCTGGGAATCAAACCCAGACCCTCCAGTCAGTAGTACAATGCTGTACCCCTGGAATACCACGGCAGACTTAACAATACCATTTCGCACTAAATAAACAATCCTATCCCAATGAAGAGTCAGGATAAGATTGTTTATTCTTCCTTGCACTAACTCTCCTCCAGGCTCCTACCGTTTCAAAATTGCCAAAACAGCAAGTCCAGATTCTACAAAGTACTTGGGTGTTACTCCTCCTCACGACCTCTCTTGAGGGAAGGTTGTACGAGGAATATAGGTACCAATCTAACAAAAAATTAGATTTATTAGAAGAGTGCAGAGGAAATGTGACGAGAGGGGGCATAAAGAGCAGCGCTATCTTTTGCAAGCATTTAAAATAAGTAGATATTTTATGGGGTTCTCACGAAGCTGATTTGATTTATCAGATATTTTAGTACCCTGCAAGCCACCGCCAGGGTGTGTGGCAGGGGATGAACACGACGAAACTACATCAGACAAATTTTGACCCGAATATCACCATACCGCGCTGTGACGATGTCATTCTAATCCCTTATTGCTCATGACATCTTAAACTCTCCCTACACTTTATCTCTCTAATTTTATTCACATGATCTCTCCTACCATAGTACGATGGGAGTAGTAATGCAATTTCAACATCACTGCTAAAGAGACCCTCTTCCAATTTATGCAACAGCTTCAGTCTGTAATTTAACGTTTACTCCGTGAGTGAATCCAAGCCTAACTGCTCTAATATTTTGCATACGCTACTAAGTTTATCATAACAATGTTTTACAAATCCAGCTCCTCTACGCTGCACATAATCCCATTCGCAATCAATCTTACTTCGTGAGGATACCATATACTTGCAGCATATAGTATTCTAAACGAGGCCTAACCAGCGACAGATAACATTTCTCTTTGACCTTTTCATCACGTTTACCTGGTACTTTTCTAATAAATCCTATTTTTTTGTAAGCTTTTCCACATATTCGCATGTTTCACCCAGGATTGATCGTGAGTGAGGGTAACGTCTAGGTATTTAACTGAGTCGACACTTTCCTTTCGGTGTTCCGGATGCAGTGGGCGTTAGGGAGGGAATTGATCTTTATCCAAAGATTCACCAGTACACAATATTTAAGTTTAATTCTAAATGCCAAGTGTTGCACCAGCATTGTATAGCATTTAGGTCATTTGATAAAGCTGCTCTGTCCTCAGGTTCACGGATATTTCGGTAAACCACTGCATCATCGGCAAATAAATGTACCTTCCTACTGACTATGTAATCAATGATTTTATCATAAAGTAGGAGTAAAAGAGGTTCGATAACACTTCCCTGGACAACACCTGAAGTAACCTCTACTGCATTGAAGCTAACTCCATATATCATTCTCTTTGAACCCGACCATTCAAAGAGTCTTAAATCCAACCCTGGATATTTTTATCTTTGCCAGGGGGGGCGGCGACCTGCAGTTCGCGAGCCACATGCGGCCATTCGAAGGATTATTTGTAACTCTCGATTAATGTGTCCGAGTTCCGTTTTCATTTTTTTGTTATTATTAAAAAAATGATTATCGTTTCTTATGTGTTTCAAAATGTCTTTTAAATTACTGACAACAAATATGAAAGATTAAGCGCAACGTTGTGACAAATTTCATTTCCGTCCAAGTTAAGAACGATAAGACTCATCGAAAACAGCGCAAACGAACATAAATAGTGGCATAATCGACCGACTCCAGACTAATTTTGAATTTTTAAACTTTCATTGCAACGGACAGTTGACAATTGTGCTCTGGAGGAAACGATTTGTATCACTCTTGCTACGGATATGATTTGTAATCTGGAATTTTTGGTAAGTTAACTATAATTTGTTTCGTAGTATGTAACACGTATTGTTGTTTTAATAACACAAAACTTGTCTTTTCTAAATTTATTTATTTCCATTTCTTTAAAAAATATGACCACAGAGCATATATATTCCGCCTGGCTCTCCACCCACAAGCGCGCCTTGCCCAACCCCCTCCCCCACCATCCTCCTCCCCAGCCCCCCCCCTTTTTCTATCTTTCCTTCCCCCCAATTTTCCTCCCCCCGGTCCAAGGGTATATATATGTTGGTCGCCTGTATGTCTGCACCTGAAGATGACGTTGTACGTCGAAACCCGGGTCGTGTGTTTGTGAAATAAATCTGTGGAATTACAAAGTATTATTTTATCCGCTTTCGAATGAACCGATTCCACAAAATAACGCCTGAAACCATCGATTATGACCACAGAGAACGAAAATGAAAAAAAGAAAATACGAGAAAGAAAATACAAGTTTTAATAATGTGTGGAAGGAGAATTTCTTTTTTATTGACAATAACTGAAAAGCATAATTTGTTGTTTGTAATTCTGCGGTCAAAAATTATAAAGCTAGCAATTTGTGTCATCATTATGAAACCAATCATCCTCAGTTTTCTAATCAGTATCCACCCAATTCCAAACTAACATCAGATAAACTTGCTTCTTTAAAATCAAATTTAAATAAACAAAAGTCTATTTGGACGACCTTTAGCAATCAAGCTCATAATGTGGCTGAAGCCAGTTTTGTTATTGACGGGAATATTGCTCGTGCAAAACGACCGTATGGAGAGGGAGAGTTAATTTTTAAAAATGTAGAAGATTTACTTTCAGTTTTAGATCCAAATAATGCAGCATTGCAACAAGTTGTTTCGCAAATTCCCATCTCTAGACACACCACCGAACGACGCAAAAAAGCAATTAATACATCTCTTGAATGCAATTTAAAAAATGAATTGAAGACCTGTATTGCATCCAGCTTTGTCCTTGACGAATCGACAGATCTTCCGCAATTGGCAGTTTTCATACCTTTTGTTTCACCTGACCTCGTTGTTAAAGAAGAATTATTAGATTTAGTAGCACTTCAAGAGCCAACCCGCGGCGTCGATAATAAAAATGCATTAGATTCCATAGTGAAAACTTTTGATGTGCCTCTTAATAAACTTGTAAGCATTGCAACTGATGGAGCTCCGGCAATGCTGAGTAAAAAAATCGACCTTATTTGGCTTTTAAGAGATGATTCTCAAATTCCACAATTCATACCGATTCACTGTATAATTCACAGAGAACATCGTTACAAAATATTTAAAATATCCTGACGTTAAGAAAACAGTGTTACACATTGTAAATTACATTCGCACCAATGCAAAAAATTATTGACAATTCAAAAATTTCCTTGAAGTTTTAAAGGACGAAGAACTTCCAAATGACATTAATTTCTTTTGCATTGTTATATGGTTAGCTAGCTACAATGTATTAAATCGAATTGTAGATTTGCTGATCCGATAACTGCATTTCTAAAAGAAAAATAAATAACCTATTCAGAATTAGACGATGACGAGTGGTTACAAGGCTTAATGTTTTTGACTGATGCCAAGGAACATATGCAAGCACTGTATTCACGATGGCAGGGGAAAGATAAAATAATAGATGATTAGTGTATATTTAGTTTTAAAACTAAATTACAACTTTCTCAAAAGGACATTATGAATAAAAAAATTGTCATTTTCCTCGAATTAAAGAATATTGTTCCAATATTATACAAGAAAAACTCAACGAGAATATGAAAAAGCAAGAAGGAATATTGACGGAATTCCAAAATAGATTTCAAGACTTGAAATATTTTATAATCGTCTCTTGATTTTTTTCTGAATCCATCTGAAATTAACATAATTCAAGACCAGTTTTCCATTTCCATTATAATTATGACCCAAAAATCACCTGGTGAATTAGAATTGATAGAGATGCAAGAAGATCATGCCCTACAATTAAAATATAAGTCGACGTCGATTATTGAATTTTGGAAATTTGTACTAGAATCAAAGTATCCTGAATTAAAAAAGTCTACTTGTCGAATTATTTCAATATTCGGAACAACGTATTTATGCGAATCATTTTATTCCACTTTAAAATTCGTGAAATCCAAACACCGATCAGTATTAACCAACCAGCATATGAAAGAATTACTGAGAAATGGTGTCACCCTATATAATTGGTTAATAACTAAAATATATTGGTTAATAATTATTCACCAAATTTTAAAGAATTATCAAAGAGAAGTAAAATAGATGTGTTTAAATACTTAAATGTTTCAAATATTAAATGTGTTTAAAGTAGATGTGTTCTTAATACTCAAATTCAATACCCATAATTTGAACTTTTAATTACATGTTATCATCAACTATAATTTCTGTAAAAAAATGCTTTTTTAACTTTTTTGCATACCTTTTAAAGTCGCATTTAATTGCGGCTCGCGAAAAATTTCAAAGTTTGAAAAATGACTCGGACTATCAAGGACTGATCTATACCATACCCCAGATCTATACCATATGCTTCTATCTTTGCGAGTAATTCACTATGAGGTACTTTGTCAAAGGCTTTCTTAAAATCTAGAAACATCGCGTCCACTTGAACATTACTCTCTCTCCAAGCAATATCGTGAACAAAAAGCGCAAGTTTTGTCTCTTAGGACCTTCCCTTTCGGAAACCGTGCTTATTCTTCATTAATAATTTCTGATTATCGATGCATCTAACGTTCGAACTAGCAACTATATGTTACATTATCACGAAATGCACGAAATGGATGAGGAAAATAGGTCTATAAATACTCTGTTCCTTCATGTCTCCGTTTTTAAATGTTGGTGTTACGTTAGCCGTTTTCCAATCTCTTGGAACCTTGTGATCTACCAGCGACTTTTTAAACATTATTTCTGGATACGGCGCAATTTCCGAAGCTAGTGCCTTAAATATATGAGCGGGTATTTCATCGGGCCCGGAGGGTTTAGTAGGCTTAATATTTTTTAGCAAACGTTCTATTCCACTATATTAGATTCAAATTTTGGGCATCAGTTGACCGGAACGATTTGGCATTGGACGGCACAATAGAACACAGAATAAAATAGATAGCACGTAAAAGGACACTCACATTGTAGATCCACAATGTGTCCTTTTACGTGTTACCTATTTTATTCTGTGTTCTATTGTGCCGTCTAAATATTGCATTGCTCTCATGAGTGCTTCCGCTCCGTGAGTGCTGCGAGCCACCGCCAGGGTGCGTGGCTGGTAGTGAATACACTCCAGAATAATTTTACCCGAACAGCAGGACCCTACCGCGGTCGAACAATATTATTTTCAGAGACATTCTGTGCGATATTGCTGAAGACACTTGGGAAGAAGGAATTCAATAAGTTAGCCTCTTCCAAACTGCAGGTTACCTTGCGCCTTGATCATTTTTGAGTGATTTAACAGTTGATTTATTTCCCTGAAATTCTCTGACGTATGGCCAAAATGCTTATGGATTATCTTCAAAATTTTCCGCTGACCCTTTACTTTTGAATTCCCTTAATACACTCCGAAATTAATTCCCGATATTCTCCCTAGATATGTTGTAATCATAATTGATTTCAATTCTTTTACCGCTAGATCATCCATAATATTTTTCATTTTGACGTGACGTAACCCTTGACAGCGTAATACCTTTCTAACTTCCGCGTTCTACCCTCTAGGTTCCGTGATATCTTTTATAAATTTACTGGGAATGAACTTGCTGACTGCTGAGCGTGTGATCTCAAGGAAGTGATTCCACGTATCCCCAATTTTTCGGTGATTACTATGTTTCTTAAAACTTGCAAATTGATTCTGTAGCATGCACTTTAGGTCATTGTAGTCCCCTTCTTTTCTTCTTCTGATGAAACTGCTATGCTCTGCTACAGGATCACGGATATCACGGTAGACTAATGCAACGTCGGCAAATTAACGTATCTTACTAGTGCATGCGGAGTCAATGTCGTTGACCTAAAGTTGGAATAAAGGATTTTCCGAAAAATTCACCATCGGCGATTTCAGTGGATAACCAGCTTTTTGTCCCAATAATTATATCTGCGCCTGTGCTATAAAATATAATTAAATAAAATAACAATGTTCAACAAATCCAGCTCCTCTACGCTAAACACGATTCAATTCGACCACCGATCCAACTTCGTGAAGATCCTATATGCTAGTAGAATATTCGAAAAGGCCTAACCAGCGAAATATCACATTTCTCCTTGACTTTTTCATCATATTACAATGAAACTACCATATTCATTAGGTACTGGAATTCACATATACACGATGCCACGCAAGCCACGAGGAAGATGTATGGTAGGGGGTGAATCCACACCAGGCCTGAACAGCACATGAACCGACAAAGTCACACACCATGCTTGAGACTGCCACAGAAAAAATGTCAGCATCCAATGACCTAGTAACCTATTATAATGAAACAATCAACCACCCAAAGTCAACAAACTACACTCGCTGTGCAGGCTGAGATCAACTGAATTACCAGCAGCTGCATTTCGGGAATCCTGCCCTTTGAATAACGTCGTACACGAGAAATGGCATCAATCGGCCTTATTGTCAAACCTCATTTTGGAAACGCATCTCAAATAACAAATGCATACCTTGAGTTGATACCGCTAATTATTACTTTGGAAACATGCAAGTGTGTCAGGCATCAGTGACACCATATGGGCAGGAACTATTCAAATTTCCGTCTAATTTCTTCTGTCACATGCTCATAAGATGCGTATTTTTACGATAAACATGATAACTAGAATATTAAAACCTTAAACCACATGTGGACTGACAAGATTTCATGTGAAAACTCACCTACTATGCGAACAGCAACCACAACCACCGAAATGAGCCACCACCTGGCCTATGACTGTTCACCGGTGTTCTGGAAGTATTTCGTCACACTGTATCGGTGTGTGTTTCAATGAAACCCTGCACGGCTCCTTAGCCCCCCCTTCCCCGATATTTCTTCCCCTCTATCACTTCCCCTCTCTGGCTCCAGTCGTCAGGGCTGGAAACGGAAGAATAATGAGGGTCGCTGGGGAAGGACGGAATGAGACAGCACAAATGTTATGCTGATATATATTACCATGTATACTCTGTATTTTTATTTATTTTAGTCCCCTTCAAGCCGCCGCTAGGGTGTGTGCCAGAGCATGTATGCATGATAATATTCATATACAAACCAGTATACAGTACACCATGTATTCTCTGCGCGCTTAGAGATACGAGGGATTGGATATTTCCTCCATATTGTCAGATTTCCCTTAGACCTCTTCCTTTTTGGCCCATATTGCACGACATTTTAGGAACGAGACCCTCTGCCATCTCTCTCTCACTCTAAGAACAAAAAGTGTAATTTGATAAGAAAAATCCAAGAAAATAATAAAACTCAACTCCAACACTACATATCACAGAGGTAATTACGAAATATTTTACACATCAACAGAATGGTGCTAATCCAATTATGCAAGGTCTAACCCGCTGCTATTATAATACTATGTAATGAATACCAAGGTTTAGATTTAAACTCCCGACGAAATATAAATCGAAGATTACACAATAGAATAACTTCATGAAATACACACAAAAATAAGACTTTTTGTCGTTATGGCGATCACGAACTAAAATAATCAGGAATCATACGATTATCGGGTCCAAAGATTATCCAAAATTGCCTTGTAAAGTAATTGACACCTATAGCAAACGAAAATATGGGCTAATTGTTGACCGTGACGTGGAAATTAGGGTCGTCTCGAGCATGGTTAAAGTTAGTTTACCGTTGAAATTCAAATAAAAAAATGGATTGTTAGTGAAGGCGGCGAGTGGCGGACGTCGCGTCGGCTTGCTCGCAGGAGGGGAAAGGAGGAGAAGTTGGGTTCCAAGCCTCGACAGATGCTTCCCTTCATGCGGCGGCTGGGATGAGCTGCCTGCAACATTGTTTTTAATCAGTTCGCTATTTTGTATCTGAAGCGCTGGGGCTCTCGATGCATTTACTAAGATGGAGCATTCTACGACATACGATGTCTGCAGACGGGTCATAAAAATTTAATGAACCGACAGAAACAACAATGATCCCCCGAAGGCGCTAGGAATATGCCTTGTGTTATTCAGAGATTTAAAAAGATATGCCGGGCACCATCTCTAGAAAAATCGAAATATGCTCGATTAAATACTTTGGCGTTACCCTTACTCACGGCCTCTCCTGGGTAAAACACATACGGGGAATCTTTATTTTGGTACCCTGCAAGCCACCGCTAGAGTATTTGGCAGCGTGCATGTCATGTTTTCCACGAATTATAGCGGATCATAATAACATTGTTCGACCGCGGTAGGGTTATTTTCGGGTAAAATGATTCTGGTGAGTATTCACCCCCTGCCACACACCATAGCGGTGGCTTGCAGGGTGCTGAAATGAATAAATAAATGAGACTTATCACCAACTCGCGAATTTGTCGATTTTCGGGGCTCACTCACATTCACCGAGTGGAAAACTAACATGCGCCGTTGCCAACAACTGACATCGGGGCGATAATAATGTTATTAACGTACATAATATAACGAGGGATCGGATAAGTCTCTGGGGAATGCCGAGAGTTCATTTTATTCAAAAAGATGTGTCCAAACATGCACATCATAAATGTATTTTTATTTATTTTAGTGTAGGTTCGCCCCCTGCCTTGCAGGATACATAACAATAATACTTTATCCGACATATCTCCGACGTATATCCGACGTACATAACCATATTAAGTGTCGTCAATATAAATATTACTTAATATATGAACCATAAACACAGTAATCAACCCGAAGGTCGGTTTAGTAGGTGATAGCAGAGCTCACCCATGTACCAAGCCCGACGGCGTGTGAATATTCACACATCAGGGTATGGGGGCCAGTTCCTTTCCCTGTAATGAATATTGTCACAAAATAATTCATCCAATGAGTGAAATGGGTGAGCAAGTCACCAGGTATATACCCTATTATTGAAACTCTGGATACAGTCTGATTTCAACTCAGTAGGCAGATAGTTATACAGCCGTATCTTCATATTTTGAAATGTGTCGTAAGTTGATGGTAATCTACATGAATAAATACCCTGCGAGCCACCGCTAGGGTGTGTGGCAGGGGGGTCTCTCTAATTTTATTGCCACGATCTCTCCTACCGTGGTACGACAGGGGTAATAATACATTTTCAACATCACCACTAAGAGAAAAAGAAAAGACAAAGACAGCTGGGACAGAAAGCTGGTTAAACACTGATATTGATGAGGGTGAAATTTTCCCGAAATCATTTTCAATTTATAGAAATGACAGAACAAATAGAATTGGGGGCGGTTTCTTTATTGCAGTTAAAATTCCTGCAGTCAGGAGGGCTGAGTTAATTCCGGGAAATGGTTTGGAAACCGTTTGGTGCTCAATTAAAAGTCCTCAATGCAAAAGAATGTATGTATGCGCGTTTTACAGACCGCCAGTCGACAGAGACAATTCAATGCTAGAATTTAATCAGCAAATCAAAGGTTTCTTATCCCAACACAATGATCGCGACGTTTTAATCGGTGGAGATTTCAATGTCCCATCTATTCATTGGAGCTAATATAGTTTTCAAACGGGGGGCAAAGACGAAGATATCTCCGAATCGCCATCGAATCCTATTACGTTGAACTCTTTGAATCAACTTGTCACTTCGCCAACTTGGGGCGATAATATTCTTGATTTGTTAGAAACGAATATTCCCGAAAAAGTTTCAACTAGAAACTATAAAAGGAATTGGTGACCACAGGGGACTGGGAAACCATAACCGGCACAGGGAAAGGAACTGGCCCCCCTACCCTGATGTGTGAATATTCACACGTCGTATAGGGCTTAGTACATGGGTGAGCTCTACCATCACCTACTAAACCGACCTTCGGGTTGATTACTGTGTTTATGGTTTTTTAATATCGGTTATACACACCCTGCAAGCCACCGCTAGGGTATAAACACACACCAGAATAATTTTACCCGAACATGACCCCACCGCGGTCGAACAATGTTATCCTAATCTCTTATCGTTCTTGGAAAAATTGGCATCTTAAATCTGTTCTTCACTTGATCTCTTAATTTTATTGACATGATACCTCCTACCGTAGTACGATGGGGGTAGAAATATATTTTCAACATCACTTCTCAATAGACCTTTCAATTTATGCAAGAGCTTCAATCTGTAATTTAACCTTCGCTCCGTGAGTGATTCCCAGCCTAGCTGCTCTTGTAATTTTGATAGTACGCTACTAAGTTTATCATGACAACGTTGTGTACATATCTAGCTCCTCTGCGCCGCACGCGATTCAGTTCGGCAATCAATCCAACTTCGTGAGGATCCCATATACTTGCAGCATATTCTAAATGAGGTCTAACCAGCGACATACGATATAGCATTTCGCTTTGACCTTTTCATTACATTTACCCAATACCCTTCTAATAAATCCTAATTTTTTGTTAGCTTGTCCACATATTTCCCGCATGTACGTGTGTTTCAACCAGGAGGGCTCGTGAGTGAGGGTAACGCCTTGTAATTTGAGTCCACACATTCCATTTCGGTGTTCCCAGCCCAGTAGGCATTCGGGTGGAAATTGCTCTTTTTACAAATTTCATGACTTCGCGCTTTTTTCAGTTTAATTCTAAATGCCAAGTGTCACACCAGCGTCGTACCGCATTAAGGCCATTTGATAAAGCTGCTCTGTCCCCAGGATCTCGGATATTTCGGTAAACCACTCCATAATCGGCAAATAAACGTTTCTTACGACTGACTACGGAATCAATGTCGTTAATGTAAAGTAGGCACAAAAGAGGTCCGATGAAACTTACCTGGGGAACCCCTGAAGTAATTTCTACTGCATTTGAGCTAACTCCATCTATCACCACCCTTTGTACCCGACCCGGAGGATTTATTAGGCCTAATATTTTTCACCAATATCTCAACGAATGGCTCCAATAGCTCATTAAATCGTGCCGGTCAACCGATGCCCAAAATTGAAATCTCATATTACGAAATAGAGCGTATGCTGAAAAATATTAAGCTTAATAAACCATCCGGGCCCGATGAAGTACCCGCTAGTGCATTAAAGCATCTAGCTTCGGAAATTGCGCCGTATCTATACATAATATTTAAGGAGTCGCTGGTAGATCACAAGGTTCCCTGAGATTGGAAAACGGCCAACGTAATACCCATATTTACAAACGGAGACAAAGATGAACGGAGTATTTATAGACCTATTTCTCTCGCATGCATTTTGTGCAAGGTTTATTATTAGGTAATCTACCGGTTAAGGTAGGTTTTTGGATGGACACAACTATCAAATAAACATTTTGTGACTCCCCACCTAGCAAACTAATCTATATCAGGTCCCTCTTCATCTCGGTGTACTTCTTTCCTCCCATCATCCCGTCCAACATCCCTATCCTGTTCCTACCCTCCCTCCCCTCATCCTTATCCTCCGCAGTTTCCTTTCTGATCGTAATTTTCGTGTGCAGATGGGTGATTCCCTCTCCGATGTAAAGAAAGCTGAGGCGGGTGTCCCCCAGGGCTCTCTCCTCAGTCCATTCTTGTTCAATTTATTCGTCAATGACATGCCGACAACGCCCCACACGTCCCTATACATGTATGCAGACGACACCGCCATTGCCGCAACGTCGCGTGTGCGCTCGGCGAACATCCGACGCCTCAACACCCACCTACGGAAACTTCAAAAGTGGACCAAAACATGGAAAATTCGGATAAACGCGGACAAAAGTACTCATGTCCACTTCACCCGACGCCGCCCCCGCACACCACACCTGTCGCTTACTCTACACGCACACTGCATTCCGAGAGCTTCGTCGCACCGTTTCCTTGGCGTCATTCTCGACAACAAACTCACCTTCAAACCCCACCTGGACTCTTGCCGTGCTAAAGCCTACGTTGCTGTCAATCAACTCCGCTGTCTTGCGTCGGCGGCTTCCCCGATCAGTCATACGGACCGGGTGCGCCTATTCACGGCTATCGTGCGGCCCAAATTTCTTTTTGCCTGCCCAATTTTTGCAGTACGGAAGACGATATGGAAACACCTCGAAACAATACAAAACATCTCCATCCGGCGCTTGTTAATGGTTAGCCGCCTCACGCGGATGGCCGAGGTGCGTGCCGCTCATCGTCTTCCGTCCGCCGCGGACTTCATCCGCTCTCAGGTCGCGAACTTTCGTTCGCGACTCGGCAAAACTGGAAATGCTCTGCTATCCGACATCTGGGATTACGATATCAACTATAAGCATACATATACACTGCCTAAGGACGTAACTCGCCTATGAGTCTTTCCTATGTCTGTTACAATAAAGTTTTATTCATTCTCCTCTTAGTGCTAGTTTGTATTCCACCTTAGTCCACCTGTACGGACAATATTCCAAATTCACACATATTCTTTCAAATTGTATGCCATGTAATAGCTTTTCTCCGCCAAGTTTAACCTATTTTCTAAATGAGCCGTTACCTGTCGGCTTCAACCACTATTGTAAACCTCTGTTATAGCATAGCTTACTTTAAATCATAAGTTTCTCGTCTCTCACAAACAACACGCACACGAATGAGATGTTCTTTTGGAATGTCATGGCTTTATCTTGTTTGTTAAATGACCGGTTAGGGTGGGTTTTCGCTCACCGGGACGGTGTATGTGTGCCCGTATGGGCCGACAATGAACGCTTGGAGTCCTCGCTTGCCCAACATTCCCTGTGCAAGGTTATGTAACATATAGTTGCTAGTTCGAACGTGAGAAACCTCGATAATCAGAAGTTATTAATGACAAATCAGCACGGTTTCCGAAAAGGTAGATCCTGCGAGACACAACTTGCGGTTTATGTTCATGATATTCTTACTTCGGGAGAGAGCAATGTTCAAGTGGACGCGATTTTTCGAGATTTTAAGAAAGCCTTCGACAAAGTACCTCATGGTTAACTACTCGCAAAGGTAGAAGCATATGACATAGATAAAAATGTCCGGGATTGGAATAAAGACTTTTTGAATGGTCGGGTTCAAAGAGTAGTGATGGCTGGAGTTGGCTCAAATGAAGTAGAAGTTGCTTCATGTGTTCCCCGGGGTATTGTCATCGTACTTCTTCTATTCCTACTTGCAGCGCAGAGGAGCTAGATCTGTAAAACGTTGTCATGATAAACTTAGTAGCGTACTATCAAAACTACAAGAGCAGCTAGGTTGGGAATCATTCACGGAGCGAAGGTTAAATTACAGATTGAAGCTCTTGCATAAATTAGGAGGGAGTCTCTTTATCAGTGATGTTGAAAATGTATTATTACTCCCATGGTTCTACGTTAGTTCGATCGATAGTTAGATACGATCATGCTAATAAAATTAGAGAGATTAAAGGTAGAACAGTTGGATTTAAGATATCATTTTGTCCACGAACTATAGGGAATCAGAATAACATTGTCCAACAGCAATAGGGTCATGTTCGGGTAAACATTATTCTGGTGTGTATTCGCCCATTAACGGTGGCTTGCAGGATGCATCACTAAATAAATAAACAAATGAACGCACCAATCCAAAAAAGGCCGCCCTGTTTTTATTTTCTGTCCTTCAAGTCCTAAAACCCCTTTTTACGCGGAATTCAGTAATTATATATCAATTTGGAAATATGTACATTGTAATGCTTGACCAATGAGCATTTCTGTGCATTACCGTTGTCTTCTGAGCACCCAAAATATTTCTTACGATCAATTGCTGAAAGTTGGCCCCGATGGTCCTTGTGGAGCCCTAGGTGACATCTTGATGCTCCAAACGACGTTCCCGCATAACATTTAGCGCAATTGGTTACAGTAATAAAGGAGAAGGAGTGCCATGGAGAAGGAAAAATGGAAGGCACTCAAAATTCTAAAAAAAAACCAAAAACTGGGCTCAGGTTTTTCCCTCGCAACATCAAAGTCTGTTGGAAGAAACCTATCCTTAACGTAGCTGTGTCGTTTGCATCGAAAAACACCTGCAAATCTTGCGAAGGTCGGAAAAATTTCAGCAATTATCTCTGCCATTCACATCACCGCTAGATGTGAGCTTAGGCAATTCAGATTACTAATGCGTGTTTTCAGCTGTTATCGGAGACCACGTGCCAACTCGATTTTGCGACTTAAGTCAAGGATTTGGATTGTTTTTTCGAATAAGATTAACTTCTATTTACTCATCGCTACTATAAATCGTGGGCTCAGTCTTGACCTGGAGAAAGAGCCACCCGGAGCAGATTTTCCTCTCGAGTTGGAGGATACTCAGTATTGCCTAGGTGAGTATAACGTGTGCCATTGAATAACTGCTGAGTTTCAAGTTGTTTGAACGCTTGTGCTCATATTAAGCGAAACCAAAAGTATATTTTATTCCTTCATTCAGAAGTGTACCACGAGTGAATGATTTCCTCATGAGTGAGACTATTAGTTGATTTTCTGTTTTTCCTTTTTCTTGCCTTTCATTTAGTGAAACTTTTTCTTACGCCACGAATTATTATTATCGGTAATCTACCGGTTAAGGTAAGTTTTTGTTGGACAAAACGGTGCAGCGAAAATTTCCCTCGTCCTCCTTAACAAAACACAAATATCCAACTCTACAGTTGGGACCTTTTCAACTCTGCATACTTCCTTCTTCCCTTCATTCAATTCAATGCGCCTATCCTATTCCTACCCCTCTCCTCGCTTACTTTACTTTCTCCCCTCTTTCACATACTAAAATATCCCATTGCCAAGCAAAGGGCTCTGTATCCATTTCTTCTGCCTCCTTTGGATTTCTCCCAACAATCCCCTCTCCTCGCCCACTATACCTAGCACTTCCTCATTCGTTTTAATTTCTGTCCACTTCACTTTTTCCATCTTTCTCCATGTCCACATTTCAAAAGCCTCTAATCTACGACCTCTCATCCGACAAATCCGCGCTCCATTAATGAATTTTTACAGTTTGCATCCTAATGCCGCAATAATAAGTTTTATGTATGTATATATTTTCTTATATATATATATATATATATATATATATATATATATATATATATATATATATACCATAAACACAGTAATCAACTCGAAGGTCGGTTTAGTAGGTGATGGTAGAGCTCACCCGTGTACCAAGCCCGACAGCGTGTGAATATTCACACATCAGGGTAGGGGGGCCAGTTCCTTTCCCTGTGCCGGTTATGGTTTCCCAGGAAGATCTGGTACCCGAAAAATCAACTAGCTTGAGTGGAGCTGCAGATGCCCAGAGTGCCCGGGAATCGAACCCGGGACCCTCCGGTCAGTAGTCCAACGCTCTACCCACGAGACCACCGCGACCCGCATATATATAAACACACACACCATGCAAGCCACCGCTAGGGAGTGTCGCAGGGGGTGAAAACACACCACAATAATTTTACCCGAACATGACCCTACCGCGGTCGAACAATGTTTTTATGATCCCCTGTCGTTCGTGGAAAAAATGACTTCTTAACTCTATTTGTTCTACACTTAATATCTCTAATTTCATGATATTGACATGATCTCTCCTACCGTAGCACGATGGGGGTAATAATACATTTTCAGCCTCACTGCTAAAGAGACGCCCTTCCAATTTACGCAAGAGCTTCAATCTTTTATTTATCCTTCGCTCCATTTAGTGATTCCCAGTCTAGCTGCTGTAATAATTTTGGATACGCAACTAAGTTTATCATAACAACGTTTTACAAATCTAGCTCCTCTACGCTGCACGCGATCCAATTCGGCAATCAATCCAACTTCGTGAGGATCCCATATACTTTCAGCATATTCTAAAGGAGGCCTAACCACCGACAGATACCATTTCTCTTTGACCTTTTCATCACATTTTCCTAGTTTTTACCATTTATCAAGGTTCGGCGCTGTAATATTTCAATCTCATAATTTTTGGTAGCATATTGAACATAGTGCACCGAAGTTATTGACGGGTGAAAACAGCCTAGATACAGCGTAGATACACTTTCAGAATGAGTTCGCTGCCGCCAAATGACTTGGGCACTTTCCACCGGAGTTCAGACCTAAGTGTGATGAACTGTGATGACACGAAACCGAATTCGCTGACCTAGGTGAGCTTCTTGCGTCCTTTGAATGGTGTCTCTCTGTGATTTAACGAACAAAATCACAAAAAGCCATTCTGGGATTTCTCAATGACTGCCAGTGCCTCCAGATTCCTTTGAGGCGTACTTTTTGCATGTTCAATTAAGATGAATTTTTATAACTCTGTGAAAGCACATGAACTTGATTACACAAGACTGTGATGGCGACAGTCTTTTCACTGTGAAAAATTTATTGTAGTATTGTATTAGTATTGTTTTATGTTTTTTGTTCAGATTGTGTCACACATACCACGATGCTAAAATATTTTTTGTTGTAGATATTTCCAAGCTGTTTGCGTGATACTATTTTTACCTTTGCGGTAAAAATTTATTACCTATTTTTACCTTTGTCGTATGCTGTTCGGTAGGCTGTTTTTATCAGTTCATTGTTTTATTTTTCCGCGCGATTACATTATCAAAAGAATCATCGTATTATCTAGTGCCTTATCTGTCCGTTGAGGCATTGTCATTGGGAATTTGGACTTTTCGTATGAATCAACACCAGCCTATATTTTTGTCGAGATCTATGAGTGTGTCCACATATCTCAAGTTGGACATGATAAAAATCTGATGTGGCAATAAATGTCTAGATAATCGGCCAGGTGGATTAAATGATTGCGCTGTCAAAAAGCCGATGCCCTCTAGGAAATTAAACAATCTTTTTACCAGTGAGACGACATTTATTTGTGATTTTCCTAAGAAAGTATATTTGTTCAATTTTAGGCTAATATTCTAATCCGGTTCAAATTTGTCCAATGCATGTATTCAATACGTCCTAAGTATTCCCATTGCCCTTAAATAATGACTCCGTTTTTTTGGTATCTCATTCACTATCTTTAAATCTGAATTATCTGCCGTGCCTTTGTGTGAGCCCATTTGCTGTTCTATAAGTCTTACGCGTAGGACGTCTGTCATCGTTATGGTTTTTCGCTTATTAGGCCTAATTTAGAATAGTTTGTTAGCATATGGGATTAATTGCCGAATTGAATCGCGTCCAGCGTAGAGGAGCTAGATTTGTAATACGTTGCCATGATATACTTAGTAGCGCATCCAAAATATTAGAGCAGCTAGGCTGGGAATGACTCACGGAGCTAAGGTTAAATTACAGATTAAATGTCCATGTTGACCCCTGGCCATTTAGGAATGACTGGCAAAGAGAAAGTCGACAAAGCAGCAAAGGAGGCCCTGGGGAAACTGGAGACCCATTTCACGTTGGTACCTGTGGAGGACCTTAGGGGCGCTTGAGACACTCGGTTTTAGACCGGTGGAAGGAAGCTTGGCGGTCCTTCAATGACGACAAGCTAAGGGTAATCAAGTTGGTAGTTTCAACGAGGCCCTCTACCATCCGTGAAAATCGGAGGGAGGAGGTCGTCATTACGCGCTTGAGGATAGGGCACTCGTTCCCGACACACTCATACCTCTTTGCGACCTCGTTGTGGCCTGCGCCTGACAGTGAACCATGTGTTAAGGGAATGTGACAATTACCTGAGGCTGTGAGTGAAAGGTTGAACATAAGCGGAGATCTGGGATTCATCCTCGGAGATGAGCCAGAGGTTTTAAGCGTTTTGATGTTTTTAAAGAAAAATGGCCTTTCACGTAAGATGTAAGAACAGTATCTGTTTGTCTTTATTTACCATCTATTTTTTGTTTATTACATTTTATTAATCTATCTATTACATCTTTTAAAAAACTTTTAATCTACAATCCCATTGATTGTACTTGTAAGCATTATTTCCTTAAAGTAGTTAGTAGTTTTTTTAGGGAGGCGACCGACAGCTAAGGTCATTTGCCCCATTAGGGATGGATGTGAAAGGAAGAGTAAAACCCAGCGTCTGCATTAGCCTACTCTTAACGAAAGATGCCAAGGGGTCCGCAGTTTAATGTCCCATCCGACGGACAGTGTATTCATTCAAAGTGCTCTCCACGAAGTAGGGGTCGGAATACCACTGAAAAATATTTGCTGTCTCCAGGATTTGAACCCGGGCCCTCTCGGTGTGAAACCTGTACGCTAGTCACCACACCATCTCCATCCCCTCATTTTATTTAATCAATTTACAGTGGTGCAAAATGATCGTAGCCATCGACACATTCTTAAAACCTAAAACTAACTGATGAGGAATGTGCGTATATATTTTAAGGAGTCGTTAAGAATAGGTGGAGATGGTACTCTGAAATTTAATCTGAGAAAACAGTTCAGGGTTCAGTTAATAGTTCCATGAATGAACTTTAAATTGGATTTTAAAATGTTTTGGGGAGACTACCAATGGAGATTTCAAGCATAATGTCATCAGTGGATATATATTTTGAAAGTTGGCGGTTTCACTGGTTGGTTTTATCACATGACTGTTCAAAGAAAATGAAAATGTGTAATTTTAAAATGCATTTTTCTTTCACAGCTCGACTGAGATAGCTGTTCAGGATGAAGCTCTTGTGTGCATTTGCCTTGCTTTTCATCGCTACGGCAACCAATGGTGGGATCATACTGCAAAGTAATTATTTAACTCTTTTCCTTAAATATTATGTGATAAGTCTTAAACATGTCTGTGTCAGTTGTAAACCTGGGATTATTCTTAAAACTTAAAAATTATATGATTTTTTGGAACCGTTTGTGTCTTTTTGTCAATAAGCGTCAATACACCATGCCTTTTTGAAGTTTTCTGAATCATTTTTCCATTTCACACTGTCACAAAATAGTCAGCTAACAGTGCAATGCTAAACTTGCCTGTATAAAGTCAGTTCAGATGATGCTGGCTGATCCTCAGTATCCCACGGTGCACTTGGGCCAAGTCCATCTCGGATAATGGGGAAGATCCCATGCTCAAGATCATTAACCTGAGTGCAACATTCACCAAAGTGAAATGATTTCAAAAGAAATGGAGATATTTCACTTTCTGTAACACTAGAATGTATTTAAATATCTACAAATGATTTTTTAAATAGATTTTTCTGCTTTCTCCTTCAGTGGTTGGCCTATTTTGGCATTTGAATAGGCTGAAAGTGATGCAAGATAATTGCTGTTAAAGTATCCTTTGATCTAAATTCCTATGAACCTACCTCAAAGAATTTGAGTAAGATTCATGAAATTTGAAAATGCATTATGCCAGCTGTGATAAAGAAAGAATCCTGAAATAATTTCGTGAACACCTAATTTGAACTGATTTTAATACAATTATCTTAAATACCGCAACTAATAACCTTAATGGCCTGTAGATACACCTCACCCCATTTGTGCTTCATAAAGGTGCTTACAGATTTTTAGAGACCGATTAAAATACAGGGCAATTTTCAGGAAACTGAATTGTATAAAAGAGGGGCAAACATACAGAGAAACTCAGGCAAGATAATGTCCTAGGCTGTTAAGGATTCTATTCTTCCATTAGCAATTATATTTCCCATTATAACAATAGTTGGAACAATTGCACTGGACACAAATATTGGAGCACTTATATTTTAATCAAGATTTGAATGGAAAAATTTGCAAGAAAAGTCTTTCAATATCTATTTTGACCTTTTATTTGATGCAGTATTTCTGTACTATGAGTGGTTTGCATGTTAGTACTATCTCCATCCACACCTTAATGGAAAATGCTGATTTCCATAGGAATTTTATTGAGAGAAGAGTTCATAGCGGGGAGTAGAAGAGTTTATTGTAGAGAGGGTTGGTATAAGATTTTATTAAAGCCCAGATATGTAAATCTGTAAAAATTTGCCTTTTCACATCATGATTCATTTTATGATATTTATTTTTGTTTATTGCAGAACTTGGAGGTCGTCACCTTCCTTCTTTCTGGCTCAGACATGACCTTCTGTGAGTATAGGAAATTTATTTGTTGTTTTATTTTTTAGCATTTTTTATTACTAGCATCTTTTGGTGTGTAAGTTGCCCCATGGAAGCAGTCAGTAAAGTAATACCTGATATCAAACAAAAAATGGATTTTAAAGTAATATGTATTGTGTTTTAATATTCATTGTTTAATTTTAAATAATAATTGATTAAAAGAGGTTGTTTACTCATATTTTGCAATCTGATTATTAAGAATACATATTTTGTTAAATTCATCCACAAACTTTTGTATTTACCATCTGTTGGCATGTTATTGGAAAAATAATAAAATGTATGCCTGTGGGAGAATTCCATTTTGGAGGCAATTTTGCAATTTGCCTGAAGGGCTTGGTGACAGAAAGAAAAATTACAACCTGACAAGGTGTGATTTGAGAAAATTATCAATACATCACACCTCTAAGATTTATGATCTTTCTCTGAGCATATCTAAACCTTATTTTTCTTTAACACTATTTTCAAGTGTGGATACATCATTTCAGTAGAAAAATGTTTTGCATTTGCCAGTAGTGGATAAATGAGTAATTTTCATTGGGTGGATTGAGGTGGGTGTCATTTGATTAGGTATATCATGAACTTTTTGTTACTAATAAACTTTGGCATATGAATCTATCTGACTGGTCAAAAGTAGCATGTACTAGATTACTTCATGTTGATAGTACTTGCTGAGGGATTTGAGTTATTGCTAAAGTATATAAAATCTTCTCTTGTGAGATATTTCATTTCCTCCTTTCATTGTAACTGGCAAAGCATTCTGAAATTATGTTACAAACTTGAAATTGTCCATTTATCAGTTTTTTGGCCATTATGTTTGACAAAGGATTTCCTAATTTGAAATATCAATGAGCACAGTATTGAGTTTAAAAATTTGAAAATATCATTTCAGTTCTTATCAGCGAGAGGTGACGGCCAATATGAATGATTATGTTGACAAACTGCTGAAAAATGCAAAGGAATTCATGATTGAAAATGGACTGGACCCAGCTCAGCTTGAAGACATCCACCAATCATTCAGTGCAACAGTAAGTAGTACTACGGTCTAACACTGTGTCCTATTATCTGGAAATGGAGAGTTTTGTAAGCTAGAAAGTATTGTGTTCAATGGAGTTCATTTTCTTTTACAATGTGTATTAAGAATTGTGATTGTTAAATCTACTTGAATCTTGGGCTGCAAATACCTGATACCACAAATCAGTAATTTCCTTTTCTATAATGAAGTGAATGAGAAATAAGCCTTGGTCTCTGTAGCCTTGAATCAAGTGAGCACACTATGGTTTAAATGGTACAATATGTTTTGGAACAGACACTCTTTTTTTATATCAAATATTTCACTTTCATGACTTGAAATTTATCAATATACTTAACCATGAACCTCTATAAGAGATGTGAATATAGACAGGTATCGGGAGGAGGAAGAATGGCAATTTCAGATTTAGCTAGCCCTTCTTTGGGGCCATGGGTTTAGATGGATGAAGTTATTCCCAATGGGATGGCAGGAATGGAATCACAGGAAAGAGATTGATAAAAAGAAGTCTCATCCAGTTGGTGGCATGCCATGAAGTTAAATACACGTGATGACAATGTAGGAGCCTTTGTCTACTGGAGAAATAGTGACAGTGACAGGTCAGACTGAAGCTTTTGAATAGCTGCATTTTCTAAAGTTGAGAAGCTGCTGACTCTTTTAATTAAGTTGAGGAATCAATGGTCAGATAAATTGTGAAGAAGCTGCTTGATGAAAATTCCAGCAGGCTGGTTGGAGTGGAAGAGTTTGGTCTCATGAGCAGAAAGTGACCAGCATTTTAGCTGGGCAGGATGTAAGGAGGTGTTGGATTACGTATGTATATTTTCCATGAGGTACACCATTGTAAGTTTCTCAGAAGTTGGGAGTATTGCATGTTAATGCTATTTTGTTGGATTAGAGTGGAGGGAGGGAGAGAATAAGGGGACTTCGGATGATATACAAGGTTTGTATTAAAAAATATCGTAAACAATTTTTTCCTGACATGTGTGCATGAAATGCTAAATGCAGACCATTGATTAAGTGTATGCATGACTGCAGATTGTATTGACATTGATAAGATGACAGTGCACACCATCACAATCACTGAAAATTTGGTAATGTGCAAGATCTGCACTAAACTCATCCCAAAGATCTTGACGGATGAACAAAAGCAGAGTTGAGTGTCTGCTTGCAAAATCTTCTCCAATGCATTTAAGAAGAAGTAAGATCTGGTGCTTTCCCGGCGTATGAGTTTGGTGAAGTTTTCTCGGGTCTTCAACCGGGTCAGGGGTTCCATGATGACCGACGTTTCGATGCTCGACTCGTGCATCATCTCATCCCTGAGGATGATGCACGAGTCGAGCATCAAAACGTCGGTCATCATGGAACCCCTGACCCGGTTGAAGACCCGAGAAAACTTCACCATTTAAGAAGACCCTGACTTTTTGGTCAATGTATTCACGGCACCAACAGACTATTTTCTATTTCCAAAAGTGAAATCCTCCCACAAAGGACACCACCATGGGACCCTAAGTGCCATCAAAGAAGTTTTAATGCATGCCCTTAAGGACCTTCCAGAATCCACCTACCAGGGAGCCTCTGAGTTGTGGAAAAGAGATGTACTTAGAATAATTTTGAGGCATCATAACAATATCTGAAATAAATCTATTTTCCCGATACTTATTATACAAACCATGTAGAAATTTAATGCTCATTTAATTCAACAGTGGAGTGGTTGACCATGCCACTGTCTTGGGAATAAATATTTATCAGTGAGTAAAGTCCTGCTGTGGAATAATTTTATCTTCAATATTGTTGGTACCACACCTCAACATTTTCATTTATATTGCCCTATATTTTTTCAGTGCATGCCTTGTATGTGGCAAGTTATGAGTTTCATAGATGAGTAATTCTATGAATAGGTCATATATTCATGAGCCAAAGTGTCATTTCCAAGAATGATTCTTAATCATGACATCAATGCAACCATCTGTTGTTTTTGAGATGTTTGTCTCTCAAAACCTATGGACAATAGTGGAATGTAATGAAAACATTTGTGCTCACAGGACCTCATCGGAATTGTTTGGCATGGAGAGCTGGACCTGACTAAGGGTTGGGCTCAAGATCTGTCAACCATTTACCGAAGCGGAGACGTCATCATGGAGTACGATAAGGAGATAATGAACATCACAGCAAACATTGGCTTCACAGATTTGACTGTGAGTATAATTGTACATCATGATGTCATTTCATGGAATGGTGCATAGTGACTGCAGTTTCAATCTATTTTCAGCGAATAACATAATAATTAAAACCCATTAAATATGATCAAAGCATATCAGCTAAATTTTGTAAAAGATGATGCATCAAACTGAATTTTAAAGACAATAACAGTGTAGATACAAATGCACTGTCATGCTATTTAATTACTAGAACATAAGAGAAAATAAGTATATTCAATTGCAAAAGTTATCTTGTGCATGTCCATAAGAACCAATAATTTGTTTTAGGCTAGATGGATATCTTGTTATTTTAAATGTATTACAAAAGTATTTATCATTATGATACATCTCTTAATTGCTTTAATTTAAACAGTTTTGTCATTGGCAAGTGTACTCATTGTATTATAACCAAACCATATGGATGAGGGTAAAAAAGAAACTTGGAATTTCCATATCTTTCTGTGGAAGTGCTAAGTTTCTTTTTAACCCTCATCCTGAAGGAATTCCACAAAGTTAAACCTGAAACTGTTTTGTTTAAACCATATGGAGGTGACTCTTGTATTAGTTCTGATGTAATCATTCCCCAGGTGATCATGAAAAAGAGTTGAGTCAAATACAAGTTTGATTAACATATCAACTTGAAGCTTCATTCTACATTCTTCATTCAACATTAATATTCTAAAAATCTCAAAAAATACAGCTTGAATATTATTTAATCTTTGATTAGCATTTACCTTTAGGCCTGTTTTAGTAATTATAATTAAACAAGAAACATTTGGTCAGAAATTTTTACATGTGAAGGTCAGCCTAAGTGATTGCCTTATTGCAATTAGCTGATGGCCAGTAGATGTTGAAAGCTAGGAATGATGTGAAACAACCAGTTCGTTAGTCTATTGTTGCCATAACAAAGTCAAAGCATACATTGAAGCTGTCAAAGTTTTCTAGTGGCCAATGGAACAAACTTTTGCTAATTTTGAAAGTTGGTAGGAATGTTTAATGTGCATAGAGTTCAATTTTCACCAAGAGTTCAGCTATTTTTCCTATATATTAGTCTTTATTGCAATTCTAATGTGTCTGAATATTTTTTAACAAGGATTTGAGGTTAAATAAGGTTATGAGGTGCTAACAAGAAACAATTGTTTACAAATGTTGAAAATCTTCAAGATCTCATTATCATATTTCATTAACATTTTTCAGTTCAACTATGACTTCAGTGCAAAGATAATGAACATTGGGCCAACTGGTAATGTTGATGGAAAAGCAAATCAAGCCCAAGTGATGATGAAGGTCACCGTTGATTTGAACACCAACAAGGTTTCACTGCAGGACTTTGGAATCACTCATGTCGGGTAATTTATTAATTCTGAATTTTCAATCTGCATCAGTAATCATAAAGAATCATCCTTTGATTTTAGTGATATAATCTAAGAAATGAAAATTAAGTGCACCGCAAATCATTTATTTGCTGAAAATGGGTCTATTCCTGTTTATTTTCCTCCTGTCAGCTGGCAAGTAGATTCAACTCATAGAACGGCTATTGATTTATGTTGGCCATACTTGTCAGTATCTTTCTGAAAGTAGTGATTCCATGTGCTGCTCACGGGAGGAATAGTTGTGCAGGGAGAGGTTAATCCTTGTCTTACAAAATGAGAGCAGAAATTTTCAAGTTTTGAATATGCGATTACCTTACTTCCAAGAATAATTTTGGTATCTTACTGTGGCCTCTTGAACTTTGCTCAAAAAATGCCAAATTCATTTTTTTCTGAAATAATGAAGGCAAGTCTGATGCTTGAGAAGGGATCTTCAGCACTAATGGAAAAACTAGGAGTTATAGACATTTATCACTTCCATTAAATAAGTGGAAGATCAATTTCAGTTTTTGTCTCAGGGATTATTTGAGAATTGCATTAGGTTTAAAATATTCTTGTCAACGTCCAAAGTGTGTGCTGTTTTCTATATCTTCTGGCCCAGGAATTTACATAGCTTAGTTGGGCATTATCTCGATCATGAATTTATTGTGTTTGAATGATAAATTCCCATTTTTATTACACAGTGATATCAAGCTTGAGTTCACTGGAATGGGAAATGTGGTTGACTGGATTGCGGACCAACTCACCAAGATTATTCTTGACCTCTTCAAGGGACCAATCCTTGATAAGGTTCAGACAGTCATCCGTGGTGCAATTGAAGATGCACTGGCCAATATTGACATCGGTGACTTCCTTCCTCCTCCCCTTGCCCTAATGAAGCATCTACATTAATCAGCCTATCATTGAAGATTCACTGAAAAAAACTGAGAATATTTTTTGACTAGAATAAGTTGTTATTAATAACTTTGTTAATAATACTTTTTGTTGATAATTGGGAGAACTTTTCATTTTTTCATGAATCCCCTGCAGTGATAATTTAGTCAAATAAATTCTTTTAAAACATCTTAAGTCGAATTGGCATGTAATGTGGCATGCATACATTTTCATATACATGTGATTAGTATTTATTTAATCCTGCATTGAATGAAGTTTCTTGGTTTGTTGGAGTGCATGGTACTTGCAACATATTTGAAGGGAAGCACATTTGAATTGCTATTATTCATCTTATTGTGACATCTGGAGTGGAAGTCATAAAGAGTAATTTCGGTCGGTTGTCTCTTCTCAGGATTCAGAAACTAATGATCTGAATTGTCATCCCCACCCCCTCTCTCTCCCATTGGAAGTTAGGGGGTGTGTCTATAAATATAACCATAAACACAGTAATCAACCCTAAGGTCTACATCTACATAAATACCCTGTGAGCCACCAAAAAAGATGTGTGGCAGGGAGTTGGTTTGGTAGGTGATGGCAGAGTTCACTCAGTACTAAGTCAGACGACATGTGAAATCCACACATTAAGTTAGGGGGCAGTTCCTTCCCTGTGCCAACTATGATTTCTCAGGAAGACCCGTGACCCGAAAAATCACATAGCTTGAGTGGAGCTAAGGGTGCCCAGGAAGGCTTGCTTGGGAATCAAACCCAGGCCCTCCAGTCAGTAGCCCAACGCTCTACCCCTGGACTACTGCAAACCCTTGTTTATACACACACACACACACTTATGCACGAAAAACCGGCCATATGGTGAACAAATATTCATTCATATGGAAATAGATATAAGGAAAAAAGATAGGAACACATATAAAGGACGAACACAGGGGAGGTAGGGAAGGTGGAATTGAGCAGATCACAATTGCAAAAATATTTCCTTAATCGGGACTTGAGCCACAGATATATGTATAATTACACAGACATTGAGGGATCCGGGTTTACATCCCGGTAAAGGCGAATGATTTTTTCACTCTGAAATTGTTGCATTGTCTTGAATGTAGTTTAATTCTTGTGAGAACTTTATTTTACCCAGTTATTGGATACAGATATTGTAGAGGTAAGAACATATTTCTTTGTTTGATACTTCATTTCGTGACTCAGAACATCGTCTCTTTAAGTTATTCTGTTTACTCCCATTTGCGCATATTTTCCCGTGATAACACTGTCCATGCCTTGTTTATGTGCTTGTTAAATCTAATTTTGGCATATAAACATTGCGAAAAATAAGCTTCCGGTGTAATTCTGTCTTTGGAGAGATTTAGTAATGCTCTGAATAAAAATGTAGCTGCACGGATAATTGAATTACACACGACACAAAGCATATCTTAAAACAATTATTATCAAGTATCTCTATCGAAAAATTACCCTGGCGTGAAATGCCGTACATAAAATAAAGTCTAAAATTACTATCTGACCTAATTTATTAAAACAAAACAAAAAAAAACGGTTAACCTATGTCATCCTATAGAGTAAATATAATCCGATTTGAGGAAATAAATAAGAAACTAGTCCCAAAAATCGCCTATGTTACTAAATGAAAAGAAAGAAATAGAAAACTTAAATTAAAAACTACCGATTGGATTGTGAACTCGGCATTACGCAAAAACCATTACACGGTTTTGTATCCACAGGGGTATCCCGATCCCTCCTGGAGTGTCATATGGAGAATATCTTAAAGTTGAACATTACATCCCTAGGATGGGACGTTAAAATTGTTGTGGGGCGTCCTTCGTTAAAAGTAAGGCAATGCCGTTGCCGGATTCCTTTCCATTTTTCTTCCACCATTCCCTGATAACATTAACAATGCGTTAGTGTTGGGGGACTCAAGAAGCTCTCAAGATTGGTGGACCCTTCTAACTACGATCAGAGGTGGTCTCAAGTGAAGCAGTTGACTCGAGAATTGCTGGCGATAGAAAGAAGAGGAGGGAGACTCGTCGTCGCATTGGACTCCACAGCTGCATCGCTCGCTTTTTCGCTGTTTCTCGTCAGTTCGGTAAGCAGACCATTGCAAGTCCCGCGTCCTTCACCACCGACCACTGACGACCAATCAGGATGTCAACGGTCAACGGCCGCGAGGTAGATTTATGTCGGGTGAAAAGTGACTTAAATATGGAAGGCGAAAGGCGGCGTAACATTCATATCGGACGGTGCAGCGTGATGGCGCCGGGAATGTTAGTCTTCCTTTCACGTACAAACAAATGAACCGTAATGACTTACGTTCCACGTATGGCGTGTACTTCCCTCTTGTTTGCTATTTTATTTCCGGCTTCAAATATCTGTTCCCTGAGACGCTCTAGGCCACGGGCAGATACATGGACTCGATACCAGGGCAAGACTTTCTTGCTTGGATCCGTTTGCTTCACCCGGGCTGTACGATTTTTTCGGTATCAGATCTTCTTCAGCTTTGGATGAACTAAAGCATAACCTCTGTAGCTTCTTTCTGGCGTCATGCCGTCCAAAAAACTATACCCTCCCTTCCTCCCTAGCGCTAACTTAACGTAAGGCTCCCTTACTTTTACTTACTCCCTTACATTTCGCCATTTATCGTGTGACTAAGTTTCGATATGTCCTCCGCCTGCCTTTCATGCCTTCTAATTTCAACTTGTAACTCCTTCGCCTCTCATAGCATGCTTTAAAATATGTCTTTAAGTCTTCCCAGATATTATTTTCTTCGTACTTATCCATACCCACATCTCAAAGCAACTCCAACCTATTTTCAACGTCTTGGCATACACACTGCTTTTCGAATTCGCACAGCAACTTCCTCTCTTTGAGAGTATGTTATTGTAGAGGAACACTTGTTTTTAATGATTATGATTCCCAGGATCAAAATCGGAGTTCTTTGAAGCAATAGCGGTGAACAGGCAGTTTTCGGTCACGCCACCCAGGTCGCGTGCCGTGGCTTCGTTCACGGTTCCCCTGACCTCATTTCAAGGCACCGGCCGTCGACAAAAAGGGTTCGCAGGGGCGACGGGGGGGAAGGGGTCACCAGAGCCGCGGCAACAAAAGAGGGGAACAATCGACGACCCATTTGCGCCCATTCAAATTTCTCACGTGAATGATCGGAGTTACTCAAATGAAATGATCCAGCGGTATTTCAGAATTGGTTAAATTATTGCAAGGCAGGCTATAACTTCTAAAAGGTGATTTTGGAATTAGTTAAGAAAGTAACTATCTTTACGTGAACCACTTTTATGAACCACCGCATCCAGAAAGTCAGTCCGCGCTTATCTTTTTCCATCGCTAGTTGAAAAAAGATAGGAGGTTTTAATTATTGGGATACGACTATTGACTCTTAATGTCGTGATTACAGCGATTAATTATGCTTTTTGCACTTAATATGCCAGTAAAATAAATAGTTTTTGGAAGTATAAATCGGAAAATTGTAATAAATGCTATATTCTCCGTATTTATTTCCCCACGAGAGAGCGCAATTCGGCATCTACCCGTGTCTCACGAACAGAGTGAATGGAAGAGAATGAGTGGTTAGGCGGAGTTGCTTACCTTTTGGCTCCTCGATATACGAAAAATATGAAATATGGGCCGCATTTTGTTTTCCGTTGAGTGAGCAAGGTCTATGCGCAGGTGCTGCCGTAATACGTTAAACTTTAGCATTTTTTCTTAAAAATATAGGCAGGGAGGTGACGCGCTAAAATGATTTCGTAGTGTCACTCGCATTTGTCATGGAATAATGTGGTGGGACAAAGTATGTCTCATTTTGAGCAACGTGGTGGCAAAGTATTTGTCGCATTTTGAGCAACATTTCCCGTTGGAATAACTGAATTATAATTAACGGAGAATGATAAAATAATTTAACAGATCAAGTATACGTGTGTCCGTGCAAATAAATTAATAGTATTCGATTTTCAATTCTACAGTGACAGAAATCAGGTCAAGGTAAGCTTAGCCGCCATGAAAGTACATCTGTATCTAATTTTATTTTAGTGTTTTGCGATTTGGCATTGATTCATTTATCTAATTAATATCAATTTTCACGCCCAATTTCAAAAGTAAATGCGTGCACGTGCGGTTAATTAGTAAAGAGCGCAGGTGAGGGAAATTACGACTTAATGTAATTCCATATCCCGGAAGTTACAATTAAGTTCAGGAACTTAATGAATTGGAAAATTACAGAAATTATATGGCTAATCCACAGACATTTGTGCGATTTTATCCTCTACATCGAGATTTTTTTTCGCATTTAGTGATGCCACTCATTACTTCATTCAATCTTTTTTTTCATTAATACATCGTCATTGTCCACAGAGGCGCTTTTCATTTTTAAAGTCTCTGATGAAATGACCTCGACGCGATGAAAATGTTGAGTTCAACGTTAAGTATGTTATTATATTTTCTAAGCACGATAAAAACTTCACTTCACCCACTCATTTTTATTAGAGCTTTTTCGGGGAAAGCCATTTTTATGCATTACATTGGTTTAAGTTCTAATTTCAATACTAGGATGTACATGCTTGAATTATTTGCTCATGCAAACGCCATGCGATAATGCTATTGACTGGAAGGTACCAACAATTATGTGTACAGTCGGCTAATTAAGGCCAATTAAGGCCTGTTGGACTAAAAATGGTCCAATGTCGATATTACCAAATACGATAGTATTGGCTCGTGGTTCTTGGATATTGTGGAAGTACATGTGCAGAATGAAAAAACAGATAAAATATTATGTTATTGTGATATCATATTATTATAATTATATCAAGTATTGCGTAAAATAGGAATAGGCAGGCGAAATAGACGATTGAATCGATATATACGAATCGAACGACACAAACGAGGTTATCAGAGGACTACGGTAGGAGAGTCAATGAAATTAGAGAGCTCAAGAAGGGAACAGATAGAAGTAAGATTTCATTTTTCCACGAACGATAGGGGATCAGAATAGCATTGTCCGACCGCGGTAGGATCATGTTCGGGTAAAATTATTCTTGTGTGTATTCACCGCCTGCCACACACCCTGGCTGTGGCTTGGAGGGTATATATAAATAAAATAAATAGAATCATACAATCACACCCCCAGGCAGGGGAATAATATGTAGCAGTGGTGGGGGAGCTGATTAAGTCAGTATGGTAGTTAGTCAAGCAATATTTGGTCTAAAAGCTCTGATTAATGAAATCGACCAAAGAACTAATTCACCGTCGCATTTCCCAATTATGTTATTCTCCAAGTTGAGCACTGTGCGTATGTTATTTTTTAACTTGAAGAGAAGTTGTACTTTATGGAAACCTTTTTATAACAAATGAACATATCAATAAGTATTTTTAAGTCCAATGTAGGATAAGTAATAATATATATATAATAAAATAGATCCATTTATTATCTCTTATTAGGCCTTAATCTCCTTTATTTTTAAGTTAATGCACGCTATTTCATGAAATTCAGCAGAAAATAATACGCATCATGACTAACAAGAAACAACTTGTTGCGTAGCACCGAGACCTACCACTGATCGAATTAGCTTGACCCCCCGTCCTAGGGGAAGGGCTTCAAAACGGTTTCTTTCGTGAAATCTCGAGCAAAAGTCAACCAGTCAGTCAAAGAGTTGTAATCGCTGCTGGGTGCATTAAACAACCTGTGTGTTAGGCGTGGGCTGGGAATAAATAATTGGCAATAGACATTAATGAGTTCCCCGATAAAAAGACAGCATCAATAACAAATTTACTGGCATAGCCTAATGGTAAACGTACATGATGAAAGAAGGCACTTGGCTTATTCAAATAAAATATTTTTGTTGTCGACCTAAGTTTCCTTCCAGCTTAACATATTCAGGTTTTGTTACAACTTAACTTCTTCAACCTAAAGATGTAACTCTGTTACGAAACCTAGGCCGTGAATAAAAATTTTTTATGCGAAAAAGCAAATTGTTTACTTTCATCAAGACAGGACAAGTTTAACATTACATTTGGTGAATCTACGCTAAAACAGGAAGAAAAAAATTTTCGCCTTCGCGTGTAGTTAGGCGTTGGTCTGAGAGGTCGTTTGACGCGAATCGCGAGCCCAATTCGCACACGAGGAAATCAGTCGGCTATCGGCGTCAAAATATGCACCGACTCCTCTAGATCTAGCCGAATGCTGAATATTTTAGTCAAAAATTCCGGCTATCTCACGCTGGACCATGCTCAGGCGAAGCTTCTCCCGCACATCCGGTTTCTTGTGGGCCTCCAAAACCCTCCTTTTCCCATCAGTTGAGAAGGGAGTGCCCCTTAACTCCCCTTCATTGCCCGCTCCCAAGAACAATCCTCGCGATCCTTCTTACGGGATTCAAATGCGGAGAAGAGACGTGTGCCCCGGGACGACTCTCGGGGTTTTTTGCGGAAGTTCGTGTGAGACCGTGGCATTCGAATCATTTCTCTCGCATGCCAACTTACCCGTAGTGGTTTCCACCTGGATCAAGTAGCAGTGACTGGCCATCTCCATTCGCTAACCCTAAGAAGATTTGGGTGGCAAAGAAGTTTTCCACCGCTCTGTGACATAACTATCTGCTTCCTGGTTATGGAAGAAATTAATTACATACTTTCTCCGGTTGAAGCGATCAGCAAAAGCTCTGATACACAGAAAGATCATCTGGGATACAATATGGATTGAAATACCGCTTATTGGGCCTATTTTTTTATACCTTTCGCTCACACTTTACACCCAAATGCGCACTCATTTTTAGGGTAGCTTACATACCCTCATGCCGCTCCCTTTCAGATTAGGTAAAGCGAGAAAAACTAATTTTTAGTTAACACGGGATACTTAACAGACTTAATGGTACACCGTTTCATAAAAAGCCATGAGCTTGCATCAAGGAACTGACTGCAGGTAGGAAGTATTGGCCGGAAGAACTTAGAGAGGGGATCGAGATGGTGCGGAGGCTAACGGACAGGCTTCTCACCGCGAAGGACCGGTTTCAAATCCTGGAGGCAACAAATATTTTTCAGTGGTATCCCGATCCCTACTTGAGGTGTTTATTGGAGAGCGCTTTGAGTGAGTACGCCGTCCGTCGGATGGGACGTTAAACTGCGGACCCCTTGTGCCTTTCGACAAGAGTAGGCTAATGCCAACGCCGGGTTTTTCTTCACCCTTAATTCTTTCCCATCCATCCCTAATGGCGCGAATGACCTTAGCTGTCGGTCGCCTCCCTAACAAAACCAAAAAAAAACAGAACTTAGAGAGGTAAGCTCTTCACGGTCTTGGTCACTTCCGTCTCCGTTGTTGCGTACGTGCTCTCCTGAGACTCGGAATTTTACCCTCTTGAGCCTTTTTTTTACCACATTCACCCATGACCTACAAACCCGTCCTCTCAAGTAATTTACTCCACTCTCATATTCCTGTTAGGTTACATTTCTTCTAATTATTTGATGAATTTAAACGGGGGGTGGAGGTGTCGAATATCTTTTTCCATTTTGCGAAGCACCTTCATCCCCTTTGGGTGAAGCACGGGTAGCCGTGCAGAGGGAATATAAATATATGCTATGCGTCAAGTGTGTCGCCTGAATTACTATAACACGAGCTTAACGGTCTGCCTACGCTTCGATGGGCTTACGTCCACGGGCGCAAAGGTGCGACGCCCAAACCAATACACTCAGTTTATTTTTCACAATCTTCAGTTTCCATCAATCTGCCCGGTCAGATCGGCGTAACGGTGTCCTTTGTGGGTCGCCCGTATTGTTAAAACAAGGGGAACAAAATTAGAAATCATCTCTGTCAGTGGCACACATTGGATTCTTCCATTCATCCCTGAGTTCGAGAATGTCGGGGGATGAAAATGGTCCAGTCAAATGTGGAAGAAAATATCTTTTTTGGAAATTGACGGCGCACGCTTCTTCAGACATAAAAGACGAGACGGAAATTCTCCAAAGTTGATTTTAACGGCCAGCCAGGTGCCGACATCGATGGGTCAAGGGTGTGCGTGGAGAGCCCGGCCATGGGGAGAGGTCAGCGCAAAGTCAATCATTCCAAAGATCAAAAGGCTGACAGAAATATGGATTGTGATCTTGTGCTTTCTCGGTGAATTGCTGTGCAGAAGGCTACTTCCACCGGCTGAGTCTTCCTCCATCGATGACGCCTACGTTTTGGGAAAGAAGTCGTTTTCCACCTTCGAGGTTAATGAAGAAGAGACATCCATAAAAATATGGATTTCGGAGGATTTTGGTTTCCCTAGAACAGGCATATTTCTCGTAACTAAAATGTCACACATTCAGCATGGTACCACTTTGGTAATAGAGCTCTACGAATCATTTAAGTCTTCAAAACCATCAAAAACCTGCGTCGTATTTCCCAACTCAGTCATTCTCTGAGTTGATAATGGTGAGTCTGTCAATGTTTAATTCTAACTTAAAGAAAAGCCTCTGGCTGTACTTTGCGGAACCGTTCCATAATAAATGAGCATGCCATTTAGTTTTATTCCGTATTACCAAAAAGCACCGAGTGTTTTGTTCCTTAGTCAACCATTATTCCACATCTCTGTGCAAGACATCAGTGTCTATGAAATCGCGTTTCATTTATTTAGCAGTTTTTTACTCGTGGTTAACAACCACTTACTGGGTATCATCATACCATCCTGCTCTTCCCGGTCACATGTTTGGCCAAGACATTGTCTTAGGAGGTAAAGACGCGAAAACGAGTCATTCCTTCAGTCTTGAGATCTGGAGTGTTGCATAATTCCTGGGCGTCTATCATGGATATTTTTATCTGTATACTTTCCCAGTAGAATAGCAGTTATCTTGTCACTATCTCACCTAGTGACCTTTGGCTTGTTCAAATCGTTCTTTACGTTATGAATGCGACAAAAATTGATAAAATATCACTCGATATGAAACACACGATAAGTTCCCTACCTTACACCCTGCCGCTGATTTACGTAAGTATAGTTTTACTTTTTTAATTTTATTTATTCATATTTGTTTATAAGTACTTTGAAATAAAAATGTCATGTCATGACATATTTTCATTATCCTCATCTGATGAATATGTGATTACATTTTAATGATGGAAAAATGAATGCATATTTCATATACGTACTCGTACTTACCATTGTCGGCTCCGTGATTTCCAATTTTTAACGGAATAAGTGTCGTATCAAATGTCAATTGGGACCATTGTAACATAAATGCTTTCATTGGTTCTCCCTTTGATAGACGGTGCTTACTCACCACACCCGTGCGTCGAACTTCGGAATTAGACGGAAATGCAGTTGCGTACGAGATTGCAATTACATCTGGACTTGATACGATTCGGCGGTTGTCGGGAAATTTGTTATGAATGGTATCAAATACACTAATTATTTAGTTCATTATTTTTTGCAAAAAAATAGTTTTGTTATTTGTTAAAATATTTAATTATCATTCTTGTACATCATATAAAAATTAATTTCTCACCATTCACACGTACAAAAGCACACACTATACACTTTTTTGAAATATATTCAGAGTCCATTTAAATTAACGACCACGCCGCCAACTTTGGAACTGCACAATGGTGGGCTAAGATATTATACATTGAAACAATTTCCTCGAGAATATTCACCGAAGATATTACTTGCTCCTCAAGGACTTCCTCTTTCGTGCCGAACCAAATGCATATTAGCAGGCGGTCACATAAATATAGGATATATAATTTTATTGAAATACAGATTTTTTTTTCACTTGGATGGAGAGGATGGTTACAGGAGAGGAGGTATGCACAAGGCACTGTTAAGGAGGTTATTACATCCAGTTAGGTCGCGCTGAACACCTTTATTTTTATACGCCAATGAACTTGACTCCGTTTCAAAATTGTCTCTTTCCTGAAAATTACAGGAAGAGGCCATGAAATAATCGAGTGATCTATTCACTTGAACTTTGATTCTGCATGGGGGAGACTCTAGGGATATCGGATCCCAGGTCACACTGAATTGGGGGCCGAAATTTCAATTGGTCACCAAATATAATCAAAGCAATTTCATTCGAACTACAGGAAAGAGTTTGATGAAAAAAGTTTCTTCGAGTAGGAAAATCATAATTGCGTTAGAGTTAAAGAGTAAAACTGTTCGTTTGGTGTCAGATTTCCCAAGGGACAAGGAGGTCGTTTCTGGAATGCCATCTGGGGGGTCGAAGGCACTCACTCCCGTCTGATTCGGGGGGACCTGCTGCGCTCATCGGGAGACGAGCGAGGCCCGTCGGTGATCGCTCGAAATGCCCGACCCTTGGAAAAGCATTGACTGGAGGGATCATTTCTTCTACGCCGCAAAGCGGCGCGGTTAAAGTCTGCATGAGAGGCTCTTCTCATTAGGCACTATATCACAGTCAGAACAGTTTTCCGGAGCTGTTCTTTTTATTTACCAACTAAGACTAAAACGAAGTACTGAGTGAAGAAAACAAATCGGCATGCACGTCTCCTTTTCCTTTAAGCAGTCCGTTGTGTGCGATTCACACTCCGATGTCGTCACTGTTTCAGCTGATGCAGCTTCATTACTGCTCTCGACCACTGTCCGTCATAAACGGGAAATGCGACCTCCTCGGCCGCCACTCCTCCGCCGAGCTCCCTCCGCGATCGACAGGGAGCAAGGGGAAGGGCGGTGGCCCTCGAAGGTCAATCACCAATCACTTCGAACGAAGCACCCTCTTAGGAGGGCTCTCCCGTTAATTGCCACACTTTAAATGTTCCAATGTCCGCTGGTCCACTAGCACGTGCCACCTATATTCGCCCTCCCCAAGCAGTAGGCAGTTGGACGTCCATTTCAACATACAAAATCAGTGGATCTCTTAACCTCTCTGTCGCGACCCAGAATAGCGTCTCCTGGCCTTGTCGAGGGGGTTGCCGAGAGGCCGCCTTTGGCGATTCCTGGACAGACCGCGGCCGTTGAGAAACGCGGTCATGGATCGCCAAGCGAGCGGCCCGAAGGCGGAGGTTTGGGTCGCCGGGGGGGAGAACACGGGTCGAGTGAGGTTAAGAGCCGCTGTCATGAAAAGGAAGGGAAATGTTAAGGCCTCGGAAGAATTATTCGGAGTACGGCAAGTGCTGCAAGCATGTTGAAAGTGGTGTGGTAAAGGTTGTTGTCGTGTGCCGCTGCGTTACTTCCGTCACGCTCTCGTGACTCGCGATTTCCTACTCCTTCACCAGTGATTCCTACATTAAAGACAGAGAGCAAGTGAGAAGATGTTTCCTTTCATGAAAACACAGACAGTGCAAAAGGGTCATGCTTCAAGATCGAGTTTACAATCTGTTTGATTGAAAAAATTGGAACTTGTCTCCGATTTGATCGTGAAATCGAAACAGAAACATGCAAGTGATGAAACAGTTGGCCAAGTTTTCATTTTTGTTTGGAGTAAAAGTCAATGAACAATTATCGAAGAGGAAAAAAACATTAAGTTACAGTTTTGAAATGCCACAAACAAAGCACAAAGCAAAAGTTTGGTTTATAGTTTATTTTAATCGCGAAAGTACTGCTTCTAGTTTCGGTTAAGTAAGTTTTTATATGATACAATTAAGGAAGGTGAGAAATTTAGAAATTATATCGCAGTTTCACACGAAGAAAGAAATCGGCTAAAATTATCAGGACACATAATTAGAGACACAGATTACATTTTGAGTTGCAGCATGCTTTCATGCACCATATCTTAGCAAAAAATTCAAGCTGTAGGAAAAAAACATTCATATGAACAGAAAATAAGCGCTCTTTTCCTCATTGGTGTTAGAATAAGCTTTTTATTTTCTCGAAGATGTTAGAAACATTTTCCTTTTCCACGAAGCGTTTCAGCCACAGGAGTTATTGACAAAAGATGATTTGATATTGTTATGAACCACATGGATTAATTTTAGTTCGGTGACCTCAGTGGTCAACTTCTTAGTTTTCATTATGATGCTTATTCCAGGATTTAAACCAAGTGTTCAGCACAGCACTACCACCAATTATTTAATAAGCCGCCCATAGTTCTTGCAAGCGAAACATAGCATTTTTTGCTGTCAGCACTTAATTTGATTTGATATCTGTGATTTCGTATTCATTGTAAAATATAATATTACTGTGTTAAAATAATTAATGCGTGTAAATTGCATTAATTTGTTCAAAACAAGCATTAGATATTATAATTAATTTTCATCGATCCAGTGAAGGTTATTATCCATTTTTTAGTACAATTCTTATGTGCATTTTTCCAGAGTAGAGCCCAATTTCAAGTCTCAAAAATATTACTGCTGTTGAGTTCATGGGAACTTGGCCCTTAGTAGCTAGATTTCAAAGCGAGCAAGGGAGATGAATTTTTCTTATTGACACTTGGGATACTCCGGGTTCAAAATAATTTGAGGCTTGACAATGCTATGCACACTAGAAACTAATTACACTACGTGAGTATTAAGAAATACGTCCAGTATACTCGGTAATTATTTATGAGTTACCCAAAAATCCATACAGTAACGTCAGTCAGGTAACAAGTAGTTGTCATTAGGTAGTCAACTGTTAGGTGTTGTCGAGGTGGCGATGACAGAAAATCACTCGCTTATATATTATAGCTCCATTTGTTAGAGTATTGATTAGCGGGTGGATTGTTATATGCTTGTGGATGGATTTTCATGGAAAAAGCTCGTTACACCAACATTTTTCTAAAGCTAAATTAGTGTTAACATTAATTTACCATAACTGAATAACATTTGTACTTTTTCTCACGAATATAATTTCAATAAAATGGTTGACTCAGTAACCAAGATTTTCACACCCACTGGTGTTGTGGTGATGTCAGTGCATTTTTTTCTGGGAATGCACGTCTTACCCAGGGACATGTTAATGATTCGGTCTAAACGATTATTATCAGCATGTAAAACGCCTTCAAATAATACTGTTTACTAGAGTCTAAAGTTTCAATGAATGGGTTTTCGTGGCAATAATATTGTTTAGACCATGTGAAAGTTCGCGAGGCCATTTGGAAACCCTTATTACAACTCATTCATGGTGGAATTTTCTGAAAAAGGAAAACAGAATATTGGTTTTCGTAGGAGAGGATAGAGGTCATTCCGACCTTTAAATTCGATTGGAATTGATACGTGTCCTGGAATTTGGATTGTGACGGGGGCATCGATGACGCGGGACGGCGTCAGCCAATCACCGAAGCCGCCGATACAACACCATTCGTGCAGAATTAGTGAAGCTATTGTCTAGTTTTCTCATTTCTCACCCGCTAAGGAGAAACTTCCGGCTAAGGGAGACTAGCCTAGATGGCATATAAGGCCGGCGTAAAGTAATGAAACTGTTGGTTGATTCGTGATTAGAATGGCAGTGATCCTAAAAAAAAGAGCTTATAACTTCCCCGTAATGTATACTAAATTTGTAAAAAATAATAATTTAAAAACCCTGGGTTTTTTGATATATCTAGTCCACACCATTAATCTATCTTGTTAGTGGTAATGTTATTTCGTAAAATGAAGACGTTATGATATGCATTTTTACATTTAGCAGGACAATTCAGATTACAAAGTCTCGCGATTATTTTCGTAAATTAAATTCCTTACACATGTAATAATTAAGATTTTGTTACTTTTACGTCCAATATTTGATTATGTCAGTGAAAACTATCATTGCTGCGGGAAAATTCTGTCTTGAACATAAAAAGATGGAAAGATCTACTGTTTGCTAATTATACAGGAGTAATGTTTTAGGCACTAGAGCCGACAATATCTAAGGAAAGGAGGGGATTTATTGCAGTGTTCAACGTGCGTTAATGAAAAGAGCTATTTATATTTTCCCCCAAATAACGGGAGTGTTTCAGCTGTTAGTTCAAAATGTTTCAACAAAGCCCTTTTCATTAACGCAGACTGCCTAGTGTTCAAGCAGGTGAAGAACAAATATAACTTATCCAAGCATATTATAACATACAAATGTTAACGTAACGAGGCTTTTAGCATTGCACTCCGTCCCAAAACGCTCAAGCATGGAAGCAAGGTTTCGAGCTGATGGAAGCAACGTTCTTTTTTTCCAATTTTCCATTCACCACCTCACCTGCGTCCAGTATGATGTCGTCCACATCAGAGTTTCGCTGTGAATTCAGAGTCGGTTTGGAATGTTCTACTCTCAGAATACCATTGTTCCCATCAGTGCGTGTTGCAGTCGAATTGGAATGATCTACACTGTCTCCCTTCGTATCGTCTTCGTCACCATTTTTAGGCAGAGTTTTAAGATCATTACCAAAGTGTCCCTTGGAAGCAGATCGACATCCGAACCACCAGTAGCCGGCCGGGCGTGGGAAGGGAGGGTCCGCTGGATCCACCTGCCAAGCGAAAAGAGCGCACGCCTGTTAGATCCCGATCACGTGATGCCAATTGTTCAGCATTTATTTTTCACTTTATATCATGAATGGGGTTTGTTGAGAGAAATCCTATGGAGGCAGGAAAAATGGATGAAAGGCGTATTGAGCGGTAGTGGAATGCTGAAGAAGGTAATAGAGGGGAGAATGTTAGGCAAACGAGGAAAGGGCAGGAACAGGATAGGGATGTTGGATGGGATGAAGGGAGGAAAGAAGTACACAGAGATGAAGAGGGACCTGATGTAGTTTAGGTTGCTGGATTGGGTTTTGTTTGATGTCACAAAATATTTATTTAATAGTTGTGTCCATCCAAAAACCTACCTTAACCGGTAGATTACCTAATAATAATAAATCATGAATGGAAAGGAAAGCATTCGAGGAAGTGCTGGAGATGGTGGGTAAGGAGATGGGTTCGTTGGGTGAAATCCTATGGAGGCAGGAAAAATGGATGAAAGGCATATTGATCGGCAGTGGGATGTTGAAGAAGGTAATAGAGGGGATAATGTTAGGCAAACGAGGAAAGGGCAGGAACAGGATAGGGATGTTGGACGGGATGAAGGGAGGAAGGAAGTACCCAGATATGATGAGAAACCTGATGTAGTTTAGGTTGCTGGATTGGGTTTTGTTTGGAGTCACAAAATATTTATTTGGTTGTTGTGTCCATCTAAAAACCTACCGTAACCGGGTTAGATTACCTAATAATAATAATAGTAATACATTTCATGCAGTGTGCTCTTACTTAATAGCATCAATGCGATGCAAATCTGTTGACTCGCATTTGGGAAATTACAGAATTTCCTCTTCAGGAGAATTTAATTTCACGATATCACCATAAAATAACCATTGCAAATATTGTGCAGTAACCAATTACGCAAAAATTAAATGGTGAAGATCACATCTGATATATACCGTAGATATTTTAGCTAAGAATTCCCAAGGGGAATGTTCACGAATGAAGAACGTATGAATACTTTGATATACATTTTGTTCTAATCATCGGGAGGAATTTCCATATTGATGGCATTTCTCAAGGAATAAAGATTTCTTTACTTCCATCCTGCAAAGTACCAAGAACATTCTCCTAGCACCATTTGGTGAGTCCTTTTGGTATGAACTGGAAGGAAGGAAATGGAACCGTCGAGCATCCTCGACGACCACAAGACTTCACATCAATGCCTCGAGATATCCCGTCGTCGCATTGGGGAATATTTTAGTGGCAACTGTTCTCTCTCTTAGTTAACGTGGACTGTTTCCGTCGGTCAAAACGACTGGTATGATGTTAATGGACTGCCGGACATTTTCTGCACTCCACCGTCGGGGAGAGGTCGTTTTCATTCCAATTACCATGAACATGCTGTCGCTGAATCGGTAGTAGAGCCCTCCCTTGAAGAAGTAAGTGTAGCCGTTGGTGTATTGGAGAGCAGCATCCAGGTTGTCCGGCACGCCTTCCCAGTTGCCGATTGGCTTTGGATAAGTGGATTTCACGGGGGGGCGCTGAGACGGGTCGAACCTCCAGAATTTGGAACCTGAAAAGAGTCAAGACGCTTATGATCATGCTGGAAAATGCGTCTGGGGTGGAGATTTTTGTCAATATTATCGAAGGAAGTTGGTCAAATGTATTGGTTGCCACTTTTGACTTTTCTGTCGTCTGCCTTCCAATTCTGCATATCTGTCAAAACCATTACTGGCAAAACATTTCCAAAATTTTATGGTTTCCATACTATCTTATTTTATTACTGTATATTTTTCTTGTGCATCACTTGACGAACACAAAACTTTACCGTTTCAAGTTGGTTTAATGTGAATCGGTAAGATAAATGTAGGAAAACGATTGTCATTGAGATGTAATTTGAAATACGGCAGCATAAGTACATAATAGCGAGGTGTAAACTGTCAATTAGCTGTTGTTATATTTTTCTAGTACACATAATAATTATAATATATGCTCAATGATTCAGATCGAGGCTAGAGTCACTCACCCTTGTAGAAATAGATTTTTCCGTTTCCTCCCCAAACCATAGCTGCATCAACATTATCAGGTATACCAGTGAACCCCTCGGAAATTTCCATGGGGTAGTTTTCGTCCATTCGTTTACCGGTGAATCTCCAGTACTTGGAACCCTGAAGTTGAAATTCAAACAGGGAATGAGTTTGATTCACAAGCATGGAAGATCATCCTAGAAGTTTTCAAATGGCTGAATAATTGTCGATGCTGAATTATGTTCACTTAAACATTTTCCATCACAAAATTCCGACAAAAGGAAGTCCCTTTTGGAAAACATTCCAACTTATTCAGAGTTATGAACTGTACACATTTTTGATCTTATTAACTCAAAATGCAAATTGCTTTCGATCACAGTCGTGCAGTCTGCGCTTAGGAAGAAGGTAAACGCATTCATAATATTTTGAATTGCAATATTTACCTTGAAAAAGTAGGTTTTTCCATTCTTGTAGGTAAATGCTGCATCAATATTACCAGGTAGGCCAGGCCAGCTCTGCGAAATAGGCCGAGGATACCCGCGGTGTATTCCTTGCTCACTAAGCTTCCAGTAGTGGTCACCTGGAATCAAAATGTTGAGAGATTTAATTTTATATTTTTGAGTCTGAGCACTCAAATTTCTCCAGTAAAATAGTCTAGTGTCTCACAATATCGAAAAAAATGAATTTATTTTCTTTGGGAACTGACATTTTTGCGGCACAATTGAAGCAGATTTAAGTTTTAACACAAATATCTCAACAAATCTATTCCAGACAGTGATGCTTCAGAGGGCTGTGAGGCATTGGGCGATGGGTACGAAAGGATAAGAGAGATTAAACGCGATTGAAACGTGACACCACAGTAGAATGTTGAAAATAAAATGCATAAATAAGAGTGGCAACTTATAAATACGACAAAGAGTGGATGGAAAAAAGCAGACTGTGTAGGACATGCACGAGGGAAAGAGTGAAGCACGGCAGCCCGTCGAAGGTCATAAGGAAGCAGAGAGGGAAAGGGTTACCAGAGGAAGGCCTAAGGATGAAGTGCGGGGATCAGGTGATGGAGGATGCCAGCGCAAGGAGAAGAAGTGAAATGATAAAGCGAATCTTCATAATAACAATTCTATATAAAGGGAATCATGTCGATAATGACGCTTCGGGCTGTTTATAATGACCAATTGATGAGTCAAAATTACCAAACAACCAAGAACCGAACGAATTTTATTTTAGCAAAGCTGTTACGTTTCAACTCCCTCAGTCATTCAGTCTCTTTCTGTCCACCATTTGTTTTCTCTCAGCATTCATTTTTCTTTCTCCGCGCGGATGTTGCCCACCTTTGAATGTGTAAGTGGCGCCCTCGGCCGAGTTGAACATGGTGTCCACCCTCGCGTCCGTGCACAGCTCGACGTCTTCCCCGGTCGGTGGCTCCTCGGGTTCCGGTTTCTTGCCGCCTCCGGCACCGGCGCCCGGAGCGGCGCCTCCCTTGGTCCCGGACGGGTCCTTCTTACCGTACAATTCCTAGGGTTGGGGAGAAAGAGGAGAATCATGTCATTTCCACAGGTGGAATCCTAAGGAGTTGAACCAAGCGCTAAGATCACGCGAGGCTGGATGAGTGAATTATGATAGGCTATCAGTCGAGCGGTTACTATGCAATCGTTTACAGTGTTTTCAATAGATTAGTGGAGTGGTGAATATGACGCCTACATGCGAGCGTTCGCAAAATTTCTAACAAACGTAGAAAACTTGAATGTTATCATTCTTATATCCTAATTTCCTTATACATGTCGCTGTTTTAAAGGTTGGAGCGGAAAAGCCCTTCCAGATGACATCGCTGATTTCAGATGACAATTGAGAATATAGGAGTTAAAAGACTAAATCAACTATTCCCAGTTCTGCTTTGAAACATTTTTTCTTGTGTTTCATAGAAAAATGAATCTTCTTTATCAACTGTGCCATGAGAGTTTTTGTATTACAATCAGAGAGTGACATACTCATTAAATAAGCAGCCGAGAAGATTCAAAAAGTTATCCCATTTGAACCCCTTTAGCACGTTTATTAAGATTTCTATTTATTTCCGCGGAAGACATTTTTTATGGCATAAAACATTCCATGGACAAACATTGTGTTTTGAAAGTGTTTCTTACCTGAATGGCAATGATGTCGTCGTTGTCGAGAGTGAAGCTAGGGTTGTAGCCTCTGTAGAAGGGCGCCATGAGAGCCGTCTTGACGTCCGAATGGGAAAGTCCAAGAGAATGACCAAATTCGTGAGCTGCCACTTGGAAAAGATTTGTGCCTGAGGAGATAAGACGAGGAATTGCTTGTATTAACGAAAGTTAAGGTTGTAAAATAGAACTCATCTGATTATAATCGATAAATAGAACTGATCTGATTATAATCGCACTTTTCTCGTTTTCTTGGGAGGTCTAATATGAATAATTTTATTGGCATGATTATGACTCAGATGTGACATCTACAAAAAGGATTCTGCGTTGCATTTCGAAGCGAGGAACGTCAGTTGTTCAATATTCTTCTACAAGGAAGCCCTAGATGAACTATGTTGGGATAATCCCTCCAAAATACATTTAAACCCTTAATATAATAATATTATTTGGCAAAGGGAAATCAATTTCATCTCGCATTTACATTGTATTTGCCGTCTTTGCCGAGGGTGAATATGCGGCGTCCGTTTTCGACACAGGCGCAATCGATAGTAATGAATGCAGTGATTTTAATAATGCAGGGTTCGTCACCCACAAAACACCAGACAGATTCTACGCGCCCGCGATGACAGGGCACCAATCCCCGTCCATGGTCCCGGAGGGCGGGCGGGGTGGCAGGGGATGAGGCAGGGGAGGATGGGGCGTGTGTTGCGGCCTCACCTCTGCGGCTCCTGACGGTCCACGACTCGGAGTCGTCGAAGTGGGCGTCGCCGCCGTAGACTGGGAAGTAGGCGTGGGCGAGAGTGCCCCCGGGGCCGTCGAAGGGGTCGCCGTCCCCGTGCTCGCCCCTCTCGAAGCGGATCTCGATGTGCACCTGCCCGCTCTTCTTCCGGATGAAGTTCAGCTTGGTGTACTCAGACCACACCTGGAAGGACTTGGCGATCTCCCGGTCCACCTCCTCCTGGTTCAGACCCCGCGGGTACTTGGAGATCCTGTACGTCAGCTCACGCACGCGCCAACGGCTCCCTGAGGGCGAGAAAGAGGAGGAAGGGGGTCAAACGGAGGGCTCGGAAGTCCGAGGGCATCTCGGGAGTAACGGCGGTCAAGAGGGGAGGCGACCGACGGGGATGAGTTGCGTCATTGCAATCGAATTGGCATTAGGCTGATCTCGAGAGAATTCCGGGGAATTGTGGGAGAGAGAAACCCGGAGGGAAAAGCCTGCCACCACCGGTATTCGAACTCGGGTCATCGGGCTGGCTAAGCCCTTGACAATAGCAACTGCACCAACACGCTCCCTGAACATATCGGCTTGCTGAGAAGTTAATAAAAGGCTCGGATAAGACAGTTATTTTTTTGGATGGTAAAAGTTTTATTCCGCCCGTAATATGTCATCCGGAAGACCTCAGTCACGTTGAAAAACATATTTAGATGAGATCTATCGAAAGTGAAAAATTCAAAATTTCGTCGAATGGAGTGAAAGAATAAAACTTAAGAATACGAGGCTGAGCATTGAAGCGGGAGGACATGAATGGAAAATTACGAAAGAACTCACACGATAGAGAATTATAAATGCTCTTCTCGAAAGGTTGTTTGCTCATGAAAAAATTAATACAACTAATATTGAATCGATAGAGACACGTAAGTTTAATTGAGAACGAGCATAAATACATCATGACTCACAGCAAACACCAAAAGAATAGTATAATACAAAGTACCTCAGAGCAAAGGGGAATGGCCCTGTAGTTGTGGACTATTATGAAACAAATAGTTCCTCACTTTTTCAATGACATACGTTAATATAATCAGTCATTGTTCTATATTCATGGCTCTATTTTAATCTGTAACTTAATACTGATTCAAACTTTGAATTGGCCAATGGAGAATTAATCCTCGAAACATTCCCCTCAAATGGGCATTATATTTTTGAGAATGATTTTCTCATTGCTGTTTAAAATACAGTACCAAAATTATTTTAAATGCTCATTAAGTATATTACACCGTCATTTTAAATTGAAAATCCTTTGCACATGTTTGTGGACCTTGCTTCTTTGAGAACCCGTGGGACAGAACGAAACTTAAAACTCATATACTTTATGAGAAAGCTAACTTAGATTGATTTTTACTACCTTTTTAATCTTATTTTTTTGTGCGATTGACGAGATAAAGAGCTATTAGAATGTGTATGCTACGCTTATTAAGGCTAGACAAATTTTCAGCATCCATGTAGGTTAATAGAGCTGTTCTCTCTGACTTGTTGTCCTGCCAATCATACAAAGAGCATTTGAGAAGTAAATGGCCGTTATTTTTAAACGCCAAGGGAGGCACCTTAGGGATATTAATGCCTCTAAAAAAATCTTCCAACCACACTTACCCAAAAATTATCACTTTTTTATGGAAAAATATTCATATCTCCGTTAAGAATGAACGAAATTTAGTGTTTATGAAAAAATCGTCGCGTATTCGACCGAAAAATCGATTTAACGATCCATGGGACATTTATATTTCTTGATGCCTCCATAGCTAACTGTAATTAAGGTCAATCAGAGAATAGAGAAGAAATGTTGTTGACAAAGATAATGATCGGAGTGGTTAATTGAGGGAATATTCGGTGGAACCAAATGAAATGCAAATTGAGATTTTTTGCTGATTTATGGAAATACCTCAGGGAGGAAATATAAAAACTCGAAGCGCGTCACGAAACTCTCCCGTGGAAAAATGTGTCGACATGTAAAGATTCCCGTCGAGCGATTCGAGAGAGCCGGGTTCGAGTGGCTGGGGGGATCGTTAAACGTCATCGCAGTGCCCCCTGCATTTTCTGAACGAGTGAATCATGTGACGGAGCGGGGGAACAATAAAAAAAATAAATGGAGATGGAAACTTTTTTTATTCAAATTCACTTGTGCTTGCGAGTGGGGAGGGGGTCACTTCCGGTCGCCGTGCATGCTTGTGTGTGCGTGGCGTTTATTTCTCTTGTGAGTGTCACGATTCGTCCCTCCCCCAGCCCTGAGGCCAGTCCAGCGAACTGACGCCCCGGCGAATAGGTGGATGGAGGAGGAGGAGGAGGAGGTGGGGGGATTGAGGAGGAGGAAGGGGGTGGGGAGAAGCACCCTATGCGATGGCGTCCTTCCGGATGACTGGTGACCTCGGGACCACCCTCCCTCCATCCGCGCCCCCAACAGGACCCATCCTCCCGACCTCCCAAGGTCCGAGACGCGGTGACCGCCGCCGCCGCCGATGTCCGGCACCTCTCGGTTGGACTGCCGGCCTCCTCCGCCCCCGCGAACCACGGACCAAAGGCTCCGTTTCAAAATCCCGGCCGAAATCCGACCGTGATCATGCAAGGAAGTGCGGTACGGTGGCCATTGGTGGGCACCCGTTGGATTCTAGGCCTTTCTTTTTTTGTTATCATTTGCGGAACCCTATAAATAATTAAACAGTCGCGTGCCTTCTCGCCATAGAGAAGAAGAAAGGCAGTCCTTTTAATAGACGCAGGGCAATTTGAGGGCAGGGACGCAATATGGAGGGGGTGGGGAAGGGAGAGAAGTCGCGTTGGGTGGCGGTGAATGTGAGGCCTGTGGTCGACCAATCTTCCGATTTGAAAGAACAATGAAATGCCATGATAAGTTGCAATCCGCGAGTCGCAAACGGATTCCGGAGGGGAGCCCAGCGGATGTGGAAGGGTCGCAAAATGATCCGAGAGTGAATTTACATACGAGGGACCACTTCGCAATGGTTTGGGTGGAGAACGGAAAATTCCTTCCGGAAATTGGCAAAAATATCACACCGTCCGCTGATTCGTTTTCACATTCGAAACGTGTTGACGAGTTACCCCTATGAAACATTTGGAGTTTTAATTTATCTCCGTACATTAGAATTCACGAGTGTAAATCTGTGCCAACCATCGCTGCAGAAATTTATGGTAAATACCATTCTCTGCGTACTCGATATTTAATTTCGTTTGGAAGATAAATGTGAGGAAGTTTTACGATAGTGATTTCCGTTATTGCATGTTCGTCGGAATACGTCGAGAACCGTTTAATTTTTATTGAAATTAAACGCTAATGTTCCACGGATGGAAATGAAATACGAATGCGGAATTTTAATTTTTGAATCATTGCCGAAAACTTGCTTTTCACGACTGGAATTTCTTCGAGAACTCAAGATTGCATCGCGGATAAAATAGTAATTACTAACCCGTTCGTGAACAAAGATAAATGACTTGACGACGGACACCGTGGATTTCCACCGTGGCCATCTGGAAGCCCCTCGCGGTTCGAGGAGAATTCAAGGCCGGGAGATGGGGCTCCCCCCCCCCCCCGGTACAATTAGCCATATTTTTATCTTTGACTAATCCGGGCATAAAGACGAGGGAGACTAGTGACTGCGGAGTTTCCGACGATAAAGGAAACGGAGGGAAGGGAATTGAAATTTGGATGGAGTGTGGATGGAAAGAGTTGCGAGGAGAGTAGGAGGGAAAAATCCGATCGGCAGCGATCGGTTCTCCGAAGCCACCTGCAGAACCAATCGAATTTCTGTCGCCGAGCATGACCAGGAAAGTCGCGAAATACAGTTTTGGGGGAAATTCGCTCATGTTGAATGCCAGCGACGATGAATATGTCCCTCTGGTACTCTGATATTTGATTCTAAAATAAATTCGCAAACACGAGGTACACTGTTTGTAATATTTACCAGTGTTGTTTGAAAAAATTATGCATTGATGAAATACAGGTAAGTTTGTTAAATAGTGCCGCTTCAAAACGCAATCAATTTTTTTTTAATATCACTCTGACTACCCGTGTAAATTGTCGATGTCAGGAGTGGTAGTTTTTTTTTTGGGTGGCGGCCGACAGCTTGAGGTCATTTGCGCCATTACTGGAGGACAGGATAGGATGGAGGGTGGAGAGAAACCCGGCGTCGGCATTAGCCTGCTCTTAACGAAAATCCCCAAGGGGTCCGCGGCTGTAACTTCCCATCCGACGGACGGCTGATCGATGTCAGAAAGTTAGAACAAATATGTTAGTCAGTGAAGAATTACAGGCTGTAACCAGATAAAAAAACCATAAACACGGTAATCAACCCGAAGGTCGGTTTGGTAGGTGATGGTAGAGTTCACCCAGTACTAAGCCCGACGGCGTGTTAATATTCACACATCAGGGTAGGGGGGCCAGTTCCTTTCCCTGTGCCGGTTATGGTTACCCAGGAAGACCTAGTACCCGAAAAATCACCTAGCTTGGGTGGAGCTGCAGGTGCCCAGAGAGGCTTTCCCGGGAATCAAACCCGGTAGTCCAACACTCTACCCCATGGACTACTGCGACCTGCTGTAGGACCAGATAGAATTCCTAGATTGTCATTTCTATTTTAATCATGCAATTTATTGCGTAAACACTGTAGGTGAAGCGCTATCCAAAAAAGATATTTGCAGATTTTTCTTGATTGAAATATTGGGTATGATTAAGCAAGTACACATATTTCCAAGTAAAAATATTTACATGGAAGTTGAGTTTTCCAATGCCTGAATGAATCATTATCGATCATAAAATCAGTATGAATGGGTGACACGCTCAGTATTTTTGATGATCGATAGAGTTTCTAAAGTAAACAACATATAATGAAGATCGTTTTTAGGAGTGATTTGCATATCCCTTGAGCACGCAATTTTTCGCGGAGGCTTAACACACCCCCTTCTTTTTTTTTAATAAGACGGCGGTATCTTTTTGGCGGAACCCCCTCCTTGCGGAGAAGCTGATAATCTTCCTAAATTCTCTCGGAGCGAAACTAAAGCTATCTAATCCTTAAGTTTTTGGTGTGTGGGACTCTTCTTGTTCATCATTTTCCTCTTTTTTCATCCTAAGATGAGAAAGATGCGGGCGTGAATAAAACTCACTCTAGGGACACTGCTTCCCTTGCGGTCACTCGGAAAAAGGTTCCCATGGTGAGCCGGACTTTGACGTTGCGCAATGCTGGTTTCATTTTTTTCCACACCACGTGGACGGTGGATTTCAGTGTCCGCCGTCCAACGCTCGCGCCGCGATCGCGAACTCTCCGCCCGCCGAGGGCGTTTGAAGCAATTAATTCGAATCGTCCGTTGGGCAACCCATAGACTCGGGATGGCCTGCGAATAATAAAAGGCCCACGCGACCTTGGGGCGAGGATTTTTCAAAAGCGCCCTCTCGCGGGGGAGTGGAGCTGTCGATTCCGTCACGCTTTGCTCTCCGTCGGCCCATCCGAGGGCGGCCCCCGGATCCGCTTCGATTGGAGCCCCGTGCAATTACGACCCACCCCTCTCCCCCTTGGTCGACCCCCCACTTCCAGTACTGCAGTATGACTGGAAATCAGCGCGCACAGAGGCTTCTCTTTCAATCTAGTGATAATGTAGGCATTGTACGTATACTTCTATTATTTTTTGATTGATTTTTGAATCGATTTTTGCTGAAAAAGCGTTTTTCCACAAATGATAACGAAAAGTAGACATGAATCGATAATAAAAACTTAAGTGAAGGCACTAGCTGAAACCGGAATATATGCATTACATTATTTTAGGAAAACTGTCGCGTATGGATGCATTTTGGAGAATTCATGAAGGTGTAGCAATTTTTCATCACTTCAGTACCCAGTTATCTCTCTCTTTTTATGTTTCCTCGGACCCCTTAGTTCCTTTGCAGTGTCTTGCATTAACTAAATCCTGATCACACGAAAATCTGACTCCAACAGCTCCCCGTTCTAATCCCTTTCTCATGACTGCTCAAGCCGAATTTCTAAGTTACGCTTGCTTGCCAAGTCCGATCCATGTATTCCGTACCATTAATGACATGTGTTGAGTTTATTTCATTAGATTCATCCCCCATTCCCGATATGAAGCTCAATCAATCGGAAAACTATGCGTTGTCATCGTTTGAGAAAACTTGTGCTTTATTGTCCGGAGAGCATTGTTCGCGATAATGACATCGCCAATTAATACCCTGAGCAAAACGTACTTTAAAATAAGAACTTCTTTTGTCTACATCTACATTAATTCAGGAGGTATGGATTTGGAAAACATTTTCCGAACGATTTTTACGTGAAACTTCAAATAAGTTACATTTGAATATAACGGACACAAATATTGTTTTGGTTCGTTATACTTGCACTAGGGTGGCGCTGATGTTCATTCGGTATCGTTTGTTGCTCTTTCATTTTCTTCCCATCCGTTGAATTTTGTTCACTGGCCTGGTTTGATTACTGCGCCTTCTCCAGTTAGGATTAAAAGTGAAAATGGGGCGAGTAGACCTTGAAGCTACTTGTTGCTAGATGCATTCAACTTTGGATTTAACTTTTTATGCGAATATTTGCATTACTTTCTTTGTCTTCCAGAATAATAACGATCCGATACACTCCTTCGACATAATAGCACATACACCCACAGTTGGGAGAAAGCGTTTACCGAATTCGATGACTCCGGGACTTGCAAATATCGTCTACTCTCATTCCAGCCCATTACAGGGCGTGGAGGCTGGGGAAAAATCACCGTCATTAACGGTTTGTACGCACAATTGATCCGTCTTGAACGTGAAATTAATGCAGATTGAAGTCTCTTCCACAGTAAATTGTGTATGATGCGTATCCACGTGTGCTCAAAATTAATTCAGAATATAACAGGGGTTAGTATATAATGAGAAAATAGCAAGCAGCATTTAGAAACTTACTCCTCAACGCCCTCCCATTCATGTCTTTCTGTTGTGGACCTTTTTCGAGAATAAAAGCAGCAAAGGCTATTTGAATAAACGTTGACACTAACCAAGGGTCAATGGCTTTCGATCGAAAGCTTCGGCTAAGTTCGGATGCGAGGTTGAAAAATCGTCCGCGCGGGGCGGGCGGAAGTAATTTAAATTACTCCATCAATTCGGCTGTCTCTTTAAAATGAAGTCGCCGGAATGGAAGCTTGAGATATTGCAGTAAGAATAACACCTGGTTAAGGCAAATGCTCCGTTATTATTCACTGAAAAATCCACGTGTTTCTACAAAGTTAAACCAACAAATGGGGTGGTAATTGTGAAACATTTTTCTCTTTTCGGTTCATTAAAACGTTAAATTAAAATAGTATTCGTCACGTAGCATTTTCTGCTTTTAAAATGGAAATGTATTGGAAACGAAGAATAAAAGTTGTTAAGGCAAGTCCGATTCCAAAAAGGCAGATAGATTAACTGTCACGTGAAATATACTCTTATGTGAAATATAAACTTGATTACTTTCAATTAATTTTGAGGGAAATAATTTTTTGACGGTAGGTACATTAATTAGAGGATCTGAAACATGAATGTTCCACTGTTATCTCACGGATTGAAAAATATATGTAAATCCGTGACCAGTGTAGTCACGCGTGTCGCGTACGTATGCAATAATTCTTTTTCTTTTCACCCGGAACAGGGATGTATTCCGCGGGGAGAGTCGAATGTTGCAACGACGGAGGTCCTCGAGTCCTCCCGTCCCCAAGTTAATTTTTCGCTAGATCGGTCAAGTGGGTCCGAAGGGAGGGTGCCTCTAAGTAGACCTGTCCTTTTCATTCCATCCTTGCCGCCCCCGCCCGCCCCTTCCTCCCCGCGCCCTCAAATCCCAACCCCCTCTCCACACGCGGGATGCCGACGGGGGCGGACCCCGGCTCTGCTTGATTTGAGGTGCCCACCTCCGGCCATGGAGTCATTCCGAACGGCCGGCAAGTACAATTCATCCATTCGTAGACTAAATGCGCCTTAAGGAATGAATTAGCCAAGATGAAAATCGAGAGGATCCCATTGACTCGCTTCGGAATCTCAATTGAAACTTTCTCGGTCCATTTAAGACAAAGAGATCCTCTGCAATATCCTGTCGCAATAAGGGACCGTTTGTGGTGTATCTGTGCGTGCGCGACTAGAAGCGGCGTGCAGGTTCCGGGGGTGGGACGAATCACGGAATCCGTAGTATGCCAGGCTAGAGAGGGAAGCCCATCCAAATTCAGGTACACGTGGTAGTCGTGATCCAGAAAAGGTGTCTTGGTGGCAAGTTAAGTGCCAACTCCGGCGAAATAAATCCTACAGCTCCGACAAATCCTGTTCGCGGTGGGAACATTTTCAATGCCGTCCGGTTTAGCGGTAAGTCATTTAAGGGAATTGCTTTTGCCATTTGGGTATACGTAAACACAAGGTTTCTTTTCCTTGCCGATACATGTTCGGTGTCGATCAAGTAATATACATATTTTTTCTACGTGTGTGTGTATACATACATACATATATAGAAATAATATATATATATATTATTTCTATATATGTTCATGTCCCGGTCGAGGAAAATATTTTTACATTCGTGATCTGCTCACATCCGCCATCCCCACCTCTCTTGTGTTCGTCCTTTATATGTGTTACTTTACCATTTTCCTTATCTCTATTTCAATGTGAATGAATATATAGTTTATATAATATAATGTAAATTCACTAACTAGTCGACACACGCCTAATTCCTCTTGAGAAAGGTGGTTGCACCACCGAAAATTCGAGAACCAGTGAGTCCCTCTTTTATATGTTTTAGTTTATGTGTTTGTGTCGACTAGTTAGTGAATTTACATTATTGTGCACCTTCGTGGGTTTTTCAAGAAAGTGACTATATATATAATATATATATATATATTCAGAAACCGCCTTCCCCACCTTTCCTGTGTTTGTCTTTTATGTGTTTTCCTATACCCTTTCCTTATATATCTATTTCTATGTGTGAGAATAATATATATATATATATATATATATATATATATATATATATATATACACACACACAAAACTTGTAAGTTTGCTGTTATTGAATGGGCACATACGTTACGTGTGATGTATTTAGTCATTTGAGCATTTAGAGATCTTGGTAGACATAGAAGACGTCATGCGTTCGGGGATGGCTTACCTTGCAGTGCGTATCGCTTCCTGCGGGCGTTGTGGCCGATTCCGACTCTGTCCTTCACACCGCAGCGAGGCGTGCTCATCAGCTCTTTCGTCTCGGAATCCAGTTCACCTGCGAAGGACCAATTCATACATCGGTTTATACTTTTTCATAATATGGAACAATAAAAAAAGCCACCGAAAATTATCATCAACCAGAAGGTCGGTTTGGCAGGTGTTGGTGGAGTTCACCCATTCCTAAGCACGACGGCGTATGAAATTCACGCATAAGAGGGTAATTTGGGGGGGGGGAGTAAGTTCCTTTCCCTGTAAATTCTTTGGTTTCCTGGGAAGATGTCACCCGAAAAATCACAAAGCGTAAGTGAAGCTTGTGGGTGTCCAGATGCGCCACCCCGGATCAAACTAAGGCTCTCCGGTCTACTTTAACTAGCTCAGCACTCTGGACTATCCCTTGGAAACAATACTTTTGAAATACGTTTTTTGCGTAAATAAATCAGCTGTTTTGAATTTTTGGCTGGATTTTTTGTCTTTTGCATAAAATATTAAACAAAGAAAGTTTCTTTTTGATCGATAGGTGCTAGTTGATAATCATATGTCAGCCCTGACATATGATTTATGTCAGCCCTGACATCTTTCGGTGGTTTTTCGAACTCAACTAGGGCCTCAACAGGGGCTCCTTCCGAGGTATCCTATGGTTCCAGATCTCTTTGTTTTCATTTCTTCATGATTTATCGCCGAGATTGCATTTTTACGGTTAACGTTTTAAAAAACCGAAGAAATAAGTAATGGTTCAAGCTTTACTTCGTGGAAGTTGTGCATCTCTATGGCAACAGAAGGAAATTTTCCACGGAATTCTGTGAAAAAGTACGTCATTTCTTCTGTTATTATGGATGCAACATTACAGTTAATCTAGGAAAAAAACTAGTGCGGAAAAAGGCCTAAAAACACTTGAATTTCTCTCCAAATTAATGAGGGGTTATTTGAGATTATTTCCACATTATGATAATGGACAGAATACTTGTTTGCACATAAATGTAGGGGAAAGTAATTCCCAGCTGTTTCCCTGAATTAACAAACAAACAAACAAACGAGAAACGACCCACAAACTTTTCTCTTAGTTTTTTCTTGGGGTCAAAATTTTTACGGTATTACTCAGAAGGCGAAGACGGAATGTAGTGGTTGGCTCGAGGGTCCATTCGGTAACTCCGTGAAATATAGCCGTCATATGTCATGCCTGTAATAATACTTGGCCATGACACGCGCACATCGCCGTGGGAAAGGGAAGAGATTAGAAGGGAAAAATCACGGCATTTCCCAGCGGCCCTTGAGAACTCATCGATTATTTTCAATATTCTCAGTCAACCGACGTTGCTTCTTTCTCGTGATTTCACTAACGTCAATCGAATACGCAGCCGCGTCATTCTTCTTCTCCTCCTGACGTTCGAAGCGATCTCTCTTTAAGTGAGCAAAAAGCCTCCTGAAAACCCGCTCGTACTCCTTGTCGGCGCAAGAGAGCAGCATTGTCGCCGATGACGCGAACGTGACGTTGTCTTTTTCCACCTTTTTCCCTCTCTCTCCACGGGACCGGATGCCAATCCTTTGGCGTAAGCGAAAGAATTCTTTCTCCTTTTCTTTTTTTTCTTTTTGTGTGTTTCAATCTGAGGAGCTGGAGAAAGTCCCATAGCGTGGCGCCAGTCAAGAGAGGTCTCTCTCGCGTACACCTTGCCAGTAATGCAAGCGCGGTCCTCCACGGGTTGCCAAGCAACGAAAGACTACTGGACAAATGCCACCACTACTACGATCCCCACTACTTTTGCGGCCCGATCGTAAAGCGAGAGGGTGGGAAAGGAAAAGGGGAACGGAATTCGAGAGCCATTTTCTTCCTTTCGGGCGGGATTCGTCTCTCCTGAGATTAAAATCCAACTTGGGGGTTTATTTACGACATGTTTTGTAAACGGAGGCCGAGGCGATTTTAGCTGCCATTTAGTCATTTCTTTTTTTGCCTCCATCTGGGTGAAAGCAGTCGATGTTTTCATCCGTTTTATTTTGGAACGTTCCGTCAGCTGTCCATGATCATAGGAGATTGCTCCCTCGAACTGACATCGAGTTCAGGAAGGACTAGGAAAATATGTTGAGATAGAAAGGGAGAGAGGCATTTAGAAACCTGCGGTAACCTAATTTCGCGTTCAAGATAAACTGCTGTGGCCGTTTCGGAACCGTCGCAGTTCACGTAGACGGTATGATTTGAGAGGGAGGGGAAAAATGAATTGAATTTCCAAAGCAAGAGAAGAACCATTGAAGTAGATATAATGTGCTCAAAATTTGTGGGTGGGAAATTATTTAATGAAAATGGTAACACGGGGCACTATGGAAATAATTTCGCTGAGGAAAGACTTATTTGGGAAGAGAAAGGTATGGATTGAAGACATTTTCAGACAAGACAAATAATTATGTGGAAGATTGATATTAGGCATCGCATCAAATGCTTCATTCAGTAAGGTGGTATTTGGGGAAAAGGTGATTGAGGGTGGATTGAAAGATTTCGAGATGCCAGTTATTGGAGGGAATATTTCATCGGGAGGGAAAATAAGCGAAGAATTAGCAGCCACGTTTGGTGGGAGAGGAGAAACTCCTTGGCCCACTAGAAATGTGGTTTATATTTTACCGTATGCTTCTCGTATTTACAAATAAGTCGGAACTGTCTCAGGTAAGCACATTGCACTTGATACTGAAAGTTAAGGTCTCATTTTCTGGCTTTAATCCGATAGGGCGAGTATTGTTTTAGTAATAAAAAAATGAAGTGAATGCGACATATTCGGTTGTGCTTACGTCAATTTTTTGAAACCACCCTCTATTTTAGGAAATAGGCTTGGATTAAGAAAAGAGGCGTCTCCTATTGAACGGTGGTGTGACGGTGGGAAGTTTTTTCCCCGCGGTCTCCGCCCCTCCCGCCGTGAGAGCCACTTTGCTTTGGTGGGGCGGAGGGCCTCCCGCATCACGCTTGCAAACACCTTCGTCGCAGCATCTCCACCCGCTAAGCCATTAACAGGATATACTGCTTCGGTGATGCGCTCGCGTGGCCATCGGGGAGGGCGAGGGGATGCTGGATCGAAGGGCAATCGCGACCGCCGCACCCGTTCACCATCCATCCGCTCCAGTGGAAGAGTGATATTTCCCAGAATTCCTCCGGAGTGCGCGCCACCCGCCGCCAGACCCAAAAGTGCCTGACGTCATAATCTCTTGGAAGTCTTCTCGATTTTCTCGATCGGCGGACCAATAGTAATTTCGAGGTCTGCTCTTCAGTTGTCGCCGGGGTTACGTAGTTCCATTGTTGCCACGCGTAGTTATAAATGCTGAGAAGTTTCGCGGGACCTCCGACGAGATGCCGGCGGAATACAATGCGCACTCGAGGATTCATTTGTTTTCCCCTTATTGCCAGCTTTCACTTTTCCGGGTACAGGGAAGGAGCGTGGAAAAATAATCGCCAGAGTCGACATCGAAGTGTTGGAATTAAGTCTTTTTCAACTCTCATTTAAGAATTGTTTCCTTCTTTTCATTTTCATATCCCATTCGTATCCCTTGCTTTGACCCATTGTGTCTGATATAAACTTAATGATTCATAGGATGAAACGCCTCCCGTCAACTTTCTTTGCACTCAAGATTTCTTTCACATTTGGCGATTAAAGATGTGTCATTAGACTGGATCCAAAGTAAATACTTTACTTAAACATTAAATTATTTAATTGGCAACATTGTCCTGGTAGACATTATATACAATACGTTCACCATAAGCGTATTGATTATAATATATATAAACCATAAACACAGTAACCAACCCGAAGGTCGGTTTAGTAGGAGATGGTAGAGTTCACCCAGTACTAAGCCCGACGGCGTGTGAAATTCACACATCAGGGTAGGGGGGCCAGTTCCTTTCCCTGTGCCGGTTATGGTTTACCAGGAAGATCTGGTAACCGAAAAATCACATAGCTTGGGTGAAGGTGAGGGTGCCTAGATAGGCTTGTCCGGTATCGAACCCAGGCTCTCCGGTAAGTAGTCCAACGCTCTACCCCATGGACTACCGCAACCCACGCTGAATTTTTTTTTATATAAGGCGGTTAACAGTGCAAAAATCATAAATGAAACTCAAGATTATTCCAAGTTTTAGGATGTCGATTTTAGAAGGATTTATAAACACTGTTCTTGAGAAATCTTTTGCATCCCTTGATAAATTGTGCATATGAACATTAGGTCAGTTGTTTAAAGTAAGTTACGGTGTTTATTTATATTAGTTCATTTGATAGATTAAGGAACACTTTATGTTTCTACTCACCCGTGACGTTGATCCCGGCGAAGGCTTGGAACTCCGAAATGGCAAATTTCATGGCCTCCTCAGAGATGAGCGCCCCGGAGCTGGGGTTCTTGAAGGAAGCGTCCAGGTAACCAAACTGCGACAAGTAGAACTGTTCAGGGGGGCAGAAAGAAGAGAAGAGGACCATTAGAGCGGGAAACGACCGTCAGCTGTCTAATTTGAGTGGAGGATATTTCGCCCGGCTTTTTTAGACCAAAGACGATCTTTTGCGAGATGGGGTATCAGCGCGGAAGAATTTGGCACGAATCCAAAATAGTTTTGCAATTTGAAGTGAAGGGAGGGAGAAGGAAATCGTGAAATGGTGAAGGGATGCAGAGACACGTGAATTGGCAGTGTGGTTCTTATTTGCATTGTGCTAAGGTGCTGCTTATGCAATTCCTTCATTTATCCTCAACCGGAAAATTCTCAGTCATTGCGATGTGGAAGGCGATTGAATTTTTATGTATAGTCTGCAATTTTGCGAATGAAAATGCCATTCCCAAAACACGCCATCTTGTTTATTTGCAATTTTATATTTGTTGACAATGTTGCCATGGAGATAACTGAGAGAAGCTGTAAACAATTAAAAAAAAGTTTTGCTATTGGAACAACACATTAAAATCCATAAATGCAACTAAGTAAACGGATTTTTTGTAAGTTTTTATGAGATAAGTTTCATACAATTCATGTACAATTATCTTATCTGAAACTCGCCATTTTGTTTCTCTGGAACTCTATTGCTAGCGACAAATCGTTCGTCACGTTCGGATTGGAATTAATAAATTTAGGTATATCCTGGTTTTCTGTGCACGCGAATTAATTCCATTCCCGGTGGGCTCCTCTCTTTTTGAAAAATCGGATGTGAATCATAAGTTCAAGATTCACACTTTCCTATGGAATTATTTTTTGACCCCACAATGTATTTTGGTAAAAGAAACCTTAACTGATATTCGTAATAAATGGAAACATCATCTCTGCCTCCAAAAAACAACACTTCGTGAAGACTGCACCATGACGACTGGTGCGCTCAATACCAGTTACGTCATTAGAATGAGGAAGGAATATCACTGGCTGATGTGGACAACCTCCATTCTTCGCGGCGGAGTACCAATTATGGAGGTAATTTAGAGCAGTAAAAATGTAAGTCCAAGGGAACATTATTTGTTTCCTCATTTTATATTTCATCCGTTTTCATTGAATCGCATCGAGGTTAAGGCTAGGTAATTTGCTTTACCTCCCTCGCTTTAATTACCTTTACCGATTAATGGCCAGTTCAAATTAAATGGGTGTGTAAAGCAGGCTATGAGAAGTGAAAACAAGTGCGCGTCGCAATGCAAAATTCTACTATGACGGAAGTTGTTTTTTTGTGATTGGAGTAAAAAATGAATCACGAGTGAACCCAACATTGGATGTATCTGAGGGAATATATCGAAGTGCGTGTTTAATTATTCACGCGACAGACTAGATTGTTGTGTAAAGTTTTTTTTCAACCAAGGTTTTTTGATTTATCGTCTCTGGTGAGTAATGTTAGTTTGAGTTGTAATGAAACTTCTTCCGGTCTCGTTCAAGGTTTCCGCTGCTGTCAGTCGACCCCAGTACTCGCGCAGCGCATTATAACAGGAATCAGTACGTGAGCAGATGACTGCATGAATTGCATCTGCGTGCATTGTTTGGAAATCTCATGCACCGATGGAATTTGTGCGGACGACAGTTATGTCCTTGACAGGGTACGACTGCACATGACGCAATTGAAATTATTAACTATCACAGAATTCTGATTAACTTAAATGCTTCGCATTTTTTCCGATTTAAATTCTCGTACTAACGAATCAATTATTAGCGCGATTGAAATACATGGCGAACATACATGTAATTAGGAAATTTATACCAATATTAAAAACTTTACAACGCAAATTTTTAGTATACGGTTTTGAAACCATAATATGTGCACCTGAACATGCGTATGCAATTTCCGTGGCTCAGAAGAGTTGAATTGAATAATATAACTTCATTGAATTTTTATTATAATAATAATTAATTTAAGGTGCAAATAAATAAATTTGGTCGTTTTTGTGATGTATTTCTTTTTTCAATCCCATTGTTTTGGCCTCAAATAAAAGGAGATAAACGTGTGGGATATTTTTACGGAATAAGGAGAGTTCTTAAAAGATTTTGACTGTTTCACGTGAGAAAGGAATTCGTCACCTAAATTGAGCCCATCACTTTTGCGCAGTTCACCGCAATCTGAAATCCGGGCCCATCTGAATCCTCGAATGTCTACTCCCTTGGTGCTTTTATTGTCCCCTTACCATTTATGTAAAACATGATAGAGAACCCGGTAGTGCATTCTCAAGGATTTTTAAGCTCACTTTTTGATAATTTTTTGGTCGACTGACTCCGTGCGGGCACAGTCGATTTCGAAGTCGTGGATTGGGAGGCGACCCGGTATCTCCTACCTCCCTCCCTTCCCCGACCCGCACACTCCCGCCCTCCTCCCGGTATCTCTCTGCCGTCGGCGAGGGTTTCCGACTCGAAGCGATTCCTTTCAGCCCGATTTCCTTCCTTAGTTTCCCGCCGAGTGCGCGAGCCAGCAGCTGATGCTCAGGGCGCACAGGTGCATGGCAATGAACACGAATCTCCCAAGGACGTTTCTCGGCGTATTCCCCGCCCTCCCCCAACGAACCCTGAGCCCTGCAAAGCGGACGGCGCGTTCTAAAGCGGGGGGAGGAGTGTGATAGTCGTGACGCCTCCCTCCCCCCCCCTTACTGCCGGGCGTTGAAGTCTTCCCCGTCGCCCGGAGACGACACTTCCTGGTCTCCGGCCGCATTTGTATTGGCGGTGCGAAGCGATCCCCGCGTTCTGTGTTGTGCGCAAATGCGCAGAGAGCCCACCCCCATGCGCCCAAACGCCTTTTATTCGTATGCTTAGGCGATCATGTTTTGGGGAGGTATGAAAAGGGGGCGGGGGAGAAGGATTTGATCTCCGCGCTCTTCCCATCTCTAGTTAGCGCTGGCGAATCTGGTTCTCGGTCTACTATATTTCTATCATTATTAATTTGACTGCTTCGAAGTTGTAGCGTCGGCGTAGTTCTCCCGAGCGGGATTGATCGCTCTGTTTCCGTGGAAACCCACGACGCGAGGGTGGCAGGGAATGATCACCCAGGGACTTTCGCCTCTCCTCTCGGCGATCTTCTGAGTGTGAAGTCTGACGTGCACACTCTTCCCGACTCTGGGAGTCAATAATTACGTTCCCATGGAGCGGTCGAGGCGGCACCTATCAAACAAGATCGCGGGCGGGTAGCTGAAAGTGTGCCAATGTTGCACTCTTCGCCCGTGCCAACGGATCTCCCCCCATTTATCTTCTCCCTTGGAGAAGACTAAAGGGGTGTTCTTTCGGGGGTGGGTGGGGATTGAAAACAAGAGGGGTGAGGGGGGGGGAGGAATAGAGGCTTCCGAGACGCCAAAATGTTTTCCCGCTAGGAAATATTCCACTAGGGTTTACATGAACGCAATTCGGTCCTCCTCTTCAAAATAGCACTCGCTTCTGGATTCGAGTCAAGGTCTCGGGGTGCAGCAGGCTTTTGTTAAGAGTGCGCGGCGTGCGAGCAGTGTGAATGTGATACGGACGCTGCAAAATTGATTGCATGATAAGGAACGCCCTAGCTCTACGTCTGCGGATGGAGCAGGTAGGGTATATGGTTTGTGTGGAATGCACGAGTTGAGAAACTGTTAAAGGAACCTTAAGAGGTTCCCGGAACGCCGTGTGCGTGTCTGTTTGAACTGGCGAACTTTAGGTGATGTAAACTCTTTGGATGAAGCGAGAGGAAATTTATCAGAAGTGGGATGAATTACGTTCGAGTCATTACTTGATCAATCGCTCATGACAGATAGATAAAGGTCTTTATTTGGGCGAAATTGAGACCAACTGGCCCCTTCTTCTGACAGTGTAATGGCAGAAAGAGTATTAATACCTCTAGTTATGCGCAAGGGTAAAAAAAAAAACGTTCGTTCGAGTCCAAATTGGGCAAAAATACACGTTTCAGAGTTTTAAAGAAGCAAACACGGTGTATGAAAGCAACCAGATAACGTAGCTCTGTACGAAAGATGTGACCAGCTAACATAGCGCACGTGATTGATGATTTCATTACGATGAATGTCCTCGTAATGTAAAAATAGGTAAACAGTCCGAATAGAAAAACGGCGTCTATTGATCGAAATGACAGAATTTAGTTTCATGAGGTTGGACTTAAAGCTACCATTCATGAAATACAGTGGAATGAAATTTGGAAATAATTAGTGTATTCATTTAATTTTGTACTTAAACGAATTCGATTTGAATCTCCTTCCTATCTGCCGTTAAATTGAAATGGCGAATAATTTCCCTTGTCACTTACTCGGGGATATTGTGAAATAAGTAGTGTTTGTTTTCGAACGTCTCGGTGTCAGTTGATGAGTTGAGCCTAAGGAGAAGGCGGTCTTGAGAGGGTGACCACATCTTTAAACATTCTGTCACGAGTTTCGATGGGATCTAAACAGGATACCATAGTCACTCATCGATTGGTCTTCTAAGATTGTGAATTTCTCAGAAGCGTGCAATTAATTTATGACAGGCTTATGAAATCATTCTCACGAATAAAAAAAAAGATTTTGTTATTCAATAAATCCAATGTGATTTACACTCAAGTCGCAGCAGAGTGATTGAAAGCAATGGAGAGGGCTGAATTATGATCACTGAAGCCACGGGCGTTCATCGATAAAACTTGATTTCATGAAAATTTCCATTTTTTTAAAGTTTCTACCTGGGTGTTACATTTAAGCTTCGTATAATTTTGCACCATTTAGGTAGTACACTATATTGGTGCGAGGTGATAAGGAATCCGTCCATTTTTAATGAGCTTCTACTTTTTTTTATGAGTTAATGGAAAGATCAATAATCAAAGTTTTGTGATGGAGAGTTTTGCGTTTAGAACCGAGCAACTTTTGTGATTGCTTGCAATGCGCCAAAAATGATTCATCTTTTTTGATATCGTCGCAGGGATTCGAAAACGCTAACGCTTACGTTTTTTTTTACTGGTCGCTATGAGCCATGTTGAAAAACACGACGAAGAATCGTGGCGTCAAGAAAGTGACCAAAAATCTTCGTCCGATTCCCACTATCGACGACGATATAAATGGAATGTGAAATATTTCGATTAACCAAGATACAAGGAGCGAATCAAGAAACATTTGCCAAAGATTAAACGCGTTATCTTATCTCTTTCGTGTTGTATTGTTCCGATTTGCTTCGTGAAATATGTCACGAGAGGAGAATGGATCGCCACTTGTTCTCGTTTTGAAATATTTTACAGTTTGCCTAATTGGTTGACCTCTTCTCGGTCATCTCAAGCACTAGAATTTTGCATCATTAATTTTAGTTAATGGTATGTTTCTCATTACTCTTCATGTTTTGCCAATGCAATTAATTTATTCATTTTAATTTCAGTAACTTAATAATATGTACACCATGTGAAAAATGATCGTTTCAGTGAATATATACGAGTTCTTTCCTCTCTAACTAATATGGTTTTCGTAGGTTTTTCACGCCCCCTTCTCTTCTTTGGGTGTTTTCCTGCGTGGGTGTTAACTAGGTGAACAATGCCACGCCCTCCCTAGCTTCTCCCACAAACATCATTCTTTGCTTAGACTTTCCCTATTTTATTGTTCTCTTTCTTCATCATCACTTGCTTTGCGTATGCGTAAATGTGTAGGTGTATCCTTAATACGACCATAAACATAATCCTTAAAACATAAACACAGTAATCAATCCTAAGGTCGGTCGGAAAAGGTATTGACTTTAAAATTTCACTCATCGACCACGAAAGATGAAAATTGAAACGAAAGAATATTCACATTAGGACGCTTTTTGAGAAATTTGGATTATTTTACATTTATATTTTAAGAGTTTAGCCATTTTAAAAAAATATCATTCTATGATATTTCTTTCCTGCTACAGCCAATGACACTCTTGCAACTTGTCCTTGAGCATTTTCGCAAAATTCTCAATACTTGTGACAAGTACAAGTTGTAGATGATTCGTAGGAAGAATCTCATTCTGTGGAAAATTCCAGTACAGAAGATAAAAAAGTGATCGAATTCCCCGCAAAAATATTTCCGCAAATAGAAAAACGTTGGCCCAAGTTGTGTGATTGAATCCAAATCCGTTCTCGTGACTGTGATTGTGCCCTCCCCGGTGTCAAAGGTCGCCCCTTCGGGTAGAAGTGACCCATTCGAGTGCCGCCCTTAATAAATGGAAGTCACTTTTTCGATGCAATCTTGGCAGAGGAGTCGAATCGGATGTCGCTCTTCTCCACTTGCACAGTGTCTCCGATTCGACCGAGAGATTTCTCGGTGCATGGAATGCATTGTTTTCTTCCTTGCGAGCTTCGTCTTCGCTACTTGTCATGCACCTACGATAAGTTATGATCGTTGGTGCTGCCCTATTGGGAGCGAATTCTTTTGCTTTTGGCATGACAAGGAAGGTGTCGACGTCGGAAGGACAACTCCTGGAACTTAATTCGTCGATATTCGGAAGGACGAGGCAAGACTTGACCTCGGGCTTGTACTCCACACGGAGGCTGAGTGATGAAAAAGCTAGGGAAGATGTGGGATTAGTTGACCGCCATGTTATTGTTGTTGTATATTATTATTATGGTAACAACACCATAACTGACTGGTTTCTCACACGTAAACTCAGAGTGCATGCCATTTCAACCATGTACCATTCACTCGTGCACCATTTCGTTCACTCGTTCACGCATTCATTACTCCATCATCTCCTCTCAATGAAAAGGTTCGCTCTCCTTCAAACTCTCTCCTCTCCACCTGGTTCACGTCTCGACACAATTAATCCGCCTCCCCCCCACCGTCGTCGTCGTCTGGCACAATCACCATCCCGTCCTTCTCTCAATTCTCAGGCAATCATTTCCCGCCCTCCTCTCCTTCATCTCTTTTCATTTTTTCAATTTTTGACAAATCTCTTTTTTGAGGTTTGCTTTGAGTGCGACTTTTGTTTTCTGGTATTTCTGTTGTGGACGTGGTGGTACAGTGGATAGAGTGCCCGGCTGCCGACCAGAAGGCTCGGGTTCGATTACGGGTGACGTCTATTGGCGTCCTCATGATGTGTGCTTTTTCGGGCACAGGGAAAGGATCTGGCCCTCCTCAATAAGTCTGATGCATTAATGTCACGCTTCGTTCAGCTTCGAGTCGATGACTATGGTTTGCTTTTCTCTCTAGTGTGACCATTAATAGGCGATACTACCTTACGGGGATTATTTTTTTAAGTTCATCTGGGGTGGTGAACTAGTGAGCGACCACGTTCGTATCGTTCTCAGGATGTACCAGAGTGTATGTATATAGCCGTTAAATTTGTTGGGAGGTATTTGGAGAAGGAACGAAAGATGCCCTCGTTAAATTAGACACCTTTTTACATGACGTGCTACAGCTGATATGTTGTTGTGAAGTAGTTCGGGAGGGAACGGAAGGAATGGGTTCCTTATCTCTTGGATGTGGGTTGCCTAGCTTCCCGGGTTTCGTGACGTCTCTATTAGGTTTCCCCGGCGTCGAGTTACGTGGACTCCTTGGAAGACTTACTCGCACTTGACGCCCCTAATTAAAATCTTCGCGCTCGCTGCATCGCAAGAAAAAACCGACCCACTGCGCATGAGCGCCATTTTGATCATTCCGAAATAATTGAGTGCTCCCTTATCCGACGGCTTTACGTCCGCGATTCTTCAATCTAATGCGAATCATAGGGCTTCCCGATCACTCATGGATGATTTTACGGTCGCTTTAACATCTCCCTCGGTAAAATCCGCTTTCAGCCGGCCATCTGGCCGTATGCTAACGTCATCTCAGGGGGACGGTCGAGGATTAATTGGAGCCCAGCTGGCACGCTCTAATCGCCGTCTGGATGCTGCTCAAGTGGCGGTCTTTTTTCTCATAGGATTCGCCCACTTTTTCATCTCAAGAAAGGCCGCAACTCGAAAATTTTTCCCCTCCATCACAGAAAAATGAGAGCATGGTAAAACATGGATAGAGTCTCTTAAGAATGCATCTGTGAAGTTGTAGAGGAGATTCGGATCACTGACTCCATCAGGTCTGAATACCCTTTTGACGCTTAAAAAAACTTTCAATCTCACTCGCTGTGCTTTCAATCTCACTCGCTGTGCTCGGAAGAGAGCGAAATTGCTGCAATAAATTTCAACGTTCTGTATTGAATTGTAACGTTTTAGTGCTTTCGTTAACCGATGTGAAATATTGGACAAGTAAAAATCACACCCATTTGGGATCCCTCGTATCATTTCATTTTTAGTTTCTTACCTCCGAATTGTTAAGTTATTAAAAGAACTAATATACCTCCTCTCCTTAATATCTGATCTGTAGTCTCATTTTTATACGGCATATAACACTACAGATTTAATTTGATACTGCTCTCTGCTGGGAGTCTGCTAGGGAGTGGATTTTATTGCTCTCACGCAATTTGCACGACACTTGCCTGCAACAGATGATAATCGTTTACTTACTGATTGCGAACGAAAAATTTTAACTCCGTCTGCAGAGGACAGATCTTTAGAATGTGGCTGCTCGCGATTCCGAGAGGGAATGAGAATTCGAGGAAACGTCACCGCTCCTTGACTCGAAGGGACGCGATTAAAGGAGAGAGATTAATCTCTTGGAGACGAGAGAGCGTCTCTGATTGGATGGGAAGACTGCGAGCATTCAAATCTCTGGCGCAGGTGCTGGCGGCGGGTGGCGATCGCGGTGCCCTCCTCTGTCGCCCAAACGCACGGCCGAAAGTGAAATACGATCGCGGTGGCGTCAGCTCCGCTAAAACCACCCCCCGTGCCCCCACCCCCCTTCGTGCTATGCCGTACGCAACCCCGATCCATCTCCCGCCCCTCCCACCCCACATAAAGCATTTCACGCCACGCACGCCGCGGCAACGTTTTCTGCGGATAGCAGCCACCCCCGCATCAACCTTTCCCACCGTCACCCCCGCCTCCCATTCCTGAGCACCCCCGTCCTCCCCCGCCCCCCACTCCCACCCCACCTTCCGCTCAACCAGACGTGCAGAGATGCGATAGTTCCATCCCGGAGGAGATGCACGCCAAAAGGCTTTCCAGCAGCAGGAGAACAATGCTTAGCAATACCCCACCCCTTATTTGCCACCCCCCACCCCTTCCTCCATTCCCCTCTCTCTCCCCCCCCTTTCCCGACGTCCTTGACTTATCGCGCGTCCGCAGTGGCGCTGCCGAACCGAGGGCCGTTAGCCGTCGACGAAAACCAGTGCTTGGCGCGCCTGCGCCGTAACAGGACGGCGAAGGTGCCTTGCCTCGCGATCGCAAAATATGATGCCCTGTTCATCAATCGTTCGCGAAATCTCAAGGCATGGAAGAACCACGCCCGCGGCCAGTAGTGCCGAGGCGGAGGAAACATGGATTCCACGGCGACTACCGGCAGCCGTGCGTCGTCAGTGTTTGGTCGGGAGTCGATGAATGCGTCAGTTTTGAAGCCATCGGTTATCTTGTTGGAGTCATCAAATTTAATTGACACTCCATAATGCATTATTTTTAATCTTGACCATTCTGAGTCCTGCGATTGTCGGATATCCGCTTTGCGGGAAGGTTCGTAATCATCGCCGCGGGGAAGTCTTCGTTCCAATTACACGAGGCTGCACTTGATGACTTGGATCATTCCTCTGTATTTTCGCATAATACCGGAATTTAACGGGATCTATCGAATTTCTATGGCTCATAGAAATTGAGTACTGGTATATAGATAAAAAAGCAACATTTATACCCTTCTCTCCAGGGAAACCCCGTGTGCATAGATACCACGGAGCGAAGGGTCGAAAGAAATTAAGAGTTGCAATGAAACGAAGCTCAAATTGGCGAGGGTAAGTGGTGTCGCGATCCCATTTATCACTTTGATTGGTGTTATGTACTCGTACGGAGGCTTGTGGAATTTCTCAACGTGAGCGAACATCTTTATGTGATAATTGCTGTCACATAGGAATTTAAAGCGTTAACTCGGTCGACCGGAGAGACGAAGTGGTTTTTCATGAGATCTCTCGTGTCTTTTCAAAGGCAGTGGCCTCTGGAAAAATCATGTTACAAATCAGAAATGGAAAATTCAAAATTTTCGTAAATGCTCTTCCATCGAGCAGTTTATTAGCGAATCACTAAACCTTGTTTTTTATAGGAACTGGAAATGTCGCAGTGATTTAAATATAAGAAAGAATAGAGAGAGAATACGAACATAGGTAGTTATGGCTGAAATCGTGAGGAAAAATCACTTTTCTAGGTCAAAAATCTCCGCGGAGCGCAATCAGTGCCATAAAATGGGCGAAAACATTGAAAACGTCTCTTATATATTATATCTGCTGAAGAAATTCTATTCATAAATATGAAAACGACCGATTCATTCAATTCAGAAAAAAATAAGTCGCAACACAACATCCAGTAACATTCTGATCGATAATTTGGCCGGAAAATGGTGACATTCAACCTTGTTGGAAAATGTAAACAAAAAATACCGGGACCGTAAACTTGAATGGCACTAAGTAATAAGGGGAAAAAAACCACACACACAAAAACAAATAATAATAAAATAAATATAAAATAATAAAACAAACTGACAACCACTCGATCACTAAGGTGTGTTACGTAATAACTTTCACTCTCGTGAATAACATTCACACACACACTCAGGGTTTGCCAGGATCCCTCCTGTGTCAGTGACCCGTCAATCACACAAATAAATGAAAATTATTAAAAGATGTAATGAAACAGAAACGACTTACGTGAATACACAGTCACTCAGGTGTGCTCGAAAACAAGGACCTTTGTGAAACGCACTCACCCATTCAGGGTTTACCAGGATTCCTCCTAGGCCAGGGACCCGCCAATCACACAAACAAAACTAAAGAACTAAAATTGTGGGTAGGTTTATTTTATTATCATTATTTTTTTAATTATGTGTTTTGGTTTTGTGTGTGTGTGTGTGTGTGGTTTTTTCCCCTTATTACTTAGTGCCATTCAAGTTTACGGCCCGGGTATTTTTTGTTTACATTTACCTGTTGGGCGACGCTTTTATCCAATCCCCTCCCGGCCGTGCCCATTCGCATTCAAGCGCTCTCGCATTCGGCAGCCATGGTGATTGCTGCCGGAGAAGGGGGGCCGTCCCCGCGACCAGCTGATTGGATCGCTCCCGTCTCAATCGCCCCCCGGAGCCAGGCGATATTTCGGTTTCTTTTGCGAAAACTCCCCCACCCCACCCCCTCACCCGCCCCCCTCCCAAACCTCTCGGTGGGGGCGGCGGATCCCTCGTCGGCGCGGACCCCCGAAGGTGGCCAAAGGAGAACGGGGGCCGCGCTCTCGCCAAAGCCGGCGGCGGCGTCTTAATAAACGACGCATGACCGTCCCAGGGGACTATCGCACGTACGACATCTTTCGCCCTCCACCTCCTCCCTCTCCCCCTGCTCTTCCTCCGAATCGCACTTTCCTGGAATCCCCTCCGCTGGAGAACTTCGGCGACGACGGAACGGGATGTCCGGGCTGGCCCGGCCGCCTCGGAACAGACCGATTCACGGAGACTATCGAAGCACGCGATTCATGTTCTGGAGCAGTCTAGGCAAAGGTTAATAATGTGAATGGCGGAGGATGGGAGGGCCCAAACTGGGTTCCTTTAGCTTTAAAGATTCAAACATTTCAAACTGACATTTTAAGCAACCTCGAGCTAAGAATCCTCATGTTTTCCACTGGTGTAAGCTGTCGAACAGTAAATATTCGAGGAATAGCCAAGGAATGAGTGAAGTGCCGAATCCTGGACGCTTCCTGCAATAGGAAGAGGCAGAAACATTCAAGAGATAAGATAAATATTCACATTATATTCTGCCTTGTTAGCGTCGAAAAGTGTCGTGAATGAACAAAACACTGAGTAAAATATTACAAAGTTTGCTATTTTCGGTTTATTTTGTGTTTAAAAAATCGAGAATTATTCTTGATTCGTCATGAAGAGAGGAGTCAAAACTTTTAGCAAGATCGTGGGCAGTTATATAAATGACCTTGATGCCGTTCTAGAGCAAATTTGGGGGGAGGGACGAGGGACTACTATCCGGCGTTCCTGTTTTTTCACATTCCCTTCATGAGTGGAAACCGCGTCGATTCATGACGTGAGTGAATTACACCGAGCGCGGAGTTTTCTTTTTCAATTTGCCTCTGCACGGAGAGGGGTGGGCTCAACTCAAAGCGTCCGCTTATTCTCTTGCGAGGTCACCGGGAAGGGGTTGGAGGGGGGAGGGGGCGGGGGTAGAGGCGGAATTTGGTGCACACGACCGCAGCCCCGAGGAGAGGCGGATTCGTCCATCACAAAGGGCAGGCCAGTCGCCGTATTTCTCCCGGGGGGGCGTGGCGCCGAAAATTTTTCCTACGCACGAAAAATAAATTTCCCCTCTCCTCGCACATTCGCCGCCAAACAAGGGAACACCCTCATTCCTCCCTCCCCCTTCTCGCGATTTCGGGATCAGTCGAAACCCTGTTTGCGGGGCGTCGAGGAGGGAGGGAAAGTGGGCGGGTGGGTGTTGGGAAGGTCAGTGGGTCAACGGCGGACGGCTTTCATGTCCTTCTGTGTGAGGGGGTGGTTCGCGCCCCCTTCCTACCGCCAAGCAAGCCCATATCCACCCCACTTCACCCCCCCGGGCTGCCCATTTTTTCATCGTTCGCACGCACGCACGCAAGACGAGCGCGGTGTGACCGAATAACAATGAGATCAATATTTAACCACCACACCTCTTCCCCCATCGCCTCTCGCTATTTAAAGGGACAGTGAGTGCCTCAGGGTAAACGATTCGAACCCTTTTCTTCCAGGCGTGAGTGGAGAGGCCGGATTTTTTTTGTGATTTTGAGATTCGCGAGGCCTTGAAGTCATTAGTGCCGTTTTTCGTCTTATTTCCCGCTGCCCTTTTCGGTCATGAGTAGTGCGTTTGGAACGAGTCGTTAAAATTAAAAGTGAAATAAAGGTTCTCTTTCTCTCTAATTAAGGCGGGCAAGGTCACCGGACGGGTCGCCCTGGGGTGAGAAATGCGAAAGCAACGGCTTGATGCTCATGCCAACGGGGCATGCGCAAGTGGGCGATGAATGGCCCCGCCGGGATATCCCCGATTTTTTTAAATCTTCTTGATGGCTGCCCATTCGTCGGTGCATTTATTGCGAGTGTCCGTTCGTGCGAAACTGTGAGCTGGGTCACGAATGTTTTGGGTCACCTTGAAGTCAGTCGTCTTGCCATCTCCTCCCCAAATCTTAATTCCCGCCCTCGATTGATCCATGGGTGGGATAAAAATGGGACCGAGAACAGGGCCGGACCCACGGGACAAGCACACCGGACACGTGTCCGAACGTTTGGGATTCTAAAGGATGACGGCTTATTGAATGTAATCGGCCCCGCTGAAGGTGAGCAATCGCCCTTGGCGTCCGTGAGTGTGTGTCCTAAGCAACAACTCCTCATCTGAAGGAAATCCCCGTTCGAACAAGTGCGCCTTTGAAACCACGCGGACCTCCCCTGGGAAATGCATGAAAGTTCGCCTTTGATAACGAAACCCGTGCTTGGTAGAAATGAGAGCTCCGCGTGATTGAGACGTGCGATAAGATTCAATCGACGTAGGAAAGCGGTATTGATATGATCTTTTGGTTGATCTGGTGATAAAGTGTAATGCTGTTGGCCAATAAATACTGCGCAGCATCGCCGACAGTGAAATTGTTTACGTTATATAATCGATAAATACCCTACGCCATCTATTAACACTTAATTCCTAAATACGTTCCGTCTTCTTCAAATTCGTCAATCTCATTTCGTTAGCGTCCGTCCTTTGTTCTTTCCCTCGCTTTTGATGATTTCGCTTCGCTCCGTAGGCAACAGTCGCTTCCAGAGTGGTATTTTTTCTCTGAAGGAACGCTCAGGGAACACTCAATTATTCCGACACACGACCGTGTCGACCTCATCGAAATCATTAGCCAGTCGAGGCAAATTCAATGCCAATTCCAAATTAAGTCGGCAGCAGCAAATTTCAAACGAGAAGCGCCACCATTCCTGGAGCGGGATGGGGCGGTGGCTAATTTAATGGCATCCCACTCCGAGGGCCCGGCTTCAAAATATCTGTGCTGGCAGAATTTGTCGGTTTAATCCTGATCTCTGCTTTTGAGGGCCGTGCGGAGAACGCCTCTCCCGTGGTGCGCTCCGTCCGTCGAATGGACCGTTTAATCTAATTGACCCTTGGGCGCCTTGCGACTGGGATAATGTCCTTCTTCCCCCATACCATGACAATCTCACCCATGCCTATCCACTACCCACCAATCACTGATCGCGTAAATGACCCCAGCTGTCGCCCTGCTCCCCAACCCCCGCCCCCCAATAGTACTAATACTACGTACGTCTCACAGCAACCAACTTGAGGCTTCCTCTCCATTCCGTCGCGATGGTTACGACGGCGATATTATTTACTACATTTGGCGAGGACACTCGTTGACCAAGTGCCAAAGAATAAAAAAATAATAGAACCCTTCACTTCGCGTGAGAAAGCTTCGATCCGGGGTGTTATTTGCCCCCCGCCCCCTTGGTTCTTGCTGTCCGCTACGGGTGCCGCAATGGATGCGAATGGAAGAGCGAGGAGGGCGGACGGTCGGTGGGTGGCAGGAGGTCGCGGCCAGCGGGCAAGGGAGGTCTGGAGAGTGGGTTTTTTTTGGAGTGTTCTGGAGTGCTTTTGCGACTGGAGTCCTCCGCAGACGCACCAGAGGAGGAGGGGTCGCGGGGGAGTTGCCCTTTTAATGTTTACGGGCGACGGACAGGCGGCGTTCCTCTTTGCGGGAGTGTAAAGCGTTTGATGAGGCAAGGAGCGGAGGCGGGGGTGGAAATCGACAGCCGTCAACTTCGGAGGGTGGGGAGGGGTGTAAAACGCGGCCTCGACGTCGTTTGATTGCGAGTGAGTGTGGCGTTTACGGGCGAAATGGACATTCGCTTTGCCCGTGGGAAATGCCAGAAGGCTCCTCGTTCTTTTTTTTTAATCACTTATGTTTTAAGAGAGGCTTGCCTGAGAGTAATTAAAACGGAATAACTTGCCGTCAAGTGTACGTGTGTGTGAGTTACAAGAAAACTGATATGAGACACTAAATATTTCCATATCGGACCAAAAACAGTTTTGCTTCCACACCGCGAACGTTTATTTTTCTCAATGGTGCAGTGTTCAAGTGAAATGCCATTAAAAAAATATATATTCAAATTTCTACCTTCAAGAGAACGAAATTTTCCTCTCGTTGAGTTCACTTTATTATTCGAATCTATAATGCAAATGTATTTCCATTCGAATTTCGTGTCCCTCGTAGCGAATGCAAGGATTTTGGAATTAATTCGCTTCAATCCTTCCAAGGAGAAGTTCAATTTCCGGTTATCATCGCTTTGCATTTTATCGCTTTGATGGATGGATTCCAACCGCGGTTGGAGCCGGCGGATTTCGGCGCTCTGCTTTCTCCCTCCATACTCACGCACGCCGCAACCGATGATGTAATAGTGCGTAAATGGCACTTCATCGTCACATACATGACTTATCTAATCATTTTAAATGTTTGCCTCGCTTGCTAAAGGAAGAGAAGAGCGAGATTACATGCGTGGGAAGGAAATTCGAAGACATTTCTTGTGACGAGAAACCGAGGGAGACTTCAGAAGCCAACTCCTCCCAACGTGGTCGGGCGTCACTTATAGTAGAAACATTACGTATTCTCCACAATAAATACGCGAACTGGTGCAACCTGGCGGCAATGACGTGGACTATAGCCCACTAACGGCGCTAGTTGCCTGAGACCCAATCAGCCGTCTGTGCTTGGTGGATGATCGTCGAGCTGTGCGTATCGTAAAGCCAATTATGTTAGTTTCTGTTGTCCTTGTTTTTACTGTTTGTCAAAAATGGAAATTGACGAAATCAAGGAACAACGAATCAACATAAAGTTTTTTGGTCAAGTGCGGTACAAGTTATCAATAAATTATTGAAATGTTGACAGCTGCTTACGGTGATAATGCTCTGAAGAAAACACCCGTTTCCAAGTGGATTAAGCGTTTTAAAGATGTTATGTATGACAACCATCGACGGTAAAATACCACGAGCGGTAGAGAGAAGGCACCCAACATTGTTTTATGCACAAGTGTTGGCGCTAATTGCAATGTTTCGAATTCGAAAAAACCTTAAAAATTGAGGAAATATTTCACGGATTATTTCACGCTCGGTTTCGAGTTCTGCAATGGGAGAGGGGTTTCGTTCCTTCGCCTTCTCCAGACCACTGGATCGCTCAGTTTAAAAGAGATGTACCCAGGGGAAACTTCGTGGCAAAGCGATGCTTTTAGTGATCGGACAGGCTAAGGAAGCTGTGGGAATCGAGTGTCATGAATGGGAGAGATAAAGAGAGTTGTGGGCAGACGGGGATGGGTCGGCAGATAGGCTATCTGTCGCCTTCCTCGGGACCGTCTCGTCTGGAAAGGGCGAAGATGCGAGGGGCGGGAGGCGACGGTATGCATGGACAGGGGCGCGATCACCGTCCTCCCTCTCTCTTGTCTATCCGCGATCGTAATATCGTCGCGTAGGAAGCCAGATCGTCATCGCGACCACCATCCGGTGAGGAGGGGGAGGTCGCTGGCTGTCCACCCCACGCCTTCTCTCCTCCCGTGAGCCTCCGTACGTGAGTATTCGCCATCATCACGGCGTGTCGGCGAACTTCGCACCGGACGACCGGGGGGAGTGGGGGCGGAGAAGGAGGGGCGGCGATTTCGCACGGGAGGAGAGAGGGGCGAACGAACTCTAGTTCGATCCACTCATAAGCGAGCGCGTCTCTTTTGCATGCGCCTAATGCACACGCACACACACACAAACACGTACGCGTGTGTGTGTTTGCGCATAGCTTTACGGGCCCCGCCTCTACGTTCGTTGTGCACCAACACAACGAGGTGACATGCCCCCACGGTCCCATTAATGGAGCCTTTAACATTAAGCACCAATATTGGCGGAGGGCAATTAAATTAGCTTCTCAAGAGCCCCTCTCCGGCGACTGCAGGAGTTCATAGAAGGATGGGAGAGAGGAGGCAGGACATCCCCGGGGCCACTTCCCTTCGGAACGCCTGCCTCTCTCTCTCTCGCGTGTTTCGAGGGCGATGTCCGTCCGGCGAACGCTATTATTACCCATCCCATCGTACTAATACGATAGGCGAGATCATGCTAATAATATTAGAGAGATTAAGTGTAGAACAGATATGTTTAAGATACCATTTTCACTACGAACGGTAAGGTATCATGATAACATTGTCCGCCGGCGTTGGGAATAAAAATATTCGGGTCGAAATTGGTCTGGTGCGTATTCACACCCTGCTCACACACCCTAGAGGTGGTTTATAGGGCACTAATAACAATAAGGATAATGATAATATACACTAATAACATTTGAAGGATTCCTTTCTGACTCGTTATGAAACCAATGACCAACTCTTTTCGATGGTATCAAATGGTGGTTCGATGGTTCTCGCCGTCCCTTATTGGAAAAAAACATGACAAATATTTTTAAGAAACAGAAAAGTTGACGAATCCTTTCCAATCAGCTAAACGTACTAGAAAAAATAAATATTAAACCGTGGTTTTCTTGTCCTTTGGAGAATCCTTACCGATAGATTTTTCAAAATTATTTTGATTCATGAATTTCCTTTAATGTATGCGCATCCCTTGAAGTTTTAAACGTCTCCGAATTGCGTGCTTCAACTTTTTTTGCCGCATGCTATCGCTGATTCCGAGAACCTCACGCAGCAGTCTTCTGCAGCGGAGAACTGAGAAGGAATCGATCGCCTGCGAGTGTGTGTGGCCTTCTAGCCGAAAACTGCTCGTATAATTCCCACCCACCCATCAAACACTAGCGCGGAGTGCTTGCCGTGCAAATATGATCTGCGATAGCGCGGACACTAGTGATATCGGATTTCGACCTCCTCTTTACCGGCCGATACCTGCTTCCATCCATCCATTAAATTCCATGTTAATTACGCGTTGGTCCTTATATTGGCCCTTACGATTTAATTGGTAAGTAAATCAAAGACGAAGCAAGTAAATGCACTTCCAGCGCTCAAGTTAACTTTTTCATTTTTGGACGACATCAATCGACCCCCTTCGCGCGTTGCTCGAGCATTCGCAGAAAACGCTTAATTTATTTGACCTTCTTTGGTCACCTTGAATGCGCTTGAGATAATTAGTGAGCAGCTTGTTTCCTAAAATGGATGTATAAAAATTGAGCCCCACTCGATCTTGGCGTTCCCTTGAAACTTCATCGGTATCATGAAATGGCTTTCACGGGAGAACAGGAGTACATCTGCCCTCAGCGTTAATGCCCTGCAATCACAGATCTCAGGCTATCCGCGAACGATCAAGCGCAGAAATCAAAGTGACGTCAGCGTTAAATCAGTTTATCGGAAATGTTGTTTCAATGGCTCTCGGCCTTGAGTATTAACGATTGAATACTTTCCGATTAAAATGTCAGACATTTCGGAATCTTGCTGGAATGGCGGTATCCTAAGAAAAAGGTCTGGTGTCGTCGTGTTCATTTGATTGTCGAAGGTGGGGAGACCGAATTCCGAAAGTAGGGCTCGCAAGACAAGAGGGGATGAGGACTATTGAACCAGTTTTGTCTCAGTAGACGCGTGCATTATTCATAGAATCTTAAAGAAAACAACGAGAAAGGAGCACGCACCACACTCAATTGATCGCCGGTTTGGAAAGTTACAAAGAAGGCTCGTTAAAACTCTCAAAATGTTTAAAATCGATCGACAAATAATGAGGGCATGACATGAATGGGATGTCGATGAAAAAATCAAAAGTATTTCAGATATGGATGATATTTTAGATATGATGTGTTGGACATAGTTTATTTCAGTACTCGATAGTCACCTTTATAAGAAATTTAATCATGATAGGGACAATAATAAATCGAACTCAAAGACCGTTTTATTCGTTTGAGGATAAATAATTATCATAAGTTTAACCTGGCTATTTAAACTCCACATACTACATGCGGGACTAAAGTCATTGGCATTACGGAAAATATAAGTACTGCTGATATGGTGATGAAAGGTATGTTGTAAAGCATGTATAAAATCATCTTCTGCCTATTCCATGTATACCAATTGTTAATATTTTAATATTAATTGCTAAAAACTAACTCAGAATGATTCGAGCTCATGCTGCGCTAACTTTTCTTGGATCGGCCGTTTTCCAAAAGTTCTCTCTTCCCCGCAATGAAACCCTCTTAGGGAGTTATTAGGAGAACGGACAAACGTAGATTTTGATTTAGACGTCTTTCACGAGGTCTGGCATGTTTACTTTCGATTTTGATCCAATTACAGTATTGATGAATATTCGTGTTTCATGTCTAGGTTATCCGTGAGTCACACTCTCTCACACGGTGCGAGACAATACGTGATCACGGATCTACGACGCGGCCCGGCCACACTTGCTCGGAACACGGAGTCGTAAGCGCTGTGTCAAGCGTGGATACGCGAATAAAAGGATAAATAACTACCAGCAGCCCACGAGATGGGAGATCGTGACACCCTAAATAGGTTGGGCCTCGCGACACATTCCACGTGGCCTCTCGTCCTGGAGGAAGACGGCACGGCATAAAAAACATCGATTCTGTGACAGGCAGTATAAAGACTCGTATTCAAATTTCCGAAACATCGACAGCATGTCGCTTCCTCCCTCTCACGTTTCCTGGATAAATAGTTGAGGGAAGAATTCCTGGGACCTTTTATCTGTTTCGTGGCGACCTCTTTAGGAATTCCGCGAGATGCATCGAAAGAGCAAATGTTTGGTTGTTTCCGATGACTCGCTTGGTTTTGGCGAAATGACAAGGAAGGAAAAATCAAGTCATCCACCCATTGTCATTCCTTCTCCCGAAGAGCAAACTCATGTGAGCTAAGTAAATGTGTTTGAAAAGGATTTGAAAATCACTTTCCGCCACTCTTCTCTCTCATGAATGATGCATTTTCCACCGTTTCTCATTTTTTCACCTCGCTATTGAATATCATCCTCATCACGAGTCACGGTCGTCGGAAGCGCGATGATTTTTCGTCTTCCGTTAATGTTTCTCGTCAGCTCTAGCGTTTGCCGAGGTTGCTCTTGGCGCTGGGAATGGCGTCGGTCTGCGGATGGAGGGTAGACAGGAACGTTTCGGCCGACTCTTAGTGTTCATTTCCGTTCTCTATTTGCGAATATCGCTCCGTTTCAAATAAACAAACTCTCCCTGGGAGATGCCGACCCCTCCCAGTCTTCGTTTTTTCCCTCACCATCTCGTCTCTCTCCGAGAAACAACTTCCGCGTTTCTCGTCTTGTGGATCAGTTTGTTAGCGACCCGAGTACTCCCCCGCCATTCTTCGAACCTTCCCTTTGGGCTGACATCGCCAATGTTTGTTGTGAAATAGTATTTTTTGTTCTTGGATGTGCTCTCGCTTTTAGTGTGCGAGGGTAAAGTTGGAAAAGTTCTCGGAATGGAATGGAAATAAACGACTTCTTACCTCAGGGAAACTTTTTTATTTTTCAATGTAATCTCCCCGTACACACTCGGTCCAGCGATGTTCCAATATCTTCATCCCATCTCGAAAATTAGATTCCTTCAATCCTGCAACATAGCCGTATACTACGGATGTTAGTTCTTTGTTTGAAGAGAATCTCCGTCCACACAGGAAAATTTTGAGCTTTGGCGAATAGTTGAAAATCTGATGAAGGCGAACAAGGCGGGTGTGGCAACAATTCATGTCTTAGCTCACGTATTTTTATCACTTGTGCGTGGGAATGCAATGTCTTGATGAAAAATTACTTTCTTCCTTGCCAAACTTGGCCTCTTTATCTCGTAAAATCAGCCAATCAAATGCCGATTAATTTTTACAGTAACTGATAGTTTCGTAAATTTCCAAAGACATCTTAAATCTCAGCTGAATGAATAAATTTGGTATTTTTACACAAAAAACTTCATTACACTATAAAAAGAGACGTTTCAGGCGAGATATGGTGGAACATCATGATTAATTAAAAATTGGCAATTTTAAATTAATTTATTATTCTACTATTACTGCTTTCGACGCATATTCACAGCGGTTTCCGGTTTCGACGATTTTTAACAAGTTAGAGCCTCCAAACCGTCGAAATGACAGTTTAAATCTGTTATTGAGATATTTCGACAGATGAAAAGAGTTCGCATCAAACTATAAAAACGGGCAATTAAGTGCTAGCGCGACATATCTATAACCAGAGTCGACATTCTAATCGTGTGCCTTCGCGTCAGCATGCGGGCGAGGCGGCACTAGTCGATGGAGGTAACGCAGACCAACGCACCGCGGACAGTGTGCCATAGAATGGATCAGAGTAGCGGAATTCGAGGAACAGAAGCGATTCACTGGCATGGCTTAGAGATGACCTTACGTATTTATTTATAACTTTCAAACGGAAGAGGGGGTGGGGGGCGCACCTGAGGAAGATGATAGCCTCCCGATTTGCCCTGGATCCAATTGCTTTTCCTCGTCTCCACCGCGGTGGTTGGGGGACGTTTCAGCTGGCTGTGATCGGATTTAATCTTTCGGAGTGAATCTCCTCGTGGTCGGAGCACCCACCGTGCCCCGGGGGCCGTCGTTATTTTTCGAATCACGCTGGTGCTTTTGGCACCACCTCCTCCACCACCAATCCCCCCACCCCCTTCTCGCAGTTGAGATATGCTCCGCAAACATTTATTCTCTGCGCTCGAGAATGCTATTAGGGTCTGTGGGGGCTGGGAGTGTCTGCTTTGCGTGTTCCGCCTCTTAGGCGAGCGGGTGGCGCAACAGGGGGGAGCAGGGAGGCGGGAGGGGGTCGGCGCTCTCTTCTCGCCTCCGGAATCCATCCACAGCTCCGGAAAACTGATGCAGCGGAAGGGAAGGCGAGGAGAGGACGTAGTGACGAACCTCCATCTCTCGCCTCTACGACTGATGGTACGGATATGGATAGCGTGTACAAGTCCAAAGCAGAACTAGATCTTTTCAACTTTTGCATGCCGAAGATTTCATAGATTTTTGACCATTTTTGTATTTAAAAATGCACTCTTAGAAAAAGTACTATTGCGAAGGCGATGGCAGTAAACATAATTCTTTATGGTGCTTTCTCGATTTATTCATTTCCTTTTAACGGATCTCCTGCCGAGATTTCTCAACTTAAAATATATCTCTTCGAGTCCCTCATTTATAAATCCCAAAGATTAGGAATTTGATGCGGTTGACTGTGTTGAGCAAATACTAATGGTCACCCTTGTAAAACCCATGCGGTTATTTCATCTTCATCGAAAACAAGAATGGTTATCCGGAGGCGTAGTAAACAGGGAAATGCGAAAGGGCACTGGAGCGTCTTCTAGGTTAAGAATTGACTGGTGGGGTCGAACTCCCTTGGCCGTGAAAATGCGGTCTGTAGAAAGGAAAAGGAGCGCGGAGAAATAGATGGCCCCGCTGTGAGTCACACGCGCTCGGGGACTTCTCCGCCCCAGAATTCGGGGCTGTTCCCACGGCGGGAACTGGAAGCCTCGCCCCCCCCCCCACACCCCAGCCAACCACCGCGCGACAATACCCACTCCGGCCCGGAAAGAGGGGGGGGGCGAAATCTCGTGGAAATATCTGGAGCGCAACTCGCACGCTGTTTTTTGCAGGCGCGCGTGGCGATTGGGATGGGGAGAGCTGGAGCTCATCAAGGAGCGTCTTATGGCTTCCGACGTCCCACCTAACCAATGCCGGGGAAGCGGTCATTAACACTCTTTCGACGCACATGACCTTGGTGCGCCACGGTTTCCCACGCGGTGCGCCGGCCTTCTTTCCATTTCGGAGGTCCCCAATTGCCACCGGCATGCATCACCCCGAGACCGTTCGCTCCCTGTTTCAGAGGATTTGAAAGCCACGATAAGACACACTATGACAGAGACCAGGGTCTGCACTGTGCACTATCTCGTTAGAATACATTAATACAACGCGTGTTTCAACTATTCGCCGTCACCATCGCGTAAAATTGTGCAATGTACTCACGAAGAGTTTATGCTCTCGTCCCCATTAGTTGAAGCCTGCGTACATGCAGCGAAGGCTCATGAGAGCCTTGTACGTTCTTGTCATACGCAATGTCTTCTGTAGTGAACTCAAGGGATGACCGCGAGAGGGGAAGGGGGCACCGATCGATCAAAGCGTGTTAAGGTTTCTTTGTTTCCATGGAAAGGGAGTGTTGCGCAATGGAGGCTAGGTGCGATGGGCGATTAGCATTGAGTGTCCATGGGAACACCGTGACTTGCCTCGAAGGCCTACGATGCCATCCTATTTACGCCTGCACAATTTCTACTGGTAGTCAGGTGCAGATATATATATATATATATATATATATATATATATATATATATATATATATATATATATATATATATATGTATATATGATTCATTCACATACATTTCTTTTTTGTAAAAAATTAAATAAAACAAGAGTCGGTTACTCCTCATACCCTGATTAAGGTGATTGGGACCATCTAAATACACACAATTCGCGACTTCCTTTTTTCAAAAGCAAAGCCCATTAAAAAATGGAAATTGTGTTGCCCCATCCTGTAGATGTAAGTGGTTTATGTCTTTAAAAACTCTCAGAAAAATTCAGAAAAATTGTCTTGTATCTTTGTTAGTTGGGAAACTTCAGACCACCCTTGCATACACCCTCGTATATGCATATATATTGACATGCACACGCGCGTGTGGTTACATATACGTATACACATGCACACGCCTACAATTGTTGAAGGCGCAGGGATGGATGCATTTTAATTTGAAATGCAAAGGAAAGTGAAAGGGAAAAATCTCAAGAGTCTTTCAAAGGACCCAGATGGATGTATAAGAGGTTAATTTAGCTGATGTATTTCAGGTGTGACTTTGCTAACGGCCATTTCAGTGAGCCCTTAATTGGCCCTAATTTGATCGTTAACTACAAACTCCCTAGCATATACCCCCCCTCGGAAAGAGAATTGGTCTCAGCAGTTCTAAGCAGCAAGGGTGCATGTAGAGGAAACGCTTGCTTAATGAAACAAATGACTCATGAATACTCCAAAGGACGAGTTGTCTCGCTTTTGACAGAAATTCCATTTTGAGGCTTCCTGAACTGATAGGAATTTCAAATTCAAACGGTCGGGTGCAGCGGCGATTAAAAGGGGAGAATCAGAAAGATTCAATTCTAAGATTGAAACAGGCAGACACTTTTGAGAAGAAATCATGGAAAAACGACGTCAAATTTTACCACCCTAAGATTTTGTTCTTTCACGTAAGAAAGAACTATGTCATTTCAACCATGTCTTTGAACTTTGTCGTTTCGGAATTTCACTAAATCTTAGCAGAGATAAAACGAAACGAATGGAGAAAATTTTGCAAAAAGACTTGTTGCTCCTCAAAATAAACTCTTTTATAGCTTTGATAGTTGATTTTAGGTCGAAAATACGCTAAAAAAAGCAACATTAAAAGTTTTTGTTGAAAATTGACTGATACAAGTATTTTAAATACGAAATGGTGGCCTGAAATCAAAAATGAAATTTACGGAGAGCCAGAGGTTTTTTGTTGTAGGAAATAAGGGAATATTCTGGAGACCGTCGATTTCATCGCAGAGACGATTCTGTAAATACGAGAGCGACTTGGTTGTCTGTCCGCGCCCAAGGGAGGGAATTCGGGGGGCTTGGTGAGACTAACACGCCCCGGTTCAGACAGGTTAGGGATTATTGTGTCGTTGAAGGTGTTAGAGAGCTCGGCGTGACTCTCCACGCTCACTGCTGACTCCCGAAGTTTCGTCACGTTGCCGGCGGCGTCATCCTTATCACGCGTGGTCCATAATCAGCTACCCAGGCTGCCTGAATCATCCCTCGTTATCGCGGCATTATATTTTTTTGAGGTCGCTCGCAGTGAGGCCCTCGTTAACTTCCACTCATAATGTTTCTGCGTCTCAAGAATGTCACTGCCTTGCAGAAAGATGATATCTCTTAAGCCTATAGTCGGTATATGTGCCGTGTCGCGAGAGTTGATAAATTTTATGCGAGGCTCATTTAACCTGTATAATCAAGATTCCCTTATGGGAGTACTTTCTCATCTACGTACTGTCAACAATGTTTCGAAAAGATACGTAAATTTAGTTTTTCCAATTTCTCTTGTTGTGTTGAATACTCATTCGACATTAATTGGCGCAAGAAGAACGCTTTTTTCACTATGTAGTGTCTTTCCAATATAAATTATCGCAAAATTAATAATACAAAAATGAAAAAAGTTGCGGTCCGGATTGTCAACGGTGCTCAGTTTCAATGAACGCAAAACACTGAGACTTTGAGTGGCGATTCATTTGTGTGATCGTGGTAAAGATTTGAAATAAATAATAGTTTAGTGAATAATAAGGCTTGACATAGACATTAATTTCCAACCGCCATGTCACATTTTCTACCTCTACCTACCTCTACTATGAGCTTTTAAGCACGCAAAAAGTTTTTTCGCGTACTACTCGAGGAAGGAATATTTCCTGGTAGTGGAAAAGTTGGAGCGATATCCTCAATCTCGCTCCGTGGACATAATGGGCATTGGGCAGCTTTACACCGATAATATCTCCGTTATCAATGTTTAAAAACTGTCTCTTTCTCTTGCTTTTTTGTTGTTTTTTATTCGTCACGGCCATAAGCCATGCTACCGCATCCACATTCACATCAATGTTGCCTCCGAAATCGACCTCTGCAAGTGTATAAGCGTCGGCGATACGTTTGTTACCTCGTGTGTATAATATACGGGCTCGCATCAATCCCTTCGACTTTGATTGATTGAATTCCGGACAAAGGTGCTCCTTTTTACGACGCCGGCACTCCTTTGCGCTCCCTAGGACACACTTGGGTGTATTTTTTAATCATTTATTGCTCGCCGGGGGATGGGGAGGAGATGGGGTTGGTGGGCAGTGGCGGATGCGCGGTGGACTCGATTCCACAGAGATCCCTTTTCACGTGCGTGAGTCGAGGCGTTCAACGGGAGGCGTTGTCCAGAGCTGAAGGAGTGGGTCTCCCCGAGTATTGGCGCTGCGACCGCAAATGAAATCTTTATTGACTCGTCCGGGGAAGTGCTTCCCCCTTTTGATAAGAAAAAAAACACCCGAGAAAATTAATGATGTGATCATTTCTATGCGTCCAGGTCATGAAGAGTGACGGTGCCCAAACGATCGTAAAGGAAGTGAAATTTCAGCGGTGTCTTGATTGGATTTCTTGCACTCTCCTCAAGAAAAGTGTCTTCGAAATTGAACACTCTTTTAAATACACACGATAAGCTCTCTCTTTGTATTTACTAGAGTATCTTCATCAATATCAACAGTATTTCAATCCTAAGATTGGCTTACTGAAGCCCTCCACTCTTCCCTATTTAGTGTTAATTCCCTCTCACCCTCTGATAGGTTCCCTGTTTTACGTCCTTCTTAATTTGTCTTCCATGTACAATGTTTTCCTCTTGGTCTTCCTCGTGGAATCTTCCCTTCTATTTTTCCTTCTATTACATTCCTAATCAATCCATTGTGCCTTGATGTATGTCCAGTCCATCTAGTTCATCTTTGCCTTAGATTTCTCCATATGATCCTATGTCCTTCATTCTTCCTCACTTTGTCTGTCCATTTAATCTTCAGCATTCTCCTCCAGCACCATGTTTCAAAGGCTTCTATTCTTCGCTGGTCCACTTTTCCAATATTTCAAGTCTCGGAACCATAGAGCACCATGATCCACACGAAAGTCTTGACGAATTGATTCCTTGTTTCCAGCTTTAGGTTCTTTGAACATAGTAGTAGTCTCTTCGCAATGAATGCGTTCTTAGCTTGGGCTATTCTTCGCTTGACGTCGGTCGAACTTCTTCCATCCCATCCTTCCATCCTGCCTTCCACCCCAGAGTATCTTATTACTCGTGTGAAACCTAATTAGACCAAGGAGCCAGTGAATTAATAACGGCATGAATCAAGCATCATGCAGTAATTCTCCATAAATACGTATGTCATGAAAGTGAAACTTGGAGATAATTTGATTCAAACGTCCGAGGCCCATTGGTGATTGAAGTAGGTGTTCGGGTCAGATCCAATCGTTGTTGCAGTTAACAGCAAATATTCTTATCCACTGCAGGAATCGGTGGTCAATGCTTCTGTGTCACGCAATCTGTTAGGCTGAATTTTAAGCACCAATATATTTCCTTTATATTTGAATGGGAAAGCTTCAAACAATTAAGGGGTCGAATCGCGTCTCGAGTCGCAGAAATATTGCGGGATGCGTACCATTTAGTCTTACACTTCGTGCATCGATTTCAGACGATATATTCCGCAGATCATTCCTGGCAATCATATGCCGATGCCACCACAAAGATCCTCAAGTCAAAATAGAGCCACATCGTATGAATTGCGGAAAAAACATTTTAATTGATTCGTCGCTAAAAGAAAATCGCAGCATAATATAAAGACGCAATCCCAAGTAATTCATTTAAATTAAACTTAGTAAAAAGAAAATGTATAATGAATTATATATTTGCTCTGTTTTATAAAGAAAATTACGGAGTAGGCATCCACTGCGAAACATCAAAGAGCCGATCGCGATAGACGGACCCATTTCCCACTGATCATCATGGACGATTGGAACCCACAATAGCGTGGAACTATGCCTCAGACTTCCCGGACGATTCCTCGAAAACTTCTTCGGCCGAATACTTTTAAAAGGTCCTCGATATCCCCATGGAATCAACAATCACTGAATTTGGAAAACCGTTCGACTGAGTGAGTTTCATCCGACATGAGATTTGCTTTTCATCTACTACGTGCATTACATTCAGCACAGAAAAAATCGCAATTTGAAAAGATAATTAGGAAAACATATTTTTAAAAATAGGAGCGCGGCGCACGCAACACATTAGGAAACGGCAATCGAGAATTGTCATGAATCAAGATCCTCTCCTCGCGAATGAATTTCGCAAGTCATGTCCTTTTGACGTGTTCCAGGACTGCAAGAGCATTAAACGCGTACGTCAGCTTACTTCCCTCACGATATTTTCCTCCGCGAAACTCGTAGAAATCGCACACCGCGCGTGATTGAGCGGTCACGTGACCCCGGAACCGTCAAGAGAAATAGTTGAAGCTCTTTCTGGATAAAAAAAACACAGATACTCGTTCCCCGGCATTGAAAGTATGGAGTGACGAGTTAACTTATGGTCACGATTAATTCTTCCGCAATCACGTCGACAATGATGACTTGGGAGGCGGGCGATGTCAACATTTACACCGAGGGGTTTTAATTAATTTCCGTTGTTGCCCGTCGCGACCCTACTCTCGCTTTTGTCGCTGGCGAAACGACCCTCCTCATTAACTGGCGGGATCGTGTTCTTGCCTTCTACATATGAGTCGAGCGCCGTCCCATCAACCAACACGGTTAATGGGTCGACACGCGTGCCAGATGAGCCCAACGCAATATAACACGGCGAGGATGTGTATTTTTCATATATCTTTATTGTTCGCGACAGTGGCGCCGCAAAAACTCGTCGGCCAACGAAGCTTGATGAAACAACGAACCTCAGAAAAGAGAGGCGGGCTCCACGTGGTAATTGCACTCAACTGTTTGTTTGCTTCATTTTTATTATTATCTCATCAGGACACATGGCACTTGGTGTATGTCGGCCGTAGCACCGCATGACGTGATGATATACCCATTACGTCACCCTCGCACTCATTCATTCTCTTCCGCATGCAGAAAATATTCTGTTGCACACGAATATCCGTATGCATTGCCTCTATTTGGTGTGGCTGGCATTATGACTATTCGTTTTGCGAAATAGCGTGGAGCGGTTTGTAAGCGCCGTCCGCTGCTATACCGTCTGGATTCACTCGACATAGCTGGCTGGCATAATATTTTAAAAATTTATATCATTGGGGTTACCGATCGCAAAATTCGAATGTTTTTCCATAGAGTTACACTCATGAGTGAATGGATTACTAGGTAGGTTGTCGTCTTTTACGTCGGACGGCGATGTGACACCTAAGACTTGGACCGACATCTCTCCCTCCGAGGTGGGGCACCGACGTCGAGCGTTCGCCTTCTTCGAATAAGGGTCAGGGATTTTCCCCGTCCGTCCGGATTGTTTCTATTTTGCCCTCTTCCTTCGGCATTTCATCCTGCGGCGACATCCCCTGCCACACACACCCCGCCCCCCTCACCTCCTCGTGCAGCAGACCGGGCGTCAGGGCGTGGGCGACGCGGAGCAGGCCTCCGTCCGACGCGTCGTCGACGCCGCCGTCGTGCGGGAGTCGCAGCTGCGGGGGAGTTACTCCTTGGGCCGCCCTTGGGACTCGAACCCTGGCCTCCTTGAAGGAAGGGAGCGGTAGGGGGGGGGAGAGGGAAGGGAGGAGAATGAGGGCCCGCCGCGGCTCCCTCACCCGCGCAATGCCTCTCTAATCAATCGGACTCATCTCCACGCCATTTGCTCGCCTGTGCAAGACGGGCGTGATGAGTGAGGTTCATCCGTGCCCCCCCCCCCCTTGCGACCCACGCTCCCAGCCAACACTCTCGGAGACTTGAGGGAGCATGCTTGAGAGTTTGAGGTCCGCGACTACGAATGTAGATCGGATTAAATCGCACCCAAGTTGATGGGGTGAGAACCTCCCGACGAGCCCACGTTTCAATATGTCTTTGAGGATATTTTATAGTGAGAGTGTGTTATTAAAGATGTGGACTTGATGGTGAATTTATTATTTTCATTCATCAATTAATCGTTTCATAACTTTTTCATCATCAAGCGAGTGATGTTGAACTTAATTTGTTGGAGAAATAATACTTTTTTATATCTCTCGAAGGCGCATCGTGGGTGCGTAGTAAGCTCTTTGAACCGCCAACGAATCAGGTTGCCGTTTCCTTTACAGAATCCGTGGTTGGGGGCGTTTTGGTGCACGCATGGAAGGTGCTTAAAACAGGTGCATGCTGGGATGAGTCACGAGCACCTCAAAGGGATGCCCCTTCGACGGTAATAAATGTTATAGTTAAATGCGTTTTGCTCAATATTATTAGAATTTATATTTTCGCTATTAACAGCGCTCGTTTTTCATTTGTCTTGCCTCAACGAATCATTTTCCACGGGTTGACGAAAGCTCATGGTGTGACTGTATTTTGATTGCACATTTCCGGAAGAAAATACAAGAGTTTGAGATCAAATATTCGGAATTCGAAGCTAATCATCGAGATACCCTGATACTATGAAGAAGTTATTGAGTCATATCCTGGGAACGAAATTCCAGGTGCACATATACTATTCCCGAGTGTCGAGCATGATAATCATATCAATTTAATTCTCTCAGTCGCGTTAGGCCTGCAATTTTCGTCATCGGCGAAGTGCCAATTACTCGTCGAGTGCATGAAGCCAGTCTTTTTCGTGCTTCGTGCATCAAGTGTCCTGGGCTGCGTGCGTCATCTTGGAGGTCGGGAAGTGAAGTCATTATTGACCGGTTGGATTCATGAAATATCACCGAGCTCGCTCCTCGAGAGAGCGGAGGCTCACGTGAAGCAGAATCGGAGTCGAGCGATGGGTATGAGTAGTGGCAGAGAGCTTTGTGGGTAATGATGTCAAGTGCGTCTCATTTAGGATAGAACGTGTCGCATTTTGAAAAGAACACTGCCGTTTTTGCCTCCGCCATCGCGTGCATAAATTCGCGATGCCTGCCTGCATTTGTCACTCGAGGGAATTACGCAATGGGCTGTCGTGACGGAAACAGCTTCGATAGACGATTGCGAAATCGATGGAGCACTTTCGCGAATTGGAATCTAATCTCGTGACGTGCAGGAGTACCGTTTTAAATTTTCATCCCCTATTTGCCATCTCACTTTTTCACCCTCTCATATTCCTCATTTTCTTAAGTTTGGGGTTTCTCTCCTCCGGATCGCTATTCCAATCTCAAAAGGGCAACCGGCCGCCCCCTTCATCTTTACTTGACCAAGGTTTAATGAATAGCTGAAAAGAATTGAGAGTACCTTCTTTCATAATTTGGGACACGTCGTCATTTCTATCGTCTATGCTTCTTTGTCTCACTTCAATGTGTCATTTGCTTTTATATTTACACCTACAATTTACTGGTTATCATTTCCCGTGAAAACTTCCCCTCGCGAAATTTTTTAAAGAGGTTTTAGGACACATTTTATCTTTAAAATCTCATCTTAGCTTACTTTTAAAAATTGATATCCCCTACCTTTTATCAGGAAAGTTTGCGTTGTGGTAAATTAAATGAATGCATGCCTAATGATCAAAACATTTTCAATTGTTCTTGATACCAAAGGAGTTGTTTTTTTATGTGTCACTTCGTTAGGGGAGAAAATAGGCATAATTGGATTTTTTCTCAGGATATAATTGCTAAAAATGCCTGAAGTGGATTTCTTAACTTTGGTGATCTTTCTCACACTGACTCTCAAAGGTTCGAAAAGTCTTAGGAGTGAACTAAATTACTTATTGCTGTGTCAGCCAAATGAATCCAACGGGCAGAACTAATACAAGTAGATCACCAATGAATAGGTGAGTCTGCTGATGGAGAAATGGCAACTTCAAACTCTTTGCTTTAACCAGTTGGTAGGTTACATTACTGTCAAACCATGCACACTCTGTCGTCCGAGGGGCGTTGAGTAGAAGTGGCGATGTGGTAGAGCGTCCGATTCACGTTTAAATGGTTGGATTCCTCCAGAGGTCGTATCTATTTCTACTACCCCCCTCATTCTACTTTTGAATTGAATTTTGTGTCAAACTTGTTCCATTAGTTGTGTTGTTTATGTTTTATAGATCATTTCTAATTTGGAGCGAAACTGTTAACTACTGAAGAGGTCCCAGAGGAACACATCTGTCATTTCGGAGAAATGAGATGTCTCATATATTTAGTTATTTTCGGGAAGACGAATCCCATATAGTAATAGTTATTTTCTAATAATAATACCATATAATATTTACAATCATATAATAAAATATAAACATATAATATAATAATAAATAATAGTTTTTTGGGGGAGGAGGGGTATGAGAAGGACATTTTTTTCGCGGGAGTTCACCTTCTTCCCAAGTTTACTTCTGATTGAGCGAAAAATAGATTCCATTAAACTCTCAGCATTCAATCGAGCGGCCATGGAAACGGGAATCCGTGGATCTCTCGTGTTTATGCTTTGTCCGAAACTTTGAAAACAAAATTCAAGGGCGGCGACACGAGATGATGCCATATTTAAGCAGTTAGTGAGTTCTCTCTCTCTGTCTTCCGTGTTGTGAATGGGTTGCCGCCCCCACTGTCCCCTGCGGGGGATAAGGGGGGGGGGCACGTGTCTTGGGCGAGGCTACGAGGCGGGAAAGGCGGCGGGAGAGGCGGTCCAGCCTCCGTTTGAATTCTAAAGTATTTCTCTTTTCGGACTGAAATACCAATTGCGTCGTCGTTTCGAAATTAGTTTTTCTGCTCACTGTGAATAGGAGAGTGGCCTTCCACGATCTTTTAGGTATTCGGGTCTTCTTTTTCGCTTTCCTAGGAGAATCTCCCTGTGTCTTCCGTGTGGGCACCCATTCGACGAAGGACGTTTGTCGAAGCTTGAAAAGACCCGAAGTTGACTGGCTCACTGCGTAAATACGTTGTTGACTTGAGTTTACAATAACTTGAAATATTTCCACTCTTGGCTATGCAAGCACGACTTATGCCGAACGGAATTGGGCAACTTGCATTACTGACGGTTAAATTTTTAATAGCGTATTCACGAGCATTCACCGGTCAAGTATTTTTAAACAATTCATAGAGCAAGTGCAATGCCTAAGGTCGTGTCGAAAGGTCAATCGTCGCATGTCATACCTAGCAGGTGTTGTCCGTCAGGTGAGGTTTACATTATGGCGATCGCATCTGTACATTTTGACAAGTGTCGGTCATAAATAGGAGGTTTCTTGATGTAAAAATGATTAAGTAGAACAATTTATAAGGTGAATGAATCGAAGCGTCATTCAAGAAAGGAGTTTTATCAGGATTACATCCTTCAATTAGAACGAATAGACGCTTTGTCAAATTTCTCCATTACTGCTGTTACCCGAAGAATTGAAATGTTAGCAGTTATAGTTGAAATTAGAGTTTGCTGATTCATTCCACGGAATTCCCTCGCCATTGTTATTTAACTGTTACGAACAAGGCTTCCCGTTGATTCACGGACGCCGCTAAATCGTACATCACGCAGTTGATGACCACCGCAGGTTGCTTTCTAAACCCGACAGCGGTTTCCATAAAGGGAATTGCGCTGAGTTAGCAACGAAGTTATCTGCCGCTTTCTGCTCGAGAGGCTAACGTATCGATTGGCCTCGAATTCTAGAGTTCTTTCCATCAATATTACAGCGGCGATTAAACCTTCCTTTGTTTTCGACAGAAGAAAGGGAGGGAGGGGGATTCGCGCAGAATGACTGATTTCCATTTTCCCGATCGAATTTGCGTCGAACTCTGCTGCCTCTAATTTCGCGATCCCCTCATCCGGACACGATCTTGATGTTGTTTGTTTACCCCCCCCCCCCCGCTGGATCCTCTCGCGGTGAGCCCATCGACGCTCTTTTAGCCCTCTGGCACATTTTTGTCAGCCACTTTGGTTGTAGCCTGAATTCATTCCCTAAGGACTGCGCCATTCCCCGAAAATAATCGCGTTCGTTTATACAACATCTGGCTATTCAATTGATAATCTGCGGGTTCAAATTGCAGGTTCGAATATTTCTCATAAATATTACTCTTTGCGTAAATATAGTGTTCACTCCCAGACAAAGCTTCTCGGAGGATTTTTAAAAAATAAATGAGGTGGGCATAATTGGACCGACATACTTAGAAACGCTTTTTATCCTTTAATGAACAGCAAGGGGAGGGGGAATATTAAGGTGGAATTGGATAAAGGTCCTGATAGCAAAATTTTCCTAAGGAGGCCATAATATCACAGTTAAAGTCATTGAGACTTCTTGATCATACCTTTGGGAAGTCTCTTGTTTATCCAATATTCCTTGGGTGACTTTCCACTTACCTGAAAATAAAGAGAATTTGGAATTAGCACATTTAAAGATTTGTCAATTTATGCTCACTCATAATCTAACGAGGTTGAAGTAACCGATTACTTTAAAATACGAAGCAAAAATATTTTATTTTCTGTAAATAGTCAGCTGTACACTGAGTGATGTTTGGAATTGTTAATGCTAATGGATTTTCAATTCCACAGTCCACGTTACTATATCACACATTCCACAGCACACGTTAAATGAGAAAGATACCGACCAAGTAATTATTATCAACAACAGAGGAGTCGATTCACGTTCAGAACTTCTTCGAAGTAGGCTCACACATAATGCGTGACGTGGTGTCCGTTTCGCAGATACGATCCAGAAATAAATTTGCCACTTTCAAACATTCATGCGATAACGATCGCCCCGAGTCGGTAAACCTTCGACTTGATTGATTACTTCCTTTCAAAGTTGAGTCCCACTATTTCTAAAGTGCTCCAGTTCTACCCGCGAACCGGTCTCTTAAGCGTATTAAATCAACTCCCCTGACCTAAGACGCCTTGAACATCGAGTGAAGCTCAAGGAATGCGACCTATGCTACTCCTTGGGTATTCGTGACTAAAACTTAAGCCATGGGCGTGACGTTCAAAGTGTGACTCTCGCTTCTAGGAACGGATTAATCTTTTTACCGTCAAATATAACTAATGAGCCAGTTCCCTTTTTGGCATGCATCGCCCAATTATTGCGATGAAGAAACCATTTGAAGACTGGAATCGCAATGTGCTAATTCAGAAGAAAGACGGATTTACTTCCTCGAGAGGTCGGGAAAATTGACTGATATTTTTGTGATAAAGATTCATAAATAGATGCGATTACGTTTATTAAAATCAAATAATTTTATGTAAATTTAAATCAATAAATTTAATCCAACCAACAAATCAAAAATCGACCAACCGATCAAACCAATTCCTGCGGATAAATTTACCGACAATGGAGTCAATTCTACGGAAGGGATTATTAGGGATCGCGAGCAGTTTTTTTTCAAATACCTCAGAAGGAGGATTATACAGGCAGTCTAAAAATGTCCACGTTTCAGGGATTAAAATGTTACTCATTCGCATACGAGCAAGATTTATTCCGTGAACGATTCTCAGGTTCCATCTTCCAGAGGGGCTCAATGGAGAATTATTCGTTCAATCTCGAGTAATGGTTCCAGTATTTCCAGGTTTCCATGGTATCCGGTTCCGGCTTCGACGGATTTCCCGGCATCGCCGTTTGCATATCGACGGATCCCGCTATTTTATTACTTAATGGTCCGCTCCACCTCGTGGCCCTTTCACGTCGCGCGACCATTCGGAACCGCCGAAGGACGACGGGTCATGAGCCCCGTGAAGTTATTTGGGAGGGGTCGGTCGCTTGCTTGTCTCGTTGGGGAGAAGGGAGCAAGAAGAGAGGGTCGCGGGGAAGGGACAATGCTCTCATGCGCAGAAGACTCACGCCCTGAGTTCGTAGGGACACATGGAGCGTGTCTCTCCGCCCCCGAGCCCTCGGATTTCCCCTCCCCCGAACCACCCAACCTCCCTCCTCCCCCACCAGCACTCCCAAATTCGCGACCAACGCACCCTCCGGAGGGTGATGCCTCGATCGCCATCGCGATCACGAAGTCGAGGGGGCGGTTCTGTCGCCGAAGCACATGCAAATGGCATTCTTGTATACAATGGCCCGCTATTGGGGAGGTAGTACGTTGTCCAGGACTGCTCGGGAAGGAATGCTAAGACAAGATATGTTACGGTATCATGAGAAAAGAGAAGAAACATGTTGCAGTCCACAAAAAAGGCATTTTTCTGCCTATTCAGGTTTATCTTACCAGACGAGTCAAACATATTGTATGTAAGTATAAAAAGCAGTTTCCCCCAAGACACATTCCAATTATGTATGGTACAACATATCTTCTATTACACAATTGCTCCACGATTTATTTAGACAGGTGTTACTCTTACTGAGAAATCCTTCGTTTTTTTTAAATATATGTATTGGAACATTGGAAAAACGGACTAGCGAAGAATAGAAGCCTTTGAAACATGGTGCTGGAGGAGAATGCTGAAGGTTAAATGGTCAGACAAAGTGAGGAACGAGGAAGTGTATAGAAGAGCAGAAGAGAATAGAACCATATGGAGAACTCTACGTCAAAGAAGAAATAGATGGATTGGACACACCTTGAGGCACTATGGATTGATTAGGAATATAATTGAAGGAAAAATAGAAGGGAAGATTCCAGGTGGAAGACCAAGAGACATGCACATAGGACAAATTAAGAAGGACGTGGAACAGAGAAGGTATCAAGGATTGAGGGAGTCGACATTAAATAGAGGCGAATGGAGGGCTGCAATAAACCATTCCTAGAATTGAAATACCGATAATGATGATGATGATCTCTGATGTTTCTTGATTTTGCCAAAAACTTCCGCATTGCAGATCCGGGACAATTGTAGTTTTTGTTCATTGGATCTACAGTGTTCCTATTGTAGACTGCCCCTCCTTCCCTATGCAAATTTGACGCCGGCGGCAAGGTCCTATGCAAATATGAGGCGGGCGGGCGATTGTTCTTGTTCTGCGCTAATGGGAGACACGGCGAGTTTCAGCTGTTCCGAAGAATCACAGGAAGTGGACCCGTGGAACTGGAAATACGTCTCATTGAATTTAGAGCTGTTTCCTATTGTCACGCACCTAAGAATGTTTTGTGCCTTTTTTTTGGGTTTTTTCCAATCCAGATTTCTCGCCAATTTTTTCCGTTATTTCGCGATCGCATCGACCCGCGAGGGAAAGAATCAAGTGGCTCTTCGAAAGGAATGTGCTGGACAAACTACGGAGGCATAAATTATCATCTGCAGGAACATTTCCTAAGAGGCTTGCAACAACTTCACATTTACATTTTTAAATGCAATACTTGGTGTGACGTAAGGTGGACTTCGGGGGAGATAACTTCGTGAGCGACACCCTGTAATTGTGTGATGTGGGTAGCCATCAAAATGCTTTATGAAGTGTTTGTCATAAAGGAGGGGTAGATTATGGGTAAGATTATTACTGGGTGGGGTTAAATTATGGGGTCTCGGTGTGCGAGGAAGAATAAATATATTAATCCCATCTATGTGTGTGTGTCTCCAATCTCAAATATTTTATCTTAACGGTTCCCTCTTCCAACTTAGTCTAATCGGAAGGTTGGCATGGTGGAAGATAAACTCTTTGCTGCTAAGATTTGAAATTTTGAAGTGTACCATGATTGGATCCTCCTGGTCACCTTGCGGCAAGGGTCTTCGACTGAAAGCCGAATCGAATGTCTTTTTAAGTCTCGAAAAGAAATAATTCAGTAATGCTCATCGGTCATCGTTGGTATAGTTACATTAATCCCTTGAACTTATGCTATGAGGTTACTAAAACCTAATTTTTGGATCACAAATAGTTTGAAATCATTTAATCAATCTCACGATGAGTAATTAATGTCAAATTGAAATATTAACCGCTGTAAATCGGTTTCCTGTATGGCGGTTCCTTCTTAAGCTCGGGTTCTTGATGGGCAGTGAAATTGAATCTCCTCAATAGGGCAATGGATAAGAAGAAAAATAAGTCAGTCGCTAAATCAATTCAATGGAAATTAGTTTCACTTGAGAGTTATATCTCGATTTTTCGAGACGACAATTCTCGGCCATGAATCGATTCCCTTTCGTTTCAAACGATACTTAAAAAAATGCTGACTCGTTTTTTTTTCTAATCGTACGTGCCTTCAGTTAGCACAATTGACCACTTTGGATTAGGATGTTAAACCTTGCGCTGAAGAACCTTTCATCGAATGATTGGTTCTAAAACTTAATAGTTTTCCATATCGCGTGACGAGATGGTGCATCACCTCTGGACACGTCATAGCCAGTCATTTGTTTGAATCTCTCGCCGAAGTCCGATACAGCTGCCCACGGAAATGACACCGCTTCCGAGTATATGAGACTTTCCCCCGCCAGTCGCTCACCTTCGCCGGGCGGATTCCGGCATTCCTGGGACGTGAGTTTATTGCGAGCTCATCCCAATAAGGAATCGACGGCCAACTCACTCATCCGGCTCACGAGGACTCGGAGGAGAGCAGCCCAGAGGGATGCGTGACAAAAATATTCTAGTATGGACTCAATGTTGTTTTGAGAGGGACGCGCGTGGAGATTACATGTGCACACAACGTAAAAAAACAAGCTTCAAATACTGCTAAAATGTGGCATAAGTCAGTCGCAAAGTACGTGGTCTGTGCAATAAATGCGAGAACTGGTGCAATTGCTCAATTCATTGAATTGTCACGAACAGCGCTGCAAATGATTTGACTACAGTCCTGCGATCATCTCGGGCGCATGACCGTACGGGTAATTTTAAAAAATATGTTAAAACCGCATTAGGTTACCGTTTATCTCCACGGATAGAATCCCAGTTTTAGGTAATTACGGGACAAGCCTGTAGATGGGGAGAAAATCACTCGCTCAGAGTGGTAAATATTAGCCATTCACGTGGCATTTCATGTTTTGACAAGATTTCCAAAGAAGAGATCTGAACGCAAGAGTGCATGAAACACTTGAAATAATGAAATTAAAAACAAAATAGCAATGAAAATTAAAAAAATATCCAGTGACCCTATCCCAAGTGTTCCCCCATTATTAGGGTGGAAACTATCACCTTCATTTTCTGTCGAGAGAGATTATTTAAAATCATCCCATCATTATAAGACGTTTTGCTGCTATAAATGTCAAAAATATTTATAGAATTGGATAATATCGACTTCGGCTGTAGTATTACTATCGATTTTGAAGCCGGAGAGATCCCAGTGAACTGACAACGAATTACGAACGAGGGTAACGTGACGAAGGAGTAAGTCATCAGCGAGGATTAGTTCTTACATATATTGAGAGGTGTCTCTTCTGCGATGATAATTCTTAATAAAATCGTTTCACGATAGGCGTGATCATGGAAATGAGATGAGAGAAATCAAGTTTGGAATATTTAGATGTAAGATGCCATTTATCCGCGAGGAATTAGATCAACCTATCAAGAGACTCCACTGAGGGCAAAGCTTCTTTTAATTCTAAGCAGACTAGTTGTCATTTTTAAATCTAATAATTATTTCACTTCTCTCCTTATTAATAGCAGATTGTCTGACAGGCGTGAAGAAGTGTTTCAGCAGATACCGCAGTGCATGTACCTGTAGTTAACATCGTCTTCATTACTTGAAATGTTTTACGTATATTTTTTTACATCAATCGATAACCAACAATTGAGCAAAAGTGAACTCTGATGTTGACTGCCTGCTGTTGAATTGAACCACCCCCCGCCATATATCCTAGCGGTGGCTTTCAGGGTACCAGGCAGGAGCGGAGATATTTTCTTAATGCTAGTACCTATTGAGTCGTTACACTTCGATGGCGATACTGAAGGACGTCGAACGTCGATAAGTCGCATCTCGCAAACGCGGTATGGTTGGCTTCCGACAACATGGATCAGGATCAAAAAAATTAAGTTACTTGTTAAAATATTTTTTAAAAACTGAATTACAGCGACGATATATATATTTATACATATATATATTTTATATGTATATAAAAAATCTTAAAGGTCGACCAGCGTCCTTCATCACTTCGTTGGCTGTACGTACCGTCGTGTATGTAGTGCTTAATGTGTCGATGAGTATTGACGTCCCGTAGCAAAGCCCTAAGGAAGCAGGAGGGGAGGCCTTCGGAAGAGAGGGAGGGAGGGGTGGGTGGGTTTTGAGGAAACGAAGGGGATGAACGAGTGGGGGGAGGGGGATGGCCCTCTCCGCTCACTCGACGGCCTCGCTAACCCCCTCGCTCTCCCTAGGCCAATGTCAAGCGCGCGCAGTTTTTGCCTCGCTTGTTTTTTTCCGTAAAAGTTGGGAAAAGAAGATCGCCTCCACAATCGTCCCGACTCGCCCTGCGAACCGTGACTCAGTGCAAAAACGGAGAATGAAGCTTGTTTCGCCGAAGCACGAACACCCCTCGCCTCCGCTTGTCTGGGGTTAATGAAAGAGCAGAGGATATATAATCAATTGCCTAAGGGGTTCTAGTTTCTAGGAACTGCGCTGCGGAAGCTCGGGGACATTCTTTTTCCCCGAGGTCTGTGGTAATTCCTTGCTTTATGCACTCTTAGCATTCTGGTGAATCACCTTCCGTATTTACAATGCTTCTATGGCAACGCAAACACGCATGCGGTCGCTACGAGAAACACGAGGTTTTACTTTCAACATAGATCTCACAAAATTCATATTGAAATACTCTAATATTCGGTGAAATTTTGTTTTATCATCTCAAAAAATTATCAAAAATATTTTTGTCAAAGAGAAAAAAAATAAGTACTCAAAAACAATACTTCCGTGAAGCATCAATATTTTCTGGAACAACACTGATTTCCCGGACACAGCGGACGGAGGAACTGGAGTTATTGTCCCACTCCCCCTATTCACATCAATTATCACAGAACAACTACATGCAACCAGTCATTTACAGTCACAGCATGTCGTCATTGGAATAAACTATCATCCGCTCTAATTAGTGCACCATATCTCCCATCATTCAAGCGCGCTTTTCATAGAGTAAAGGTTTCTCCATGAGTGTATACCATGTTTTGTTTGTGGACTGTATCAATTTGTAGCTTTTGCATGCGGTTTTTTTCTTAATTACGGGTGGTGCCCTAACAATCTCCGCCACACGCCCTTGCGGGATATTAAGCAGAGGTATATTAATCACTGATTTCCAAGCATACCAACCAATGAAAATAGAGCTGTAAACAGACTTCGAGATCCTTCCTTGTTCTTTGGCAGGAAAATCATACTTCATATTGGCGGTTGCAAATATAACCAGAAATATTGTTTTACAAGTATTGTTTGCACGTGATGGTATGTGTATGTAGAGTATTTGTATGCATGGCATGCGTGTCTGCTGTATAATTTGTGTTATAGTTATTAATTAACATGGCAACTAATGCATTGCGTTGCTGTAAGTTGGTCCCATTAGGATATTATCTTTATTGATTTCGTTGCTATTTATGCACAAATTGTGTAATTTATTTATAAGTTAAATGTTGTAAAAGCGTGAAGAGAGGGGTAAGGTGGTAGACGAGACTCCATAGTCTCAATCTCGTCCCAAAACGAATACCACTGTCTGTCTGTTCCCCGTGATTGGGGGGCCGGCAATCAAGCGGGCGGACTTCCCTCGACTAACGGCCGAGGAAGGGGTGAGAGGTTATTGCCTGGAAGAGGAAGGGTGGCACTCCGGAGCGAGGAGGGAAAGAAGGTGACTCCGATGAATCAGAGAGACGAAGGGGAGGAAGTGACCGGGGGCGGGCGCCTCCCTCCCCCGCGGCGTCGTGACTCACCGCGCCCGCCGCCCTCTCTCATCCGGCCCTCGGGTTCATTCATTCATGACTACACTCCTCCCCTCCCCCCTCGCCCCACCCCACTCGCTCACACGTCCGTCCTCCCCCACCCCCTCCCTTCGACCCTCATATCGCTCTCCAGTAAGTCGAGCAGTGGGATCCCGCCAGAGTCCAAACGACGCGACGACGTTGGAATAGCACATGCACCTACTTCGAGCTCCGTCGCACAACTCCGTCGACTCGAGAGATCTCATTTAAATGAGAAAACCGAAATGTTCAATACCATTTTTTTCACGAACGAAAATGGATCAGAATTACCTCAAACGACGGCGCTGAGAAAACAAATTTTATTTTCTTACGCCCAGTAGCCTGGTGTGTGATCATTGTTTTACCCAACCCTTGTTTTATCGTCCTCCTTATTCCCCAGTTCGTGTTGTAGTTGTAGATTAGTGCGTGTATTTCACTAGGATACCGTAATCCACGAAAAGCTGTTCTCAAAAAAATATTTACATCATTAGGATTTTTAAAAGACATTTCCATAAGGATTAACAATTTAGCAACGTGTTTAATTTTGATGTTTTTCTTCCGAAATGGAATCGCCCCTTGCCTCGTAATGTAGAGACGACCTTCGGGTTACCGTGTAGATAGATGCAGGGGCGTGCAGAGTGGTCCATCAAATATTTGTCCGAGGGCACCGCCTCGGATAGGGGAAGGTGAGAGGGTCAAAGAGGAGGATGAGCGGTGACGAGTCACGGAGACAGCACTGCTTTGTCGTGCTTTTTTTTCATTAATCTCTCCCCAATTGGGTTTGGAGGTGGTGTCGCAATGTCGGCCGCAAGTGGGACGGAGGGAGGCCGGGGGCTGACTGATTCCTGACGGGTCGCCGCGTGCGGACTCGAGGGAAGACATTACTCACGCGACCGCAGAGTGAGTAAGCGTGTTTTGCTCTTGAGGATGGACTTTCGTGCGGCGGAGGATGCGGCGTATTGTAACTGTTCGCTACATCGTGGGAATTTCGTTCTTCCGAGGGGCACGCCTCCGTTCCGATCAAATTCCGTGCGAAACTTTACGGCGCATTTTTTTATAAATACGTATTAGCAGTAGGTGTCCGTGAATATCAAAGCGCCAAGTCGCTTCCAATCAAACGCGTACGTGGTATAAACGACGAGTGGGATAAATTAACAGAGAAATTAATAGGCACATTCACGGACGGATCGATCCCAAGAGCCGTTTTAAGATTAAAGATAGACTATTAGGATATAAATTGAATATTAGAATTTGATGAACTGGTCAAATTCAACAATGAGTGCATGTTGTATTAAGGCATTTTAGTGCACGAGAGTCGTGAATGAGCCAACATGGTTATCCATGTGCATACGCGAACTAATATTTCTGAATTTACACACTGGTACCCTGACGCCCCCCGCCACACGCCCTTACGGCGGCATGTGGATATGGTATACGTGCACGATGTCCATAATCTCCTGGCGAAGGAGGGGAAAAGCACCCGACCAAGTAACTGATGATATTTGAAGACGAACAAACAAACGAAGAGTCACGGCTCAAGTTTGGCAGAAAACTGCAGGGATAATGAACGCAGGAAATAGCGCAGAAGAAGTCTAAGCGGTTTTATAATGCTCATTCATATACATTTCCTTCATTTTTGGTGACAATCTTGGCATATTTTCTCAAAATTAGGCACAAGGTTAGACAACTTATCACTTAGTTCCATATTATTAACGGAAGGTGGAATTATGTAAAAAGTTAAAGCTTAACTCTTTCCACCTGTAAATCCCTCATTCACTTTTCCTCGGAAAGATGGCGACATCTCTGCGGCCCTCTTTGTAAGTGGTAATTAGTGATTGAATCACCATCTCTTGATTAATAAACATTACTTACACTCGAGTCACTATCGCATTTTGTTACTTTGAGGTATTGCTCATGAAAACTCCATCCTTAGCATGGAAAAGTGCAGGGCACAATTATCATATGCTTTTATGGCTGCTATCGATGTTTTAAATGCTCAATCATCTTCGAGTAGTATTATTATATTTCTGTTATAAAGCATACAATCTCTTCTTGCGGGGTTGTATTTGGGGAACTAACTTCAATGAATGCATCTCGAGTTATTCGTGGTGCCAGGCGTATCTCAAGTGAAAATATTATCCTTCACTCGAGAGACATTTATTTTTAAGAAATCATCTTTGGACCCCTTCCAATTTGGCGCCGGTATCCATGCACCGCCCAGTAATCCATTGAAATTCGGCCCGGGCGCCGACCATAATTCGCCGGGGGGTGAATAGCTCTTGGGGCGCGCGGGGCGGGTGCTCGAGGAGGCCCCTCCGAGAGGGTGCGGGCCAAGGCGCGTGCTGGCGCTTGGCAGCCAACACCCCTCTCGAGTGTTTCCACGGCAACCGGCGGTGATGGCTTACGGGAAGGGCGCTTGCTCCGCTGCCGATTGGACACCCGCGGGTTGATCAGAGGGAGAGAGGAGGCCGACGACGCGGCGAACGCCCGCGCACTCCGCATTGCATTGCAAACTCAATGTTGTTGCTTGAGGCCGACACTTCCTTCGAGGGCCAATAATCTAAATTTCTATTATTTTGTACAATTATATCACACAGTGATATATATATATATTTTTTTTTCATATAATCATTTTATTAAACTAATTTTTATTTAAATACCTTCTGCAAAAATGGTTGTGAGGCCAGTGAGATTTCAAAAAGCTGATATGCTTACTTTTTGTATCGTAATTCTGCTTCAACTGTTCAACTCAACTTATTTATTCCATTATTTATATATATTTATAAAGTAATCTAACCGGTGAAGATAGGTTTATGGATGGACACAACTATCAAAGAAATATTTTGTGACTCCAAAAAAACAAAATCCAGCAACCTACTCTACATCAGGTCCCTCTTCGTAAAAATATTTCCTCGACCGGGACCGATCCCGGTCGAGGAAATATTTTTACATTCGTGGTCTGCTTGATTCCGCCTTCCCTACCTCTCTTGTGTTCGTCCTTTATGTGTGTTCCTATCCCCTTTTCCTTATATCTATTTCTATGTGAATGAATATATATATATATATATATATATATATATATAATATATATATTATTCATACATTTATACACACGATAAAACATAATAATAATAAAAATTTTAAAGCCCTTTTTATCGGTGCTGGAATTAACTATTTTTTTACGACTTGGGTCGATGCACCTGTAACGACGGGACCTAAAGTCGCTATACTTCATCGAATTAGGTCTTGGAATGAAATTCGTGTATGTGTGGCAATAAAAGCCCTCGCTCGTGGCGTAACGAAGGCGTCAGGAATGAAGTGTGGGAGGGAAAGAAAGGGGGAGCGGAAGTACTGTGAGGTGCACATACAATACACGGTTGCCCCAAGGTTAAGTCGGTCCTTGAGACGCCCGGGGATGGTTTGGAATTCAAAGTGTGGCTCCGGGTGGTCAGCCTTCATGACATTTGGATAAGGAGCGGAGAGGGAGGAAGCGGTTGGTCGGAGAAGGTGGTCGCTCAAAAGGAGGAAGGGAGGTCGGAGGGGGAGTAGGAAAGGAGGCATGGGATGGTCCGCGGAGTGACCTCCTCGTGTTTACTGCTCCGCAGGGCTGTTGGGAACTGGGTGCTTTGATATTACTCCATGACCTTGTCATTCCCGACATTGGTCAGCGTCTAAAGGAGTTCATTGCATATTAAATCATGCGATTTCCCTTTTAGATACTCTTCATTTCGATTAGGTAGCCCTTCTCTCGCTTAGAAACTCACTGCCGTAAAAAAAGTATAAGTCGCTGCGGAATTTTTTCAAAGCTGCTCTCGAGTGTTCTTTTGTTCACGCGTTTTACAGTTTCCGAACTTCAAAAGGGTGCTTGCTCTTTGTGCTTGAATGAGACATTTTTCTATGAGATATTTATTTTTTGAGAGATTGAGATATTCTTCACGTATGACAAAATGCGTCAGAAAATAATGTGACCACGTGCATAATGGAGTGATTTATGATCCTTAAATTGTGCGCAGGATTCTAACCAAATCCATGGTGTCTACGTGTAAGCGATTACTTCTCGGTTGGTTAGGCAACAAAGAGGGCATTGAAAAGAAGGGAGGTATATTGCCATGGAGGTAAAGTTGATGGACGGTAGGTATGAATGACCCATTGTAAAATTCACTCCCCATCGTAATTTATTCTCGTAATATAATTTTTTTAGTATTAGTCTGTTGAATGATTCTTTGACCTCTGAGCCTCTGGGCAGCGAGCTCGCCTGAGTATTGGGAATGGAAGTTCTTCTGCCCCTGGTGAGTTTCATGTCAAGCCAAAAGTGCTCGCGAGGATCCTACGTTAAGTTACCTGGGGATCCTTACGTTAAGGGTGTTACGTCGGTCGGCAATAGCGTCCGGCGAAAAAAATCTTTGCGACCGAGATGATTCACCGCGGATTTTATTGGCCATTAAATGCGGTTGATATCACAAGCCACGGTTATTCTGGCCGTGAGGATTACGACGAAAATGACAAGTGAAAACATTCGCGGAGAAATGACAAGTTAGGCAAAATGTGAAAAGCTTTGAGTTGCGTCACAAGACGAAAGCCTTCTGCTACTATTAATTCATGAATATGCTATGTGCGCCGTGAGATAACGGATATGAAAGGAGGAAAGTATTGTTAGGATCAAGGTTGGCGTAGGACGTGCGATTTACGAAGGGTGAAGGGATTCCTCCTGAAGATATTGCGGGGCGGGCAGCGCGTGTTTCGTTCATCGAAGTCGAGGAAAGGAGTTCATTAGGTTTCCGAGTAAAGGTGAGTTGGATGAGGGAATCGGGCGATTAGCGCATCTTAGCACTCTTTTTCCTTTTAGTCACATTTCGTGCCAAGCGCGTAATCCCCTAAGGTCACGCCTTTCAAATTCTTCCATCGAGGTCACGGGCACTCACGAACTCATGCAGAGATCAGAACCGGAGAACTTAAAAAACCGATATCGTCATGTCCAAAATTTCCGACGGCCTTCTCCGTATGATCGATTGGCGGGAAAACTGGTGAATGCGACAGAGAGAGGCGTGGGAGGAGGGGGAAAGGCCCTCTCCCTCTCTCTCACTGTTGCCATCGTGATCGTATCCAGGCATTGGAGAAGAAACATTCGCGGGGAGAAGGGAGGAACGAGAAAAAAATATCCAATCCTTCGCTGCACCAATTAACATTTAACAATTAACGTAATGCAATGTGATACCCTTCAACACTTTCGATGGGTGGGAACAAATACAAATGTTTGCTATCTTTCACTTATATCAATGCCAATATCAACTTCTTGATACTCAAAGAATTGGGTCGTGGAACTTTGAAAGAGGTTGCTCATTGACGCCCACGTGTTGAAATACCAATCGGTGCTGTCATTCTTTTTCAAACCGAAAAACCATTGCCAAATCAAAGGGCTCATCTGGCAATAATTGAGGAAAAGCAAGCTAAAGGATCCGTGGATAATCTTTTGACTAAAACGTGAATCGAACCATGAATTAAAATTTTTTAATGTCACTTAGAAATTCTAAAAAAATAATGCCCTTCATAAAATTCCCTCGGGGATAGCTGTTGAGCATCATCAACGACGTCTTTATTAAATCGTCCGGCTCGAGCGAATTGATCTCCTGAAACTTTCATTCGAATGCTCCAAAAAACACACCCATTTTTTCATTTATTTGCGTTTATTTCTTTCGTCTTTCGGCTTAACTGAATCTTTATTTTCCGCCTCGTAAGAAGACGTTTGACTTTGTAGCATTTGTCATTTCTTCGAAGCGACACCGCCTCGCCTCCCCTAAGGACCGAAGGCGATTATTCATGGCGAGTTGGGCATTAAAATTTAATGATCAGTAGGAATTGATTTCGAAATTCTTATTAATTTCCTTAAACTGAGGCCCATGCATCGGTCGGTCATCAGGAAGGATATACTCGCATCATTTAGAAGGGATGAATGTACATAGGTTCAACCTCGTGGAAAAATGCTGGCTTGAACACACCCTAAGGATGAAGCAGCTCGTGGCACTAGTCGCACGCACGAGTTCCGACGCGGGCTTAACTATTGTGTAAACTCTGCCGTTTCCTGATATACCTGATACGCGATTTCTGATGTCAAACAAAGAATGTCATGGCTACTGAAGAGCTTACAGGATATGGCTAAGTGAGAAGGGGGCAACATGACAGTAAAAGTTTCTTTCTGCAGCAGGTGCAAATGCATAATTCTACACTGAATACGATGTCCATCGCCACATCGAACCAGAAATATCGCCACAGGTCATCTTCAACTCTGAAATACCATCATAATTACTATCAATCTACCAGTACTATTTATTCTCAGAATAAATGCCGAATTATTTCTCCAACTGGCTAAAAATATCATTGTCTTCCAGTGATTTCTTTTGCCATTTTACACATTTATTTGAATTGAAATGTTAAAACGCCCTTATTGACCGATGATTACGCCTCTAGATCAAGATTTTACTGATGCTGTCATGGAAACCTATGTTGAACATGCGAAAATCGCACGTGTCGGCGGTCATTATTTCTTTGCCTCATTGGGTCTGTTTCGTGGGAAGTGAAACTCCAGATAATTAATTTTACAGCAGAGCAGACGACTCAATCGCTGAGTCAGAGTGGGGAGACTCGATCTTAGGATGGAGTGGAAATTCGGCGAAAAAAATGTCAAAGGCGGGTGGGGTCCGGGGCGCCCACACGCACAAACGCACATACACAGCGCAACCTCCCCAACACTCATCTTTTGAGTCAGCGGCGTCGTCTGTCTCTTCCTCCCGTCTTAACTCTCGCTCTTTTTTCTTGGCTACCCACCACCACGCATTGTTGGTCTCCGCGCGGAGGAATTGTGGGTAGGGGGGGGGAGTGCGTTTGAGGAAGTGGACACATACTGAGTGAGGGGGCCTTTGGTCTCCGATAAACGGCGACTCAGTCCGTCTGCTGTAGCGAGAATAACATGATGGTGGTCCAAGGGGATCTCTATTCACACCGTCGCCACCGAGTGGACGAGAGAGCACGACAGACGAAGAGACGGAAGTTATCGCTGCGTACGGATTTCGGGGGCGAACGCGAGCGAACTCCAGCGCTTCAGGGCCGTTTCATGCCTCCCCCTCCCCACGCGGGATCACTCTTTTTTTCTACGCCCAGGGTCACTGACCTCTCCCCACCCCCCTCCCCTGCCCATTCCCTGCCGATATGGAACTTTGGCAAGTGCCTACTCAAGCATGGAGCGTAGTTGTTTCTTGCTTGAGGCGAGAAGTTGAGCTTAGATCAGAGTCTTTGTTTTACGTGCGAGTGCAGAATGGAATTTAGGGAATAAGTTGGAGGGAAAGGAAGACCGGTGAGGCGATCTTTTAAATACGGAGGGTAAAAAAATTGAAGTGGTTGCCAGGCGGAATCAGAGGAAGAGATAAGAAATGAGAGGAAAGTGAGAGAAAGTGGGGATGGAAAGAGACATTGAGATGGAAACGGCCGTAATTGAAGGGGGAATGTTTGGTAGGTGAGTCGGGAAGTGGAGGAATGGGATAGTTGGAGGGCATGAAGGCAGGCAGAAGAAGATGGAGGAGAACTGAAGACAATGAAGGGAAAAGAAAAAGAGAAAGTCCACGAGGTGCAGATCACACGATATGGAGTATCTCATTGATTGCCTTGATACTATCATCCTATTTTAAGATTTACCATAAGTAGCAAAAAAACTAGGAAAAAAACGAACTCATTGCGAGTCACTTCACCCTCGTTATTTTATAACCCGGCCCTTAAAATGTGGGATATGTTGTACGTTGATATAAGTCATTGGTTAACTTGGATATAGAGAGGTTTTCGAGGTTCCACAGTTTTGTCGAGGTTTTCTTAAATCTGCCACCATATAGATTTATGCATGCATTTATTTGAAAGGTTCCAAACCCTAATATCTTCACTTTTAGCATTCGATGTTGAGCACCGAAACCCTTTCCACTTTTAGGTTGAAATTCCACGTAGTTTAAAACTATTCTTGGACTATACTCAACACACAAATGCCAAATGCCGTCTAGGGGTGAACTTTGATCTCTACTGAATCTTCCAATTATAACATAATGTTCCTTTTTCCATTTTTCCAATATTTTTGCCCATGGCTTGCAGTTTCTCTTCCCATAATATTAGCATGCCAATTAACTATATTGGAATTAATTATTGAAACTGGTAACTTATTACTATTTGAAAACATAAAGTGAATTGAACATGATTTCACTTATGTAATGAATGTTTACTGATATAACCGTTGTATCTCTTGTGCTTTTATTGCGAATGTATTCTTTATAAGTAATGCCTTTGCTGCCATGGTGCTGCACCTACTCGATCATCAAATTCCACGAAACTCGAGGTTGACATCAAAATTTTATTTGTGCCTTTATGTGTGTGTGTGTATATATATATATATGTAAATATATTTTTATATACATACACACAAATGCGTTGTTGGCCATCGTTCCCATGTCGCCAGCAAAGAATATTTTGCTCATAAAAATTTCTCCCTCCAGAACCGCCGATTAAAATTCAGCAAACGCTATTTCCTGAAGAACAAGGCTATTCTCGGAATATTTCGACTGAATCGGAATAGGAATGGAAAACATTTTCATTCTAAAATGGTGCCCGCTTATATCACTCCGAACTCCGGTCGCGGAAATAGGCTCGGCAGATTTCAAAAACTTCAGTTCATTTAAAATATGAATACCTACAGGAACAGCGGTCATTGTGCTAATACATAGAATGCGGTACAGAAGACATAAATAGGATGAGGACTCTCTTCGCTTTTTGTCACGACACTCACTAATCGAGGAAGGAGAAAAAAACATTTGAAAGCCTCGAGAGACAGATTTTACACTAATGACAAGTTTATTTTTTCAATTTGGCCTTTTTCAATTTGAGGTTTTTGCCTGGGTACAATTCCGCAGTAAGAGGTTCCTCGAGAGGGAGTTAATATTTAGGTAACTTCGAAACTAAATGGAATCGAGTATGGAACCTTCATGAGGATCGTCGATAATTTTGCAGGGAACATCCAAAAAACTACCACTACTTTCCTGTCCATTTTTTTCGTTATAAAACTAAATACTATTTGAAATATTCGTCCCATTTCAACATTCGTCCGACATTGGTCACTTTCTCTCTCGGGGAATTTTCCTTCGACGGAAAACCAAAGCAACAAATGCGAACAAATTACGTGACCTCCTTCTAGGGACCGGAACGAAAGTTGGCACCGGACGAGAGGCTAACCAACTCCTGAACTCATTCTAGTTAGTTTCAAATGAGAAAACTTGAGTAAACCGACGATAACTGGAGAAATTAGCGCACGCCCCTTATCCTAGAGCGCCTTCAAAATTAATAAGGCAAGGCGCGCTGCTTTTCCTGACCCCGTCCCTTCGGCCGCAAGGTCGAGGCGAGGAGGAAGGGATCCCAGGTGTCGTCGGCTGGGCTATGTGGGGGCGTCCAGCCGCGACGCATCCCACGACCCCCGCACAGAGCAGACGGGGAGCAGTTGAGGCGGACGCAGACGAGCACGCGCCTTGACAGAATGGCCCCTTTCGCCGCTCCCTTCCCATCACTTGCGTTTTAGTCTGATTTCTGGACTAAATATTCACGTATGCGAGTTACTAGTTAGTATATCTCGGATGTGTTCATACAGATAGACGAATGTATATATACAATAAATATATGTATATTTTTGTGTGTGTATGTGAAAATATGTGTGTGTGTATGTATATATAAATATATATGTGTGTGTGTGTGTGTATATAAAGTTTTCTATTATCGTGTTGGAAAAAATCGTTTTCCGCTTGAAGAGACTTAAACTAATATCAAGGCTAAAACGTCTTAAGGAGCAGGTGAGAGAGAATTCGATGCTACCCTTTGTTTTGATTGTCTGACGGTGGCGCTGGAGTTTTAATTGTCAAGTGACGTAACATTCGGATTGTTAATGAGACGTGATTAATAACATAGCTATTATTTCTCCATTTTATTCTGTTATCAGAACTGTTTCTTTGATATATTTTCCGAGAATGACTAAAATTATTGCGTCAATATTTAATTGTTAACATAAAAATAAAATAAATGAAACATATTATATAAGGATTGGTTTTCTAATTTAAATGTATGATACTAAATGAATGAATAAATCGGCAAGTATTTATTTCGATGCGTTTTCCATACATGAGTAACTTCAGACAGTTTTCACAGTGTTTTTTTTATTAAGTCACTCGCTTATCTAGAAGTAATAACAGTCTGTGGTAATTCAAGTTTTAAATACACATTCCATACTTGATCGAAATATCTTTTCCCCTCGAAATCTGTAAATTTATTTACGTGAATACCTTATTAAAGTGTTTCGAAGTTAATTACACACATCATTTAAATAAATAAATAGAGAGAAAAATCTAAATATAACAAGTTAGCATTTCTGTTAAGGTTGCAACACAAAAGCAATTATCAGGATAAAGGAAAATGAATGAACCAATGACAATCGAGACATTGTGATTCAAGGGAAAGACGGAGGCCGTAGAATTGCGCCTCAAATGGGGAAACTAAATGTCGAAACTGCGCACAAAAACGATAAACTCAATTGAAGTTAATGCAGACATTTTGATTGAAACGTCGATCAATGGAAAATTTTAGAATTCCTAAATCTAGAATCTAAATTCTAGAATAAACTAATCACAGTTAATGATCAAATAATCCAATTCGTATTACACTACGTATCAGAATAGCGTTTAAGATACAGGAATTACTTTTTATCGAGTATGTATCATGAATTTAAGTTCTCATAAATCTTCTTAAACAGTACGTAGTATGCTTGATTGCGTCTCCTAGGCGATCTTTCTTCTCATTCATAATAAAAAACTTTGTACATTTCCACAGACTTTTTATTATAACGTACGTACCTTATAATAAAAAATCTCTGGAAAAGTACAAAGTATTTTTAGTATGGATGATAAATACTTCCACGAAGTGAAGCCTGAAACGGGAGAACATGATCTTTCTTCTGTTTATTTTTTTGGCAGCGAAGTGAGAATGGGGAAAGTAATGGTTTGTTCTCGTTCGTGAGTGTGTTCGCTCTTCCTCCCGGCTTCCTTTCTGCCCTTGGAAAACTTGGCCAGCGGCCTCGGGGAGGAAGCACTTCGCTTTCCACCCCCACGTGGCCTTCTCCCATGCCCACCACCCCGCCCCCATTAGCAACGCTCTCCTCTCCTATCGATGGCTAGACTCCTTGCGTCACTCGGAAGACGGCCTATTATGATTGTCGCCCCACTCCTGAGGAGGGAGTCCTTGGCGGGGGTGGAGACGGTTTGCTGGGGGATGGATGAGCGCGTGAGGGAAAGGAAACTTTGTGTCGGTCGGTGGGGACAAATGGGATCCTTCGATAGAAAACTAAAAGTCTCCCTTTTACCCTGACCTGTAGGGGGAGATGACGAATGTCCACTTAGATCATTAATACATGCACATCAAGAGTTTCTTGGGGAAGAACACGACGTTTTGGATCCTTGAAGTTCGTTGCAAAAGCGCTGCTGAAGTCTCGTTGAATTCAAATTCAGATCCAAATAACCCCATGCCATATATTCGAGGAATGGATGCTTAATTTGCTGCCTTGACACGTCAGGTTATCTTCAGCGACATTCAGGATGGCTTGGGGTTCAGTTAGAGAACACCACAGACGGGGCAATCCACTGCTGGGTTGGGGGTGGGGTGACAATTGCTTGGCACTAAACTACAAGCAATTTTGCCCAATTCCCTTAGAATCGGTGATGTCAACACCAGGTTTTCCTCTTCCTCACTTAATGTAAACTTGCACTGCTTTGCACAATGTGAAATTCGCATATTTGCAATGGCGTTAATTTAAAGGCTCTGAGTAGACCGCAGTCATATAAATTTTGAAGCCAATGTACTGCAAATAATTTCTATGCGTACATGCAACTTATGCTTGTATTAGTTCGCTTTTGAAAAGCCGTATTTGTACTGGATTTTTAACAATTTTGGAGTCATGAAATGTGGAGCAATGGAGATTTTGAAATAAATCCGGGATGTGCATTACAAGTAGTTTAGTGTGTGTATATATACATATACATGTATAAATATATGTATTATATATATATATATATATATATATATATAATACTATATTTATGTATATGGTGCCCAGGTGCCCAGAGTGGCTTACCTGGGAATCGAACCCGGGCCCTCCGGTCAGTAGTCCAACACTCTCTCTCTCTCTGTATATATATATATATATATATATATATACATATATATATATATATATATATATATATGTATGTGTGTGTGTGTGTATGTATATAACATTTGGACGGCACAATAGAACACAGTATAATTTCTAGTCAATTTAATTTAGTTTAATTAAGTTCTATTGTGCCGTCCAAATGTTATATTGCTCTCGTGAGTGCTTCCACATCAACGATATTTATATATATGTATGTATGTGTATATGGATTTATACATCATAGAAATACATTAGGCTACAGTTTTGGTAGAGTTCACTTTGCTTGTTGCAGGCAATTATGTTATTATCAACTTCATTTTATTAAACACCAATTTTAATTTATCACAAAACTGTGTTGATATGTGAAGCGAAAATGATCGCTTTTGTTAACATGAACGATAGACGCATTTAGTTTCGTGCCTAGGTTCTTTTAAATATCATAATTATTCCGTTAAAGTAAATCAGAGAGTGTTATTTAAAAATATAATAAAAATATTATTGCGTGCGTACAGCGTAAGTACTGACGGAGGCGCCTGTTTTAACGCCGACGCTTCGGCATATGAGCGCCAATCTTCATAGGCCACGGAATCCGGTCGAAAGCATGTGTGAAGTTTTGTTTTTTCAGCGGCGTTCCCGTTAATTGCACGAGGGCGGTGACCTTTCGAATGGAAATGCTTCACATTTCCAGTTTGTCTTTTTTTGAGTCGGCATTTGCAGCAGATGGCCAAGTCGATCGCCCTTTCGGCCGGCGGGATTGAATCGATGCAGCCCGCTCGCTCGGCGCTGACCCCAACGATGCGCTCCGACTGTCACGAAAAGGTTAGGCCCAGCGCCCGTTACGCCTTCAACCGCCCCTCCGCTGCCCCCGCCACCTCCGGGGCAACTAAGGAGGCCGTTGCCTCCACGGTCTACCGTCCTCGCTATGTCTACCCCGCGGATTCAGTTCAGTTATTAAAAAGTTATCATGGAGACCTCAAGATAATATCATTATGATCCGCCGTACAAGCCTCAGTTAAAAGTGAAAAAAATGGAGGAGACCGTTTCCTTCAAATGCAGTCCATTTTGCAACCACTCTAAGAGCAGCACTAAACGTGTCATAAAATGTCTTAATTACATTAAGTGTTGAATGCACGAAAGCGATAATTGTTGGAAAATTCCTTATCATTCTCCATTAGAGCATCTTACAAGGAATTGCACAAACTGACTTGTAACTCTGAGAAATTAGACCATTTTACGCGATTTGTTCCTTTAATGAAAATTTATTTGTAAAAAACGGTATTTATGGCCAGCGTTTTACAAAAATGACGAGATTCGACCAACCTTTCCCTTGAGTTAGCGCTGCTTAGCTATCATCCATAACTGGAGACTATTATTCATTCGGTCACGACTGTAATTATGCAGCACCATGCAGCTCAATTGCTAGTTATTCTCTTTTTATACCATCTTCAACGCTCCCCTGCAATTATTTTTGAATTATTTTTATCAATAATTATTTAAAATTTATCAATAAATTACAGAATTAATTGATACATGAAAATGAAAAAAATGTCTTCGTTGCCGGAATTTCAACGCTACAACACTTGGCTCAAGAGAGAATGCTGCTGCCTTAAAGATGCAAAATCGCTCTTCACTTAAATGGGTTTCCTGGGGGAAAGCGTCTTCCTAGGTTAGCTCAAGTTTGTTGCCGATGCAATCAATGTTGCCAAAATACTTGAACTCGTATCTCTACAAATATGCTGCCCTTCTGTTTTCCTCGCGGTTTATTTTTTTTAAGGATTTCGTCGCCTGTATGTCCGTTCCTAGTGACTTTCGAATCGAAGAATTAATGGCGAAGTCGTTCCAAACCAAACAATAGCCATTTCTTTGCTTTTTTAAATATTTTTTTTATTTTGATGAAATGCATAGTATCACCGCCAGGGCACCAGTAAAGTTTAAATATTGTTAGTCTTGTTTAAAGTTTTAATAGTAAATTAATGTTTGCCCTTTTGTCCCCCTACTTTTAAGCGTGGTCCATTGGCGGAAAATAGATTCGTCCTTGAATCGCAGGAAGAGGAGATGGCGTGAGGACTGAAGTTCCCTCTTTTTTTCTAAATGATTCTGTAATAAATCGCAATTCCTTTTATTTTATTTTTTTTTTGATCCACCCAACTTCCTTTGTTCGGGAGAGCGAACCTTCATAATCTTTTCACGGTGTTTGCCTGTGGTCATTTTGGCCGCTCTGACATAACAATGGCGGAGATTTAACGAGGAAATGCTTGTAGAGCTAATTTCAATGCATTAGTCCGCAATTCTTTGTTTTAGGCCGGAAACTGGTCAATTCCAGTCTCCTACAAAGAGTCATTAGGTTTTGTTCTAGTTTTTTCAATCTATGGCGACCCTTCTCGGCATGGTCGCCTTAGAAAAGTACAAAGTATTCTGAATGCAGAAATACTTTGGAGAGTTGGAATATTTATGTTGGATATTTCTCTAAATGCAAGAGCGAATAATACGTAACATTCTCTGAAACTTCCTCTCCGAATGTTTAATGAGAGAGCGTGCACTTGTAAAGCTGGGAGGCATTGGACGTTTGCGTGCCATGCCCAGAATGGAAAACTTCGGTTCCGACAATTGTGAAGTCGACGTGCTGAATATTCCGCGCACACTCCTGAAGTGCTCGTTCTCCCGATGTGGGACACAGCCCCCGACGAAGTCGCCTCTCTATAGTATCACAAGCGGGAACAAATCATTATTATGCGCGATATCGGCGTCATCTCTTCGATGTGGGACGTCACCTAGGTTACGAGAAACTCACGAAACACATGCTGACGCGGGTATGGGAATAGGCTCCTTCTTGGGTTGTTTCGATCTTACTGAGAGCTTTGAGTTTTAATAGCAATCGTAGTCACCGCCTCTGGATGATGTCTCGCAATCTCCGACAGTAAGATTTAATTTGTAGAGTTAAATCTTCGTCTTGTATAAGGTTAGGTCTGACGTACGTTTGCTCATTCGATTCAAAATGTGTGCAGTGTCATGCTAGTGTCCAAGTGTCGATCATTATTTTATTCATCACGGAGTTATTCCCCCCTACCACTTCTAAATCGAGAGAGAGAGACATGTGTCAGCATTGTGGGTCAATAGAATTCAAAATAGGCGCTTTCACTGTACTTAGGAACGCATCCTTAAGATTTTCACCCGAGCTGTCGTCGAACTAAGGCAAATTGTTTTGAAAATAGTCAGGTGGATAAACTGAACATCTGGCAAAGTACCCGCGAGCGAATGTAAATTTCGTCCTAAACATCACACATTCTTTCGCTTCATTATCTTAGGACAAGGGATAGGATGCCGTAGCGTCTACTCGCTGGGCGATAAATTTCGCGTGCATATCTCGTGCGGCCCTTAATAACTAGAAAGTGGGGCAGCGGCGGTTTTGAAGGCGAGAGAGATGAGATATCTCGCTTACAAGGAATCCGAGCAGCAAATTTCCTCCGACCTTCTCACTCCCCTCTTTGCTCTCTTTACCCGAAAGGAAAACACGATCGTCCTCGAGGAAGCTGACCCAGGGCGCTTCCTATTAAAGTCGGCGAATCAGTCACGCTCGAATGCTAAACGTACTCACCAAATGATTCCAGTCAAGTTCGAGAATGTGGCTTTGATATCGCGCCGTGAAGGAGACGGATACAGAACGCCAGCCAATTGACGCGATTGGGAATACCACCGACTCGGATGGTTTGCATGCGAACAAGACGAATGTTGAAAGCGAAAGTCGTCTAACCGCAAAAATTAAGCGGTGAACGATACGATAAAGAGAGAGAGAGAGAGAGGGGGAGAGAAGGGAAACAGCCCCCAAAAGAGAACTCCCGGAGGCGACTTTCTCTGCTGAGGATGGTTGTGGAACCTGATCCTGTAAGTTCGGCGTCGGGGCGTTGTCCTTAGGTAATCCAATTTCCCACTCGGCTGAACCGAGGGGCTCATGAGAAATCTTTTGAAAAGAATCGCGGGTAAAAAATTACTTCTCCAAGTTAGTTTTCTACAATAACTCCAAGAAAACATGTATTTGGGAAATTGTTCAACAGATTCAGGCGAGTTGTAGTGGAAGTTCGTCATGAGAAAAATAAAATTTGCACTTTTCCACAGATGTATTTGTTACTTACAACGCGTTTGAGTTCATCGAGCCACCTTCAGGTACATATTTGTGCCTGTTTGAGGAACTGAAACGCGTTGTACGTTACAAATAAATCTGTGGAAAATGGAAAATTTTGTTTTCCTCGTAATGAGAAATTTTATTTGAATTTCTTCAATTTGTGGAGATGTTTAAACCTAAAGATACAGGAGTCACGCGCCAATGGCGCCGGATCGACAGTAATTGATTCATAGATTGTATTACCTGGTGATAAGGTCCCTGGGGAATATCGAATAAAAATTGATGGAGGATGGGTTATTATAAAATGAGCAAAAACGTAATTATCAGTTCGGGAAGGTTGGTTTGATAAGTGAGGGCAGAGATAACTTCCATAATGCCTACGCTTGAGGGAGGAGGGTTAGCGAGGCCAATCGCTTCGCCTAGGCATGAACATTCATCTGTTGCTTAACTCCAAACCCTCTTATTGTTCACAGTTCCTTTTTCACTACCGCTTATGGGTCTCCAGATAAATCTTATCGGCACTAGGGAAATCACAAAGCTCGTGTTTAGCTGGCTGCGAAATTTCGCCGCTGGCATGAACAGGGCACCTCAGATCAAGAGCAGAGTTTTACTGGCATTACATTGACGCATCACTTGATTTCTCAATCATAGTTATCAAGTGAAAAATGTCGTATAGTTTAATTTGTCTCTGATGTACAAAAAAAGCGCGATATCAAGCACGGTTGCTCAAAAATTCTTGTCTAAATTTTGATTTAAATTATCCAAGAAATGTGATTATGATGGGCACATTTTTTTTCAAATTGTCCGTTATGAATAATTAAGCACTAGGGTAAAGTTTGAAAATCCAATAAAACAGGAAGAGAATCGATTTCCAAGAAATGAATGTAGTGTTGTGAAGCACAAGACACAAATTAAATAGCCTTCACTTTTTAAACCTCCCAGGGAAAACCGTTAACGTAAAAATTGAGGTGAACCGCAATTATTTTCATTTTCATGAAGTGAGGGACTAAAGAATGGCTAATGTCTTATTCTCGCGATCGCTTCGCGATTCTCTCGTCCTTCACGTGTGGCCCGAGCAATTAGACAACGAGGAGGAGGGCCCCTCTCGTTTGCGCACGTGTGGAGGAAGTTGCTCTTTCGGGACCACGGGTCAGTAAGCACCAAAGGGGGTGCTGGAAGGACCAGAAGGTTCTGGTGTTTGCTAATCATTCTCCGTTCGTGAGAGTCAAACATGGGGATTTTCCAAACCCCCCCTCGGATAACATCGCCGCTTGCTCATTACTATTCCGAATTTCGGACCGTTTACGGGAAATTATGCGACTGATACATAAATTTGAGGATTACACACAAAGCGGAAATTGAAAAAAAACGGACCCTAATTCGCTCCTCGCAAGCTTGAGTGGCTCCGTTTACTTCAAATGTCGATTGATATTCCTCTTGAAAGGCATTGTATAGGGTAATTTCCATTCATTAATCTTCAAGAAAGAAATGAAAGGCCATGAGACTATGTAAATTTTACTGCAGTGGGCTACTAAAGACTTTGTTTCATCCAAAGATAACGAACGGGTTATGCCAAGAAATTGGCTCTGCACAGCGGCAATCATCTGAAAACCACTGACTGTGTTTTTGCAAACATTTTAACTAAATCACGTTTTAAATTCAATAACTATATATATATATATATATATATATATATATATATATATATATACATATATCCCCCTGCATGATGATTTGAGTACATATGTACGCATTAGTTTCTTTGGTACGATTTAACAAATTATTTCTTTAAATTAACGGAGATTTTAACGCTTGCAACTCGTAAGATTCCGTCATTACACGTCACCTTCCGAGGACAAAGAAAATGGAAAGTTTGCTGGTACAGTGATTTTTCTGAGAACCTTCGTTACCTCCGTTTAAAAAATAACTCAGAAAAGGAATTACACTCATTTCGGCTTCCTTATTAGTGTTTTAAACGTTGTTTTATTTCGAATTTGCAATCGACCGACTTGCAGTGAAAATGGAAACTTTCAACACGTCATAACAGTCGTGGATTCCTATGACTGACAAAGTGTGAAGAGCTTTTCGCACTGAATTGGTCTCGCTCGCCGAAGGATTCATTTCTTTTAACGATGGATGCTTACTATAGCGATCGCTATTGATTCGGCGAGGGAAAATGAGAATGTCGATGTTGGACCAAGGGGGAAATCGCTTTTTTATGCCGAAGTGTAATCACTTTCAAAAAGCATTAATTTCAAATGCTAATGTTGATTTAACCTGATGATTTCGCCCATTTGTCGAAATCGGTAGTATTATAAAGTTTTTTTGTGTGAAACAATTCCGAGTTTCATTTATTCAGTGGGTATTAATTTCCTTTGATTAACTTTGGCAAACTTTTAATATGGGGGGTCACCATTGAATCGGCCACTGTTGGATGTGTGATTTGTCTCGCAAATCAAGTTCCGATTGATTCAAAGCATTGGGTACTCCCCCTTCATTTTTTAACTGCTGTGATTTTTGAATCATGGAAACTTACCCGGCCAGAGAGGATATGTTGCATAAGTATCGTGGTTCCCGTGTAAGCTAAGTTCGATGCTTGTAATGCTACCTTGGAAATCGAAATTTATGGAGACATTTTTTTAGTTAACAATGAAGACGTTTTTGCGTTTTAAAATCGGTTTTAAGAGCACGAATTTAGCAAACCATGTGAACCAAAGAGAAACTAATTAACCACGTCGCTCTCCTGGACTTGTAGGCCCTTCAACATTTTCGCTGTTAGAATCAACCTATTATGAGCTAAGATGACGTAAATTTCTCTTTCCGAAGTTACATGAACGAAATTCGATCCTTTCAAGCCTTAGCAGCATCAAGAAAGCGCATTTCTAGTGTAACTCGGGTATTTTCTGAATGTCTAGAAACGACATGTGAGAAAGTCTTTAATCAGTTCTTCCATTTCTCATTTTGGTCGTATATTGATTGGCCCTTCTGCAACGGATGATGTCACCTTAAATAAATACACAGAAGATTCCCTGTTGACATTCAAATATCTACTGGAAAGTGTGATTCGAACCATCAGCCATTGGGCATTGTCATTCTCTGACAATCAGAGTGAGAGAAACTTCTCGTTGCAATTGAAGACATTTCTGTGGTTAATAAATAATATCGGTGATGATGGACGATGCAAGCATGAAATCGTGCATTCGGTCCGCCTGAATGTTCCTGAACTGAAAGTTCCGCATAATTAGTTCACCGCAGAAATAAAATTAAGTTTCAGGTCATACGATATGTCAAAATACGTATTATTCGTGAAAGACCATTCCATTGGGACGCATCGATCAATCACTGTCAAGACGCGAACCTCCGAGCCGTAATCCACCCGGATTCAGTATTCAGTTTGCTATTGATTTGAACGAGATATCTTCAATTAAGGGGATGAGGTAGTCCAGGGGTAGAGCGTTGGATTACTGACCGGAGGGCTCGAGTTCGATTTCCGAACACCCAGATATGGGCATTCGGAAAGCACTTGGCACTGGGTGAACTCTAACAACACCTGCCACACCGACCTTCGGGTTTATTACTCTTTACGGTTTTTTTTCCTAAATGACACCTAGGAAACTCTTGGGATCAGGCACGGGGGCTCGACAAATGAGGTCGAGTCCGTATTTGAACAACAGATGCGAGCTCACATACTCGAATTCACGAGGCGGGCATTTCGTTTTTTCTTCTAAACGACCACTTGGCCAAACGTATTCGCCCGGACGAATTCCTTCAGCGGGCCGCGGCGACTGACTGCCCACGCCCGCGGTGCGTCGTGAATGGAGGAAGCTCTCGCGGCGAGAGGAAGGGAGAAATCCACTCGGTCACCGACGGCGGGGAAGGCGCTTTCCTGGAGCAGAGGCGGTTCGCGGAAAACCCCGTCTCATTCTTAGCGGGGCACTCTGAGTCACCACCCGCCACCCACCCAGCCACCGTACTCCTCTCCCCCGCCCGACTCGAGGGCGACATCGCACCTCGCCCTGAGGAGAGTGACTCAAAATTCGAGAATCCTTTCCGGACCCGCCCCCTTTTATCGGAATTGTAGTCCGAGTTCCCTTCCCCGGCCTCGGCACCTCCCCCTCCTCCCCCGCTGACATCCCAGAAGGGTGACACGTGAGCGAAACCGAAAAGACAATTGCGCTGCGCGGCGTTAATCGCTGAGTAAACATTGCTCGCGGCTCCGAAGAATGCTTCGGGTGTTCCGAAAGGAAAAATGCCTATCGCAGCGAACGATTGCCTGCCTCAATGCGAGGCAAAGGAACTAACTACAGGTGGCTTAAGACTGACTACAGGCTACTTAAGACCTCTGGGGACAGGCATGCTAGAATTTAGTTTTCATATTACAAGGAAATTATTATCTACGTACAAACGCAAGAAAATTATTATGTACAATCCACTGGGGAAACGAAATAAAATTGTCATTGGCTCACAGTATTCAGGAAACACTCTCAAATGAGAAAGAGAGCATACTTTTATTTGATGGATACACAAAACTTCCAGGAAGTGAAGAATGAAAGCTGTAATGCATCCCCTTTTTTCCCGATGGGGTGATTTCACATGCAATTGGGCTTAGTATTAGGAGAGCTCTTTCCTAACCTATCATGCCAACCTACGGGTTGATTACTGTGGCTTAGTCCATAGTTAATATTAATAGGTACACAAGTTAATCTTCCAAGATGACAGGTAGTTGTGGACCGATTTAAACATGGCATATAATAATTTCGACGACCATTTCATTTATATGGTAGAGAACGTCAATAATGTTGCTAGTATTAATACGGAATTTTAAGTAATCATCTTAGGTATGCCACTGTTGGAAATGGATTTCTCACGTTCACGGTCTTCAAAATGGAAATTGACTCGTTCCAAAAATCATTCGTGCATAATATTGTGTCACTTAACTGCTCTGTGCCAGACTTGCATGTGAATTGCAAATGTTGACAATATCACCCGAAAAATTCTCTTTTTTTACTTGGAAGACACTCTTTTATTACGTACAGTTTTTTGTCTCAATTTTCTGATTTTGAAACAAATATACTAATTTTGTCATCAAAAAACTATTAAGGTGTCGAACCTGATAATATTATTAGCCATACACCTGTTTCTGCTTCAATATGTTCACTTTCGTCTGCACAATATACGAGCCACTCTTAAGTGCATCCTGTAGCGGGGGTTTCCAGTATGATTTAACAGCTGATTTGGGGAACATTCAGAAATGAGGTAATGGACGCTAACCTCTTGATTAATACGGCATCGAGAATGGAACAGGATCACGTAGATATATTTATCTTTGTAGCACCTGGCTATCTGTTCTCGTGGAAATCGCTCGCGGCCTTCCATTATCATGACTGCGAATGGATTGTGCCTCCGTAAAACTCAAAGGGAGAACTGCGAAGAGTTTGTCCGAAGGAAGAGTAAGTAGCGCCTGATTCTCGCCGTGCTCGTAACATGTCGATTTCGACACCAAAGTGGCGGAGCGTGGTGCGTGCATGTAACACACCCCTCGTGAAGTGTCGAAGGTGGAAGTAGTCCGCGGAGGGGCGTACAAGAGCGTAATCAAGGTGAATCGCTCTTGCGCACGGAATTAGCGAGAAAGCCGTCGTCACGGGAATTCTAGAAAACCGGTCTTAAGTTCTGCGAACCACGTGGTGCTCCCCGACGTGGTGGAGAGTGTGAGGTCAGCGCCGAGAACTCGATGCAAGGGCCATTTGGGAACTTCCCCGCCGGCGACGTCAGACAGGTTGACCCAAGGTGGACCAAAGGAGGAATGTCACTCGGTCCATTATTTTTTTTCTGCTAACGCCACCTCTTTCCAAGTGAGTGGACCGAGCACTAGGATTATAGATGTCGCATACGGTATATTCCTTCCATCCTGAGTTCATCAAATGGACGTTGAAGCGATTTCGTAAAATTCTCAGCATTCAAAAAGTAAAAATCTTGGGACTCATTTAAACCCCCCTTCTTTTACTCACAATTGCAATGGAACATAAATAGTAATTGAAAATGGAAAAAAAGAAGTTTTCTACTGTTAATTAGCGGTCGGAATTCCAGTTGCTTCTGAACCTTAATCTTAATCACTGAACTTCGCATAACATTCAAATTCACAAGGCATAAAAATGAGCCTTTATTTGATTCAATTTTATTTAAATTCTAACTTCCATATAATTTTTTGTTTCAAACAAGCTTTATTATTACGCATGCATTAATTTAGCTTTTATTGTATCTTTCAATTGAAATTGAAAGGAGCAGAAGTGTTTCTTGTCTTCATGAAGAGAAACGATCATCCAATCATTTGGCAATTCTGTTTAATTTTTGACAGCGCGCTCATAATTGAAGAGCCGTAGGCAGGTCTAGCTTAAGAAGTTGTCGCGTATTCGCTAAGGATGCGAAATTTGCTTTATCTTTTCATTTCTTTAGGTTACTCATTAGTATATACTATCTAAATTATTACTTCTAGTTAAGGGATTTTTTCTACGGGATGAATGCCTTGCTTGTCTGCATTTTCGGTGAGTGTGTTTGATGCTTCAGGTCGTCAGGTCACGACAAACCTCGAAGGGGAACGGTTGAGGAGCGTTCGCCAGCATCGGAGTTGACCTCAAACGTTTCGGCAGAATGTATGCATCATTTCATTTAATGTTAACCAAATGAATTATTTGAACAGTTTGAAGGTATATAGATAAGCAGCATGCTCTACCTATCATAAATGGACGCGATAATTATCAAAAGGGTCATACACTCGTGATAAATAAATAAGTAAATAATGACTGTGAATTACAAGGAATCGTTTTTATTTGAGCTCAACTGAGAATAAAATCCATAGTTTCAAGAGAAATGCGGTGGAATCGAATTGGCTAAGAATATACACGCTACCCCCTCCCGCCCTTCAGCTAAACAACGCCTTACCGAGGGGTTATTATGATGACGGTTTCATCCTTGGCGACGTTAGGGTTGGGTGGCTTCGAAGATGTGCTCGCCCAGGAGAGAGAGAGAGAGGTGTATCGTGAGGCGAAAAGTTTACCGGGCGTGGATGTTGGGATTGACTGACGCAAGTATTTCGATGGCGTGGAGGAAAAGGTGCGACGTCGTATTTTTTTCGGCGCGCAGAATGGGTTTCCTCTCCGTCGGGAGGAGACGAGTGAGCGTGTTCCTCGACGACGCTCAATGTTTTTCCCTCGAGGAAGGAAGTGGGTGTTGGCCGGCGGGCTACTTCATATGAAGGCGATACCATTTCATGCGGCTGTTTGTCGACAAATGAAAGACCTTACCCGCGGTTTTCCGCAAACGTTATCTCAAGATCTGCGGCTTTCCCAGAGCGCCGTGATTAATAGAAAACACAGCTGTAATGGAGATGTGCATGTGATCCTGAGGGAGAAGCAAGGAATTGGCACTTGACGTAATAAATGATATTACCGTAATTACTGTCCAACTCGAAAAAGAAATGGGCTGCAAAGTGAGGTCAGCTTGCTTTTGCGTGAGATGAAACATATTATCTCTCTAACGATGGTTCTAATTTTCAGCGCAGTCAATGAGCCAAGGGTAGCTTTTAACAATGATGATAGGATACATTTATTGTTATAAAAAACTGTTTAAATGTCAGAGATTGTCCCATAGTTCGGTTTGTGTTACCCTGGCGAAGAAATATTTAGAAATTTTAACGTTTGATGAGCAAGGACTCTTAAAGTATTTAATTACCCCGCGCCCTTCCGATATCCATATTGCCCTCTCTTCCAAATTCCCCTGACCTTCCGGTCACCTTATTAGCCGTGCGGACATGGCTCTCCCCATCTCTTTCTCTCTCTCTGCCAAGGTCGATCGTGTCCTCCGTGACAAAGGTTAGAACTAAATGCCTTCAGAAGCAATTGGCTAATCTGCTCGCGTTGGAGAAAATTAGGGTTCGTTGAGAGGGAAAGAGATGAAGAAAGGGACTCGTGGCCCTTCCCACCCCTGTTTACGCCTCCAATTACGCCTAGATCTTGATCCCAACTGAATGCGGCCGAGGGAAGGGGTTCTTCGGGGAAGATTTTGGCTCGCCCCCTCGCGTGTCTACGGAAGATAATTCCGTCGGCGTCTTGAAGTATACTCGAGAGGCGCCCGAGAGGTTCGGTTATGATGGATCTAGGCGGGGTGCCCCGGACTGCCTTTGGGAGTAGGGCAACGATAAAAACGTTGAACCGTAATATCTGAGATAAAAAAGTGAATGAAATTGAATTGGAAGTGAATCTGTGATTCTAACGACCGTGGTAAGGAGGGAGAGACTACTCTGTTTTTGGAATGAAAGTCGCCGATGTTGTACTCACACATGAACGACATATGCATTGATTGGCATTGCCTCCTCTTGCATATTCACATACGTTACACTCTCGTTAGCAATGCCTAATGCAATCTAATGCAAAAGTAGAAGAGAAGCAAAGAGGTGCTATCGTTGAAACACTTATTTGTGTCAATATTTTAAATTAATTTCAGGAAGCTTTTCATCTTCTTGAAGGCACTATTACGGCTCTTCGTCAAAATATCGTTTCAAAAAAGGAAGTAAAAAAATGTTTCTGTCGGACAATTATCGAAGTACGCTCAAAGAATGGACTTCATCAGGATTCTTAAGCTGTTTGCGTAATTAAGTCGTTTGCGATTTTTGGTGAGGAGAGCGCGTCTGCGCATTTTGCCTCATTTGAAGCAGCAGCGAAACGTTCAGTTTTCTTTCTGATACCCAGGACATATTCAAATGATATATTATCCATCTCGTAAAGGAGACATGCATTGAACAGATTAACGGATCGTTCTGAAATGATAACTGCATTGCCAAATGCCCAATTACGCATTTCTGCAAATCAAGAGGGTATCGCTTTTTGGGATGTACTTTTAACTGAGCATCAAGGATTTTGTAGAAATAGGAAGTTGAAATTTACAAAAATTAATACCGCGCAATAGAAATCGAGGTTTGACGAGAGCAATGGCAACATTTAATGAGCAGTCGGAGTCAACTCCATGCGTGGATGGGTGCATATTGGATCGAGAAATGTTCACCTTTAATAAAATTAAATACATTTAATTAAGACACCATAGATATCGCATGTGTTTTTCGCAAATTAAGATTAATGAAAAGAGGCGTAAGGTGAGTGGTTTTGCCAGATCACTATTTTGGACGATGCGTGTGTTGATCCCGGGACATTCGCCGTGATTTCGGCGACGAGGACAAGTGTGAATAACCCGCTTTTGCGTGTTCGCGTAACTGTTAACCACGAGAGAAATCACCTCCGTCGGTGACTGTGATGGAGACCTACTGTCCTCGAGAACACAGACGTTCAACAAGTACCAGCGGGGTAATTCCTGTTCTTCGAAGAAAGACATGGATGGTTGAGTTTTGCATAATTAAGAGAATTATATTGCATGTGTGAATTAACTCATTAACTAGATAAAATAATGCATAAGTGGAATACGCCTGGACGAAAACACTTGTAAATAGTATAATATGTGGTCTAACAGTTCAGTTCCACTTCCTTTTTTTTAGTGGTACTGACATATACTATATATTCAAGGAGTAATTGCAGGAATGGGCACCGATTCACTATTTTTAAAAATTCAAATTTTCTCTCTGTTGGCAATGAAATTCCTAGGTCACAAAATAGGTGTGGGCATTGATCAGAAACTCCATTGTGCGTTTAAATCAGGTGACCGTTAACATTACCTACAAGCCTTTTGGGAGTGCGGCTTCAAAACACCCGACGGGAAAAATGACATGCTCGTATTCCATCGCGGATCGTGACTACGAATAATGCGCTCTCCTGCAAAAACTCACTGCATCGCCTTCCAACGGACCAGATTGAATTTTTAATTGAGCTCATAGCAACTGCAAAAAAGTCACTCAAAAATAGAAGTGAAGATTCCCTTCGCATGGTGGCATTTGCAGGTGGGTGGGTGTTGGTATGCACACGTGCAACTACTCACCATGGCTTGGGTGTCGGACTGGACGGGTGCCGTCACTGTCCGTTGGACGACCGCAACCACGAACACCGCGGCGGCCCACAACAGCCGAGGGCTGCTCGCCCATCCCGACACGAGTCTTCTTATCTCCATCGTCGTCCCTCTCCGTTGAGTTTCCGTCGACGACCGATTTCAAACGCTTCCGAAATTCCGTCGCACTCTCGTCTGGAAGGATTCCCTACAGTCTCGATCGAATCTGCGAAACTCAGAGGACCGCAATCATCGACGCACCACTCCAAAGCGTCCTCGGAGCAAACTTCTTCTGCGTCAGCCGCGATCACTCGCTCTCTCTCCTTGTGACACTTTCTTCCAGTCCCACGTACGTGTTATCACAGCGCACTTCGCCTAATCTAATCTCTGTTACATGCGGGAGAAACTTGATGAAATAAAAGAGTTCCTTATGCACGTGGCTATCCCCACGAGTGAGCAGAGTTTGTTAAACAACCCAAGTTTAAAAGAGTATTCTTATTATTGAAACGATTGGAGTGAGTGAGTGAGAGAGGAGTTGGGGCGGGAATTGTTCAAATATTCTCCTCGCCGCCCTTCGATCCGACCGATAGCTCTCTCGCTCGCTCTCTGGAATCGCTTGGCTCTCCTCCGCCGCAGTATATATGTGCGGAAACCTTTCCCTCCCCTTGCTCCGCCGCCCCTCTCCGCCCCCGCCTCCCTCCTCCCTCCTCCTGCCTCCCCTCCGGGACGAGCGGAAGGAGTGGGAATGAGTGGCGGGAAGGGGGAATGAAGACGCGAGAAAAGGAGGAGGGAGGAAAGAGATCGGGGCGATGATGCTTTATCGCTGTGAAGCAGGAGTCGCTCGCTTCCATTCGTACAAATGCCGTGGGTCGCGGAGGGACGCGCTCGAGTTAACCCCTGCCTCCCTTCCGACACTTCAAACCGAGAGGGAAACCATAGCGACATGGGTGCCGGCCTCAGCGGAAGGGATCCACAGTTTCAATATCCCTCCGACGAAAGGAGTGGTGCCCCGGGTTCTTCAAGTGCTCTACCCTTGCGGTACACGAGAGTTGGGATTCGGAACGACACGAAACCTCCGTCGCCGGGATTTGAATCCGGGACCCCCATGCGGGAGGCGTCTAACCAACGCTCACCAAACCAGTCCGTGACTTGATCTCTCGCCCGGTCCCGAGAGAGAGAGGGCCCTCCTTCTCTTTCTTGGGGACCGATGCCGCTGGCGGTTGGTTGTAGGAGCGTGCCAAGGAACGTGACGACGAGCGCCGATTCGCATCTGTTTCTCGATCCACGACTCGGAGGTTTCCGTGGAAGAGGGGAGGTCTTTCCGAGTCGGGGGAGTGGCGTGGGAATCGGCCGCCAACTCGCACCTCCCCAAAAAGCAAATTGACCCTCCGTGTCTCTCTCTTTCTTTTTCAGTTCTCATTCCTCTTCTCGCCCCCTCGCTTTCTTGTGTTTTCACCGAATATCGACTTCCCGGAAGGTTTACCTCTTTCTCCGTAAAACGGGACGAAGGGCGAAGGCCGTGATTTACTGCCGCGATACGATTTTTCGGGGATCGACCAGTCTCGGGAAAATGTGTTTTTGCATTTTTCCATTCATTCGGTCGGTTGATGCCCCGGAGGAATTCGCACGCTCCGGCGCGGGATTTTTCATTCGCGCGACACCTTGCTATGCATAACCCTCGTCAGGAGTTCAAGAAAAGAGTGAGTTGGAGTATGAAAACGTAGCCAAGGGTTATCATCCGTGTCAGTTTCGAAAAGACCCCGTGCGGTGTGATGAGTAAGAGACATTTTCCCGATTCGTGTCTTCTGTAATTCTGCATCGTGTATCCATCTCCGGGCAATCGGATCCACTCCTTGGTCGTGTGCTGTTAATCGCTTTACGTTCTTTAAAACTCGAGTCTTCGTTTTATTCTCACCTGATTCCTTCAATATTACCCCCGGGTGCCCAATTTCGTTGTGTACACAGTTTTCAAAACAATTGTAAGCGGAAGAAAAATCTCTCTGTCATGTTGAGATATCTTCCACTTTCATCGTGAATTTGTTAATGTGCAATGTGAGCGAACCACAATATTTTTTCTCTCTCTGACTGTGAATACTTTGTTCGTTTAGAGTTAGTAGTCCTTAAAACGGCACTTGGCACCACGAAACTGCACGGAGGAATGAAATCTGAAATAGAATCTCTCAGAATTCTATGATTTTTCATTTAGAGCGCTATCATTACTCATTACCTACGGATTTCTGCCCTCCTTCATGTCATTAAACTAATGTTCCTAATCTTATAGTCTTCTATGCATGAGCGGCAATCACCTCTCTGTAATTTACATTTACTGAGATCGCATTACTGTATTGAAATTCTGAATTTATTTAAAAATGGTCACCTTCTCTCTAAAGGTTTAATCGAAAACGTTTCTTCGGAAAGAATACGAACTTTCAATTTTGAGCAATCTCTGCATTCCTGAATATAAATAACGGTGTGTTCTCTCTCTATGAGCTAATAAGTCACCCGAAGGAAGACGAAATATGTTCTCATCTCATGACGGCGTCGGGGAATTGACGCCCAAGTTAAGCTCTTAAGAAAGGCAGTAGTCCATCTTCAATCAGCAAACAAATAACATCGGCAATTGTTCCCCGATGACCTCTAATCCGTCGTCTAGGGAATCTATTTAACGAATGAGAAATATCGTGTTCTGATTTCTACTCACCTTTCCCGATGTTGTCCTTGTATTTATTTCGACCAGATTGGTAGCGTATAAATGATGCTTCGAAAAAATCCAGAGGAATCTGGAATATGAACCGATTCATTCAGTGTTTGCGCAGTTGATATTTATGGCTGAACATGAGAGGCTCCGTGGTCAAATTTGATGCAGAATAATGAAAAGAGGAAATAAAATGATTTGGCTGCCATAAAGTGATGCAACACAAAATGAATTTGCCCGTCATGACCAATGTCTCATCTCACACACAACCACGGAACTACGTCTGCAAAAAAAAAGATAAAAGCAATCATGTTTATTACTGCAGAGTTCCTTCCGATACTATAGAGGTACTGGCGCATGACTCATCGAGAGTAGTCGTTATAAAATCTGGACACATGACCAACCACGGGCATCCGGATCTCCTTTTCACAACGGTCCATTCCGAAAAAAATTAACGAAGTGAACAAACCAAACCGACACTTGAAAAGATTATGTCGGAACGCAGGCAGTCGTGCCGGCTGCACACCCACTGATTCCATTGATTCCCGTTCCCTCATTAACATTCAAGGAACACTGCACAACGAATGTAAGGAACTGTTCTCGATAAAAATGACTGGGGAAAATACTTCTGCTTTGGAATGGCTCTAAATATGAATCATATCTGATAGCCATGCGCTCAATACATTGAATTGTCACGAACAGCGCTGCAAATGATTTGACTACATTCCTGCGATCATCTCGGGCGCATGACCGTACGGATAATTTTAAAAAATATGTTAAAACCGCATTAGGTTACCGTTTATCTCCACGGATAGAATCCCAGTTTTAGGTAATTACGGGACAAGCCTGTAGATGGGGAGAAAATCACTCGCTCAGAGTGGTAAATATTAGCCATTCACGTGGAATTTCATGTTTTGACAAGATTTCCAAAGAAGAGATCTGAACGCAAGAGTGCATGAAACACTTGAAATAATGAGATTAAAAACAAAATAGCAATGAAAAAAATATATATCCAGTGACACTATCCCTAGTTTTCCCCCAATATTAGGGTGGAAACCATCACCTTTATTTTCTGTCGAGAGAGATTATAATTCTTTCATTTTACTTTAGAGCCAACATATCATAGAATCACCCCAGTTTTTTTTATTTTACTCCGCACTTCCTGATGTACTTGAGTCGTTCATGGCAGCAAAACGTCTTATAATGATGGGCTGATTTTAAATAATTATTTAAAATCAGACCATCATTATAAGACGTTTTGCTGCCATGAACGACTCAAGTACATCAGGAAGTGCGGAGTAAAATAAAAAAACTGGAGTGATACTATGATATGTTGGCTCTAAAGTAAAATGAAAGAATCTTTAAAAAATAAAGGACAAGGCGTCAGCCAAACGGAAATGCTTTCGCAAGGGGGGAATGGGCTTCAATAGAGGCTGACTTTGGATGGGTTTCACCGAATAAATTCGCATTGAAACAGTCTCTTTCATATTTGAAAATCAAGTTTATATGCGTTTTCCATGCCAATTTGTAAAACTTTGTTGCGCAAATGATTCTTCGTTCAAATATATGACCTTTGTGGCAATCGTCTATCGAGTAAAATTGGAAATATTTTCCAAATAAAAGTGGAAGTGTGATAAAAAGTAATCGGCATAATGAACGCGGCGAGTAAAAGGTTCCGATGAGAGGTGGAATGTTTGTGAAGGTGGAAGGAAGGCGTTAGGAATATTTACATTATTATTAGGTAATCTACCGGTTAAGTTAGGTTTTTGGGGGGACACAACTATTATTTTTTTTATTATTACTATATTAATTTTTCCCAATTCACTCTATCAAACGCTTTTTCGAAATCTACAAAACAGGCGAATACGTCCTGGTTGTATTCTATATTCCTCTCGACTAGTGATCTCATTACTGCAATGGCATCACGCGTACCTCTTCCTTTCCTGAACCCAAACTGATCATCCCCTAAGTAATCATTTGCCTTAATCTCTATCCTTTTGTTGATGTTTCTGAGAATAACTTCAGCTGCGTGGGATATCAAACTCATTGTTCTTACATTATATTATTATTATTAGGTAATCTACCGGTTAAGGTAGGTTTTTGGATGGACACAACTATCAAATAAATATTTTGTAACTCCAAACAAAACCCAATCCAGCAACCTAATCTACACCAGGTCCCTCTTCATCTCTGTGAATTTCCTTCCACCTTTAATCCCGTCCAACATCCCTATCCTGTTCCTGCCCTTACCTCGCTTGCCCAACATTCTCCCCTCTATTACCTTCTTCAACATTCCACTACCGCTCAATACGCCTTTCATCCATTTTTCCTGCCTCCATAGGATTTCTCTCAACAAATAATAGTCATAATCTTGAGAAGTGTTTCTGGAACCATCACCAGTAAACAAGAAAAATCAATGAAAATACGTGAAGTAAGAGCAATTTTAACAAAATGCATTCTAACAAAATACAGAAGAAACAAATAAGAAAGCGATGGTACATTCATAGGAGTTCATCATTTTACTCAGTAGCTGCTACATATTTAACATCCCCCACTCCCATATTACGTGTGCCCCTAAGAATATTACATTTTTAGTATTCTTAGCATTTGTTAGTCCCCAGCAAATAGCCGCTATGGTGTATGGCAGAGGGTGAATACATACCAGACTAATTTTGCCCCGAGTATTTTTACTCCTACTGCGGTCGGACAACGTTATTCTCTTACCCCTTATCGTTCGTCGCCAAAATGACATCATCAATCTATATAGGTGTATAATTAAGAGATTTCATTGGCAGACAAATCAGAGCCGCAGCATTTTTATGTATTTTTGGTTAAATGGCGTCTAGGGCAAAATAGAGATCTTTCGAAGGGGCAAGTGTGGCTCGTGATCGCGGCCAGAGCGGAGGGGGAAGAGGGCTGCGGAGGAGGGAAGAAGCTGTAAACAAGAATGAAACCAGCCAGACACTCGTCGGCCGTGCTCGACAGCGGAAGCAACCGGATGTTGCTGCCGCTCTCTTTCCAACACCCAGTCATCAATATTTCAACACTAAGTTTGGTTTACTGCAGTCCTCAACTCTCCTCTATTCAGCAGTAATTCCATCACGTCCTGCTAGCTTCTCTGTTTTACGTCCTCAATCGTTTCTCTTTTATTTCTTTGTCTACTGGTCTGTTCACGTCGGATCTTACCTTCAGTTCACCCTTCTACAAGACCTGTTCAAGAAAAAATGACGCTGTTTGAATAAATACTTGATTTGCGCTTTGACTTACGCTTTCACCATGCTTTCCGCCTTCAAAATACATTCCTTGGCTGCCGATGCTCAACGCTCCCAACCGTTTTTTCCCAGCTATTGAATGCCACCTGGAATGCTTATTTCAGGATAACCTTTGATTATGCGGTAAAATTTTGTTGAGTGTCTTCAAAAGTTTCAAATCGCCGTCCTTTTAATGGTGGAATTCAAATTAATAAATAGGAAAAAGTGTGCTGGAGCAAGATCCGGAGAGTTAGGGTGGCTGGGGGATCACCGGTGTGCTGTTTTTCGCCAAAAAGCCAGTAACCATCAATGACGTGTGCACCGGTGCGTTGTTGTGATGAAAGCGCAAAGACTAGTTTTTCCACATTTGTGGTCTCTTCCTCAACATGGCGTGTCTTAATTTAATCATAACTTCTATGTAGTGCCGCCCATGCACTGTTTGTCCTTTGGGGACATATCCAAATGAATAATCCCTTCCCAATCGAAGAAAACGATATTTTATTCGGTATTGTTTCGAACGGTGTTATTTCAAACTAATCCATCGTGCCACAGGGTGTGTCCAAGCCATAATAATTCTTCTTTGCCGTACATGCCCATTTCCTCTTTTTTCTTTGTGTTTACAGGGAATGTATAGTATATAGATGTACATTCTGTATACTTCCTAGCTCCTCACTTTGTACACATGTCCATTCTATAATCTTCAGCATTGTCCTTCAGCACCATGCTTCAAGGAATTTTATTCTTCGCTAGTCCAAATTTCCACGTTTCTGATCCGTAGAATGCCCTGCTCCATGCGAACGTTTATGCAAACGAATTACTTCCTTGTTTTCAACCTCATGTTTTTTTTTAACATAGTGTTGCCTCTTCTTCATGAACGCTTTCTTAGCTTGTGCTACCCTTTGCTTGGTTTTGGTCGAAATCCTTACATCCGAAGTTATTCTGCTGCTTCCCAGGAAGATGAAGGATTCCACATGCTCTAGATTCACTCCTCGATTTGTGATATCTGCTTTCGACTTCTCTCTTTCACACACAAGGATCATAGCTTTCTTCTTTCCGGCGCCCCTTCTTTTAGTATTCCCTAAGCACTTGGCCAATAGCATTCAGAGATTGACGATTGCAGGTCCTCTCGCGCTGAAGCAACCACTGATATGTCATATGCTGACCGGAGAATGTTGTTAATTTTTTCTCTCTTCACCTCGATTCTTTTGACTCCCCAATTCGCGTGTTTCTCTTATCGCCTTTTCTATATGTACATCGATTAGTGCTGGGAAAAGTTAGAATCTTTATTAAACTAGTTTGTTCATTTTCGCTTCTATTTTCCTTCCATTTTTCATTTGTATTTGGTTGTCATCGTGACTCCTATTGATGGACTATTCTTCTGCCATTGTAGTCTCCTGCAACTACTTCTAGGTTCTCGAACTCTATCTTCCAATCGACGTAGCGGAAGACCTTCTCCAAGCCCACGAATGTCACGCAATGTTCACTGTGCATCATCTTACGTTGACCATCCGAAAAACGTAATTTTGAGCTTGCGAGGCAAGAGAGCAATATCCTTAAAAGATTAACCGAATAAGAGCAAGCTTGGGAAGTTTTGATCAACATTCTTGAACATTATTGTCAAAAATGACTTAGGAAATAAGAGAAGACGATGCAGGAGTAGTATTCTACATCTACCCTGCAAGCCGCCGTAAGGGCGTGTGGTGGGGGGTGTTAGGGCACCACCCGTAATTTTGAAAAATAAACGCATGCAAAAGCCAAAAGTTATACAAGCCACAAACAAAGGTATGCATTCATGCAAAAACCCTTACACCCCATACACATGCAAACACACAAACTACCAACTAACATACAAATGCGCTTACAAATATTCCATGATGTTTTTGCAATGTTTAATTTTGTTCCGACTTGTAAATTAAATGTATTTAATATTTCTAAAGATACTTCTATTTCTTATAATTATGACGTCTGATTGTTCTGGGAAAGAATGAGTATTTTTATCTCTCTGTATTTGAATCCATCTCCCTCATTTTATCTTTGTGGTCTGATATACCTAAGTAGTGTGGGGCCATTATAATAATACCATTAGTGTCATCCTTTTTCTGGACCTTTCTAAAAATCTATGTATCGCTTGTTCTTTTCGTATCCAAAGTGGCTCCCAGCCTAAATCCATCAAGAGACCCGTCACACTTCTGCCCTTATCATAACAATTTTTAACGAATCTGGCGGATATTCTCACGACTTTCTGCAATTCTTTTTGCAAAATTTTCTCCCAAGTATTCCTCGACCCCACGAGTGACCTTTGCTATTTCAAATGGGCTTGAAGAAGTGTATTTGAAAGTAATTCTGTTCTCTGCGATCGTTTAATCCGTCATCACAGGGAAGGGAGTGAATGTACTGTAACGGTGTTTTATCAGTAGTTTCGGCCGCATCTTCATGGAATCATTTAATTTTTTAATGAAAAACCGTGACTTGGTCATTCCACTATAGTGTTAAATTTGTTAAAACACCCGATCGATCAAAACCTTATTTTTTTGAGTACCCTGTAAGCTACGGCCAGGGTGTGTGGCAGGGGGTGAATATATACCAGACTAATTTTGACCCGAATATGACCCTACCGCGGTTGGACAACGTTATTAGGATCCCCTATCGTTCGTGGAAACAATTACATCTTAAACCTATCTGATCCACACTAAATCTATCTAATTTATTGACATGATCTCTCCGACCGTTGTACGATGGCGGTAATAATACATTTTCAACGTCACTGCTAATGAGACTCCCTTTCAATTCATATGCAAGAGCTTCAATCTGTAATTTAACCTTCGCTCCGTGAGTGATTCCCAGCCTGGCTGCTCTTGTAATTTTGATAGTACGCTACTAAGTTTATCATAGCAACCTTCTACAAATCTAGCTCCCCTACGCTGCACGCGATCCAATTCGGCAATCAATCCAACTTCGTGAGGATCCAATATGCTTGCAGTATATTCTAAATGAGGCCTAACCAGCGAAAGACAACACTTCCCTTTGACCTTTTCATCACATTTACCCAGTAATCTTCTAATATTAAATCCTATTTTTTTGTGAGCTTGTCCACATATTCCCCATAGTATGTGTTTCACCCAGGAGAGATCGTGAGTGAGGAATAATGTCTTCATATTCGTAATGTACAAGGAAGAAGCGGAATAACCTTGCCTTTCCACAGTTCCGGATGACTCTACAGGGTAGTGGGGTTCGTTGACAATAAAAATTCTATCCACTGGAAACTCTGAGTCACAAAATAGAATTATCTATTAGAAGAGAATAAAATGAAATCATCACAAAGTTTCGGCTCCAACTAACCCTAAAATTAATATTTATTTTGGTGCTTGAATCACTTTGTAAGAGTGATGGCCAAGCTACTTTTTCGGTTGTAACGGAGTACGCTCTCTATGGTGAACCTTATTGATAATCTAAGCATAACTAATAATTGACGGCGGGGCCGTCGAAACGTCAAGACATACTGTGAGTGTCCTTCGTTTATTTTTCTGTGCGCTGAATATTTTGTATCCGTGCGTTTGTGCGTCGCCGGAGAGCGTCAACTTCAAAGAGATATACATATAAAAATAGTCTCTGTAAATAATACCATTTACTTTTTAAAAAATATATAATTATAATTCATTGTTAGGTCAAGTGAACCTTCAGCTCAAACATCATATTCATAGCCCTATACATCTACATCTACACAATACCCTGCAAGTCACCGGGAAGGTGCGTGGCAGGGAGTGTATGCACGCCAGTCATGAACAGAACAAGAACAGTCAAAGCGACGCGCCATGCATGAGACACACACCCACATATGCTGAGTCGACTTTTATAAATTTAGCATTGTTTATGAGAAATAATAATTTAGAAATAAGACGAATAAAGTATACCATTCACTTGATGAGGAAGAGTTGACTGTCTATCGCCGTCATCGGAGAAGCAAGTAAATTCCTAATGATGACAAATAATGAGCATTTTGCGCAATGAAAATAGACCCACCGCATACGAATGGATAGGATATTGACGAGTAAGTGATCAATGAGGTAATAAACTGTGGAATGATTATGAATGAGAACTTCCAAGATCGAAAACCTATCTTTTTTTACGTTGAACAGCGCCAATTCCAAACATCTCTCGATTTACGAGCCATAGATACTAGAGAAATGCTCGCGTGCCGTCGCAAAAGGCAAATAATGAAGAGACCAGTAAGAAGGCTATGGAATGGAAACATCGGTAAGGGTTAGGTTGAAGTACGAGCTAAAGCATTTGCATACTTGCTTCGTGACCTCTGACTGCAAATCGTATAAAAATAGCCCCACAATGAGTTGAAGCCTTATTTGGAGTATATTTCAATAATTGGTTGTTCTTGCCAACGCCATTCGACGAAGGTGAAGACATAATCCCTCGGCGAATTCTATGAAAAAAGCATTAAGATAGGAAGAGTGGAGAAAGAAGGTCCGAGCACAGAAATTGAGGATATAAATTAATTTCAATTACGAAAGGATACACGCTCTGTGCAGCGCGGATTGTACACCAGTCACTGATAGCAATAAAAGGTAGGCTTCTCTGCGAGGGAGAACTCGGAGAGGAGAAATTGAAATGAATGGTTAGCATGTACGGGAAATCGAAAAGAGATGTGAGGAGAAAAAAGTACGAGACGCAAGGTTGCAAGAGCAAACAAGAGGAAGGGGTTATTCAGGACAGATGGAAGAATACTTGGGAGGAATCATACTGCGGTAAAGGTCAGACCTCACAGGCATGGCGGGGACAGCTTGCTTACCCCGAGAGATTTCGATGGCGAAATTGAGATGGTCTGTAGGAGCATGAAGCCAAATAAGGCAGTCGGAATCGACGCTGCACATGCGAGCGTATGCGGAAAGTCATATCAGGGAAAGATTTAATGTTTAAAGCCTTTGGATTTGACAAGGACCTCCGTCGTGAAATTTCGTCCTCCTCTGCTAATTTCACATACCTAACGGCGAAGTAGACCGATGTGGGGACTATATACGTAGGCGTCTTTACGCTTGATAACGGATACGGAAAAAGGAGAAGTTTAGGGATAAACTTCCATGATGGAAGTGAAGGTTAAGGAACCAAGGAGCAGAAGGATATTTCGGAAATTTCCGTGTCTTCACTTCAAACGTTGCCATAGTTGACAAATATTTCGTTGGGGTTCCAAGCAACCATTTGTCTGCCACCATCACATAATGCGAAGTAAAGCTGATCGTTGATGAAGTACTGTCGAAGAAATGGTAAGGCAAACTTTATGTTCCGGGGATGACTATAAATGGCCGACTGATCGTGAGCTTTGTGTAATATGATAAATATTAATTGAAGAATTTTTTGGAAACAGTTTGATAAAACTAGGATCTCACAATGAATCTAAATAGGAATTGGACAGCCCAAATAAGGTCAGCCCACAAAGCGGATCAGGGGGGTCAATGAGGTCATCCAGATTAGGTGTGATTCAGGGTATGGCGTTATCTCCTTCACTTCTTGCTGATGAAATGTCGAAAGATGCAAGGACCAGCGGTGGATGTGCGTATGACGTTTGAATGAAGCTGAGCTGACTAATTCATTGTGATTAGCATGTGACAAAGCATTCGTGATTCAGTCCGACGAGGGACTACGAAGGAGTGACCACAACTCCATTGAATGAAAATGTAGAAACTTACAAAACCAAGGTCATTACGAAAAAGCATATGGGATATTTTCTGTGCCTGATTTCAGAGATTGACAAATGATTCGGAAAGAAGTTGAATCTTCCGAAGTGACGGACACTGAGCATTGAATGCTAGGTAAATGTGATGAAAAGGTCAAAGAGAAATGTTATCTGTCGTTGGTCAAGCCTCATTTAGCAATAAGGTGCTAGTATATGGGATCCTCACGAAGTTGGATTGACTGCCGAATTAGACCACGTGCAGCGTGGAGGAGCTAGATTTGTAAAACGTTGTTATGATAAACTTAGTAGCGTATCCAAAATATTAGAGCAGCTAGGCTGGGAATCACTCAAATGGAGCGAAGGTTAAATAACAGACTTTCTTGAATTGGAAGGAGGTCTCTTTAGAAGTGATGTTGAATATGCATTGATACCCCCATCGTACTACGGTAGGGGAGATCATTTCAATAAAATTAGACAGATTAAATGTAGAACAGATACATTTAAGATCTCATTTTATCCCATGAACGATAGGGGATCATAATAACATTGTTTGACCGCGTTAGGGTCATAATCGGGTCAAAATTAGTGTGGTGTGTAATCACCCCCTGCCACACGCCCTAGGGGTTGCCTGCAGGGAAGTATGTAAATAAATAAATAAACTAAAATCTTGCTGGTTACTTCAGTGGAAGAAACCGTTCTGAGAATTACATTTCTAAGAATTTGCAGAGAATTGCGAAAAATGCTGGATCGGAGTGTTAATCTTTGGATGATTACAATCAGAGATAGAATTATGAAATACCCGGGCAAAAATATATATTTAAAAAAAAGAAGATGCTTTTAGGCACCACGAAGGGAGGCATAAAATTTAAAGGATCCATAATCTGCATCCTTACTTGATAGAAAATTGTTTGAGCCATTTTTTATCATAATTCTAGAATACCTTTGCAAATTTGACACTTTCAAGAGATGCGAACTTGATGAAAAAAAATCCGATTAAAACTTTGGCGGGAAATCTGTTCTTATGAAAAATGTGCTTGTACTCCATAAAATACGTCTTAAAGATGAAGGGCGAATTCCTAGAATCCCATCTTTCTAGAACAATGAAGTCGGCCCATTTTCTGCGACATGTCTGCTTTTAAATCAGTTTTTCCTGTTCATGTAACTAATTAGTAAAACCCCACCGCTGACTTCGCTTTCATTCTACTCAGCTGATGTACGTACTACCGCGTGTAGTTACATACGTTCGACTTCCTTGGACGTGGCGCTGTTAAACAAACACATGCGTCTGCCGCTGGCGAACACGCGTACAGTTCAACGCTTAGGGCCAATTCACCGACTGTCGCTCAAAATCGAGACATTTCTGTTGCGCCGAGTCATGTTGGAGAAGGCGATGGAATTGTTGTTGAAACGTAACCCAGCGTGAACCCCTCAGCGTGCAATCCATGAGCTGCATTCAGATTTCACTTCCAGATGGTTTCCACCTTCGGTCGGTTGGTTGGCGCAGCATCCAGCGTTTCGATGTCGAGGTTGAGGATTGATTCTGGGGGAGGGGGAGGGGCGGAAGGGGAGGCCAGGGGAAAAGGAAAGGGGAGGACGGGTGGGGAGGAAAGCAATTCAGAGGCGCCACGGCCTTTATAATTGCAGATACGTGAACGGGACGTCAGCCAGGATTGTTTACCTCTCAGTAAATAAAAAATACTAAGTTGATTGGATCAAACGAAATTTTTAATAACTTTTAGCACGAGGTACGCAAAATTAAAAATGGATGTCTTTTTGAATTTACGGAAAGTTTGCCAGGATGTTTATTTGATCAACATGGGGATTTCTTGAGATGATAAAATTTTACGCATTGATCATTCAACAAAATAATAGGAAGTGTCTTTTCGCATTATATCTTTAAAATAGTGAATTAAATGTGGACATTGACTTGCATTATCAATTTATTACGCTAGAGATAAAAGATTTGCACAAAGTGACGCCCAAGACACCATCTTGTTTAGGTTACATACTTAGCCGAAAGTTTCATGCAAATTGGGGAAATTTGCATTAAGGAAATTGATGTAGAACAGCTGAATTTTCCTCACTTCTCTATCGGAGTATATTGTATTATTTTTTTATGAGAATATTAAAACTGTTTAAATTTCAGTGTGCTAAAATTGCAAAAATTGAAGGACGAAAACAACTATGCATTGTTAAACTTGATTCTATGAATCAAGTTTAACAATGAATTGATTGAAATGAATCAATTGAAACTATGATTCAACCACCACCAATTCAACTAGATTGAACTAAAGTGACACACGAAGAGACTTTCGATTTGGAAAGAGACTTCATCATTTAAAACATTCCCATAGACCTTTCTTCCTCTTCAATCCCTCCATTGGTAGTTGACAGTCGTACGCTTTCCAATTTTTCAAGTCTATAAACAAAGCACAACGGCACTTCACAGAGCCAACAACAATCATTTGCTTACAATGATGGGATTCCGTTAGTGCTGCCATTTTGTTCACATGTTTTTGGTGAAATAAATCGGACCCCATGACCATAAACTTAAACAGTTGTTCATGGATCTAAAGCTATAATGGCTTTTTTAAAGTATACTATTAAAAGAAGTGGGGATAATTTAAAAAAAAAATATTTGTCATTCGCCATAAACTACTTTAGTCGATGATTGAGTGTATAGATGAAATGAAGACAAAACTTAACTCTTTATGGGATTAATATAAAATTAGGAATTTGCATTGTCGAACAAAAATAATTCTATCCAAACATCCTTCATTTGATCGAAGATACTATTTTGCTATCCAAGGCATTATCTGATCGCGAGAACTATGGGATCCAAAAGCGGACTTCGGTGGCGTAGGCGCCAAAGGGTGGCCTCACCTTCGTTTTAGACTGCGGACCTGTAACTTGTTTCAGATTGAGGTCTCAAAGGAGTAGTTATCCGAATACCTAGCTGGGGTGGCGAGTCGCAGATCGAGGACCGATGGAGGGCAAAGAGGTGAATTGTGAAAAGATGGCGGGAGAGTGTGGGGGTGGGAGTGCGTTCAGGCAGGTGGCGTTGCTCCTTAAGTCACGCCGGCAACAGCATGGCGGGAGAGAGAGGGGGCGCTGTTTTAAGTCCTCCGCTGCCAACCGTGTCTCTACCCTATTTGCGACACTCGTACACTTCTCTCCTCTCCCTCCTTCCGACGACGCCGCCACCAAGGACTCGCAGGAAACGCGTGCCTGCTTCGTAATGAATGTACGCCATCGCCTTAACAAAGGTCGAATAATTTATTTATCGCGTTGAAATTAAATATTTTCCTGCGTTTTGCCTCAGCTCTAGGGACTCCAACCACCATCGATCTCGTGGGACTAATGAGTGAGAGAGCCACGGGAATGTCCGCGTGTAAAATATTTGTCTATGATTACACTTTCCACCGCATTTGGTTTTGTTGAAGGGTTTTTCATCAATACCACACTGATGAGAAGCCCTGCGTGCAGAAAATGCCATTTTTGAAACACAACATCTCATTTGGAATTGTATACTTGTTGACATTGTTGTCATGGATATAACTGGGAGCAATCATAACCGACTAGAAAAAAGGTTTCATAATTGGAGAAACAATTCTAATTCCATGTATTAAACAAAGAAACCGAATTTTTGGAAGTGTTTTTGACAATTATTTATTTAATTTTTACTAGGGAAGTTTGATTTCACATCCCTCGATAATTTCAACGTGCATGCTTAAATGGCTTTTTTTAACCAGGCCATTTTGTTTTTCTGAATGTCGATAATAGTCACTATTGTTGCCATCAACAAAATTTAATTATATTGTTGTCGTATAACCTTAGTCGGAAAGTAGACACCGTGGAGGGGAGGTGGCTTCGCTCCATCGATGGAATATTGGTTTTGTCCTACGAAAACATTGCCCTTAATGTGGTCTTGATGATATAATCGAGAGAAGTTAGTGCACTCCGAGGGGCGAGCTCCTTAACATGAAGTACAAATTCAATCAGGGAGAATATTTGCCATGGCGCGTGAGTAATTATCAAAAGTGGGAAGTCGGGAGTTGATAAATGGTACTCTTCAGACTAATTCGGCGGGAATGTTTCATCGGAACGCAACGCAGTGTGACGCTCTATGGGATCGAGCGATAGCAGATCGACTCATGTGCTACTATTAGATATTCACCATGTTGGTTGTTTGGTGAGCATTTTCAGCGGGGAAGGAATCAATTCTTTTTGCACAAAAATATCTCTACGGTGTCATCTTATTACAGTTGAAGTTTTTAATAATGGTGCGCTCGTGGCAAATGAGTTGAACATTTCAATTTGTATTTATCAAAGTTTTTAATAGAAATGAATGTGGGGAAAGGGATCTGTCGAAACTCAGGTGGTGGCGGTGTTTACTGTGTGTCTTGTTTTAATTCATAATGTTGAAGAGTGCCTCTTCAGTTGGCCGTATTCCGTTTCTTCGTTAAGTCGTTCTTTGTCAATACTTCCTTTACTTTTAATTGTGTGGATTTAAACTTTACGATTCAGTAACTAATGCTCCGAAATGGTGTTCAAAGTGAAAAATATGGACTGCTTTTATTATTGAAATGGAGTAATAAAAATGAGTATCTAGAATCATTATTCATATTCCAATTGCTTTCGTAATTAATGAGTGGGTAACAGGATAAACGTTACATTAAAACATTAAATCGAAGTCTTACGTGAGAGATCATAAGCGATAGACCGCGATGCACCTTTGATTTAAGTACTTTTTCTTAAAATTGGTTATTTTTTCTTTAACGGACTAGTGTAAACTTTCACATATAGCGCAGTTTAAGTGTTTCTGAAGCTTAGTATTTGAGGAAGGAGAAAAATCGTAGACTTGGAGGCCTCTATGGTGGGGATTCAAGAAGAATATTTCTTCTCTATCGACAAAATAATGTTGATCAAACGCCTCTACTACGAAAAATAACAGAAGTAATTTCTTTCACAATGCTTGAATTTGTTGCGAATCTATTTTTGGAGAAGTTAATTAATTCACCGCGATTGAAGAGCGATTTGAGTAGAAGATAAGTCTGCCAGACACGTTCGTCTGTTATTCTGAGTCAGGAGATCGTCCAAGGAGGATTGGAGAATGAAGCTCGCGTAAGGAGAACAAGGTGATGCTTGTTAGCGCTTTGTAATGCCAAAGTTGCAATTACGATGGAGAGACCATGGAATAAAGAAAGAGAAATCCACAACTCTTGCCATTTCGTAATTAGTGGCCGTAATTATAATTCTTGAAAATCTTTCGTGAATTAAATGTCACTGATAAAATATATATCCTATCCCAATAGATTTACCCAATCAACTAGATACCAAGAGTATCTGATCGCAATTTGGACAATATTTATTGTAAGAAAGGAATGAAATGCTAGTATTGCTTTAGGTTGTTATCAACGTATTGGTTATGTTGTTATCTATTTATTTTGTTGCATTTATATTTAATATTCAATGTTCCCCTCTTCATGTATTACCCGCGAATTCCTCAAATCATCACATTTGAGTCACTCATTTCAGAAGATAATAGAGAGCATAAAATGACGTCTACATCTCCTCATTAGCCTTTATGTAACTGTCGGACTTTCACGAGGCGCCCTCAAGTTAGAAGTCGTCCGAAGAATTGTGAGTTATCAGTTATCGGGTTAACGACACAATCTCAGAAAAGATAAATTAAACTGCGTCTAACGTCGATCACCTTTATCTACTCCAATAGAAAGATAACCTGCTCCTCGGAGTAATGTTGCGAACATTCCCGAAGCCTAGAATCGTATCAGACGCCCAAAGTGATCGGAGTTCAATGTATATCGCCTGTATTATCGCAAGATTCCAATTTTTAACGGAAAGCAGAGGAAACGGAAATTTTTGGTAATGGACAAGAGTATAATAGGTTAAAAGATATTATTAATCTTACATTGAGGCATTTCATTCTGAAATTGAGAATTAAAATTAACTATCGCGGTAGTTGGAAAGGCACTATGAATAGATACGCATTCATGAAAAGCAGCTTAAGCTCATCGGCAGTATAACTATGTGGGCTGTCCAGAAAGTAACCTCCGTTAGTCTGTAAAAAACACCGGAATTATTGCAGAATATTTATTATTTCCATATAAAAACTACACATCTCTACAATATTTATGGATACTCCCCAAACAGATCTTAACATATGTCATATCTCTGAACTCGTTTTCAAATTCCGTTAGAATAAAATTCTGCCGCCGGATTACTAAGGATTTCAGATAACGTAAAAACCCGATTTTCTCGAATTTTTGGTCAATTTCCAGGTGCAGTTCCTTGTTCACCACATACGAGCGTCTACTTCTGTCATCGTCATGAATATTTATTTATATTTACAAACGAACGACAACACTAACGCACAAATCTTGTTTTTTTAACACATTTGGTCCGTACAGAGCACAAATTACCCGATGAACGCAGATTTGAAGTTTATTGCCAGTAAACACCTTATTGCTGACCGAACTTCACATTTTTGGCGGGAATTTGGGATTGTAATGTTCATTTGGATTCGCTATGGCAAACAAACGACGAGCGGCGCGCGACCTTCCAGACACTGCAGCTCGAGGCGTACTACCTCCCTAGTGTGTTTGTGTGTGTGTGTGTCAACACAGCAAACGTTCGTCTCCCCCCACTACTTGGCTCGCCACACGCAAGCGGAGGTTACTTTCTGGACAGCCCTCCTACTTCATGGTAACTGTTCAAATATGGAGGGCGTATGGCGATAGATAGATATTTCATTTCGTTCTCTTTCTCGCTGATGTCAAGTTTAAGTTCAATGTACTTCTCTCGTTTGGAACAATTTACTAATATTCTCTGAAATCTACAGAAAGATGAAGATTTTTATGCGTCGCTCAACTTTCCGCCGAATTCCAGAATAGGTTTCTCTTCGAAGAATCGTGTTAGTACATCTTAGTGCCCATCGTTCCATCTGTTCTTATATTTCAAAACTTCCGTGGTGTGCATTTGGTGTTTATATATAACCCCCATTCCTTACATAACTCCAGCATCTGGCCTAAATCGCTTGAAGTAGCTTGCTATCTACTACTGTTGTCCTTTTTTCTCTGTAATTCGCTGTACCATCTACAAGTAATATAAGGTAGCTGCAAACGTGGTTCACTTAGTTCTGTCCAATCAGAGAACATTTGTGAAAGTAGTAAAACTCTGTGGAAGGTATCCAATTTTCACGTACCCATCTCCTTCGTCTGTCAAAGTGTTTACTAGTCGGAGGACGTGACATTCTCGTGAACATCTGTCTCGTCCGATTCGGCTTAAAATAATACAAATGGCTATTGTGGTTAACATGCATTTTTAAATTGTGGTCACCATTGAACCAAGATACGATATTTCCAGTCCAGACTTCCGTAGTTCGTGTATATACCTTGAGCACCGACATGGTGCTCGGTGGTTAATTTTCATTGATACCGAGAAGATGGATTCCCAATATGCAGTCGCAAATGTATTAACTTATCAAACACTTGAAACTGATGGACTAGTGCTCACACTGATAATATATAAATTCTTCGCAGAAAAAGATAAATACAGTTATTTTTTACCGGCATATCTTCTAATATGCATGTTGTATATTATGTTTTCCCCCAAAATATTGTGTGCTATGTATCAACGGCATTCACGATTAGTGAATGACACTGCGTTTCAATGGTTTGTTGATGTTCCCTGACATGCACGACAGTGACTGATAGTGATCGATCCTCTAGGCATGTAGTTACAACAGGTATTTCTTTACCGGCATACGTCACCACTAAGTAAGTGAAATACGCAAGTGAGGTTCTTGCACTGAATTATCTTTCACTTTTCTGTGTGAAACACAATATCTTCGTTCCCTCTCCCGAAGCGCAACCATGGTCGAACGACGAAGCCGCCGCTCGAGTGCTTATGTTGTTTTGTGTCTGCAGTTTTGCGAAGTTGCGTGACTCACTTTCGTTGAGGCACCACCCTCCTCTTCAGCGACATTGCGGGCGCAGTTGATGTTGTATGTACATGCGTACTGCTCCAGTTTCCACAGTCCAATTGCAGGCGGACGACAACTCAGCCTCGAGGAGTAATTTACCGTTTTGTGTCTCGCGTAATCGTTCGGGATTGTTCAGAAATTAAAAATGTATTCCTTCTTTGTACCAAATTTAATTCGCACTTTTCGGTGTCTCTCTCTCTTTCTCGACCACTTCGGCATGTCACTCACTCTCGACGGATGGCCTTCTCCTCAGGAGAAATAGCGGAGGACGGACAAGACGCTTGCGCTGCGCAGGGCACGTAATCGGACCAATCGCCCTTACTCGAAGAAAATTGCTTCAAGTGGATTTTCCCTTTCTTGTTTCCAATACATCAAAGAAAACGACACCCCAGGCGACAGTCACGCACACCCCGTTTGGATTCGATCCCGGACAATTGCGATGTTTTTAAAAAAAACGGATAATACTGGGATTTTAACCTTTATCGCGGAAAGATACTTCGTCTTGTTTAATTCCACTGATCACCAAGAATTTTGCGGAATCTTCATTTATTTCATACGGCCTTAGGAAAGTTTCTCGGGAAGTTTAATTCCAATTAAAATATGCATGCGGCAAATGAGGTTATGTTTTCCTTGCTCCCCTCTTTAGTGTGAGTTTCTCGTGAGCGGCAATTATCATTCCCTCGACGGACATCCTGCGTAATGGGGATTTGCCGTTGCCGTTCGATAGAGGAACAGGTTTCAGGTCGATTATTTCAGGAATGGTAATTGTTCATGGGGGAAAACAAAGGACATTCTCTTGTAATCTCGAGTGTGCATCAAGTAACTGAGTCTTATAAATCTTCAACTCTTTAATAAGTACGCGTCCGTTCGTGTTTCTGCGAAGTGCTTAAACCGTGGCGTATTGATGAAATTCCATTTGATTCCATCAAACAACTAGGTTGCCACGGCTAGAAAATGGGTCGGTGCCCGCAATGCACCCGCTGAATTTTTTTTTCTACTCGATCATTGTGATGATGGGCAAATAGGGCAGACTTATTTCAGCAGTGCATATCCCCAATTCTATGGTTGAATTTCTTTAAAAGTTAGAGTCACTTAACGTACATCAAGGATTCAATAAATAAAAGCTAACTAATAGTACAAAAACCGAATAAAAAACTTTTTTCCAAACATTCATTCAATACTGCAATTCTATAACTCAACCTTAAGAATAATATATAGTAGGAATATTTTTTAGTGTTCGGTATGCATACATATTAGTAAAAATGAGAACTTTAACTGATAAATTCAAACACATATGCCCACAAGCGCCCAAAGTGTTTGGAAGTTTCTCGTCAATAGAACTCATGACTCCACTTACTTCAATGTTGTATTTAAAATGCGAGTACGCACTGAAATTTACTTTATTATCAATTTCAGGAATCTTATTTAAATAGCCGTTTACGGTAGAAATTTATAAATTAGCGAGTGGGAGGGTGGATGGTGCGGAGGCTAACGTACAGGCTTCCCACCGTGAAGGCCCGGGTTCAAATCCTAGAGGTAACAAATATATTTCAGTGGTATCCCGATCCCTACATGAGGTGCTTTGTGAAGAGCACTTTGAGTGAGTACGCCGTCCGTCGGATGGGACGTTAAACTGCGGACCCCTTGTGCTTTTCGACAAGAGTAGGCTAATGCCGACGCCGGGTTTCTCTCCACCCTTCATCCTTTCCCATCCATCCCTAATGGCGCAATTGACCTTCGCCTCCCCAACAAAACCAACCAACCAACGAGTGGGATATAATTGCGAATGATTAATGAAATAAATCAGTTTTGGATTAAATCAGTGAAGTTACGATTCATTTATTAACGGTGGAAGTTACTTTTCTAGGAATGTGAGGCGTTGAAGCTATTACATAGTGACCAGTAAGATACCCCTAGGGTGTGTGGCAGGGGGTGATTACATGACTACCTGTGACCCAAAATAGCATTGATTCTGGGGTAGGTGGTCGATGTGTTTAAGGGTGATATTGCGGCATATCCTAATGTCAAAATGCACGAGGGCAGTTTTTCAGTGCTTTAGTGTCTCGGGGATGTGGACAGAGGTTTAATATCCTCGCCAGCAAACCCAGGGGCAGCAGCTTCGATTGGCACCTAGCTGGATTTTCTTAGACTCAGGGATTGGGTGTTAGCTAATTTTGATGCCATTTTACGCACCCATGGTCTTCAAACATCTTCCGAGTACCGCCTATCATAGCTCACGACTGCTTATTGGTCGATGGCACATTTTGCAGTTAACTTCTAGAATAAAAAATAAATGTACCTTCCATTTATTAAAAAGATAAGGTTCACTTATAATGTGAGAGCTTTGCACATTCCCCAACTTTGAACATCTTTCTATTAGGTTCGGGAAAATCTCTTTCGCGGGATAAACCTTCCGTTTCAATAAGATGATGATCATGGAGATCTTATTTTTGTAGAAACACGTCGTTTAATGATGGAATGAGTGCAAAGTACGTACTTTACAAGCCCAAAAGCAGAGACCATTAACAACTCCTAAACTACCAAATACTATTTTTTAGGTAATCTACCGGTTAAGGTAGGTTTTTGGATGGACACAACTATCAAAAAAATATTTTGTAACTCCAAACAAAACCCAATCCAGCAACCTACTCTTCATCAGGTCCCTCTTCATCTCGGTGTACTTCTTTCCTCCCTTCATCCTTTCCTCGTTTTCCTAACATTATCCCCTCTATTACCTTCTTTAACATCCCACTACCGCTCAATATGCCTTTCATCCATATTTCGTGGCTCCATAGGATTTCTCACAGCGAACTCCTGTCCTCACCCAACATCTCCAGTACTTCCTCATTTGTTTTCCTTTCGGTCCATTTCACCTTCTCCATTCTTCTCCACACCCACATCTCAAAAGCCTCCAATCTACATCTATCCTCCTGCTTCAGCGACCACGTTTCCGCGCCGTACATAGCTACGCTCCATATCAGAGTTTTTACGAGTCTTGTCTTAACCTCCCTACTCAACGTCCCCATCATCAACTCCCTCCTCCTTGAGAAAGCCTCTTTGCCTAGCGCAATTCTTCTCCTTACGTCCCTACCACTTTGACCGTGTTGGTCCAAAACACTTCCGAGATATGTAAACTGTTATACCTGCTCTACTTTTTCCCCTTATTTTAATGTTTACCTTAGCCTTTTTCTCTATGGAAAATCGCATAACCTTTGTTTTATTAATATTGATTCTCATCCCATATTTATCGCATTGAATCTCCAATTCACTCAGCAATGCTTGCCACCCCTTGGGTGACTGAGCGACTAATGCTTGGTCATCAGCGAACCTAACCGATTTTACGAATTCCCCTCCGACTTTCATTCCCACCTCCAATTCTTCCCATGCCTCTTTAATCATTTCCTCCACATATACGTTGAACAGCACCGGTGACAATGGGCAACCCTGCCTTACACCTCTTCCTAACACTGCCCATCCGGACTCTCCGTTCCCCACTCGCACCTGAGCAGTCTGAGACATGTACAGGTTGCTGATCAGCCTCCTGTCCCTCCAATCTATTCCTATTTTCTGCAACACACGCATTAATTTTTCCCAATTCACTCTATCAAACGCTTTTTCGAAATCTGCGAATCGGGCAAATACGTCCTGATTGTATTCTATATTCCTCCCGATTAGTGATCTCATTACTGCAATGGCATCACGCGTGCCTCTTCCTTTCCTAAACCCAAACTGATCATCCCCTAAGTAATCATTTGCCTTACTCTCTATCCTTTTGTTGATGATCCTGAGGATAACTTTAGCGGCGTCGGATATCAAACTTTTGTTTTGTAATCCTCACATGATGTAGCGTTTACCTTTTTCGGAATAGGAACTAACACTGATATCACAAAATCTTCCGGCCAGATTCCTTCCTCATAGATACTACGAATCAGTCCATATATGGCCTTCTTCCCACCTTTCCCTAACCATTTCAACATTTCTACAGGAATATTGTCCACCCCCACAGCCTTATTTGCTTTCATCTCCTTTAATGCCCTTTCTATTTCATCGTCGAGTATGCCTGGACCTAAGCTATCTTCTTCTACGTCATGTTCCTTTTCTATGTCTAACCTTGTCGGCCTAAGTTCTTTACCATACGGTGTTTCTATATAATCCTTCCATTTCTCTTGGAATTTATCTGGTTTGATCATTATCTTACCCCACTTATCTTTGACTGTTAGCACAGATCTTGCCTTCTTACTTCCCGAAAATAACTTAACCTTGCTGTATAGAGCACCCATTTCACCCTTCTTCGGTAAACTTTCCATATCCTCGCATGGCGTTTTCCACCATTCTTCTTTCGCTTTATTTGTGGCCCTTCTCAATTTATTGTTTAACTCTTTGTACTTCATTTTGCCTAACTCTGTGTTTACATTCTTCCATCTTCTTCTCTCCTCCATCTTTGCAATCATCTCACCCGTTGCCCATGGTTTCCTTATTCTTTTCCCGTTGGACATGGACAATCGGGAGGGCGAAAATAAAAAAAATTGAGACTATGGAAACGCGTACTTGGAGGAAATTAATAATAACAAGCCGGTAAGAGAGAGAAAGTAACGAAAAAGCGTCAGCAGAGGTTAAAGCAAAGAGATCGCTCTTAGGAACAATAGGTCAAGGAAGGGCAACAATATGTTGACATATACTAAGGGATAACAAATTCCTTAAGAACATATTTGAAGGAAAAGAAGAAGCAAAGAAACAGAAAGGACGTCCCAGAGTTGAAATTTTGGGGGCTTTAAAGGAACAAGATGTTATGACGAAATACCGTACATACAATGTCACAGGCATTCGTAGTCGTGCGCGACGCACCACAGTCCACGATGTTAATAAAGCCAATTTCAACTTTAAAGCCCCCAAAATTTCAGAGTGTAAGAGGACGTCTCGGTAGCTTAATTGGTTAAAGCACTCGGCCGGATATCGAGGGATCCGGGTTCGAATCCCGGTCAAGGCGAATGATTTTTACTCTCTGAAATGGTTGCATTACTCTCTGCAATGGTTATAATGCACACATAGCGGATGACTCCGTTAAAGTCACTGTTACAGTTTCTTGAAATTTGTCCCAGAGTTGCTTTCTTCAAGAACACGAAGCATGAGATGGAATTCAGATCATTCTATCCTGAAGGACGCATTAGTGAACAGAGAGGCGTGGGGCTATTGCGACAAAGCACTGGCCCTTCAGTGTTTGATACTGAGGCACGATGGAACGCTGAAAACCAATACTGAAGGAAACATAGAGGGAAGAAGTAGGGAGGGAGAATGCCCAGGGTGAACTACGAGAAGTGGGCGAATGAAAATGCCGGTGCACGGAGCGAATGAGTGAATGAAGAGGGATGGGAGAGGGGTCCAAGCAGGGCACTGGAGAGTTGCTGAGAGACGCTGTTTACCAATCCACTTGAGTCATAGAGATGAGAGACAAATGAATGTCGGCCGCGTGGAATTTATCTCTTAGATGTTCCACAGGAGATGTAACAGGGCCTGATGACTGATTCCTATAGTCTTATGAGGGCACACATTTGGCGCATCTCTCAAAATCCCTCGCCAAATTTCAGCGATAGTAAATATTGAAAAAATAAAATCGTATTTCAGATAACATATTTTAGTTTGAGTGATATGACATGTCCTTCAATTCACTGGGACTAAATGGCAAGGCGAAATAGATTGATTGGAAAAAAGCGCACTCTCACAGTTGCAATACTTGCCAATGCTTATTAGCACTGTGATTTACCTACTTTTGGGGAGGGATCTCAGGAGATATATATGGAAAGATAAATTACGGTGGTCACGGACACCGATAATTACCTTAGCTTTATCGTTTCCTGGAAATATGTGAAGTTGGGCTTTGGACGAATCACACTCTTGGTTTATTCTAATCAAAATTGCAATAAAAAACAAACCCGACAAACTCAGTGATCCAATTCATATACTATTCAAACGATGACCTCTTTTATCCTTGATATCAGCTTTTCGTGAGCTTAAGTGATAAGTGGAGTGTAACGCAATTTACGGCGCCTCTGTGAAATAAATAAGGAAGATTATCCTCGTAAAAATGAAATTTTATTCGGAATAGAATATAAAAGGAGGACGTCACGATTTTGGAGAAATGAAGCCATGTTTGCCAAAGTGTGTTACCCGAGTGTGAAAACGCGGACAGCTATCTTATCTTAGAATTGACAAATACAATGACACCCAAACGTTATCAAAATGGTTAAATGTTATAAAAACTATTGGAACTACTTAGATTGAAAATACTGGTAAAGAGCGAGGTTTCCCTCATGCCGACATCGAGACTTTGAAAAAGATGCTCCTCGGGAGACCAAAAAACCAAGGCCAAACAAGTTGGACCAGAAAAATAATAGTTCGGTCGAGGCGACCATACAATTGATTAGAATCTACGGAAGGCAGGCATCAATATGGCTGCCACCGAAGAAATCAGTCAAGATTACTTTTCCAAATATTTTTTCATTGCAAACATTATCGTTGATTCTACACTTCCTTTTGGTTAATTCAAATTATGAAATGATACAATTTACTATCAATGTTTCTCTTCTATTAATCCTATGCTTCAGTAAGTATTTTTGTAAAAATAAACAAGATACCTGTAAGTATTAAGTATGTTTTCATAGTTTCTGTCATAAAATTTTATCATAGAAAGCCTTTTTTAAACGAATGAAAAATAAAATGCGATGCAAATGGATAAACTGCAAACTCTGTAGTATAGCTTATACGGCAGGAAACTGCTGCAATTCATGTCCATCACTTTAGGTGTTCATTTTGTTCATATTTAATGAACATGAACACTAAAAGTCTGTCCTAAAAGTTAACAAACTTTATTTCAACAAAATTTTTATAATTCAGCTAAACGCTATTTTTATTGCATTGATTCCCTTCAAATTATCGCCCTACGCCATTTTCACATCCTCACGAAGTTGGATTAATGGTCGAATTGGATCGCGTGCAGCGTACAGGAGCTAGATTTGTGGAACGTTGTTATGATATGCTTAGTAGCGTATCCCAAATAATAGAGCAGATAGTCTGGGAATCAATTCACGGAGCGAAGGTTAAATGGCAAATTGAAGCTCTTGCATATGAATTGGTAGGATATCTCTTTCGCGGTGATGTTGAAAATGTATTATTACTCCCATCGTACTACTTTAGAAGATACCAAACAAGATATATTAATATTGTATCAATAAAATTAGAGAGATTAAGAGTGTAACAGATGTCACTTTTTCTGCGAACGATAGGGGATCGTAATACATTGTTCGACCGCGTTAGTGTGATGTTCGGGTAAAATTATTCTGGTGTGTATTCCCCCCCTGCCACACATCCTAGCGGTGGCTTGTTGGGTATATAAATAAATAAATGCAAATAAAATAAATCGAGTTGGCCGCGCATTTCTACGATGTCATTTGGTCATTCTTCGTCAAGAGACTGTTATGTGATTAATCTGATAATACTCTCGGCATACATGTGCATCAGATGAATATAAACGTGCCTAAAAGCACATTAGTCATTCGAGGTGTTCCAATTCGTCTCTATATACCGAGCGGAACGACGCACATTGAAACGGGGATTATTTTATTTCCAATAATCCCACTCTTAAATTGAGTTTATTGTATAAAATCTGGGGAAATAATGAGTCATATTGTTTTGGAACTTTTTCGAGTCAATGGAATCCCAACCTTCCACGCTCTCCGTTATACATCCCTCTTCTCTTGGGGAGAGGACGCGATGACGTCATTTCGCGAGTGACGTAGCTTCGTCATTGCTCTGGCGAGTTAAGGAGGAGGAGGGGAGGGTAGACGGCCTCCTTCCCCAGCCCTCTTTCCACCCTCCCCTTCCCCCACGCACCGCGATCGCACGCGGAGAGTTGGCGGATTCCAAGAAGTCTACGTCTCATGCGTCATTGCGTTCGTCTCTTGAATTAGTTTCGATGTCGTCAGGGCGTGTGAGCTGACGAGTTCAAATCGCGACAGCTGTGTCGGCGATTCGTCGGAAATATCAAAAATCCATCCATTTTTCAGAAGAACAATCTATCGATACAATATCGTATCTCTCGTGAAACAAATATTCCAATGGATGTGTGAGCCTTTCTCTCTGCGTCGATGTTAAATTAAAATGGATCGTCATTTGCATGTAAAAATTTCAGAACGTAAAAAGCCATTCGCCTTGACCGGGATTCAAACCCAGATGCCTCGATGTCTGGCCGAGTGCTTTAAACAGTTGAGCTACCGACAGACCGTCATCTTACTATCCGAAAGAAACAAGCTGCTATGACCAAATGCCGTGCATACAATAAATTACACTGGTACATTCGTAGACGTGCGTGTTACATCACAGTCCACGAGGTTAAAACCAAAATTTAAACACCACTAAGGTGACATATTCAAACAGCACAAACTTTAGACACCACCTTTGACAGAATTCAAAGAAACTGCGGAAGAGTAAACATTTAAGCATTGATGTATCAGTCGTCCATTGATCTGCCTCCTGCAGTGTCCCATTGATTCATTCAGCGATGGGCCGTAAGTATGCTATTAAATATGAACGAACGACTTTCGGGCAATCGGAAGGATTTTTCCCTGTTCCTAATAAGTCACACCGATTATCGCTGCCTATTTTCCAGTCGTGGGAGAACTTTTGCTTACTTATTAATCTGGTTGCTATGCATTACTTAAGAATTACGCAACAAATACATTTCTTCAATCATCTTTGCCATTCACATTCGACGGGTGAAATTAAAAGTACTCGTATATATTTTGTAAATTATCTTAGATCTGACGTTGAGGTGATATACGTATGGATGCAAACATCACAATATTTAAGTCTTAATTAAAAAATAATGATCATTCCACTTTGATTTTTCACTAATCCTCTTTAAGTAGATTCTACGCACGATCCTACAAGCGATTCACGGAGACGAACCAAGGGGATCACGTACGAGTACGGACAGAAATTGACACGATGTATCCGCCGGGGATGCTTGATTTGATGTGGACATTTCTAAAGGATGTCATCGAAGACATCCTCAGTATCATGTTCATTGAAAGTCATCAAGAAATCATTTCAATGTAATGCAAAATGACACATGCGTGTTGCACACCGTATTCAACGGAATGCTCTTGGATGAGAAGGTAAGAGGAGAGAGAGATAGATAGATAGATAGATAGAGATCTTTATTTGGGCGAAATTGAGACCTATTGGCCCCTTCTTCCATTTAACCCATCGTTGTATGCATATTATATAAGGCATAACATTTACAATTATATGCATGCATACACATAAATGCATAAAGACAGACTATGCATAGATTTGCACATCGGAAATAAAAGTATATACATATACCTAATGTATAATTTCCCACCCTCTCTCTCCCTCTCATAAATAAATTATATATATATATATATATATATATATATATATATATATATATATATATATATATATATGAGAGGGTGGGAAATGATGGAATGTATGTATAGGATAATGTAAAAATGAACGGAGTGGTTGGAACACTAATTATGAAATTTCACTTCAACAGGAGGTTATTTTTCGGAGTCTGTTCTGAAGGGAGGTGGACGCATCCGGCACGCTCTCGGCATGAGCCATCGGAGTGTGATCGAGGATGGGGGAGGTGGAGGATTCAAAAGATGAATCATGGAAACGGAATACCTGAACCAGGTAATGAGATCAGGGAATCATGAGGAAGTAGTAGGGAAGAGGGAATCTTGGAGGATGATGACTCAGCTTAAGAAAACCAATATAGGGTTTTGTGCCGCTAATAATGGTGATTTCGATGCATATTACTCGACGTTAGCAACTTCAGCACTATCATTTGGATTAATTTTTCACCGGGGGTTTTGACCTTTTGCCCTTTGTAATTATAGCCCATCGTCCTAAAGGAAACGTGGGAATGCGCATTATGAATGATGAACGTGATAGCTTTGGAAATTTGCTCGTTCGAAAAAGTACACTTATATTTTCCGCAGCAACTTTTAGTTAGGAATGTGAATACAGCATGACGATGATAATAACATCTGTGAGTCGAGTTCCAAAACGGCCTCAATTATCCGATGGGCTAATTATTTCAGTCTTGTCAATTTTCGCATTTTTTCCATAAATGTGAAGCCAATTAAAATTTAATTTTGTATAATTCGAAGTGGTTATATACAGATAATTCCATGAAGAATACATGCATCGGTCGAAATTAATTAAAACCGTTTGTCACTAACGAATTTTTATTTACCCTGCGCATTGTCTTTTTCTTGATAGTTGGACACTATTCTGTTTGCTACGAGCCCTTCGAACCCTAATAGCTGTGACTCGTGTTTTTTTAGTCGTCAAGTTATTAGGGAAGAACGAGCAGAGTTCACACAATTTTCATTCACGAAGCGGAAATCGAACTCGCGACCTTAGGCAAAGAAATCGAGGGCATTGGCCAACAACTCCAATTGCCATGTTTGCATTTAATTTCCACAAGGCATTGCATATTGGCTACACTGCGCTGACATCCTCGTGATCAGGGAACCAGGGGAGGATTCGTTTAGTTCAGACAATTTCTAACGGTGACTCTCTTTTCTCCAATAATTTCGCGAAACTATTTTTTAACTTTATGTCATTTGATAAATCTTTATTATTTTTAATGCCACGGCCATTTAGTACGCGAACGTTGGCACTCTCGTGCCAACGTTCGCGTACTTTGCACTAGGGCTTGGGTCGAAAAACAATTTTCTTCGAAATTCGCTCAGGCTTAGTTAGTCCTGATTTGACGTCATTTATGGTATGGCTACAGGGTAAAACATTGTTCGGCTTGGATAATTCCTTCCAAGGCCCTCGAGCATCCAATTAAGCGCGGGCCGCAAATACAGGCCACTCGACCTCCGTTCGTTTAAACACGTGACTATTATCATGTCGTCCCATCATTCCACACGGCTAGTAACGAATGAATTCGAATCGGCAATTGTTTTGCCCTGTTGCTACGCACCGTGAGATCCGCCAAACGTCGCTATACCTAGTCGGATGACGAAAATATGAGTTTTTTTCGCCGCACTCTACTGCCCATGCCTAGTGTGGAGACACCCACCGCCACACACCATGCTTGTAAGGTGTCATGTAAGTGTAAATTTTTTCCACTATCATCGTGTGCGCTACTAATCACCCATGGACCATATCACAATTAAACACAAAAACATAATTATTAATCAGTTTGAGATCAGTATATTAAAAGACGGAAACTGGCAAAGACTGCTCGTGCACAAGAGTAAAACGATGTAGAATGACGAAGAGACAAATATCTGATTATTATTATTATTTATTAAATTATTATTATAGAATTATTGAAGGCAAATTACCGATTAAGGTAGGTTTCGGATGGACGCGATTTGCCAAAGGGTGACAATTCCTTTGTCTCTGTTAACAAAAACTAACCTGACATCCAACATTACAATAAACTCCTTTTCATCTCCGTACAGCATCCCTATCCTGTTCCTAATCCTTCCCCGTTCGCCTACCATTTTCTCCACACACTATCGCATTCTTCAATATCCCATTGCCAATATTTGGTTCTGCGCCCAATATTTGGCTTTGATGCCGATATTTCTTTGAGTGATTAGTCCTTGAAAACTTCTTTTAATATCTAGATTTTTCCTTTTCGCCATTTCCTGATTCTAACGGTAGTAGGTCTGCTGCAAATAGTTTTGCTAAAATAGTACTCAGTACAAAGTGGTCAATAGAGAGACTAATCTACATTAGGATCGATGTAATTTCTACATTAAAATAATAAAGACGATCCATTGAATCCTAAATAGTTTTTCCTGAAATCACAACTTCTATAACAAGTCTTCAAACCAGTGATTCGGAACTGTTTTCGAACTTACACAATGCAATTTGAAAACTCTATTGGAATTTTACATAGTTTGTTTCGACTCGTAGAGTAATCCTATCATTGAGAATTATTCTCAGAACTCTTGGTGGAAATCACCAAACCCTCGGTATATATACCGGTATATATATGTATATATATATATATATATATATATATATATATATATATATATATATATATATATATATATATATATCGATGATGCGGAAGTACTCACGAGAGCAATATAACTTTTGGACGGCACAATAGAACACAGAATAAAACAGATAACACGTAAAAGGACACTCACACTGTAGATGATTTAAGCTTTCGGCCTACTCCGAGGCTTCAGGTACTCAGCTGACCTGAAGAAGGCCTCGGAGTAGGCCGAAAGCTTAAATCATCTACAGTGTGAGTGTCCTTTTACGTGTTATCTGTTTTATTCTGTGTTCTATTGTGCCGTCCAAAAGTTTTATATATATATATATATATATATATACACACACACACACGCACGCGCAAGTTTGAATGTGTACATATGTATCGGAATGTGCCATGGATCATCGGGGTGAATTGAAGTTGATGCATATTTCCATTATACTCTTCAGTCATATTTAAATTGTTGACCTCTTAAATTTTTGTTCAAACTGTCAAATGACTTTTTAAATTCACGGCCAACGCGAAAGAATACCATGCCGTGTAATAACTGATGTTGGTTAAATAAATTATAATTGTTTGAATAAATAACTATGAGATTGAGGAAACTGGCCCTCTATGCAGGGTTGTCTAAAAATAATGGTGAATGTTTCAAGAGGTGGAAGTTATTGTTAGGCCGAACTTGTAGGTTATGGTAGATCCAAAATTCAACCCCGGATTCAAATGCTGAACTGTGCGTAGCCTGGGTTGGACTAGAATACAACGGTGGCGGTTTTCTCTTATTTTAATGGTCTTTTCACTTTTCAGTGGTTGGCCTGTCATATCCCCATCCTTCAGTCTTCCCGGTCGTTGCAATATTCCTCTTTCAAGTGTCAATTACTCATAATTAAGGCTCTTCCTGTTCTCCATGCTTTCCTACACCGTCCACGTTTCCTTATTCCTATAACAGAGTTCTTGGCCATCTTTCCTCGTCCGTTCTTCGAACATTGCCAGAGCTCGCCTCTGGATTCTCTGCACCATTTATGAATAGATTCCCAATCCTTGTCTAACATCTTCATAAGTTTTCCTTTCTAGTTTGAATGTCCTGGCTCCTCTCCTTATTCCCTCTTGTCTCCACAGCTTGTGCTCAACTCTCCAGGTGTCACTCAAAGTCTAGCTCTCCGCCCACACAGTCTGTGGGCTTTTTTGAGACTGTTGGTATATCTGGTTGGAATATCAATCTGTTCCATTGCTTTCCAAAGTTGACGAATAGGTACAGAATGATAGGGATTTTCACGATAGTTAGCTCTCAAATGAACTTCCTGACCCTTGGCGTGCATACTATATTTTCATTTATCTGGCTGAGGCTAAAATGGTGATCTACACAGGGTCGTCCTATAGTAAATCCTGCCTTATCTTCCCTTTGATCTCATAAGCCAACCTACTTTTTAGAACCCTGATCTAAAATATCTACTGATGGATGCCATCACACTTTAATTATTTGTGAATTTCTTATTTACTTTCCACAAATGGCGTATATAAAATATAAGCATTATTCTTCCGAAATTTCATCTTCTTCAAGAATCTAATTGAGCATTTGACAGGAAAACCATATTAACTCCGGAGATCCACATTTACTTAATTCTTTCAAAATTCCCAACGAGCAAGTGTCAATCTTCGTCCTCCTTTCTGCCCTCTCTAGTTGTCCTTCTTAAATGGACTCCATGCATTAGAGTTCCACCTCCAGCTCTATGATTTTCCTTTAAGTGCCTTTCTGCCTTTTCTAAAAGACATTTAATGTGGGAACATATTAATTCACTCCTCTTTGCATGTAACCCCGGATGTCTTATATAATTTTAAAAATCTAAATCTTCCCTGCTAACTGCACTTATCCACGACTTCGCATCCCATTATTCCTCCAGCGTACCGATCACGTTTACTCTTTTCCAGGAGCAAATTTTATAATAACAGGAAAACACAAAACTATGGAGTTGTCTGCCACACGTTTGAATTATAGACTGAGCCGATAATACGCCTAGGTCCGGTTTTTCATGTTGCAAAAAAGAGAAAATTCACTTTCAAAATCGTTTCCGAAATGAAAATTGTCAATAATTAATTCCTAGTGAAATTTGCACACAACTAAGGTTTGTGTAAAAAGTACCGGGATAATTTTTTTCCTGACGTGGCTGTGCATAGCAGCACGCTTACACCGCGCTCGCTTACTTCTTTCCTCCCTTCATCCCGTCCGACATCCCTATTATTTTCCTGCCCTTTCCTCGCTTGCCCAACATTCTCCCCTCTATTACAGTCTTCAACAGCCCACTGTGATCAATACGCCCTTCATCCATTTTTCCTGCATCCATAGGATTTCTCTCAACAAACCCCTCTCCTCACCCACCGTCACCAGTGCTTCCTCATTTGTTTTCCTTTCGGTCCATTTCACCTTCTCCATTCTTCTCCACACCCACATTCCAAAAGCCTCCAATCTACGTCTATCCTCCTGCTTCAGTGACCACGTTTCCGCGCCTTATATAGCTACGCTTCATATCAGAGTTTTTACGAGTCTTGTCTTAACCTCCCTACTAAACGTCCCCGTCATCAACTCCCTCCTCCTTGAGAAAGCCTCCTTGCCTAGCGCAATTCTTCTCCTTACGTCCCTACCACTTTGACCGTATTGGTCCAAAACACTTCCGAGATATGTAAACTGTTCTACCTGCTGTATTTTTTCTCCTCCTATTTTAATGTTTAGCTTAGCATTTTTCTTTCTGGAAAATCGCATAACCTTTACACACCATTATATCAATGAAATTTTGGCGTTGCGAAAGATCTTTGCAAAACTCGCCCCGAAGGTCTCATGACGGAATACCAAGAGCAGAGTGGAGTGTCTGCCCGCGAAGATCTGTAACGCGTTAAAGAAGACCCCGACTTTTTGGACAGTTCCGACTTGACACCAGCAGACTATTTCCTATTCCCAAAAGTGAAATCCTTCCTCAAAGGACACCACCGCGGTGGACACGCCACTAAGTGCCGTCAAAGGTGCTAGCACGCCTACCCTTTGGACCTTCCGAAATCCGCCTCTACCAGGTAGACTTCGAGTCGTAGAAAAGCCACTGGCAAAAGTGTGTCGACGTCCGTTATATGTACGTTGAAGAATCTTGACGCATTGCAGAAGTATGTGTGAAATAAATCTATTTTTCCGAAAATACTGATACTTGCCCATTTTTAAGCCTTGTATTTTGAATTTAATCTTGCCCAGGTAATAACTTAAGAATACTGTAATATTAATTTGGAGAGTTATGGATAAAATGATATGAAATAATAAGAAAAATGAATAATGATTTTATTGGTTATTGGGAGAAAAAGAGAGGATACAAAATGTGATTGATCGTGAAATCTAAAGCGAATAACAGAAGGGAGACTTTGAGTAAGAACGAGTTAAGGAAACGCAGAACAGTGCGGTGGTTAATATCAAGGCTAGGGAGATCTTCAATAGATAAGAAAACGTGTGAGCCTTCTGATAGTGTATTTTACCCATAATTATTAGGGAGTAATTTTATAGTTTAGGTAGTTCGCTGTGCATGAGAGTCGTACGTAAGTAAGTAAGGTTCTTATCAGAATACTTTATTTCTTCTACTGACAATTTACAATAAAAATCTGGCACATTTACCGAACACTTATTAATATCTTTATTCAATAGCGAATTTATTTAGCGAGCTGTTCCTCAATATCTAGATGAGAACGTTAGAAATGCGTGGAATGATACGTAAATGTATTGTTTCAATTTTTTCAATGCAGCCAAGATAGATCTACGTACGCGCGTAAGTTATTTTCGATAGTTTTAACTCAGTGCTACGCTTTGTTTCTGTGGGAATCTTTTGAAGTGTTGGCATAAAAATACGAAATTTTGACGCTCTTCAGGGAATTCGCTCTAGAGCTAGTTACTTCCATTTGTCGACCTCTCCACCGTGACTTCCACGGCAGCCCAATGATTCAGCGAGCGCTGTTCCGTCCGGGACATCTCGGTGATATAATATCGTCACCCCCAAGAGTCACGCAACCCTCAAGTCTTACGCTCGCGTGAGTGACTTAAAACCCGACTCTTTATGAGCAATTCCTTTCCGATTACCTAAGAATTATTCAGGACCTGAAATAGATACATGCATGCAGAAATTGTAAAGCTGTTTAATCAGTTAAAAAAATAAAAAAACGAGAGGGATTTGTTAAACTGAAGCAGTTTTTAAATTCGAATAATCCGAATTTAATTTTCGTACATCGGGGTTAAAAATGAAGCCTTACAGTCAACGGTCATCATCATCAGTGTTTCAGTCCTAAGATTGGTTTACTGCAGCCCTCCACTCTTCCCTATTTAGTGTTAATTCCCTCTCACCCTCTGATAGGTTCCCTGTTTTACATCATTCTCAAATTGCCCTATGTACTTGTCTCTTGGTCTTCCTCGTGGAATCTTCCCTTCTATTTTTCCTTCAATTATACTCCTAATCAATCCATTGTGCCTCAATGTGTGTCCAATCCATCTATTTCTTCTTTGCCGTAGAGTTCTCCATATGGTCCTTTCCTCTTCTTCTCTTCTATATACTTCCTCGTTCCTCACTCTCTCTCTCCATTTAATCTTCAGCATTCTCCTCCAGCACCATGTTTCAAAGGTTTCTATTCTTCGCTGGTCCACTTTTCCAATGCTCCAAGTCTCGGAACCATAGAGCGCCATGCTCCACACGAACGTTTTGACGAACTGCTTCCTTGTTTGCAATCTTATGCTCTTTGAACACAGTAGTCGCCTCTTCTCAATGAACGCCTTCTTTGCTTGGGCTGTTCTTCGTTTGATGTCGGTCGAGCTTCTTCCATCCCAAGGTATACTGTTACCTGACTAGATGAAGGATTGCACTTGCTCTAGTTTCACTCCTCAAACGTTAACGGTAACAATCCACTAATCTGTCTTGTAAATTTCCCCGTAAGCAGTGGAAGTGGGCATTCGAGCCGTCATTCTCCAGTCGTCTGGCTCCGCGCCTAGCAATAGGCCCGATACCCTCGAGGTACGTAGAAAGCTAAGCGGCGCGGAACATAGCAGTCTTATTCTGGTACTACGGGCTATTTTAAAACCTCCGATCAAGCACTACGTAATTTGGTATCAATATTACCAGAACTTAGTGATTTCCATTATGTATGGATAGTTAAAGAGAAAGAGGTCTATAAAATATGTAAATAATTTTAATATTTTTAGCATATTTCCATTCATAATTTAGCATAGCTTATTTGTCTATAGCCACCGTGGAAAACATTTATCAGAGTTCATCTCCGATTCGTGATGTACTTCAGAGTGGTGACGATTTTCCAACCTAATCCTCTAATTAAATGCCAATGTCGATTCAATAATACCTCCTTGGAAACAAAGATAGGAGGAACATTGCTTAAGTAAGCAGTGGTAAATAAAGTAAGGAAACGACGTCCAAATGGAAATACTAGTGCTGAGTTTAACCGTTCTCCCGTCGCGTTTCATTGTGAGCTAGTTCTTTTGGGTATCTTCGTAAGTTGTTATAAAACCTTTTCGGTCAACCATGAGAATGTCGTATAGGAAAATGTCATGGTACAGTCAGTTCTGTTATGCAAAATGATATAATTATTATATTCATCCTCATTGGCCGTTCAATCCTAAGATTGCTTGACTGCAGCTCTCCATCCAACCCTATCTGGTGCTCGTAGTTGGCTTACCTCCTGGTATTTTTTGCAATTTACTTTCTTCTTTATTTGTGCCATGTAGTTATCCCTTGACCTTCCTCTTGGGACTTTTCTCTCTATTATATTCTTCACGTGTCCATTGTGCCTCGGGGTGTGACCAATCCATCTGGTAATTATTATATTATTATGACGAACATCTATTTTTATTGTTTTACCTGGGTGATCTGATCTTCGAGCTACATCTTTCGTTGTCCATTTATTGTGACAAAAGTGACAGCGTTACCGTTCTTTTGGGAAACACACGAAAGAACATATGTTCTTATCACTGCTAACGAGAATAAACTATTGTGCAAATTTATGGAGATCATTTGACTTGTTCTGAATTCTCAACTCCTTCTCGCAGTTTCCCGTCGAGTGTCCTGGTGTACGACATATCTTTCGTTGCATAACCTTGTTATCTCCCTCCACCGTGATATCTTCCCTCATTTTCGAGAGTAAACCGTTTGGGTTTTTTTCATCTCCCCGAAATGTTTGGTCTTTTCCTTTCCTCGCAAGTTTGGAGATCCCACTCAGAGTTTCTTTCTTAAACAGCTCGCAAAAATGTGTTATTCCAGCGCATGGAATTCTTCATTATAACTCAATTCAATTTTATGGCTCATTCGAAGAATGCGCCGTGTTTATTTCAATTATAGAATACAGTAATAATTGCTTACGTACATGTTGAGGGCACCTGCATATGATTACCCCCCCCTCCCCCCCCCCCTAAGTCTATGTATACCTTTATTAAAATTTTTAAATCGTTGTTTCCTTCATATCTGTTATGGTTTGTTTATGATTTACTTTCTCTACGCTTACTATAAGCTTGCCACTAAATTAATGATTCTATTTTATTTACCTCGATTGCATCGTTGTACATTTATTACATTTCTTGCTATTTATTTCTACGCCTAAAAGGCCTGTCTCAAAAATAAGTAGAATAAATCTGAGGAAAAAATGTATTGCAGATCCAAGTACTAATTGCTAAAATTCTTCATGAGGGTACCCACACTTGTATCGACACACCAATACCCGTGCCTCCTCCAGTTGTGGTACATGTATATATAATGTAGACACGTACTTCCAGTGATGGCCTCTTCGACATAATCTAGTGGTCTAAAATGGTACTCAAAAGGCGTTGTACTTGGGTGGTACTCAAAGGTCCATGTCTCGTCACCAGTAACCACCTATTCTAAAAAATTCAGGTCAACGTGGTCCAAGAGGTCCAAGGCAAGACTGTCACACAAGCAGTCTTCCGGCAGCACCTTGGGGACCATCTTGGCACGCACCTTTCTCATGGCTAAATCTTCCGTAAGAATGCATTGCCTGTGGTTTTCCGAATATCACACTCTTCTGCTATCACATCCTGACACATGGGGGTCAATCAGAATTGAGCATGTGTCTTATTTTTTGCACATTTACACGGCACACTGTGTTATTGATGGATGTCCAGAGCATTCCTCATCCTCAACCTCTTCTCTAACCTCCCAGACCAGATACAATCCTGTGCAAGCAGAAAACCATTCCTCGGGACAGTGCTGCATCTCCCGAACTCGATTTCCTGAGCTTAAAAGAAAATTTTATCGCGTATCGTTGCTTCATGCATCCTGAATTCTTGCCACGACCCTCGAACAGGGGTCCGGTTTTGTAGTGGTCAGCACACTGTAACGGCCCACAGACAACTGACGCGGGTCACGTCGCTTTCCCAAGACCTCTCACCACATATCCCGCCACAAATCGTCTCACTCCAGCGTTTTTTTTGACAATCCATGTGTTTCTCATTACTTTTTGTTTATACTTATTGCTTAATATGTGTAAATTGCTTTTTATGACTTTTTAAAAATCTGAACTCTCATTATATCTGCAGCATATGAAATCTTATATAATATACAAATTTTTATCCTCTTTGGATATCGTATGATACCATAGTTTTTCTTCTTTGCAGTTCTCTTTGCTTTGTCTTTAACACTTTAACTTGAGGTCATGCTTTTCCCTGGTTAATATTATTCTTGGTACTATTGTCGTAGTCTTTAGGCCTCTATCCTCCTTCTTGGCTCTTTTTGAGGTCTTGAATCAATTTATCTAGTGTATCGTACATATTGTTTTTTTAAACAGCTCTGTATCATGTCTCCGTGTTGTTCTACCCAATTTCCCAATTCATGGCACAGCGTAAGCCTCCATATTCCACATGCAATGCCAGTCAATGCGGGCACTGGCAGTCGCCTGTTAAGTCTGAGGAACTCACGTGCATCGTGGTCGGACGTCATCATCGCAATCGTCACCGTGGTCACCGGTGACTCGCTTTTAGCTCCAGCGTGAGCAAGGATGCGATAATCGTCCCCTTTCGTTTCCCGGCGCCTGTATTTCTGCATTGCTCATCGAGGGGGGGTCCGATCATCGTTGAAGTATCGTTCTGAGAGTGACTTGGAGATGGTCAGTGGCCAGCGGAATCGGTGATTTCATCGCGGGCGCAGAGGGACGGCGAGGGGATTATTCCCATGGGATGGGTGGGGCTGGAATATTTCAGCCGATCATTTAGTTTCTCCCTTTCCGTTCTCTCGTCGTAACGGGCGAATGCAAGCTCTTCAAGGATGTTCGGTCAGGAAGTGTTAAGATGTTTCTGAATCGGCCATTAAATACCGACGCTAAATAAGCAATAATTTGGAGTTGCTATTTTTCTTCATCTGCAAAGAATTAGCATTGGTCGACAGAGGAGGTATGCTTTCGTGAAAGTTAGATCAAAGAGTCCCTAATAGAATGATTTTAAGTCCTTTTCATGTACCCCACAGGTATCTAAGGTTTTAACTCTATAACAGTTAACAAAATTAGGTTATCCGTTGATGAAATGGTCTCACGAGAAATGGAAGGCGATGCCCAGTCAATTGGCAGAAATGATAATTGCTTGGAGCTAAAAGTGCTAAATCCGAAAAATGCGAAGTTATTTAATTCTGGGAAGAGAAATGCCATTAGCTCATTAATCTAATATGTATGAGAGTACAAGATGATATATGAATCTGTATGGTAATAAGTGAAATTCTTGGCTATCATGGAAGAATTTGGACTCGCATCGTGAAACACGTTCCCAATATTTGCGATGCTGCAACGTCTTCATCATAAGAAGCATAGTGGGAAGAAATTCGAATTTAACAGTTAGTAATAGATTCAATTTCGTAGCAAATAGACATAATCCTGGATAGGTTTAAATTGTTTTGGACCCGTTGAATAAATACACATATATAATTTCTGAATGATAGGAAATACAGGAAAATATAGAAACAGATATTTCAAATAGAAAATAGATATTTCCTGTAGAAAATAGATATTCCAAATCGTAAAATAACTCGTTAGTAATTCTGACATTTTGTGAAGACTATTGAGATGTAAAGGTTTATAACATTACATATGATATTCTATAACTTTTTTCACATTTCTACGCATAATTTTCGAACGTAACATCAGAAAATATCATACTGCTCAAAACTTAAATAATCTTTTTATTTGTGTTCAAATAAAAAACTCCAGCAATGACTAGTGTAAAGAGAAGTTCATTCACGCAGCCAATTTCTCTTTTAGAGTTATACGGAAAATGCAGGTGAAGCGATGTAGTTGTAGAGGGTAAGAGCGCTTCATTAAAGTGCATAGTTATGGCAAACGTTTGGAAAAGTAACCAGAGTTACGCTGAGTTGTTATTGTTGCACATGTATGCTTTTGAAAAAGTCCCTCACGGCATTTAGGTGACGCATTTATTGAAAGAAAACTCGTCTTCTGTGATTTCCTTTCAAGAAACCATTTGCAATTATTGATGGCTACTATTATAATAAATATATATGTTTTACAACGGCCTGTTAGGTAATACAGACTTCATCCCAGAAATAAGTGGAATGATATTTTGCCACCAGTACAGATGCTTGGAGTGGAGTAATTTGTGGTGGGAAAGGTAACGGGAGATGTTGGGAAAGAACATGAGCCACGTCAGTTAAATGTTGGCATGTACAGTGCTTGCAGATTGCTGATAGACTGGAGCCCTGTTCTACGGTCACATCACGAATTCTCTCTGCCACTTTCCATGGAGCAATGATATGCGATAACACTGTGTATTAAGCTAGGAAAATCGGGTACGGAGACCATTACCATGGTTACGGATGCCTAATGAGATGGAGTAATGTCCCACGTGGTGATTTTCTACTTCTGTACAGGATATTCTGGAAGAGTAAAGAGGAGGTTGGCGATGAGGAATGTCCTGGACGTCCATCAACAACACAGTGTGATCAAAATGTGCAAAAAAGTGAGACACTCATCTCATTTTCTGATCGACCCCCCAAGTGTCAGGATGTTAGTAGAAGAGAGCAATATTCGGAAAACCACATTGCATGGCATAGTTACGGAAGATTAAGCCAATGAGAAAGGTGCGTGCCAAGATGGTCCACAAGGTGTTGCCGCAACACTGCTTGTGTGACAATCTTGCCTTAGACCTCTTTGACCACTCTGGAAGTGACCCGAATTTTTTAGAATAGGTGTAATTGATGGCTTCCGGCGTAACTTTATGGAATCGATTCACATTGGAAATGAAAAAATAGTAACTTTGTTATTCCACTGAAAATTTATTACGAGACGGAGGTCTCAGTCGTACAATTTTGGGGGACAGACCTTGTAATATGTAGATGCAGTAAAGAACATTAGGGTCAAAAACAAGAGAGTGGTGCGTTGCGTGTTGAGCATTTACCTGTCCACTTCATGAGTAGATGGGTCCTCCCTTATCCCGTGCCCGGGATTTCCCCTTCTCCCCTCCCTCCCTCTCTCTCCCTCTCTCTCGTTGGTTCCTGCTCATGACACTTGGAACGAGAACATCCAGACAATGCCCCGCAAGGGAATGAAGCGGTCGGTGTTGGGAAACCAATCTTTTGTGTGTATTAATGAACTCTTATACATAATTATAAATATATATATAAATTTGAACATTCGCTTGCACACATGCCTAACTACTCCACGGAATAATGGATGGATTCGTGTAAAATTCAAAAGTTTGATTTTTTTAAATTTAGAAAGTGGGAGTAATTAGGTCCAATTTGGTTGTGAATACGTACATATCTTCATGCGAAGGAATAGCGAGTAATTGAACCTGTCAGTAATTGTAACCTTCTCTTCATTCTATCTAAAAGGGGTCCAATCTTCTTCCACTTGTGTACGAAAACACTCGTGCATATACACTCATACATACACTTCATGCATCATTAAATAATTAACTACGTATTTTTTTTAAATTTCGGGCTGTAAGTGAATGCTTTCTGGTGCTCAGTTTCCATTATTTGCGTTATATCGCGCGAGCGAAGAAAAAGTATTTTATTCTGTCGGTGACATTATCTCTCTCATTTTAATAATTCGATGGTAATTTTTTGATCAACGGAGGTTCTCAATCATGCAATATTAATGTGTTGTCCTGAGCACTTCGAAAGTTCACGGATACCTCCAGGAAAACCATGGCGCTGCCGTCATAACACGGCGTGTGCCTGACCTGGTCCATGGGAAAAAGCAGGAAATAGAAAACAATGAAGGACGATGGAGTTTCAAATATGGCAGGCGATGAGAGAAAGTCGCTCGAAGCAAGACAGAAAGGGGTGGAGGAGAAGGGCATTGGGGTGTTAAGGCCATGGTAGAAGGGGGAATGTTGGGTATCTAGAGGAAGGGAAGGGAATAGGCTTCTCGGACGGCCTGAAGGCAGGTTAAAGGTAAGAAAAAGTGAAGAATGAAAAAAATATTAAGGAAGAAGTAAGAGGAAGACCACCCGATGAGTCGTAAATAATATTTATTGTGACCCGTCCAAAGCTTACCTTAAAGTGGGCACATTGCATGAGCTGAATGTGATTCCCACACCGTTTAGGCTGTAAGTTTCATCCGCAAAATTTATTTCAGCTTTGCGATGCCATTGTAATTTTCGATTGAGAAATACATTCGAGGTGTGTTTGATTAAGGTGGCTTTTCAAATTTTTTGGACAAAATACATTCGATTAACGATTTTTTTATTTTGTTATGTTGGTACAAATGTTCTTGACATTTTTTTACAGTTTCAACAAATATAGCATATTTAGTTTGTTATTGACAGATATAAAAGTTAGACGTGTTTTGGTGTGCTTGGTGATTTTCTGCTATTAAAAAAAACAATCAAAGTATTTGCATCAAATTTTGTGTAAGAAATAATATCAAGAGCTCCAACACACTTGAAATGCTAATGGTAGCATCCGGTGAGTCTGCTCACCGTATGCTACCCATGTACCGTACCTATGCACCGTATGCTCATGTATTGAGTGATAAGGATCTTTATAAGAGATTCAAGTTCTTCCAAGATGGCCGAGAAAATGCCAATGACGACCCTCGTGTCTACCAACACGTCAATAACAGATGAAAACGTTGAAGCAGTGAAGAAAATTGTTTTGAAAACTCGTCGAATTACTGCTAGAGAAGTTGTTGAGGATGTTGGCATATCAGTTGGCTAGTGTTATGCAATTTTTTCGGATGTTTTGGGCATGAGGAGACGTGTGTCAGCGAAGTTTGTTCCGAATCTACTTACTCTTGACCAGAAGAACCATCGCATGAGCGTCGCTCAGGAGCTGTTGCATGACGTCAATGATGACCCTGATCTGCTCAAAGGGATCATAACTAGTGACGAATCATGGGTATATGGTTATGACGTCGAAGCCAAAGTCCAATCGTCCAAATGGAAGAACCCAGGAGAACCAAGACCGAAAAAAGCATGCCATATTCGATCAAATGCCAAGGTGTTGCTCACTGTTTTCTTCGATTACGGTGGCGTAGTGCATCAGGAGTTCTTAGCAAAAGGTCGTACAGTCAATAAGGAGAATTACCTTGAAGTTATGTGCAGTTTGCGAGAAGCAATACGAATTGCAATACGAACGTCCGGAATTGTGGGAAAATAAATTAATGGCTTTTGCATCACGATAATGTACCTGCTTACTCATCGCTGCTTGTGCGAGATTTTTTGGCCAAAAACAACACCACAATCATGCCTCAGCCACCATATTCACTGTATTTGCCCCCTCCCCCCGCGACTTTTTCCCATTCCTAAAACTGAAGAGACGTATGAAAGGACGGAGATTTACACACGCCCTTGTGACGGCTCACCAGGTGTGTCAATGACTGTTATAGACGTGGAACCGAAAAGTATCCAGGGTACGCCCTTTCCGCGTTGGATTCCCCGTCTCTCATTGGCTCACCGGGAGGATGTCGATTGGCTAAATAAAGCTACGTCCAGGCGCCATTAGGGAGCATGCTTCTAGATGCCTAAATATTAGGCGCCTAATGAAAAAGCACCCTACTCAGTAGTACTGCCATATATATAGCTAAGAATATGGAATAAACAGAGTATGCCCGAATGTAAATATTTTGATATTAAAGCTTTTGTATAGCTTCTGCAAACACTTTGATTAAGTTCCAAAACTGCGTAAAGGTATTCGTGTAATTCTGAGTTCACTTAACCATTCATTGGGCACTATTTTATTAATTTTTTCCATTTCTCACTTTAAATTTAGTAACTTGGGCAATTATTGGCACTGGTATCGCACTCATTTGATCTTATCGGGCTATATTTAACACTACAGATTATCCGTTTTTTATATTTTGCTTTAATTTTTTAGGTCAGATAGTATTAAACTTCAGTATTTTTTTATCTTATTTAGATGGCATTCGGCTCAGGGTAATTTTTCGGGCATTAATCCTTGTCAGTAATTGTTTTAAGGTATTTTTTGTGTCGTGTGTCGTTCATTAATATTCATATCTACTGTTCTCGCTAAGTGTTTCATATTTTTAAGTTTAGCTTAGTATCAGTTAAATAGTCATCCTACAATTACTATTTTCCGGTCCTTTTTCATTTTTGTTGGTTATATTACTTTGCGGGCTGACGTAATGAAACGGCGACTGCCTTTGCGAAGGTTTGGCGGACGACCTAATGATGACCCAGTTGGATTCATTCAGAAAGCTGTATTTATACTAAGGCCATTAATACATGCTTACACTCTCCAAACACAACATTACGCTTGAAGATTATTTGCCGTAACGTTTATGGTACATGACAAAATAAAATTTAATAAACACACAAACGAGGCATGGATAAAAACACAGTGGCAAAGACGATGCTCTTACACTTGAAATGAAGCACCAAACAGAAATACGTTCTTATCTCAACATTCCAAATATTTGTAACCGATAATTTGATAAAATAAAGTTATAACGAGAGCTAACCTATATTCATGGGGAGGACGCCAAATTTCTCCTGCCTTTGAAAAGCTCTGACTTTTCCGACATCGTGTTAATAAAGCCCCTTGTTTTTTCTTCGAGTGAGGAGTCTCTCAAAGAAATAACCAATGTAGTTTTAACCAACAAATACTATGCACTCCCGCATTGGCGATTATTCTTCCTCTAGTTATCTTGTTTCTAGCACTTGGACTTATGGGGTTGCAATATGGCTTATTTAGGATATTTATTTCCTAAATCCTGGGGCCAAAACGGGTACCTAACTTCGCGCCCTCTCGCTGCCTAACTCGCTATTTTGGACACCCTTCAAGATGGCGTCCACCCTAAATCGGGCGTTTTAGACGCCTAAATGGCGAGTCTGGACACAGCTTAAATCAATTGGAAAGATCCCCGTCCGTCCCGAAGGTGGCTGGCAACCGGGCGAGCGAGGTCATACATACATGAAGCCTGAGGTCCCTCCCGGTCTGTTTCGGGGCTCGGCCGCTGTGCAATATCCGGACTGGAAGAAGGCACCGCCTCTCTGGGAACCCCGGAAGTGGGTCGGAACGTAACGCACTCCGCTTCCCACAGTCCCATTACTTCTCAATTGATGTTTAATCACTTTCCGCCTGGAGAATTCTTTCGAAAGCACTCGTAATTGCCTCAATGAGTCATTCATTCAATGACTCTCACGATTCCTGTTAATGCTTCAGCGGTCGTTGGTAAGTTGATCGTATGGGATTCTTACGTTAATGATTTATTGAATTATACCATTTGAATTTGTGTAAAATGTGCCTTTTGTTCATCTCCGACTGTTGAATTATTTGATCGTTATTCTCTTAAACCATGCTTCCCTGAATACATGTGATGTCTCTGTCACTGGGACAGTGACAACTAGTGACAACTAATCCTTGGCACCTATCGTTTAGAGTAGGCTAATGTCAACGCCGGGTTTCTCTCCACTCTTCCTCCGTTCCTTGAATATCCTATCCCTACCGAATTACCCAGCCATCCCTCCTGGCGCATATGACCTCTGCTGTCGCCTCCCCTAATAGCCCATACTACGAGTACTAGAATGCAAATAAGGGAAAAGTTAGGTCGTCATGGCGCTCTTCAGTTGTCAATTCTAAGCAATGCTAAGGGCAATGTAAAACTAAAATAAGGTTTTATTATTAGTTGCTGGTTCATATAGTTGAAATTTAATTATCTATGTTTTGCTCTATAATGACTGTCTAAGCCTCCTATTCCGCTTTATTACGTGTGTTTAGTGTTTTTTCAGTCAGGTTATTCAAGCAGCGGTGGAAATATTAAACCCATCATGGATAATTTTTGTCTTGAAGAGAAACAATAGAGTCAGTCACTCGTGCGGCTTTTACAGCAATGGTGAACAACTCGGGAAAACCATCTCTAATATATTTTTTCAGGAATTAGAGGAAGCGGTAAAGTGGCCAATTGATTAATCATGACGCGATTTTATTATTGTTGAAATTAACACGCATGGTAGTACATTCTCTGAGAAATTTCACTCCACCTCCCCTTAAACCACCCTTCTCCTCGACAAGTTTTCCAAGTTCCAGCGGCGAGGCGCTGACTCACTAATTCCGGACCCATGGGCATGTCCTTCCTGTGATTCGATTTTTGAGATGCTTCAAGTGATGATGTTGGCGTGGAAACATATCTCCATGGAAATACAATTGGCTAGCAAAAGTGGATGGAGTTTCACAACTATATTTTACGACGTAACTTCTGAGCTCATCGTCAAATCATATTCCTTGTGCAATTAAAGATTAGAACTCAGTCGTGCATTATGACTCCTCGATTATCCTCTCTTCGGAAGTTTATCTCCCTGCAACTTTGACATGACTTTGTTTGCTATGCCTGTCGTCGCTACGCTGTAAGTACATGACATCGCAAAACATTAATGCCACTAAAAAATTCTAAATTTTGAGATGGCAGTATTGTACGTGTTTTGCTAATTAAAATTTATTTAAGGGGGTATCATAAATTATTTCATGAATTCACATTATTTTTTACGCACGATATTCGAAATTTAAATCATTTAATTCGCTTCAGGATCAATACGTCCTAAGATTGCTTTGTGCCAGCCCTCCGACCCATCCTGTTTTCCACCTCCGACTTCATTCCTTCATATTTCCTTGCAATAATATTTGCCAACACTTTAATTCTCGTTATTCAACCTTGGCCTTCCTCTGCAGCATGTTTTATGGCTTCATCTATTACGACCTTGAGTAAACTATTTTGCAGCAGAATCTGTCCAATTAGTTTTCTTCCTGTCGGTGTCTTTCATGTGCTTCTCTCCTCGACGATGCTTCGAAGGGCTTCTTAATTTGCCACTCCGTCTATTTATCTTATCGCCATCACTTGTCTGTCTCACCACGTGTCAATGGACAATCATCTTCTTTTCTCTGCTGCTCGCATCGACGTCCAACCCATTAAGTAAACTCCCTAAATTTGCATTCAAAATGCATATTACAAGAAGAGAAAAAGTATCTACCCTTTGGCTTCGGTGTCAATAATTACGGATTTCATTTTTTTTCCTCTAAATATTTGTTGAAAAGTTAAATTTATGCGCTCTTTATCAAGGAGATATTTAACATTTACATGATAAATCTCTACATACATATGTGCACATATAATAAATAAGAATTACATACTTTTGTGTTTGAAACAAACAGATGCATATGGATACTTTACTCCGAGCAGAGTAGTGAAACAGAAGTTGAAAACTTACAGTTAATTTACGTGCCTATGGATAGTTTTATTAACTTAGAAGGGCTATGCTAACATTCTGGAGTTTCACGTATGTTCTTGCCACAGAAGAGAAATGCATTAACATGTTTAAAAATCTTGATTGGATGGGTTAAATACGTTATAGTGTAAAATTGGAATGCGGGGCGTTTCCAATTAATTTTTTTTCAAGTTTCAACTCTTCAATGTCATCCATTAGGAACGTGGGGAAACTCTCCTTGCCTTCCAGCGGGATTTCCTCGTCTCGCACCCGTTCGCATTTTTCTGCAACAGCAGTGGTGACTTAGTGTCCCGAACAGGATTCTCAGACGTATCATATATAACTGCAAATTGGAATTGAGAAAAAATCAAATAACGTGCCAACTTACAGTTCATGCCAGAAGTGGGATTCGAACCACAACCATTTGCTTAACTGCTTTTGGCCACGGCACACACATGGTTTGCATAAAAAGTTTCGGAAAAATAAATTTAATTCAGACATAATGCTAAAATGTCTCCAAATTCTTCAATCAGTACATCCCTTGAGCGTGAACACACTTTCACCAGCGGCTTTTCCACGACTCAAAGTCCCCCTGGTGGGCAGATTCCGGAAGGTCCTTGAGGGCATGCGTGCAAGCTCCTTTTACGGCACTTAGGGTCTCATGGTGGTGTGCTTTGAGGGAAAATTTCACTTTAGGGAATAGGATACTATATTCTGCTGCTGACAAGTCGGGACTATAATGGAGTTGGGGAATCGTCGTGATGGCGTTTTTCGTCAGGTAGTCGCTTATCTTGGAGCAGGTGTGAGCAGGCATCCGTCAAGATCTTGGGGACGAGTTTAGAGCGGATCTTTCGCATGGTCAAATTTGCAGTGATAATGGTGTGCACTGTCATCAAAATGATCCCAATAATGCGATCTTCGATCACGCGCGCACTTAACCGACGGTCTGAATTCAGCACTTCATGCACACGTTACGAAAAATAGTATTGATACGAGGCGTATTCTTAAAGTAAGTACCGTTTGCTTATATTAAAATATTGGCGCTTCAGAACACAGTTTTGCTCCTGCAGCGCCATCTACTGATTCATTGAGAAGCAATAGCAGCATTTGTTTTGTTTCAGAAGTCGTTTGCTTGTCCGTGCATGCAAACAACAATGTCCGCGACAATCGTTGATCCCGCCAGCTGTGAAGTGCTTTCTGTCATACGATTCTTGGATGCAAAAGGATTGTCGACTGCTGAAATTCATCGGGAATTATGCCTAGTTTATAAACCTACAGTTATGAGTGAAGGAAAGGTTAGACAATGGAGCTGTGATTTTAAAAATGGACGAAAAATGTCCATGACGAAGAGCGAAGTGGTAGGCCCAGTATTCTGACCGATGAAATTGTTTCGCAAGTGGAACAAAAACTGCGATGTGATCGTCGATTGACGATTAATGGCCCGGCTGAACAATTTCCTCAACTTGGACGCACTACTGTCTACAATATTGTTACGGAAAACCTCGGGTACCACACATTGCGTGCAAGGTGGGTACCGAAAATGCTCACCGACCACCACAAAGAGCAAAGAATGTCCAGTGGACGAGAGTTTTTGGGTCGTTGGGAACTCTTTAAACCACCCACCGTACAGTCCTGACCTTACACCCAGCGACTACTTCCTCTTCTTGCACTTGAAACAGTGGTTCGGTGGACAACGTTTCGAAACCGAAGAGGGACTCAAGGATGGCGTTGTCGATTGGTTCAACCCTCAGGCGGCGAGTTTCTATGCAGAGGGGTTAAAGAAGCTGGTGCAGCGGTACGAAAAATACTTAGAAGTGAACGGCGATTATGTAGATAAGTGAAGTAGGTTTGTAGCTAACTAAAAGTGCCAATAAAATGTGTTTCATATGAGTATATTTTTTCCTGTGACCAAACGGCCCGAACTTTATGAGCACGCCTCGTACCAATTGTACAAACCTTGTATAATAAGAGATGTTAAAATGTCAATTGATACTTCCACATAAGAAAGTTAGTTCGAAAAGGGGAGACTACATCCTGTCGAAGAGCGAGCCAATAGAGAGGCGCAAGTCTAAACGGCGATCATTATTACATCATGGGCTCCAATCGTCCACGTAACACACGGAGTCGATCGTCTCGGCAGTCGCCGGGGGGAGGGTCTTCGGGGGACGCCTCCTCCCTCCGTCCCCACCTTCGCCGCCCCCATGGGAGCGTTACGAATCTTGGAAGCATTCGGAAATGGAGACCGGCGATGACACTCGCCTCCGCCTCCTCCTCCTCACCCCTCCTTCCATCCCTCCTCCGCCCCCCCTGCGTGCTTGTGTGTGTGTGTGAATCCTCGTCCCTCTTCGCGGACGCCCCGGGGGTAATTGTCATTTGCGGTCGCCGACAGCGTCCTCACTCCCCTTCTACTTAATACCCCGCAAGCCGCCGCAAGGGCGTGTGGCGGGGGATGTTAGGGCACCGCCCGTAATTAAGAAAAAAGCCGCATTCAAAAGCCACAAATGCATACAATGCACTAGCAAAACATATTATACATTCATGCTAAAACCCTTACACCCCAAACAAATGCAAACGCACAGACTACCAACTAACACAAACATACGTCTGAATTATTTTGCAATATTTAATTTTGTTCCGACTTGCACATTAAATGTTTATAATGCTCTTAAAATTACTTCGGTTTCTTGCTATTATGATTCCTCATTGTTCGGGGAAAGAATGAGTATTTGAATCTATCTGTATTGGAATCAATCTCCCTTATTTTATCTTTGTGGTCTGATCTACCTAAGTAGTGTGGGGCCATTATAATCCTTTAGTGTCATCGTTAAACTCGTTTGTTTTGAACCTTTCCAAAAGTCCAAGTCTTGCTTGTTCTCTTCGCATCTCAAGTGACTCCCAGCCTAATAGCCTAATTCCCCCTTGGAGACCTGTCACACTCGTGTTCACTTTGGCTCGTCCGCCCACTCGATGAGCGCTGGCTCGACGCCTCCCAAGTTCAAGGGGGAGGGGTCCACGGTGGCCCGAAGGCTCGCAATGTCGCGGCTCCCACTTTCATTCCCCCCTCCTCCCTTAAATTGGCGCGCGAATCGCTCCTTTGGCCCGCTTCACTTTAAACGCAGAAGATTCGCGTTCATTCCGGAGAATTCCGTCGCTCGATGTCTCTCTCTTGTGGATTGCGAAATGCGCGTCGGTGGCGGAAAGTTCTGCTCATCTAGCGCTCGTTTCCTCTGGACCGGAGATGCTTCCCGACGAGATGATGGAAAGAGAGCGGATTGGACGGCGGAATGAAGGTTGAATAAGTGCCAGGACCGAGCCGACTGCGGACCATCGATCCGCAGATGGGGCACTCCACTTCGCCCTCTCCCCCGACGCCACTTGCACTTGATTTCCTCCTTCATCACTTTCGTCACATCTGAAATTGTAATGAATTCTACTCTCCGTCGTTCTCTAAATTCTATCCCATTCAAATTTCCATTTAATTATATGCCTTCCCTAGTTTTTTAATCCCTATAGTTGAGGTATTAAAGTTATAACTCTGCAGTGTTTTGAAACACCTAACATTAATCATCCTATTAGTGAATAAAAAAAGTCATTTAATTGGAGAGTTTTCAGTCTCCCAACCGGGCAATAGCGTTGGTCAGAACTTCGACGGCTGAGTCTGCCATCGTCTTCAGGGTAAAGTGATTCGATACTTCAATCCAAGAGGAAAAACCGGAAAACTCTCAACACAGTTCACACGTCGGGAAAACCCATAGACCCTCATTTGAGCCTAAAGTAATGTCCTCAAAGACTATAAGAGTGAATATTAAACAACTATCTAATCCAGAGAAATCATTTTCAATCATTCAATTTTCTAGTGGTCATACACTGGTCGCGGGTTTTTTCTGGTAGCAAAAATGGCCTTCTGAACTGAAATTACAGATTCATTGCGATTAAAGATAGCCATTGATTAGCACGTCATAGATTAATAATTGGATACCAGAAAGACCGAGAAATTAAGAGATATGAAAGGAGAGATGAAAAGAGAGTAATTATGATGATAGGGAAAAGAATTTTAACAGTATTTAATGTTAAATTAACCCACCAAAGCAATAAAATAAGGGTATTCCATTCGAGTCCGTTAGTCTAGTTGGAAGGCAAGGGGATGCACGCGGCGACATTAAACATATGACATAAGGATCTGACGAATTTCAGTGGATGGAGTCCAAAAGAACAGGTTGTGTCTTAGCATTAGTGAAGAATTAATAGGCTTGACCAAATTTTTGAGCAAATTTAAACTCACACCAAAAGTGAGGAAAGCAACAAGGGTGCAATGACTGAAAGACCGGATTTGCAAAGATATACTTGAACAAGTTGCAGCCAGAGCAATCGGCAATCTTCAAGTGATTGGAACGAAGGAAAGCGTCTCTTTTTTGGGTGAGACTGAATTAGTGTGTAGGAAGGCGTGGCGTCATAAGACAATCTTGTCCAATAGTATTTAAGGAGTTAAATGTAAAAACTAGAAATATTTTTTGGAATTCGAAAAGGAGTTCCGTATTCTAACTGAAGTGGATGATGCTGATGAAATCGATAGACTATTGATGGTTATTCTTCTCTGCAGGAGTCAATATTTAGCAGGCAACGGAGGGAGAATCGGATTGGGCAATGAGAGGAGGGGAGTGAGTCAGGGTCATCCATTATCCTGTTAGCTTCTCAAGGCAGAAGGTGTGGGAGGAACTAATAAGGGTTTATGTGAAATGGGCAGAAACAGAGCAAGGCGGGTAGCTAAGGCAGATGCGCTGGTGATGACTCTTTAGCCTAGGCTAGCGTCGTCTATTGTTTTTATTCGTTTTTTTAGAGGGATGTACTAGGCTAGGAGCAACACTGATAGAAATAGGTAACTTGGGTCGCCCTGCCGCGTGGCAGGTTCACTCTTGGTTGACCTACATGTCTCTCCTCTCCTCAGCCATTCTCTTCATTTCTTCATATTTTATATCCCAATAGCAATCATGTCTCTTCACTATGCACTCCTCTTACTCCCTCGCCCTCCTCTCCCTCCAGTATTCCCTTCAATGCAGCCTTCAACGGGCACTCCTTCCTCATACCAATTATCCTTCCTGTCCTTGATTAATTATCTTTACCAATTCTCTCCCTTCTCCAATCCTTCGCAGCACCTCTTCAGTCTTCACCCTCCCGCTCTCCACTTCCTTCCATTCTTCTCAGGATCCACATTTAAAAGGCTTTTATTCTCTTCACTTCTTCTTTCCGCAAAGTTCAAGCCTCTGCCCAATACAATGTCACACTCTAGATTTTTAATGCTGCCAATCTCTTTCTCGATTCCTTTTTCAAAGGTCCGCTCAGTAGGTCCTCTTATTAAGTCCCTCTTTTGCCATAGCTATTCTTCATTCGACTCCCTTGGAACAGGACACGTCTTCCTTCATTGATGGAAAGACAATTGCAAAAGTATTAAATGTCGAAGATTAAGGAACAATTTGTGGAGGAGGCTCGAAGGAAGAAAATGCGTTTGAAGGGGATTTATAGTTTGGTAGGATTTGGAAGACAATGAGAGAATGTAGAATATTTGTTTGGCGAGAAACCGGTGGAGAATATGCATTTTGGTGAGAACTAACAGGGGTGGAATAAAACTAAGAGAATGGCACGAGGGCGTCAAGGGAAGAAGGAATCGGCCTTTGATCGATAAAGAGGTTCTCAGAAGTTGGAAAATGTGTGCAAACATTTTCACATGACTCACTGACTCAAATATCAGCCAATATTTCTTCCTAATCTGTAGTGTAGAACGACAATTTTGGTCCGAGGAAGTTCTTTTCATTCCTCAGGTTGCGCGTAATATTTCTCTATCAAAATTATATCCATTTAACCTAAAAAATATTCCAAATTTTCTTTTACCTCAACTGCGTCATTGTTTATAATTTTATCTCTTACAATGACACAATTTTTTGATGCCCGAGTTCCACGCCTGGTATTTCCAAATCCACTGAATTCGAGCTTTCATTTGGCCACTTAAGAAAATATTGGCGAGAGGTGAGTAGCATCTTCTACTTCTAAGCTTTCTCTTAAATGGACCAATTTGTTTCTTTTCGTTCTGAAAATGAGTTGAATTTTATAAAAGATACGTTCGTTGGTTCGCAGCATGTAAATTATATGCACAGACGACGCATTTTTTGGAATCGTGTTTACCGCCCCGCTGTTCACCGATATCAAAGGTGTCAGTGTCTCTCCGAGTTTTATTCAGAGTATTTTTATTGGCGGGCATTTCAAAACTGGTCAAAATGTATTACAAAAGTTTGAGCAAATGTTCTCTTTGAATGTTCCAAAATAAAACATATCTTAGTTGTTTTTGTAGGGTTGAAGAAAAGGAAATGAAAAGGCATTTTCTGTAGGAAAATTCTTATTTCCTTTATTATTAAAAAAATATGTTTTTGGTTTTGAAAATTTTGATTCAAGGCCGAACCAACTGTGGATAAAAATAATTTTAATAGTCTGAAAAGTATTAAGGATATTTATTTCCAATTAATTAAGCGCAAGACGGAAATATACTGGGAAATTACCTACGACAGCAAAAGTATAAATAAAAAAGTAAAAATAAGTCCTCAATGTTAATCGGAATTATTTCAACTTGACTTTTTTTACTTTTGATCTGATATGCTGTTTATCAGTCCCTTCCACCAGATGCTTCAATCAATTACCAGATCAGAGGTAATTCATTTCGATTCACACTCAATTCGATTTCACATTCACGAATTCGATTTCACATAATTTGCCAATAATCGATGGAATTGAAATGTATAGTTCTGAGGAGGTGCACGTAAACTGCATGTTGCATAATATTATTCCCCATTGAGGGTGGGTATTCATCAACCATCCGAGGTTGATGGACGCGTATTATAATTCTGACTCTAAGGTTTGATCACTAATGAGTCATCTATTGGCCGTGCGAGGCGTCTACTCACCCTTTCGCTGCCGGCATTGGCGAGTTTGTTACGAGATTACATCCGCGTAAAACCCCACTAATAGAAGGTGCAGGCGGCGGCATGGTACTTCCATCGGGATTTCGAGTACTTCGCTTCCTTTTTACATGGAACGAGTGTCGCTGTGGACGCCACTCGTCCCGGTGATTTTTTGGTGAAGAAATTGTCCAGGAAGACCTGGTTTGTGCGCCTCGCTCGCTATTTCGGGAGCAGAACACAATGAAGCCAGCGCTGGACTGATTGAACCCGGGTTTCTAGGAATGAGTGAGCTGTCGCTTTTACTCATGACCCCGTGTCGAAACTCGGAAAAGGGGAGAGTGACTAATTCAGACTGGGAAACGGAGAGTGTTGACCTCCCCGTCCCCCCAGCACAGAGCCTCATCCGTGCACACCCACGGCCATGCATGCACGTCTCCCCACCTTGCCCCCGCACCTTCCGCCCTTGGAAACCAGATCACTACCGACCTTTGACCCCTATATTCTCACCAAGTTGTAGTCGCGACTCTGGACCCGACTTCGTGCCGCGTCGTCGAGATGCATTTCTAACCTCGTGAGTGGCCTTCGTGGGCGAGGAGGTGGTACGCGAGTACCTTCTGTGGAGCGGAATGAGAGCAATTTTTTTTAATGAGCCTGAAGCTCCAGGATTGTAAAATACGACATACTCTATGTATTTAATTTTAATATGACAAGAGTATTTATTCCGCTAAACTGATCATTTGGAGATTTAAAACGAAATAAATTATAATGATTCTGAAAATTTAAATATTTTTTGTGCTAGTACATTTTTACGTAGATAAAATTAAATGTTTTTATCCTGTGAGTCACCCCATCGGATTTGTTCCATTAGAGATCGCGGATGATCTCTGAATTGCAGAAAGTCTACTCAATAAAAACGAATGCTATGCAGGAACTTTAGGTTTTTTCAATTGAATTTTATGTATTTTATCTTACTGAAACTAGATTAAATTTTTAATTGTTTTTCCGCCTTGTTTTTAAATTGGCCGCTATGTGGTTTAATAACTGCAGCTATTGTGGCTTTTTAAACACCGATCATCATCTATCAACATCTATTGGCTCTTCGAAATCCCAATCTTAAAATTTCACTCTCAACAGCTCTCACGTGTATGTATTTTAACGGGAATTCCTGGGCTAATCCTTGATGATTCATTAATGAATGCAATAGGAATTACTTAGGCGTTTTCTTTTAGGTATGTATGAATGACTTACATTATATTTAAAGAAGACTAACATTTATAACTATAATGTTATTTGACAATGGACTGAATTCTTATACAGGATATATACCTACTCACTTGTTCCTAGTACATGTCTCAGACTGCGCAGGTGCGAGTGGGGAACAAAGAGTCCGGATGGGCAGTGTTAGTAAGAGGGGTAAGGCAGGGTTGCCCATTGTCACCGGTACTGTTCAACGTATATGTGGAGGAAATGATTAAAGAGGCATGGGAAGAACTGGAGGTAGAAATGAAAGTCGGAGGGGAATTCGCAAAACCCGATTTGCTGATGACCAAGCTATCATTTGTCAGTCAGCCAAGGGGTTGCAAGCATTGCTGAGCGAATTGGAAAAATTCAGTGTGACCGATATGGGATGGGAATCAATATTAATAAAACAAAGATTATGCGATTTTCCAGAAAGAAAAAGGCTTTCCAGAAAGCTTTCCAGAAAGCAAAAAGTAGAGCGGGTAGAATAGTTTACGTATCTCGGAAGTGTTTTGGACCAACGCGGTCAAAGTGGTAGGGACGTAAGGAGAAGAATTGCGCTAGGCAAGGAGGATTTTATAAGGAGGAAGGAGTTGATGGCAGAAACGTCGCGTAAGGATGTTTAGAAAAGAATCGTGAAAAATTTGAGATGTAGCGTAGCGCTCTATGTACGGCGCGGAAACGTGGTCACTGAAGCAGGAGGATAGACGTAGATTTGTGGCTTTTGGAATGTGGGTGTGGAGAAGAATGGAGAAGGTGAAATGGACCGAAAGGAAAACAAATGAGGAAGTACTGGTGACGGTGGGTGAGGAGAGGGGTTTGTTGAGAGAAATCCTATGGAGGCAGGAAAAATGGATGAAAGGCGTATTGATCACAGTGGGCTGTTGAAGACTGTAATAGAGGGGAGAATGTTGGGCAAGCGAGGAAAGGGCAGGAAAATAATAGGGATGTCGGACGGGATGAAGGGAGGAAAGAAGTAAGCGAGCGCGGTGTAAGCGTGCTGCTATGCACAGCCACGTCAGGAAAAAAATTATCCCGGTACTTTTTACACAAACCTTAGTTGTGTGCAAATTTCATTAGGAATTAATTATTGACAATTTTCATTTCGGAAACGATTTTGAAAGTGAATTTTCTCTTTTTTGCAACATGAAAAACCGGACCTAGGCGTATTATCGGCTCAGTCTATAATTCAAACGTGTGGCAGACAACTCCATAGTTTTGTGTTTTCCTGTTATTATAAAATTTGCTCCTGGAAAAGAGTAAACGTAATCGGTACGCTGGAGGAATAATGGGATGCGAAGTCGTGGATAAGTGCAGTTAGCAGGGAAGATTTAGATTTTTAAAATTATATAAGACATCCGACATTCGGCAAACGAGGACTAGGTAGGAACAGGATAGGGATGTTGGACGGGAAGAAGGAAGTACACAGAGATTAAGTGGAACTTGATGTAGAGTAGGTTGCTGGATTGTGTTTTGTTAGGAGTAACAAAATATTTATTTGGTATTTGTGTCCATCGACCGGTCTATCCATCTTAACCGTTAGATTACGTTATAACAATAATAATCTACTTACCTGATAGAACTAAGTCAATTTTCAAGAAACTGTAACAGTAACTTTAACGGAGTCACCTATGTGTGCATTATAATGCAACCATTTCAGAGAGTAAAAATCATTCCGGGATTCGAACCCGGATCCCTCGATATCCGGCCGAGTGCTTTAACCAATTAAGCTACCGAGACGTCCTCTTACACTCTGAAATTTTGGGGGCTTTAAAGGAACAAGATGTTATGACGAAATACCGTACATACAATGTCACAGGCATTCGTAGTCGTGCGCGACGCGCCACAGTCCACGATGTTAATAAAGCCAATTTCAAACACTTAGGCTGTTCATACCTTAGACAAATTTCAAGAAACTCAATAGAAGAAATAGCAATCGAGCGATGACTTCCTACTCCAGTGCTGTAAAATCTATGCTGGCCGTATGGTGTCTGAATACGTCTGCATATCCCACATAGAATTCAATATATTACGAGGGCATCGAAAGTGTATTGATTGATCATGTGACACATTTCGCTGAATCCAAAAAAATGACAGTCGGTGGAGAAATGTTTGACTTCGTTGGTCTACTTCAAATAAGCAGTATTAAGAGTGACATTTGAGCGCAATAGTTGTTGCATTTTTTTCCATATCTAGGCCACGGGAATTATTGAGTACTCTTGATAAGAGGACCGGGGTTTGCTCATGCGTAGCGGAAAGGTATTCTCACCCAGTTGACTTGAAATTCGCGGTTACCAGTCATTCCCTTTTGCCTCCCAACTCCATGCATTTTGTCGTGTACTCCATCGCAGTGTGCGTATTTTAAAATCCAATGGCATTTAAACTTTCGAAGGGTGACCAATGTTTCAAAAACTGCGAAAGGGGTGCGTGGGTGTTCTTCGGGGGAATATTAAGAATTCATATCGAGAAGGCTAAAATTGCCGCCGCAGAAATCTTCGTATATCGCGTCACTCCACCCACCCGATTCATGCTATGTTAACGCTTTGAAATCGAAATTGGGTCAAGTGCGAGAGCCTCCTCGATCGATGGAGACCTTGAAGGCATTTTTCTTTTCCAGAGCGCGTTGCGTGAGGCACTCGGCGAGAATTTTTGGGGCGACGCCTATTTTCGGAAGGCGAAGGGCCCGCTCTTGAGATTTATCTTCTTACTTTCCACACCCTCCCACTTTCGCGCCCACGGTTTAATGTATTTTGGTGCCTCTAATTGCCGGATGGGTATTATTTTCACTCTTCTATTACTTCGCTGGATGAATTCTCCACCAGGAATTGAAATACCAGTTCTGAAAAACGAGAAAAGTAGTCATGGTTGCTAACGGTCTAGTCGGAATTTGTCGTGAGCCAACTTTCAGATCACTCGCGATAACTTTGAATACACAGGTTCCACTTGTCGATTTTTATGAGGAAAATTTCCTCACCTCATCCGAGGGATATATATGTTTATTTATGGAATTGATTTGTAGTTGAAGTGAGCAAACATGCCTTTTATTAATTCAACGTCACGTTTCTTATGGCTGCGCTAGCTTTCATTTTTTCTTCAAGGCGTATTTCACTTTCTTGTAAGGTACCTCGTATTCTGTCTTGCAATTTTCTCCGTTCGAGGGTTTTCAAGAGGGTAACCTCCGTCATGATATAAAGAATACACTGGAATAGATGCAGAAAATTTATTATTTGCATCTCAAAACTGCGCATCTCTACTATTTTTTTATCTAAACCTCACTTTTTGCATATTTTCATTATTTTTACTATATTGTTGATGGATGCCCAAGGCGTTCCCCATCATCAATCTCCTCTCTACCCTCCAGGGATATCCTGTGTGGAAGCAGAAAACCATCACTTGGGACATTTATCCATCTCCATAAGCATCCTTAACCATGGTCATCATCTCCAAAACCAATTTTCCAAGCTTAATCCACAGTTTTATCGCATATCATTGCTCCTAGGGAAATGGAATAGTGAATTCGTGACGTGGCTATCGCACAGGGGTCCAGTCTAGTAGCAATCAGCACACTGTAAGTGCCATCAGTTGACTGACGTTTGTCTCGTTGCTTTCCCAAGATCTCGCAATACCTTTCCCACCACAAATCACTCCACTCCAAGCATCTGCATTTGTGGCAATAAATCATTCTACTTATTTTAGGGACAGGCCCTGTACGGCTATGATAATTTGCCCAAAAAAGAAATTGCAATAAACCAGGAACACATTTCCAACCCTGACAGGATGATAGATATCGGTGGATTTATTTAATAAAGTCGTAAGCATGCGTATGAAAATCTATTTGGGCCTACTTACACTCATCCATTCAGCAAAATGAGCTAAAAACGTATGAAACTGAAAGCGCCGTGTGTATTTTCTCAATAAATTAGTTTATTCATGCATGCGAAAAATTATTTGCTTATATTTGTAATAATTGGTGTGTTTGACTAAATCGTTAACTTTTTTGAGCATTATATAACATATTTAGGCGCTTGAAATCGTTTGCGTTTCCTAGGAGGGAAGAACGAGTATTTGAATCTGTGTGTCTCGGTACCCGTCTTATGTATCCCGAAGGTATGGTGCACAATAAATCCCTTGGTGTCTTTAGCAAACTCAATGTTGTTCCATACCGTTCAATGTCCTCTTCTAGAATTGAAGCACTCCCAATTTATTACGTACAACATACCCATCAAACTCAATCTCTTCTAATGGTAGTTTTTAACAAATTTATCGGATTGCGTAACGTTCAACATTTTCCAATTAATGAAGTAACGTTTTCTCCGATAGATCCCAAATAATTGCCGCGCATTCCGTATTTGGTCCAATTAAGGCGAAGTAACACTTCTCTCGTTTCTGTTAATTATATTTTACTCGCAACTCGTCGAAGGAAACCTAATGTATTCAAGGGTGATCTGCGCAATACTCTGGTGTGTGCTCCTATAATAGTTTTAATGTCCGGTTAACAAGTATTTGACCTTTCCAGAAGTCACTAAACTCTTATCCATCTCGTAGTTCATGGCATTGATCACTCATTTACAAGTTCAGTAAGTTCAGATATGCACCACTTGTCGTGTGCTTTGAAAACAGCACCTCACGATCACCCAACAAGGCATAGACTTACGAAATAATAATCCTAATGAGCAATTTAAAATAGGAGCACAAAATGATATCATAGAGATTACAATGTTCAAAGTGACTGGTTATTTTGTGTTGGAATATCAATGTTGGATATAGTTAACAATATTTATGGCATGGCAGTCCAGTGGGTTCGATTCACGGGCGATTCACCTCTGGCCACCCTCAGCTTTGCGATTCTTCGGGCACTGAATTGCTGGGAAACACTCGAGGCAGAGGGGAAGGGATTACCCCCGTAGCACTGGATGAACTCTACCCTCACCAATTCGAGCAACCTTCGGAATGATTAATCTGGTTATTTAATGTAAAAAAATATGTAATTACCTATCTACATTGTGGTGATTAACAGTGCGAGGAAAAGTGGATGCAAGCATAGAGATTCATTGGAATTAAATAGGCGGACGTTTGCCCAAAACACACTTTGTTAGTCTCCTTTATTAAAAAATATATATGCATCCTGGTTTCGGATATAAAAAGATTGAAAAAAACACCAGTTATCGTTAGATCATCGGAGTTGAGGGTGCGTCCAGGTCGTTGGTATGTCAGGGGGTGGACGTTCAATCCACTGCTAGGGCGGGTGCTCTTGTCCCCTGTCCCCATGTGTCAGTCAGGATTGTGTCAACCAATCCGTCAATATGGTCACGTAAGTGCCCTCAGAGGCTGCTGTCGAAGGCCACCCACAAGCCAAACTAATGCAAGCAACGAAGAATTCTGCATATTTTCGGTTTTTCACCGCGATGTTGTTTGAAGCCGACAACAGCTACTGTTGTCGGCTTCAAACAACAACGCGGTGAAAACCCGGACATGCAGAATTTTTCAAGCCACCGCCGCGAAAATCTATGCAGTCATAATGCAAGCAACGACACCACGATTTTTTTAAGGTCATGTTTCCTTCTGTCATTCCTTTTGCGAGCATTCATATTTACCTAAAACCACGTTATTATTTACTCAGAGATATGCTATCCGCGTTGCGACATTTTCTAAAACTCTTTATCTTTTGTTTACTCGCTCACCTTACAACCTCAAGGTGTTCGCAATCCCCGAAAAAGGCATAATCAAGGCTTTTCTTTTCAAACTCGTTGAAGGAAAAGCAAATTTAGTCGTGTATAACATGACGTTACTCTTATTTTCGAATTAACAGGTTATACGGCGATTCGAGTTTAGTTTAGTTAAGTTAGTCCGTGGTCCGATAGTTCAAATTGAAATTAATGCCGATTACTAAATAACTTCTTTACTTTATAAATATTTATTTGGAGGAAAAAAATTAATGCATCCGAGATTCAAATCCAGGTTTGCTTGAGTGCTATTTACGTTACTTCAGCCGTTATAATCATTAGATACTTAGATGTCTTCCTCTTGAATTACGAGAGGACGTGCGATGCACTTAATCGCTCCTTTCGGGCATGAACGTCATTAAGGTGGCATTTCCGAAACATTCCACTTTTTTTTGGCAAAATTCGCATAAAATCACTCGAAATTACAAATAAAGCTCTAAGCTTCAAATCCAACTTCTTCCAAAGTGCCGAGACAGCGAAAAGATGAAAATTTCACAATTGGTACCGAATGCGAAAAATAAAACATTCAAAATGCGTGGGAAGGAAAACATTTGATGGCTTTGAGGGAAAATACCTTGCGAAATTCGAGTTTTTTTTATTATTCCCATTTTGAACAAGTTCTCTTTTGTGAGCGTTATCGCTAGGTTTTAATCCATGTTGTATAAGGATCCATCCGGTTGTATAAGGCGTGCAAGTGAAAATATGTGATTCAGTATGCGTACAAAACTCGAATCAAAAGTCAGAAAATCATCACAGCTGCAGGTTCTTGGATACTTATCTTAAGTATTGTGCTTTTCCATAAACTCAGACTAATGCGTCATAAAGTGATATTTGGTGCTTTACCTCCTGCGTTTAGAAATTCATCTCGGGTCTTCCAGCGGATTCTATTTCATAACTCCATACTTCCTGCTACACCGAAATATGGAGTTGAATTGCAGAACGGATATGATAATCCTGCCGGAGCCTAATAGAAACGTCATCCTAAATTACTTCAAATTTTGAAACCCTCTCTAGATATATATCTCTTTTCATAGTTTACTTGGTCACCTGGTGTCTTACTTCAACTGGTCATGCGTAACTTCACGGTCGTATAAACGTGATTATCAAAAATGCGTTCGCGAAGCGTGTCAGAGAAGAATTGAGAAGAAGAAAAGGAGGAAAGGGAAGAAAGTAAAACTTAAAAAAACGGACGTTAGAAACAGGCAAGATGGAGCTGTGAAGCACGATAATGCTGGAAGTAAATGAAATGACGATAAAAACGATTGAATCTTTACTTATTTTATATGCGTTGAACCCAGGGCTTCATTCGATACGTTTGAGCGGTTATCATGTGGAATATGGCCTTTGCCCAAACCCCTGCAAGAGTACAAACATGGCTTTCAAATGGCACTATGCATATCAACTCGTTAAAACCTATTTCTTTTGGCATTCGCCGCAGAAACAATTGAAATTCAAATGAATTCCGTTCCATTTCCATCCACTTCCATCCATTGAGCTCTGTTAAGTGTTGAACAAGTTTCAAAGATAATCTTTTTGCGAAGTAGACCGCACCATATACAGGATAGAAGAGGCTGTGGTGGTTCGTATTAAGAAGGGACCCAGAACCTCTTTATTCGGCGGAGTCAATAGACGCCCCTGAATGGATGGATGTGTAAATTATATTCCTGCACCATACTTAAATGAAAGCAAGTCCTTCTTATGGCTGACTGCGATATTCCGGCTCATACGTATGCGTCGGCATCGATTCATCAAGTATGAACTAACATCATTCTTTTTGTGGAGATTATAGTACTTGTGGTGAATGAAGACATTAATATGTACGTACCAAATCGTGGGGCCTCAAATTTTTCATCCTCATGAATAACTGTCAGGAAAAAATTTATTTGATGAAAATAACACCACTCGTGCTAATTATTTCGCGTGCTCCCCGCACGAAAAGCCGACTCTGCGACGGGGAACGCCGGAATGGTGTTCCCATTTGTTGTCCTTGCAAAATGTTCAGCAAATTCAACGTTAAGGGCAAAGCATAGGAAAATACGAGACGAGGTGTAGGCAGTCGAAAAACAAACATTTTGAATTAATTCATGATATTTTAAATTCCATGATAAATAAATATATTATAAGATTAAGTAATCTTCATTGCGCCAAACTCATGTCATTCATGTTTTGAAAAGAACTTGCTGTTTTGTAAGAAAAATGCGTCTACGCTTTCTAGATCGTACCCGTTGGACAAAGTAATGCCTGGATGAGCTGGAGTAAAAGGTAATTATATTGTTATTGGGTAATTGTGATGTTTTACGAAATGTTATGTTTTTAAATGGGAATGGAAGAGCGAATGAGTGGGGTCCAAGCATCTCATATGGTCTTCGCCTTTATTCCGTGTGTTTGCGTATGTATGTTTGCCAGTTGTCCGAGAAAGAAGGAGAACCTCTATTCTGTCAATTGGGAATATTTTTCTTTAATTTTATTTGCCTGATCTTATCTGCCGATTTAGGGTGGAGCTAATATTCCCTCCACGTTCGGCTCAAGCGGCCTAACATTTGAAGTTGCGCTCACCCAACCGAGAATAGGGCAAAGTGCACCAACTCACAATTCCGTATTGGGCCAAGATGAGGGTACCATCCTCCCATTCCCTAAGGAATGCAGCTCCCAGTTTGGCGAGAAAGCATCTTCGGACGAAGGGGTGCTTTAAATATGGAGCAATGAGAGATAGGCGCGTTGTCAATGGCGAAATTGAAACGATCATAGGTGATAATCACCGAACACTTGGTATTTTTTTAAGTATTTAGGCGAAGTAGACCCTTTACAGTTTTCATACTTTTTAATTTTTCATATTTTATTGACAATTTTTATCATTGAATCCCGAATGGCTGCTTTCATTGGAATTTTTAACGTTCCATCGTCGTAGATGGTTAAAAAAAATGTTCCTTGAAGGCCATTCCACACGCTGGAATTTCTGTGTAACTCGCATCAATGGATCGTATGGTTCGACGTGGACTGCTACGGAAAATTGAGTATGGAAATGGGAATCGTACGAGAAGCTGTGCGTGGAAGGGTATAGGAATGTCTAGGATACTAGATCATTCGACTTGCATTTGGGACACGTATTTAATGGAATCTAGAATCTATCTAGAATCTAAAAAGTACAAAAATGCAAAGGTACCGTGCAGGCTTGATTGTCAATAATTTTTGGGCGCTGATGCACGAGCAATAACTCGGAGATCTAAAATAAAGCAAGACTGTCGAAAATATACTAAAAATATGCCATTAAATGGAAATGGAGAAATGAAAAAACATGAGAAATCCTCAAGGAGGAGGGATATTATGCCACAGAAAACTTGATAACTTTGCCTCAAACATGAAAAATATGTCTTTCCAACATCAAGTTTTCTCGGAATAACGGTGCAAGGAATTTTATGCCTTGCTACATGTTACTTGCAAAATAAATTTGTAAAAATAATTGATTGAAACTTATAGCTTCACTTTTTTTCTGATCAATTCATCAGAACTTAAATTTATGATAAGTGCAAAATGGCTTAATTCGTCGAAGCACTTGCAAAAAACCTAATTTAACTTCCACCCATAAATCACAATCTTAGTGCTCCTATAAATCCTATGGCATTCACTCTCCTCCTGAGAACTTCTTCCTGAATCTATGAGGCCGAGTTAAGTTTTTATTCTTTAATTCCTTACACAACTGGCACTCAAATCCCATGATTCTGAATACTTTGAGGCTCAATCTAAATCTAGGTTAAATAATCTGAAATAATAAAAATAAATTTCATTTTTATTAGCATAATAGCCGATAATGGAATTGGAAACTCCGCACCTATTGGGATTGTGCAACTCCCCGTTATCTGACGGCAAGTGTATCTATTTAAAGTTAAATTTCGAAAAATTGATTGCTCCTTCAAAACCCGAACGATCGAATTATCGTGGCTGATGACTAACCGTTTGATACGATTAACTCTTCCTATATAATAAATCGACGTTTCCACATCGCCATACTTCCTGAAGCTATCAGCCGCCCTGGGATATCATCTCATCACGTGATAGAGTGCATGTTTTCTCATTAAACGGTTCGGGAACGAGTGATACGTAGAATAAAAAAAACTTCCTAAGTGAAATAATTCTGGTTTCGACAAGGCAATCATTACCACCTCTTCCTTCCGACGAATTATTGCTTAGTCTTTCAGTTTTTTCAGCCTGAAAAGCTCAAAGTGAAAGCAGGTATATTGTTCTACCTTGGATGAAATTTGGCAGCCCATTCCCATCCGTTTGATTTCCGCAATTCTTTAAGCGCTCGAGTCATCTCTAAAAAATGTTCAATATTAATGGTAACGGCCATTGCAGATGAGTTCTCTTAGCTGTAACCTCGATATTTAAGGTAGCAAACTACTGACGGAAATCGGAGATAAGGGTAAAGTTTTTGACCTTTCGGTAGGATGTATCGGATACCCGAGTTATTTTAATTAATTTAATCCGCTGCAGACAGGGAAACTGGAACAATTCGGTTAAACGGCTAATCCGATACGTACTATGGATTTTTCTATGACTAGCCCTCCACTAGACGGGACTCAAGCCATTCCTCTTCATTTACTCCGTTCGAGTCGAAGAGGGACTTTGGATTAGTGTGGAGGATTGAAACAATTGACTACTAATTACGTTCAAATGGCTCGCGGTGACGTAGTCTGTTATTGGTGGTTATGAGGAGAGGCGACCGACAGCTAAGGTCATTTGCGCATTTAGGGGTGGAAGAGGATAATTAGGTAGGGGTGGTATTTTCAGGGAATGGCGGATGGGTGGAGAGAAACCTGGCGTCGACACTATCCTACTCTCAACGAAAGGCGCCCAGGGGGGCCACAGCTTAACTAAAGACGCCAGTCTTAACGTCCCACCCTACGGATGGCGTGCTCCACTTGAAGTGATCTCCGCGAAGAACCCCAAGTAGAGATCGGGGTTCGAACGCTGATCCTCGGGGTCGGAAATCAACACATTATCCTCTGCACCAACTCGATCACTACGTTCATATTGTTTTCATGATTGGCACAACGTCTTTACCTTGAATGCGATGAGATTCACTCTGTATCCTGCAGATTAAGTCAATTTACTATGAGCTTCAATACCCGGAATATTTGTCTGCAAATCTCCATATGGAGATACCGTCCAACTAAGACGAACTGGATGGATTAGATAAACCTTGAGGTGCAATGAATTAGCTAGAAACATTAGAGGAGGGAAAATTGAAGGTGAGTTCCCGCGAAGAAGGTCAAGAGACAAGTTAATAGGGCAAATTAAGAAGGACGTATCACAGAGTGACACATTATCATGGGGTCAGGGAATTAGAACGGGGCAGAGAAGAATGGAGGGCTGCAATGAACCGATGTTAAGATTGAAACACGGATCATGCATGTGCTTTAATATTTCGGTATTTATATCAATTAGGCTGCTCGCAATGGCGCAATGAGCACTTTTCATCGTGCTTGGTTATCTGGTGCTTTTAAGTGAGTAAGGTGGCAGTCTTGGTCGTCGATGGCCACTGCTGAATAACGCCCCGCGAGTGGTACCTCAATCAACAGCGAACTACCGTGTGTCGAGCACTTCAAACCCATCCAAGTGATCGTCGCAAGAGTCGTTATCGCATTATTCCCCTGGTCACTTTTATGTTCTGTGGAAATGATACAGGCGGCGGATATCGCCAAAGACGAACCTAGACTTATTTACTCGCCTACTTACATATAGCCCCTTCCAGCAAATGCGATTCTTCATAGATGCCTAGATTTACTGCATGCAATCCATCTCACTCTCGTCGGGTCTCTCCCCGACAAAAGGGAGGCGTCGTTAACCTATATTTTATCATGATTCATAGCCACGCATAGTGATGTCCATTCAACGTGTACCGTAATTGGGACATTTTTTTCATCTACCCCCAATGTAATTCGCTTTTGTTAACTAACCGACTGCGTTTAACATGATCCAGGCGCACTGAAATTCGTAAATTTCTCTTCGGAACCAATATCCGCGGAAAGCAAATACGTGTAGGCTCACCTATTGGTCTTTTTTTGTCGATTCCAATAAAGAAATGTGGCATCTGCTATTTTGGCCGCAGATAAGGTATTATGCGTTGCTATCGCTTTTTCATGATAAGAGAATGACGATGATGTTGAGAGGCGTTCCTCGGGAAAGGGAGGGGAGAGGTGCTTGCTCCGGCACCAAAATCCCCACGCAGTTTGCAAAAAGAATGTTTTCATTCTCTCCTTCCGTACGTCACCCGGCGGGAATACGGCCTACATCCGCTCCATCGAGGAAAGCGGTGCAGATTCGTGACGTCATTCGCGAAAATCTCTCGTCGGATGGAGCAGTTAGTCTTTGCACCGGAATCGAGAGTGACGTGTGATGGCGTAATGGTTTTCCACCACTCATTTCCTAAGTTGAGAAAGTCGCGAAGTGATCTGATGGCTGGCCATTTACCTTTGCGATTTGAGGAAAGGATTGGACCAACAATATTTTTGTGGCAAAGAGATTGCTCCAAACATCTACCTCATGCCTTTGCGGGGTTTTCCGTGTCGGTTGTAGTCAAGGTTTCAAAGATGACGACATTGCGTGGGGAGGCTTGGGGAGAAAGGTGAACGCGATCAAAACTCGAATATCTGAAGCTTCCTGATTCATAACCGAGGGTGCGTACTGCTTCTGGATGCCCTCATCCAGATGATGTGTATTTCTGGGTGCACATCTCTCCAAAAAAAACAGTGCACCATTATGAGAGCGTGCTCTGTTATCTATTGTTTCAATATGATATACGGTTTTAGCGCATAGCACGTAAATGCACATGATGTAAACATTTAGTGTGAGACAATCTCCCTGCCCTTGTGTGTACAGATATAGATTATTCCATGTTCTCCCGTTTAAACGAGCTCGCAGTGTCGCCATCTGTTTCCATTAAAATTTATAAAATAGATCTCCCAATGAAGTCATGCAAGGAAATGTCTATGCTTTTTCGTATTTGTATTTTCTGTGTAATTGACGGGTCACCGGAATAGGGGAAATCCTTGTAAACACCACAAGTGTGTGGAGGTGTGACTCACAAAGGCCCCTGTTTCCGAACACACCCTAGTGATTGTGCGAATGATCGAAAGGATGTGTGCATCCGTTTTTATTTTCTTATTCGTCTGTGTGATTGGCGTGTCACTGACATAGGAGGTATCCTTGCGAATCAACCCTGAACAAGTGACTGAGTGTGATTCACAAAGGTCGAGTTCGCACCCGAGTGAATGTGCGACAGTGAATGAGGATTTGGATCCTTCTTCTTTGATTTTTAAAAGTATTTTGTTATTTTAATTTTGTTTTTAATTGATTTTCATTCCTGTGTGAGTACAGTGGGTCACTGACATCGGAGGAATCCTTGTAAACCCTGAGTGTGTGTGTGTGTGAATGTGATTCACGAGAGTGACTGTTATTCCTTAACGCACCCTAGTGATCGAATGGTTGCAAATCTGTTTACTTTATCTATTTTTGCATTTTTGTGCGTTTGAGGTGCACGTGGTTCACTGTTTCTCACACACACCCAAGTGACCTAGTGTGTGTTCCCTATTTCTCCCCTTACTTGTAACCCCCCCCCCCCCGAACAGACCCAGTGCCAATCAAGTTTGCGATCTCGGCTTTTTTCGTTTTCCATTTTTTCACGACCTTAGGAACGTTAATTTTAAATGTAATGTCTATGCTGCTAGCATACCATACATAGTAGAGTATAAATACAAAAATATAATGTTCGATATTACTTCAGTTCACCCTCTAGAATGTATTCTATCGTTTTGATGGTAGGGCAAAAACTCTTTTGATGGCAAGGGATCTAATATTTTTGTTTCGATTTTTTATATTTTTTATTAGCCTCAAAATGAATGTCAAGTGAATCAAATGTATCCTGGGAACAAGTTTACTGCGGTATCCATTCGCCGTAAATGCATGGCCCCACTTACTAGAACCGGGTAAACCGGTCAATCGCTTGGAAAGCAAACAAAGTGGGGTCGAAAATATTTCACATTGCAAAATGCGTGCGTTTTCATGGACCAAGATGCCAGGGAATCACTTAGATCAAGGAAAGGCACGAAGGTTTCCCCGAACGCAGAGAGCGATTGTGTTCGGTTGTTTAAATATGATCCATCCACTTCCCGATACTTCTTCCCTCACTTTTCGAATAATGAGTTTTTAGTGGAAATGTTGTGCGCAGGCTCCTGCGGTTGTGCTGTTCAGACCGTGCGCATTGTGCAACTGGTGCCATAATCCATTGGGAAGATATTGTTTCTGCATCAATGAAAGTACATGCTCGGTCAAATGCATCACCAGATTATCATTTTCTCTGATTAATTATTCCTTCACAGTAATCAACTTACGAGTTCATTATATTAATGGACAAAATGTTCTGCATTGATTAAAGGTATTTTTTACTCAAAGGTGGGGTGTTAACGACCAACCATCTCTTGAGTATCGTGAGAACTTCCTCTTTCTTTGCCCCAAATTAATATTAATTTCTTCGTAACTCCCACCTTCATGCTATCTAAACACCCCACTCTCTTCCTTTCTGTATCCCTCCTACCCAGTATTCTTCTCCCTCCTACGCCACTGCCTCTATTGTCTTTCAATATTTCCTCCGCCCACTTCCTCTGTCTTTTTCGGACTTCCCCCGATAACTTTCTCTCTTCGCTCACCATATTGAAAAACTCAGCTTTTGTCTTTCTCCCAGTCTAATTATTTTCTCAATTCACCGCCACACCCACATCGCAAAGGCTATGTGATATCAATGCGCTTATTTTTTCATGTTTCAATTTTAATTACAATAATTTTCTACATGTAATAATTATGGCAATGGTAGATTGATTTTCTCCCTTTTGCCTTACAATAAATGGAAATTATTTTCAAATTAATGTAACGTTTTCTATATAACTAATAAGAAGCCTTTCTACATGATAAAACTAAGGGCCTTTTTCCCTGTCGAAATTCTTAATTATTCTTAATGCTTGTATGTCTTATGGCATATCTACTCATGACAAATGTCATAAGCCTTTAAAGTGCATCATTAGTGTATCGCTACCAATATTTAAGGGAGCAGAAGATAATACGTATGCCTTCTTGTAGATGGGTTGAATTCGTGCTCTTGCTTTGTCAACCATATGAAATTAAAAGTAATATCACTAATAAATATAGTGTTGGGATTTCAGTGCGGGAGACATGGGATGAGAATGATTATTAATAAAACAAAGGTTATGGGGCTGTCCAGGAAGAGAAAGGCTAAGGTTAACATTAAAATAGGAGGGGATAAAATAGAGCAGGTGGAACAGTACGTATCTCGAAAGTGTTTTTGGGCCAACAATTTCAAAGTAGTAGGGGCGTTAAGAGAAAAATTGAACTTGGAAAAGAGGCTTTTACAAGGAGGAGGAAGTTGATGACAGGGACACTGAGTAGGATGGTTAAGAAAAGGCTCGTAAAAACTCTGATATGGAGCGTAGCTATATACGGCGCGGAAACGTGGTGATTGAAGCAAGAGGATAGACGTAGATTGGGAGATTTTGAAATGTGGATGTGGAGAAGAATGGAGAAAGTGAAATGGACCGAAAGGAAAACAAATGAGGAATTACTGGAGGTGGTGGGTGAGGAGAGGGGTTTGTTGGAAGAAATGCTATGAGGGCAGGAAAAATGGATGAAAGGCGTATTGAGCGGTAGTGGAATGTTGAAGAGGGTAATGGAGGGGAGAATGTTGGGCAAGCAAGGAAAGGGCAGGAACAGGATAGGGATGTTGGATGGGATGAAGGGAGGAAAGAAGTACACAGAGATGAAGAGGGACCTGATGTAGAGTAGGTTGCTGGATTGGGTTTTGTTTGGAATTACAAAATGTTTATTTGATAGTTGTGTCCATCCAAAACCTACCTTAACCCGTATATTACCTATATTAATAATGCTCCGCGTCGCTATCTAATGGATTTGTTTACCGTTACACTTCCGATTCCCATATTTAATTGAAAGAGTTTTTTTATTAAAATAGATTATGCTTAGCTTTCTGGTCCTCTAGTTTGATTTTTTTCTCGTGAATTTCATGATCCAACCTAAAAATGAAGAAGTTGCGGGCAGGTTCAATTATTTGGTAATCGATTTTATAATGTATACATATCTCGATTCAATTTCCGCCGTCGATCGAGATGACTCGATGCTTTGGCGTGATTCACCCGTCTTCTATCAAGCTTTCATTTTCCGCTCTCCTCGCCGAAATCAACTCGACTCAGAGGGAACAAGACCTACCGCTCTTGCCGGCCGAGACGTTCAAGTGCGCACTTCCTTCGGACGTCACAGTGCAGCCTCTATTGCGTCGAGTGCAAGCCTTCGCTCACAAACTGCAACGCGCATCGGAGCCATCAAAGGGCTGTCGCCCCTGCACAAGTACACTCATGCCTTCAGCATTTATGCCCTGGTCAGCGTCCCTCCTTCTCCCCGCTCGCCGTTGCCCGGCTACGAAGAAACGGACGCAAAACACGCGAACACACACACACACATACAGCTTACACCCGGTTTCCTTCTTGCAGCTTCGCGTTCTTGCGGTCCTTCCTCGACGGGACCTGAGATGCATTTTCCTCGTTGGTGCATCTGTCTCCCTCCTTCCCCCTCCCTCTACCCTCCCCTCTCTCTCCCCCCTCTCACAAATGTCCCCCTTGCCTGCCTCGATGGTATTCCGAAATAAAAACATTATCTGGAGATTATCGTCTTCCCTGATCACTTAGTCCCTCGCAGTTATCAACTTGTTCGTTCATAATGGTATTTTTGCATGATAGTCATTTTCGTGCTCCAAAATGTGTGGAATTAACACTTTTAATTTTTTCATGTTTTAATTTAAATTTCATCTCCTCAACTTCATCCTCTCACAAGATACATTTGTCAATTACTGTTCAATTACCTCCCTTTATGCGTTTAAATTGACGGAAATAATCTTCAAGACAATATGCACTACACCTAATAAATAAAACAGTTTCTGGCGTAACTTGGTGGAAAATCTTCATACTGACTTTTAATAATAAAACCACTTTACTTTTCCACATAAACTGATGATGTGTAAAGTGATGTGTGGCCTGACGTTATGCTATAACGAAACCTGGGTAGTAAAAATTAAAAAGTTTATGTGGAAAAGTAAAGTGGTTTGATTATTAAAAGTCAGTATGCACTACACCTATTGATATTTTTACATTTATATCCACATAATTGATTCTGTTTTTGATTGTATTGGATTGTGTTTTGTTAGGAGTCACAAAATATTTATTTGGTAGTTGCGTCCATTTAAAAACCTACATTAATCAATCAGACAAAACGGCATTTTAAATCTATCCGTCTCCATGATTTTATTACGCACGTGATCCTATATATCATAGTATGTCGGGGCCTGTAAAATGTCTTTAGCATCCTCAGATAAGTAATCTGTCTCACATTTACTCTGTAAATCTAACCTGTATTTAAGCCTCCGGTCAACTAGCGGCTACCATCTTAATTCTTCCAAAAGTGTCGTGACACTGCTTCCTTGTTCATGACAACTTTTCACAAACCTTGCTGTTGTACGTTGCCCTCGATCTAGTTACAAAACGAAGCCTACATCGTGAGGATCACACACACCCGCAGTCTCGTTAAATCTAGCAACATTTCATACGCTATTTACAAAATATATTTCCCCAAGTCTTAGTGGAATGTGGGGAATCATGATAATTGTGCAATTACTTCTAATTGGGCACAAAACTCTTTTCTAGGCGTCAGGAAAATTTTCAATGTTATTGCATAGCGATAGTATCCAAACTTTTCTCGAGAGAGGTTGACCTTGCAGTTTCAATGGTGATGGCGGCTCCAGCCGCAACAGATGGAGCCGATGAGTTTTTTTGCGAGACTATTGTTCCCGTGGGCACGAGCAGTGAGGTGCTTCAAGATGAAGGAGAAAGGATGGAGCAGCAAGAAAGGAGCCCTCTTCATTTTATTACACCCTTCGCTTCTCTCGTTTGCCGCAGTGTTCCGAGAGAAAATCTCCTCGTTTGTGACTGCGAGGTGCCCTCCGTGCATCTACGGTAGCTCGTAAACGTTGAATGACCCGTTAAAAGCTGTTCGCGTGCATTTACATTCTTTTGTTTTTGGGCACCAGTGTTGAAATTTCATTGGTGGCTATTTTGGAAAGCGAATTCCTATTCTGTCCCAGGGAAATGCCTCATTGTGCTCAGGTTAGGATTTATGATTTTACAGTATTACTTGAGCCCGTTGATATGTTGAATGCGTAGGACAAATGTAGATGGTAATAGTTCTTAAAATATTTAGAATAGCAGTTTTAAAATGATTTATTTTTGTTCCACAAAGTAAGCCGACAACTTTTTTTGGAATTGAATACTATGGAGATTGCATGGGCGGCTTGGAATCTTTGTGGAGCGATAACAAGACATTTAGCAGCATACAGTAACATTTATTTATATGTTTAAAGATACGCATGCATCGTAAAATGAGACTGCTACATTATGAGACATGATTCTTGGGATAAAGGTTCTCTACGCAAGTTTAAGATGGTCACGTTAGCATTCAGCTTTGCTTTATCGCCGTTAATGTCTAAATGCCACCTTTTATTTTATCCACCATCAGAAGTATTTAATTCTTTATTTATGGATTCTAATTATTATTGTAAAATATAGGTAAACCGAGATCTAAAATTTGAGGGGGCAGTCTAAAAAGGGGATCTAATAATAAATGAAAAAGGATAATTGTAATCATTTATAAATTTTAATTAATAAATGTAAAATGTATGCAAATAAGGTTCCATTATCGGTCTGGACGGATCAGGCCTAGCTCTCAATAGTCACAACACATTCTTTGGGAACTTGTGAATATCTTAGCCATTAACGTTAAGTTATCCCGCAGGTTGACTCTAATTCATTCTAATGAAGAATATTTTCTTTATTAGCGCCAAATGACCTTGTTTTGCGAGCCACATATACTGATAGGGTTGCCGTTTGCCCCATGACAAATTTGCACTTTCTATCTCTCGACCGACATCAAGCAAAAAATAGGCCAAGCAAAGAAGGCGTTCATTGAGAAGAGGCGACTACTGTGTTCAAAGAACATAAGACTGCAAATATGGAAACAGTTCGTGTGGAGCATGGCGCTCTATGGTTCCGAGGCTTGGAACATTGGAAAAGTGGACCAACGCAGAATAGAAACCTTTGAAACATGTTGCTGGAGGAGAATACTGAAGATTGAATGGACAGACTAAGTGAGGGACGAGGAAGTATATAGAAGAGGATAGAACCATATGGAGAACTCTACGGCAAAGAAGAAATAGATGGATTGGACACACATTGAGGCACAAGGGATTGATTGGGAATATAATGGAAGGAAAAATAGAAGGGAAGATTCCACGAGGAAGACCAAGAGACAAGTACATAGGGCAATTGAGAATGATGTAAAACAGGGAACCTATCAGAGGGTGAGAGGGAATTAACACTAAATAGGGAAGAATGGAGGGCTGCAGTAAGCCAATCTTAGGATAGAAATACCAACGATCTCCTCATCTATGATATTATGCGAAATTAACGGACATTGAGCGTGCACCCTAGAATAGGAACGAATTATTTCAGTGACTTTTAATAATCAAACCACTTTACTTTTCCACATAAACTTATTAAGTTTATGTGGAAAAGTAAAGTTTCCACCAAGTTACGCCAGAAACTGTTTTATTTATTGAATTATTTCAGGTTAAAAAGTCGCCAAATCTGCAAGTTTGGATATCGTTTGACCTAATCGAGAGTTTGAATTTGGTGCAGTTCAATTGGTACCCATAAGGGAAACTTTGTTACGCTACTAGCTCATTGATTACACAGGCCTACAAAAAAAATTTTTTTTTGGTGCCGGGAATCTTTGTGTTGATTTTAACTATATTTGTAGGGCTGAATCCAAATATGAAATCCGTTTTTATTTAACAGCTCTACTTTTTTAGATATGGCACATCTTACGATTAGTTGTTTTAATATTTGATATATTCCGGAAAATAATTTTCAAAATAAATAAATCTATAAGTATACATGGGAATGTATGGTAAAAGAAAATAGGAAAAATATTACAGACTTTGTGAAACGTGCATACTTGGGATATTTTGGTGTTAAGCTTGGTGACCAAGATAAAACATGGGCACCGCATTTAGTGTGAAAAACATGTACTGAACATCTGCGGCAATGGACAACAGGACAAAGAAAAAGTCTAAAATTTGGTATTCCAGTGGTGTGGAGAGAACCTATGAACCATATTGACGACTGTTATTTTTGCATAGTAAATGTTTCGGGAATCAATCGAAAAAATCGCCACAAGTGGACATATCCAGATTTGCCTTCAGCAAGACGCCCGGTACCCCATTCAGAAGAAATACCGATCCCAATATTTCAGACGTTACCAGATATATCTAAGGAAGAATTTGAGTTATTTGAAAACATTTCTCATTCTATTGACGATAGTGGCAGTGACTACGAGGGGGTATCAACAATTCCTCAACTATTTAATCAAGATGAACTAAGCGATCTTGCTAGAGAACTGAACTTATCGAAGGAAGCATCCGAACTACTAGCATCAAGACTGCATGAAAAGAATTTACTGCAACCCGGTACAAAAATAAGTTTTTATCGCACAGGGGAAAAGGATATGCTACCCTTCTTTACTCAAGAAGACAATCTTACATTTTGTTTAGACGCTAAGGGTCTTTTGGAAAAAATGGGACTACTATCACAATATGATGCTAGTGATTGGCGTTTGTTTATTGATAGCTCCAAGCGTAGTTTAGAATTTGTACTTCTTCACAATGGTAACAGGTTTGGCGCAATACCAATCGCTCATTCAACTAAAATGAAAGAAGAATACGATACAATAGCATTGGTCTTACAGTAGATAAAATACCAGGAACATCGCTGGGTGATTTGTGTAGATTTAAAAATGGTGAACTTCTTGGGCAGCAAAGTGGCTACACGAAATAGCCTTGTTTCTTGTGCCTCTGGGATAGCAGGGACAGACAAAACCACTGGATTAAGAAGGAGTGGCCTAAGAGAGAAAACTTGGTTGTTGGGAAAGAAAACATCATTGCTGAATCTTTAGTTGAAAGAGAGAAAATCATCTTACCGCCTCTACATATTAAACTAGGCCTAATGAAGCAATTTGTAAAGGCTCTTGACAAGGATGGACCATGCTTCGGCTACTTAAGGCTAAAGATGCCCCATATAAGTATTGAAAAACTTAAAGCTGGCATTTTTGAGGGGCCACAAATCAGACAACTTACAAAGGATCCTGCTTTTGTTGAGTCAATGAATGAGATTGAAAAAATTAGTTGGATGTCATTTGTTGAGGTCATAAAAAATTTTCTAGGAAATCACTAAAGTGAAAATTATAGTGAGCTGGTAAACATTATGCTCAGTAACTTCAAATCACTTGGATGTAATATGAGCACAAAAGTTCACTACCTACACAGCCACTTAGACAATTTTCTTGAAAATTTAGGAGACACAAGTGAAGAACAAGGTGAAAGATTTCACCAGGATATAAAAACAATGGAAGCTCGCTACCAAGGAAGATGGGATAACCATATGATGGCAGATTACTGCTGGTGCTTAAAACGAGACTGTTTGAACAAAGTGCACTCAAGAAAATCGCGCAAAAGAAGCTTCCGATGTGTTGAGTGCTGTTTTCATGTATTTTTTTCTTTTCAATATGTTTTATTACAGTAAAAAAATTTAGTATTTGTGTTCAATTGTATTGTAAAATTCTGTTGTGTTTGTGGGTGATTTAACAGCCCTAGAAATAAATCAAGTCTTTATATTTAGTGGGTTTTATTATTAATATAATATTCCCATATCATCATGTAGAAGATTTTTTTACGTAAGTGACAACATATCTACATCTTGAAAACTATAGCTGATAGGAAAAAACTAGTGTCATAATTGGATTCAGCACCCCAATTTGACTTTAAATCAGCATTAAAAGCTCCGGCACCAAAACCACTGTTGGCCTGTGTTATGTCTATCGGTACCACTATTAAGGCATGGTGCTACACATCGAGCCTGAGTTTGTGCGATTTGGTCGTAGGTATCGGAAGAGATAAGACGTTATGAATTAAGAAACACTACAAATATGATTATGATACTTCTTCATTCCAGAGGAACGCGGTGTGTGGAACCTTCAGCCAGCTCTTTTAGTTGTCAATTCAAACAAGCGAGTCATCATGTAAGTAGATGACCTGAGATTAAGACGCCAGGAAGCAGCGTAGCATTCAAGATAACAGCGGCTCAAGCAGTAAGTTATCACTCTAATAGGTTCAGTGTTAAACCTTGCCGTCTCGCAAATAGGAATTCCTTACCCCTGTTGGGTAACAGAATAAAGAGATTTTTTTTCTGTCGCAAGCATTTCCGGCATTACTCCGTGACGCGGTCAATTTGGTTTAGTTTTGAATTTCTTTTCCGTGAGAGCATTCAACAGAAAGTGCACGTGGGTTGTGATGAGAGTGTGGCCGTGATAAGAGCGTGCCTTTCGCAACTTAGGGAAGAGGAGGCGGAAGTGAGGAGAGGGCGGTGGACCACACGCGAGAGATAGCGCCAACGGAAACGGTCGATTCGGGAGAATGCGTGCGTCGATTCGCCAAACATCGTGTGTACCGGGACCGCACGCGTTCGCATCTCCAATCCAATTTCTCCACTCTCCTGAAATGTCTCTCGCATCGAATGACGACACCACCCTTCGCTGCAATCCGTAGTTCGCATTTGGGAATTTTTCAGGGTTACCTACATCAATGCCCAAAAATTGTAACTCGGGAAACGTTCCTAACTTGACACAATATCGATTGTGGAAACACTCGACCGACGTCACGTCTGAATCACCTTGACATTAGGAGAGGGCGTCGACTTAAGTGGGAATCTGGCATCAATGGGCATTCACCAATGCGCCATTAATCAGCGAGGAGTGAGTGAGCAATTAAAATCCATGATCCTCAAGTGCGATAACGTTGAATCGTGACCGCCACGCAACGCGATAAGTAAACTTACAATAAGACGCATTACACATCCAAAATATTCATCGCCGACATCGAATATTTTCCGACACTCACGAACTCCATTATATAGTATATTGGCAACCTTTGCGGATTCATAATCAAGTTTCGAAGGTCAAGCCGTAATAATCGACTTGGGCATCGAGTATTATTAGCATTTGTTTTCCTTTTTGTATCAGTTAATCCTTGTTGAACGAATTTTTTTCCGACTGTGAAATTTAATCAAAAATTTTGAACTCTGAAAAAACTAATCGAGACAAAATTCTAGCGTTTTTTTCTCTCTAAATAATAGCATTCGTAAAAAGTAATAAAAATATTTTCAACTTGGGAGGGGACGAGACGGCTTTTCAATTTAAGATTTCTCATAGAGTGACCAACTTTGGAGGAGGATCAATCTCGTGTTATGATTTTTCCTCAACCTTTGATCGATCTCCTTAGACGCCTTTTGTCACTCGGCGCAAAAAAAACCTTCCGTCTCCACCGCGGTGACGACCCTGCAGTCATGTGCTTCCCGAAAAATAATTGATTCTTCTCTCCCGTCTGGCGCCCGTAGGCGGAGAGTTCTCCACCTTCGACCCTTTTCGTACCCTACCTGAGCCTCGTGGTCGTCTCTCCCCACTTCAACATTGAATGCGATTGGGTCCAACCCTGTTTAATCTCACGTTGAGGGGCTTAAATCAGTGCAGGGATCGAGTGAGATTGTCGATAGCGGAGGGGAATGGACCACTCCAGCCAGACCGCGAGTTTGATAACCGCGTGGAGCTGCGTCGTAGGATCAGAGACGAATGGTGACGCAGATATAGTCCCATTTCCGAGCACAAGCGGATCTTGTTGTTTACATACAAGGAGGAAGAAAAGCTCGGTTCCTGCATCGCGAAACGTAGAAAAGAAGGCGAGGATTGCGTAAGAGGGAACGGATGAAAGCCGTGAAATAATGTTCTCCCGAAAGAATTCCCTAAAAAAGACATACTGCGATGACGGGAAAAAAATCCGATGTCTAAGATCTCTCTCCTTAGGAGAATCCGGGTCACAGAAATTTCGGCTGGAAATCTTGAATGGGACCGGAATCTGTGGTGGTCTGATGAAAACACTTAATTCATTTCGAAATGAGGCAAACAAAAGTGGAAGCGAGAACATTTTATTCGACTCTTTTATTTCCGGGGCGTGTTGAATTTCCGGAAATATGACACACACACATACACACACACAAGGGAGAAAATGTTTGTCAACTGACCTTTTGTTCATCTTCCCGCCGATTGGGTGAGGGGATGGAATCCTGGATGATTCGGAGTTGCGATGACGTCTTGACTCGGGGCTGACCTACATGCGATCGCTTGCCGAAACATTTGAATGAATGGGCGAAAAGTTGAAAACGTAAGCGACTCGGATTTTTTCAACTGCGTCTTAGTTTTTCCAGATGACCACCTCACCGCGTCGGGGATGTGACGAAAGGTGACCACACGCACACGCCCCCCCCCCTGAAACGTTGATTGGCTCCACCGCAGGTGAACCAATTCCCAAGAACCAGGCTGAAAATATTCACCTGGACATCTCATCCGTGCCTACGCATCTCACCCCGCAGGCCGACGCTGGGGTGTATGACAGGGTCAACAGTCATTAGAATTACATTGATGTCTCGTGATTTTAATTTGGTGAGGCTCGTATTGCTTTACGTGACATTCCTCTCTCGTTTTTGCGAATTTTGCAAGGGAAAAAATATGTAAAATCGCTCTGTACGCCTGTGAATTTCCCATCACAGTCTGGTTTTGGTCCCACGTACTAATAAAAAGCGGAACTAGGAATTAAAATTCCACCCTCTGTGTCAGAACAAAACCTGAATGATTTGTTTTCTCCAAAAATTTGAAATCATGTATGTAATCTTCGTGTTTCCACTGATTTCTATCAAGATAATATCAAATATAATGTGTTCGTGTAGAAAATATCGTACCTGAAACACGCTATCTTATTTGGTATTATGCATTTGTTGACTTTGTTACCATGGATATAACTGTGAGCAGTCATAACCAATAAACAAAGGTTTTATTTATGGAGAAACAGCTCTAATACCATAAATAAAACAAAGAAACCGAATTTTTGGGAAGTTTTTATAAGTTTAATTTAACATCCCTCGATAATATAAATACTTATGTATAGAAAATATCTTTTCTGAAACACGCCATTTTTTTACCTGAAACTCTATAATAACTACTATTGTTGCCGTCGACTGAGACTTGTTTGTCGCATGTTTCAAATCTATCTCTCCGTTCATACTTATAATTAAAGAGGAGACTTTTTCCTCGCGTTTTTTAAAAATAGTGCAGTCAAGACTAAATGAGCATACTTCTTCAACGTGATCATCTTTGCATAAATTGAAATCATCAGCAATATAGCATTTTCGTTTCATTATTCAGTAGCTACACGGTATTGATTGTGCCGCATGGTTCTTTTAAGGAAGTTTACCGAATCATAAATGTAGGTAATGTCTCCGAAAGCGGCAAATTGGCCATTAAAGCTTATTGCACTTGATTTTTGATTGTTCCAACTATAATATCACCCACAACACATATTTGTAGCCTGGAAAATTCAAATTCTATTACTCGTATGCGATGCCTGAGATTAAAGTGGTAAATACCTTGACCCCACAGTACCCCGGTCTATTCTCTTCTGAACACTCTTAATCACAAATGTTCCTCCAGCAGATGCATTTGCTTTTGTTAACTCAATCTTGGCAGGTTCCGAAATTTCTCAATCTGGAATTCATTCCAGCCGCTCTTTCTCTCTCGGCTGCACATTTCAGCTGCAGTCTGGAATTTAACTGCGACAAGCATGAAACTGAGAGCATTCCAATGTGGTGAAACTAAGTTTGTTTTAATAATTGTTAGTTAACATGATCATATCAATTGTTAGTTATGGATTATCGTAAGAGTAGAGCGATGATAGATTGAAAATATGTTCAGAGTTTACAGACGAGTTCCTATGGACTTGAAGCAATCACCCCGACCTCCAAAATGTTCTTCCAATCATGCAATGAACATTAATCTAGAAATGTTTTCCCTCGAACTGATTAATTTAAGTTCGAGTCTTTTTCGCAAAAGGGGGGTGCTAATGGAGAATTGAATATTCTCTTAAAATGTAAAGATGGCAAAATGTTCGAGAAATTATTCGCCAGAAGGTTTGGATTTGAACTCTCTTCCGAGCATCTCGCAGGTTTGACATGTAAATTTAAGAAGAAGGGGAAAAATGAAACAAAATTTAGCTCCAGCATCTGCTTAATCATTACATGTACCAGGAGTTACTGAATAACCTTCCTATTTTTCTACGGTGTAACCCATATCTGGTCGCAAACCCAATTTAGCAACCTAATCTACATCAGGTCTCTATTCATCTCTGTGTACTCCCTTCCTCCCTTTATCCTATCCAACATCCCTATCCTATCCCTTCCCTTTCCTCGTTGGCCTAACATTCTCCCCTCTATTACCTTCTTCAACATTCCACTGCCGCTCAATACGCCTTTCATCCATTTTTCCTGCCTCCATATGATTTCTCTCACAAACCCCTCTCCTCACCCACCATTTCCAGTACTTCCTCATTTGTTTTCCTTTCGGTCCATTTCACCATCTCCATTCTTCTCCACACCCACATTTCAAAAGCCACAAATCTACGTCTATCCTTCTGCTTCAGTGACCACGTTTCCGCGCCGTACATAACCACGCTCCATATCAAAGGTTCAACGAGTCTTTTCTTGACATCCAGATTCAACGTCCCTTTCATCAACCCCCTCCTTGAAAAATCCTCTTTGCCCAGCCCAATTCTTCTCTATTTCTCACTATGTCCAAGACTGCTGCATGATTTGTACTCGTGTTTGGAACTTTTTTCTTGAATCTGTACTTTCATTATTTTTAAACCTACTTCTGTAAAATCACATGTGATATTGTTACCCTTTGAAAGGAGTTGGAGCAGACCAATAAATTTTGAAGTTGGCAATATGTAATACTGATCAATGGATGGTTCATGGATACAAAGATTGTCCTTTCGGGATGGCGCCTGAAGGAATGCTGTCTCTATGTAAAAGGACGTTTCGGATCTGTTCATGAAGAAAGCAAATTTGGCTCGCGTTAACGGAAAATTGGCGAAGGCGACGACCAGAAGAATGTGACGGAGCTCCCCTAGCTATACTAAGCATGTAGTCACCATGGCTTGAATTTTTTTCTCTTTTCCATTCTGCGGCGCATATTCTTCTACCGTTGTCGCTAAACTGCAGTTCGCGGATTCAGCAGCCGATTAATCTCCGATAGTGGGAGAGGGAGGCCTTCGGAGCGATCTTATGTCATCGCACGCGATCAAGCGAGCGGCGGAGTTTAAAAAAGAGAAGAAGAAATGCCTTAGCGAATGCAGGCCTCGGGAGGGTTAGGGGCGGCCAGTGGGCCCCCCAAGGCTTTGCTTCGCGGCTGCCAGCGACACGAATGCAAGGGATGGCTGTCCGTCATTTAGATCGGGATTGGAAAGGGGGATTGAGGAAAGGATGGTGCGGTTGAGTATGCACGAGAGACGATAAGGAGATCGTTATCCCCAGAAGAGTGCGCCCTCTTCCTCTCCTCATCCTTTCGCGGAACACGTAAACCCATCTGAGTGTCCCGGTGTGCATGATTAAGGCGATCAGAGGCCCTGGAGCCAAGAGACCGCCCAGAGGTGCAATAAGTCAGTCGAGGCGCGGAATGCGCTTTTCATTTGCGGAAGGGAGGGGAGGTATGGCTTTCGGTGCAGTGCCGGCCTCGGGAGTCACCGCGGGGCGCACGGAGGAATGGCCAAAGCTTTTGCCCCGCGATACACTAGCAATTCGCAAAACTTGAAATTCGCGTGCCAAATGAACAGAGATCAGTGCATCATTTATTTACAAGGGCATACTCTTCGGAAGTGGGATGTTGAAGACTGCAATAGTGAGAAGAATGCTGGGCAAGCGAGGAAAGGGCAGGAACAGGATAGGGATGTTGGATGGGATGAAGGTAAATGGGTAGTACACAGAGATGAAGAGGGACCTGATGTAGATTAGGCTGCTGTATTGGGTTTTGTTAGGAGTCACAAAATATTTATTTGGCAGTTGTATCCATCCAAAACCTATCTTAACCGATAGATTACTTAATAATAATATGTGGGCTGCGGTAGTCCAGGGGGTAGTGCTTTGGACTACCGGTTCGATTCTCGGGCAAGCCTCTCTGGGCGCCTGCAGCTCCACCCAAGCTAGTTGATTTTTCGGGCACCAGATCTTCCTGGAAAGCCATAATCGGCACAGGGAAAGGAACTGGCCCCCCTACCCTGCTTATTTGAATTTTACACGCCGTCGGGCTTGGTACTGGGTGAACTCTACCATCATCTACCTAACCAGCCTTCGGGGTGATTACTTTGCCTATGGCTACATATATATACAGGGTTCGTCCGGAAAATAATTGTACTGAGCTCAGGAAAAAAAATTTATTACACTTTTACATATCTTAAGCTAATATTCCTCAAAATAGGACCCTTGTGAGTCGATACACTTGTTCCAGCGGCGTTCTCATTCCTGGAACGCTCTCGCGAAGGTATCATCGGGAACCTCTCGAAGACACGTCGTCACGGCCTCTTTGACGGCGTCCAAAGTCCCGTATCGCGTTCCTTTCAAACTCCTCTTTATCTTCGGGAACAGAAAGAAGTCCGGTGGTGCCAAGTCCGGGCTGTAGGTCGGGTGCGGCAGCGTTGCCACGCCGTGCTTGGCCAAGAAGTCCGACACGACAAGCGCGGTGTGAGACGGCGCATTGTCGCTCAGGTTGTCAGTCATACGGTTGATCGCTGGCCGGACGCGGGCGACTCGTTTTCGAAGCCTGTCGAGCACTTGGACGTAAAATGCAGCATTTACAGTTTGTCGTTCAGGTACAAATTCGTAGTGGACGACTCCCCTTTTGTCAAAAAAGACAATGAGCATCGCCGAAATTTGCTCATGCGAGCTTTCTTTTGACGGGGTGATGATGGGGTGTGCCACTCCGCACTTTGTCTCTTCGACTCCGGGTCGTACTCAAAGACCCACGTCTCGTCAACCGAAACAACGTTCTCTAAAAAATGTGGATCATTTTTGCAGTGATCCGCAAGTTGTGTCGCGATTTCCAAACGATTGAGTCTTTGATCATCACTGAGCACTTTCGGCACCAACTTTGCACAAATTTTTCGCATCTGTAATTGGTCCCTAATAATCTCGTGCACTATTGTTTTTGGCACATTACACTGCTCTGCTATCATCCGAACACTAAGATGACGATCAGAGTTCAGTACATCGCGAACTTTTCGCACATTTTCGTCGGTGAGTGACGTTGATGGGCGTCCAGGCCGTGGTTCGTCGTCGACCTCTTCTCTGCCCTCCACGAACATCTTGTGCCACCGAAAGATCATGTTTCTGGACATGGCTGACTCCCCGTAAGCCTGGTTAATCATACCGACAGTTTCGGTAGACGATATCCCAAGCTTTACCGCAAATTTGATGGAATAACGCTGCTCCAAAAACTTCGGCATCGCGTTCCGTGACGTGGGTCGAGCGTGGAGGTTCGCGTTAACAGAGCTCCTCACTACACCACAGCTCAGAGCCGACTGCCTTTTTCAGCGTCGCTTGCCAACATACCCCCCTCCAATCGCAGCCCGTCAGAGCGGTGCTGGGCGCGCCTGGAGCGGCGGGAAAAAATCAGGACACTTATTTTCCGGACGAACCCTGTATGTATATGCATATTCCCTTCTCCCTTCCATCTCTGTCTTCAACGTCCAAATGCCGATCAAAAGTCTCTGCTTCTAACTTCCCTGCTTCTTTTCAATTCCTCCCAACAATCCCCTCTCCTTCCCCGCCATACCTAGCACTACCTCGCTTATTTTTTTCTATTTAACCTTTTCCATCCTTCACCACTCCCACATTTTAAAGACCCTTAATCTAAGTCCATCATCTTGCCTCAATGATTATGTTTCCCAGCCGTACAAAACTACGATCCAGATACAAATTTTAACGAGTCATTACTTGGCAGCCCCACTAATCGGCCATACCATCAATCTCCTCCTCTTTCTGAAAGCTTCTTTGTATGCTGTGATTCTTCTTCTTATGCCCCTTCTAAATTGGCCATTTTGATCCAAAACACTTTTTGGGTACGTAAACTGTTCATTCTGTTCAAGTTCATGAGTACCTTATTCGATGAATTCCATGTTTTGAGGCTCTACTTTGCGAAAATTCATCATTACTGAATATTTTAAGTAAACTTGGTACTTTTTTTTCATAACAACTCTGATACCACCGGTTTCGACGCATAGGCGACATCAGCATCAGGTGGTGATGTCGCCTATGCGTCGAAACCGGTGAAATTATTGAATTTTTTTGTGAAAAAATATCAAGTTTACTAATTCAAAGTGCCTATTTTAATATTTAGCTATTTCCAAGTGACGCACCAGTGTTGCATAGCCATTAGGTCATCTGTTAAAGCTAGTTAATCCTCAGGATTACGGATATCTCAGTAAAACAGCGTCTTTGGCAAACAAACGTATCTTACTACGGAGTTAATGCCGTGTTTTTTATTAATGTTTTCCAGTACTGCTATATGTTCAAATAGATTAAATAAATGCCTGAAATTAATATTTTTGCATGCGTAGATGATTGAATAAAATACACACCACCTCCTCGGCCATAGGACCTCGTGGCGTCGTGTAGATGTAGTCGCTTGCGATACCATGATCTCCCATGGTACACATTCATGCAAAAACCCTTACACCCCACTCACGTGCAAACACACAAACTACCAACTAACATACACATGCACTTACAAATATACCTGATGTATTTGCAATTTTTAATTTTGTTCCGACTTGTAAATTAAATGTTTTTTTAATATTTCTAAAGTGACTTCGGTTTCTTACTATTATGGTTTCTGATTTTTCTGGGAAAGAATGAGTATTTGTATCTATCTGTACTGGAATATATCTTCTTTATTTAATGTACCTAAGTTGTGTGGGGCCATTATAATTCCTTTAATGTCATCGTTAAACCCGTTTGTTCCGAATCTTCCTAAAAGTCTAAGTCTCGCTTGTTCTCTTTGTATTTCAAGGGGTTCCCAGCCTAAATCCCCTGAGAGACCTGTCTCTCTTGTGTTCTTGTTGTAACAACGTTTATCGAATCTGGCGGATTTTCTCTGGACTTTCTAATCTAATTATTTTTGCCAAATATTCTCCCAAGGATCCCAAATACTTGCGGAATATTCCAAATGAGTTCTAACGAGAGAAAAATAACTTTTTAAAATTAATTTTCTTAACTCTCTCCAACCACTTTATTTTCATTTTTCCTCTGTCGTACCATGTTTCCATCCAAACTTCTTCTGTCATCGATATCTCACGGCTGTGGAAAGTTAAGCGCTAAAGTTATCCTCTATGCCATTGTAAATGTGTTTAACCTCCTGCTTCCGTCTTCTCTTACCTTTCTCGTCCTTTTCGCGTACTTATGCCTTTCCTCCAGCATAGGGGTGGGGGAAGAGTCATCGTGGGTGATATTTATTGTTACGATGCCGTCCTGAGCGCTTTCTAGTTCCTGGCTAGAATAACATACGTTCTTTCGATGGATCATTCTGATGAACATTATAAATATCCCGAGTCTCCCAAAGCCCATCAACACGCTCTTAAGGGCCACCAATAGGATCTTCCGAGGATCGCATCAGCAGTCATTATGAATCACTTGTGATCTTTGAATACTATATATCGCCGTCGTCTGAAAAGCTATTAATATGGTCTGCGCATCAATTATTCTGTCGTTAAGAATAATTTATGTTCTCCCAAGTGCATCACCATAACGTCGAGAGTCATCAGCTTGATTTTCAAGGCGATTACAGCCGCCTTTGCCAGCGTCTAGTGGAAAAAGTTTTAAATTGCTCGAAAACATTTCAAAATTGAGTGACTTACAACGACTGATGATGTAATTCATCAGTCTACAAGGACATAGCCGCTACATTACGAGCGAATGACAGGAGAACAACTGGAAGAAGAATCAGTTAAGAGGTAAAGAAGTCAGACGAGGATGCTAATTCTCTCTAAATACTTGGAAGCAGTTTTTAAAGAAAAACATGAGATGGACGTTCAGTGCATTAAGGCGTTCGAGGAATAAACTAAATTGATTTAATAGGCGATAGCGCAGCTATGAGAAGGGTTTGAGAAGACTTGGAGGATTGAAGGCATTCTGAGATCAATTTCCTAAAGGAAATGGTAAGAAAATGGACGGGAATCTGGCTGGCTACTTGAGCGAGACAGCGAGAATTACATATGATTGGGCTTCAATTAGATGATTAGTCAACCGAAGGACTCGCACTCACTCTTTGTTGAATACGAGTATGAGCGTGAGGTGCGGAATTGATATACTAAACGATAAGAAACGACATTTGAATTTGAATAGCCATTCTCCTTTTTTCAACGAAGATTGGCCAGGAGACATTAGAGCATGGAAGACACTACTTATATTATAAGAGAATAAGAAAAATGGTTAAAAAAGTAATGGTACTGTGAGAAGATTTTCATTTAGCTAATGAAGCATTTAGAAAGAAGAAGGAGTTGATGACATGGTTTGTAGATATTTTTTACACTGCAAGCCACCGCTAGGGTATGTGGCAGGGGATGGATACACACCATACTAAATTTTGACCCGAGCATGACCCTACTGCGGTCAGACAATATTATTGTGATCCCTTATCGTGAGTGATTCCCAGCCTAGCTCCTCTAGTATTTTGGATGCGCTACTAACTTTATCGTAACAACGTTTTTCAAATCTAGCTCCTTTACGCTGCACGTGATCATATTCGGCAATCGATCCAACTTAGTGAGGATACCACGAAGAAGTTCTTGAGTATAGAAAAGATGAGTTATTAGTTTATATCGATTGTAACTATGTTTAGTCATTTGAAAAAAATAATGGGAGTAGATGGTGGGTGTTTTTCTATGGATAACTATGGAAAAATCGATCTAGAAAATATGACAACAGTACTTAAAATGTTAATTGAGAATTATTATGAAAAACTAAAAAAACGATAGTAAAAAAGCAATAGAATATTTCAGAATTGAGAAAAACAGTCAATTTTCAAAGATGCATAAGATCAAATCATGTTTAATAAAAATTGGCAATTTTCCACAAAATAAAAATTTTAATATGACCGGTTTCGATGTAACTACATCATCTTCTGGTGGTCGTATTAACCGGCCGTATTAAAAAATTTTATTTTGTGAAAAATTGCCAATTTTATTAAACATGATATTCCACCATATCACGCCTGAAACGTCTCTTTTTCTCAAATCATGTGCTGAAATTGACATAAGAGCATTAAGAAACATTTTTAAAAATTCCCTTTTCAGGCCAAATTGGCAGGTTAGTCAAAAAAATAGGGAATTAAAAATGATGACAGAGAGAAAAATTAAAATTATGGATATAGCAGGACCTCGATTATGTCGATAAAGCCGCCACAACAATAGTTGCGAGACCCTAGGGTGTGCCTTTGAGAATTACATATGCAGAGGGGGTGATGAATCAAAGATGCATGCATGGGAACTCAACCAAAGAGGTGATAATTATGGATAGGGGTGAGAGAGAAGAAGTTGTCGAGGGAAATTAAAGGAAGGCAGGAGAACATGGAGAGACATAGAGGGTTAATGAGTTTGATGAGGCCGTGATGTTCAGAATGGGGAATTCTAGAGAAGTGATGGAGAGGAAGAGGGAGGAAGTGTAGGCTGCGTGAAGGGAAAGGAAAGAATGAGGATTTGAAGACGGAGACAAAGTAAGGTATGGCGATCTGACGCCATTCTTAAGTGTAGGAATATACAAAATGAAATATAATTTGAGAAATGAGAATAATAAAGAAAATTAATGCTAAATTGGGGGAAAATTTGGATAGAGTGTAAAGAGATGTGTACATTTGAGGAAAAAGCGTAAGGATTGTGATATGATAAGGTTAGCGAAAAAACCGATTGCAGGTAAGCACCCATGCACAGGAAGGGGTGGGGGTGGGTGGGTTGTGAAAAACCTGTAAAACCTACTAACATATGACTAATGTGCGAATACCTAATAGCATCATCTCCCAAGTATCTCATTCAAAGGGTTTGTAGTCTAATCTATAGACCACTCATGATTATTAATTCATTGTTGATAAATATTCTAAACTAATCTTGAATGTACCGCGACTGATTTGGATCCAGAACAAAAAATCAAACTTGTGAACTATACAAAATTCAAAGAAATGCCACACTCTCCTTTAACATTTGTTGAGGACAATTGGACGTCTTGACGCGATTATTATGAATACTAGGAAACCTGACTCAAGAAGGTTTCAAACTCGATATCATCTGGAGACCTAGAAAATGAGCAGTTTACCGAGTTTAATGTACACGTCGAGGGTATGATTCTTACCCATCGTAATATTTCTAACTCACACATGGGATAAGTCAAGAGAATAAGGTTGTCTGGCCAATTGAAATAATTCATTCCTTTTCCACTTAAAATTCGTGATAATAATGGTGCAACGATCCACGTTAATCGTTATATAACATTCAATGTACATCTGCGCCGCTTTGTCGGATTAAAATAATGATGTGCGAACATGTAGCAGGGATGGAACCATCCTTGTGTGCTTCTGCGAGACAGCGAATTTCTCGGGACCAGAACGAGCCGAAATAGTATGTGATACGCATGCGCAATGACGTCAGTGACAGCACCTATTATGATTACATTTTACATTTTGAAATAGAGATTATGATTTTGCAATTCGGCTTCACTTAGGCTTAAAATGGCGGCTTCCCCTTAAGTAAGGTGAGGTCCCCTTAGGGACCCAGGGGCCCCCGATAAGACGTAAATCACTACGTGTGAGGATGACTTAAACAAGCCGTGTCATGCAAATGGTTGCATGCCGTTCCAAAGTGTCCCAAATGTGGCTTCCCTTCTGCCGCCACCGTTTTCACTAGAAATCTGTATTGTGCAACCTTCTCATTTAGTGTTGAAATAGGAATCTGGTGGATTGATAAAATGATAGGACTTAAGTTTCATTGGGACGTCACAGCTCACAACCTACTTACGCATCTCCTCTTTTCCAATTGCACAAAATAATAAAATATCATCATACTCACTTTCTGAATTACAACAGAGCTATGTTTGCACAAATTATTAAAGTTATATGAATTCATAGAATCACAAACTTTCATCAAATGTCCACAGAGTCCTTCATGAAAGTAGTGCGGGTGATTTTATTAATTTATCTGGGAAAATAGATTTATTGATCATGCTTGCAAAAGTGCTTAAAATTCTTCAAAATACTCTCTGCCCCCCCCCCTGCATCAATAATACACTTGCGGAGACGTGTCTGCAACACACGCCTAATAAGACATCCTGAAACTCATCTCTACGGGAATGTCTCCCAGTAACGTTGTAGCATGCTTTTGGATGTTTTACACGGTCTCCCAATGCTTTGCTTCCAGCTTTCTCTTCAGTCTGGGGGAAAAAAATGTCGCACGGAGCCAAATCGGGACTGTATGGGTGCTCCGGTAACGATGAAGGACGTGTGGCTGGGGTCATTGCTATGGTGGAGCTTACGCTCCATTGCGCCGTATTACAAAGTCGAGAAACACAGTTCACGCGGAGACACGTCTGTCCGTTCAGACTGCCAGGAGCAAATTGGCGACCAGGTGTGTTGGAAGGACAGACCCTCCACCACATATCCCGACAGATTGTACCGCGCTGCCATGGATAGTCGTGTCACAATATAATAATGCGCATTACTTCCATAATAGACCATGGAACATACGCATAATAATGTAATAATATGTTGTCCCAGAGTAAATAACTTGATTTCCATTCAATTGAAGGACAAACTTGTCTCATTAATGGCATGAACTGAACGAGTGATTAAGTCTAGTGCATTAGAGAGATGCTGTACATTTCAGAGATCTCTTCAGTTAATGAATGAACGAAATGCCAAGGGGAATATGAGTAAGCAAAGTCAATGAGCACGTTAGAATTTTAAATATTTGCCCATGATTGACTGCAGGAGACCTCATTTACGGTCACCGTCATCATCTCAGCAATTAGGCAATTGTTTGGACGCAGGCAGTGAGATCCCCCCCCCGCCAATGCGATGTCGAAGTGAAAGGAAACAAAATGAAAATGCAATTTGGATATTTTTCTAAAATCGGGTGTAATCGAAATTGACTCCGCATTACGTATCAATGGAGTTCTCGAGACAATCATAAGGGATTTATCGTTTTGTGTCTCGGAATGTTTAACATTAGGAGCCTGGCAAGAAGGTTTTATCGCCTTGATTTCTATTAACCTCACGTGAATTTGAGAATGAACTTAGCCATCAAGGCGAATTGCGGATTGAATCGCAATATTCCTTCAAGAGTTTGTTTTTTTATGCTAAGATGAACTTCCTCATTAAAACGTCATCAAAAAATCATCTAATGGGATCTGTTATCTTCACCGTCACATTGCGCCAATGGGCTCTATCATGGAAGATAAAATGATTTTTTTAAACGGGTATCCTAATGGTTAAAATTAGTCGGTGACAGAATCCGTTACACCGACCTGAGGGTCCTAGCGCAGGAGTGTCTCCTTTGGAGCAGATATGTGGACTTTCGACCTGATTCTCTCGGAGATCGATTTCTTTTCAAGCGTCGTTGGAATGATCCACCACAAGTGATTTCTACTCCGGTCGTGTCCACTCGATTTTATCTGCTTGTGCAGGAAATGTTATATATTCATTGCACAGAAATCGAATGACCCAGCAACCCGTAGATCCCTGTGAAACCTCGTGACGCGTGCATCGAACTGTGTGAGAGTTCTTCGATCAATATTTCTTTACCACATCCAAGTTCTATGCATCAAGTTTACTTCTATGAGCGTCAAAAAACTCGTTTATGTACGAATTAATTCAATTCAACAAGATGTAGATTTGATTTGTAGATTAGAATGCATACATTCTAACTTGATATTTTGATGTAATTGATGGTTTTAACTTTAACTGGGTAACTTTATGGATGGTTTTAACTGGGTAACTTTATGGAATCCATTATTATTGGAAATGAAAAAAATAGTAACTTTCTGATTCCACAGAAACTTTACTACGATGCGACCCGGGTTTCGACGTTCAACGTCATCTTCAGGTGAACCTCCACCTGAAGATGACGTTGGATGTAGAAACACAGGTCATCTCGTTATAAATTTTCTGTGGTACCACAAAGTTACTATTGATTCATTTCCAATTGATCTTTTGAATTGGATTACAGAGGTTTTGTGTTGATCGATTTAAGAATGCCATCTCAACCAACACACAGAAAGCCGCTCTTTGCTGCTGCGAATCGCTCATCTACATCGCTGACCGCCAAAATTCGTGATCGACCAACATCGGCAGTTGTAACGCTGCTTCGCTAAAGTAATAATGTATTGGAGAAAGACGGATTGGGAATATATGCACTTCATGAAGAGTGTATTAGCGGACTGCGTTTTCGAATCAGAATTCGAATATGCAATTTAATGAGCGCAGCAGGAGGCAATTTGGGACGAACAGTCGATCTTGGATATTGTGGCTGACCCTGATTTGCGGGAATTCATGATGCATAACTAAATTATATTTCTACTTTCATTAAAATGCACAATATGTTTCTGTTTTGCTGCGGCGTCATCTTCAGGTACATGAGCTGCCATTTTGTTGCCTTGGACCAGAGTTGGTAGTTTTATCGACAAAAACCTTTCTGAAGGCATTCAATCCCCTTTTCTCTCTTCAGACATCCGACATTCTTTGATAAATATTCTGCGATGGTATTGAAAGAGGCGACGCGGTAGTCCAGGGGTAATTCGTTGGTCTAATGACCGCGGGGCTCGGGTTCGATTCCCAGGAAGGCTTCGCGGGCACCCTCAGTTCCACCCAAGGTGTGTGATTTTTCGGGTACCAGGTTTTCTCGGGAAATCATAACCGGCACAGGGAAAGGAACTGGCCCCCAGTTATACCCTGCTTATGTGTGAATTTCACACGCCGTTTAGGGGTTATTACTGGGTGTATTCACCTAACAAATTGATTTAGGGTTGATCGCTGCGGTGGTAAATGATCACATATTTGTTTCAATGGTACACAAATATATTCACTTTAATTGATTGCACTCGCAATGCAATCATTCTCCCAATCTCTTTACCAAACTATTTTCATGAAAGGTCCTCGTTTAAAATTTGAAGCCGGATGATCGGGATGGTGCGGTGGCTAGCAAACTGGTTTCCAACTACGAGCGTCCGGGTTTGAAACTCCGCGGTGGCAGGATTGTTCCTTGGCATTCCGATCCCCGTAGCGAAGTTGTGCGTAGCGAAGACCACTTCGAGTGGGGTGCGCTGTAGGTCGGATAGGACGTTAAACTGTGGACCCCTTGGCTCGGCATCGATTAAGAGAGGGCTGATGTCCTATTCATCTCTTACCTTCTTCCGTACCCAGAACAGCCCGACCATACCAAAGAACTACCAGTTCATTATGACACGAATGACCTTTGCTGTCGGTGACCTCTCCCAGCAACGTGCATCTACTATAACTATTGCTACTAATAAATTTTATTCCTGAGTATTTATTTTGTGAAATGGTTTAACAGTCCACGCATACGTATTCAATCCCCGTGTGTCAGAGGTGAAAAATCTATTCAGCCAATTGGAGCTATGGGATGGGTAGTCTGTACAATAAATACGCCAACTGGTGCAATATGGCGGCCATGGCGTGAACTATAGCCCCGCCCACTAGCGGCGCTAGTCGCCTGAGAGCCAATGAGCCGTCTGAGCTTGGCGGATTGTCGAGCTGTGCCTATGGTGTCTGTAATATTAGTGTCTGTTGTCCTTGTTTCTACTGTTTGTCGAAAATGGAAACTGACGAAATCACGGAGCAAAGAATCAGCATCAAGTTTTGGTGAAGTGCGGTAAACGTTATCGTGGTCAAGCTGCATTGATTGTTCGCCAATTTCTGGCAAAAAATTCAATCACCATCCTTGATCATCCTCCTAATTCTTATAGATCTCGCCCCCTGCGACTTTTTCCTATTCCCAAAATGCAATAATGTGATGAGGGGACGTCACTGGGATGATGTGGACACAGTAAAGAAAGAAACGACGAGACAACTAAAAGCCTAACTGCTGAGATGACTTCCAAGAGTGCTTTAAACAGTTGAAAAGAAGATTAAATAAGTGCATAGAAACGAATGGAGACTACTTTGAAGGGGACAAAATCGATCTAGATTAAATTTTGCGAAAAAAGTTTTTACAGCCTCAGTTCACGTATTTATTGGACATACCTCGTATGGTTGCCTTTTGCAAAATTCCTTAGTTTTTCACTTCAACCATCTCTGCATCTTTCACGAAGCAAGCTGCACGCTGGGAAGGCCGCGGTGTATATCGGTTCATCAAACATTTAGAGTAAGTAAATAATTATTATTCTGGAAAGATTCAATAGCGGTTTTGGGAATGAGATTCTTCTCCAGGAAATTCATTACTGTTGAAGTAGAAAAACATTTATGGTGCAAAATTAAACTTGAAGTAATGAATTATTTCCTGCATATACACTGTAACGGGTACGTTTCAGAAGTGATGCAGTTATTTTTTTAAAGTAATTCATTGAACAGATTTGCACAAACACTTAAAATTCTTCAAAGTACTGTCCTTGGGCTTCCACACATTTTTCCAGCGACTCTGCCATGACCGGTACGCGCCCTAGAAGGCGTCTTCGTGGACCTCTCGCAAGGTCTTCGTCACGGTTGATTAGATTTCTTCTATGGACGAAAATCAGGTTCCTTTCAGGACTGCCTTAATCCGAGGGAACAAATAGAAGTCTGCTGGGGCGAAGTCTGGGCTTTAGGGGGGTGGGGCAGCGTTGGCACCTGGTTTTTGGCCAGGAACTCGCTGATTCGTAGCGCGTTGTGGCAAACACCTTGGGCGCGAGCTTGGCGCACAATTTCTCAATGGATAGATCTTTAGTAACAATGCGGAACACAACCGTAGATGACAAATTCAGTCCATTGGCAACCTTCTTGATGCTCAATCGACGGTCAGAGTCCAACAATTGTCGAACACGAGCCACATTGTTGTCGATTTTGCTGGTTGACGGCCGCCCGTCGTGAACCTCTTCCCGGCTCTCCTTAAAGGCCTTTATTCACCTCGAAGCTTGTGAGCAGGACAGAGCAGAGTCCCTGTTAGTCTCACGAATCATTTTGTTAAGTCTTCTCAAGAGATTTTTTCGGTTTAGCACAACATTTAGTAATCACGTAACTTCGTTGCTCGATCGTCGATTCCATTTTCTTCGTGACACGGTCAGTGCGCAGAGGTTCACAATAACTGACGCACTGCGATTTAACAGCTTGGAGAGCACTGAGACCGGTTTTAGGGCAAAGCGTTCCCCCACCTATTCCAAGTGGTTCGATCCCACTCCAACCAATAGCAGCGGTACGGGAAATTCAATTGCATTACTTTTCGAACGCGCCCTGTATTAGTAATTCCGTCTTGTGGCTTATATTACTCCGGGACCGTGGGATGGGTGAGTTCTGGCGAGTTTGGTTCAATTCGGGAGTTCTGGACAACCCAATGTCCATCGCCTCCAACGATGGCGAATTCTATTCACTCCGCCCAACTCCCTTCCCTCGGAAGTGAAGGGCACACGATGAATGAAACACGGACACGGCGAAAGGCTCAGTTCCACGTAATGTGTTCGCGTAACATACTTTTGGGTCTGTCTCTCCCTTGCAGAGAGATGCTGTGGTGAGAACAAACGGAATCGTGGCAGGAGGCGAAGTCTTCCCACAGCATGTTCCATTCGTGTCTGACGACCAAAAGTAAAAATGTGCTTTTATTTCTTTGAGATTAACCGCGTTTAACTATCAAATTATTAAAAAAATTATTAACACCTATGACCCCTTCCTCACAGAGAGGAAGGAAAGAGGTCAAGAAATGTCCGCAAGATTCCTACTGTCAATCATTGATCTTATTTACCACCATTTTTTCCTAACATGAGTGTTCGTCGCTGTAATGGGGAACATAAGAATATATAATGGAAATATGACTATAACTATGACTCTCTCTTAGATTAGGTCGATTATTTATGTCAGTTGCGTGTGAACAAATATTATAATTATTTTTTTGGACCGCTTTAGTATTCCAGAGTCGTGTTGTTTTTCTATCGTCGCTCAAATGAAGTAGGAGTGACCACGATATGACATCCATATCCTGCTTAAGATCCGAACCGCAATCCTTCAGTGGAATCCAGATGGTCGGGTCAACCTCCATGCCAACGCAGCCGTCCTTTGGTCCCGTTGCTCGTAATTAGTCACCGTCATCAAGTTTGCGTCCATAGGTGTGCAGAAACTTAGCAAATCTTCGCCTTCTAAAATGCGAAACCCAAATGGTCGATGTCTTTTGTTCAATGTCGGCATTGTTTAAGTCCGACCGCGCTCCGAAACAGGCCACGGCCGGCGTCCAATTTCTAATTCTTCTCGATGAATGCGCATAGATCAAGTGAGGAAACCCTCGACGGAATCGATCGGGGCTGCCAAATGCTGGTTGATCCGTTGGCAGGGAAGCCCAGCAGTGCGTGCGTGCTCCCGCAGGCGCCACGCAACCGCTAGGATTCTTCGCCGCGGAACGCGTTCGTCCTGGAGGGTCCAGTCCTCCTCCCACGCGGCCGATGCTCCCTCCAAACTTTACTCAAGACATGTTGAGAAGGTGAATTGAATACAATTGACCTCATAATCGCGTCCATACCCGACTGGAAACGAGTAAGACGGCTCTGTTTAGTGCATGAAAATTTCTCGGATGCTTAGCACCATGGAATGGAATCAACAAATAGTGGATAACGATCGCCCGAAGCAGGCAGGCGATACGCAAGTGATAACTCAAAATAATAACTCAGCTCTATGCCAGCACTAACTTCCCCAGTATATTTCCGGTATCGCTAATTTTCCACACTTATCAATTCGAATAGTTTCAGTGCAAAATTTCAAGTCAACAAAATCAACAATTTCAAGTCAACGAATTGTCTAACATTTGTCAACTGAAACTATACCTTGTGTCCTGATGGGCTGAATCATTCTCCTCGAAGATGCTTCGAATCCTAGTCAATGCTGTGATGCAGGAATTGGATCATCTGACATTTGTATTGCACCCATCTACACGTACATCTACATAATGTCCCGCAAGCCACCGCAAGGGCGTGCGGCAGGGGGTGTTAGGTCAACACCCGTAAAAGGGAACAAAACCACATTCAAAATCAACACATACATGCAAAAATATACCCACAGTGGCGCATACATTCATGAAAAAATCCTTTCATTCTACGCGCGTGCAAATACTATCATGTAACAAATAATTGCACCTTAGGAATCAGCAAGAAATGCATCCAATAACGTGCCAGCTAGAATTTGAAAAGTCGCTACGCACGTTTCGCTCCCTTTGAAATTGAGTATTTTTGTCGTAAAGAAATACCTGCGTATCTCGTTGTTTCGTGAGTGGTGCGGCAACCTAAGCGTAAAAACATTATTATCTTGTTCAGTAGTCGTTATTGAAATATTTACAAAATTGTTCAAGTTTAGAGTTTGCCCGTGGAGATTATTTTTGTTGCTAACAATCAGAGATGAAGCGCTAACAGAAGGCAGTTGAGGTAGCCTTGTATGGACCACATTTCTTACTGTTCTAGTTTAACTTTAAAGATGGCGATCACAAGAAGAGGAAAACTAAATGATAATAACTAATAAAAGAAGGATAATTCGTTTTTCATATTCACTTTATTAAAAGTTTGCTAAATGTTCTTGGGTAGACAAAGCTTTTTAAATATTCTTTTATCCTCTTGTGTCACAACGGAGTAGTTGTTTTCCAGGCGTTTTTATAAAACTTCACTAGTTAACCATTTAGTTTACCAATACATCTATTAGACAGAATTGGCATAACATACGGCTTTTCTATAAGTCCCGTGGAATTTACCGCATGTTATATACTGTCACGGGAAATCATAATTCAGTAACCCGCTTACGTGCGCGCGAAAGGGTAATTCAGCATGGAATCAAACGAAATAAATAACTCGCGGCTTTCTTTCTGTCAATCACTCATTTTGTCAGAAGATCGAATTAGAAAGAAAACGTAGATTAATGGCGGGGTGCTTGATTTCATTAATGACGGGTTGATTGTGTATGTGGGACATGAATGAAATTATCAGACGTATTGATCAACTAGATTGACTCGGCCTGCACTAAACGTTGGTGGGAATTATAATTCGTAGTTCCGTCGAACAAGTTTAGCATTCGTTAAAAGTTACGACGAGTGAAGAAATGTTTCTCATTAGAAACCTGACTCAACAAAACATCCTTTTTTTTGCTGAAAAATGTCGAAATTTGAAATCCGTACGGGGAGGAAATGGCCGGACAGCCATTCAAAGCCGTCTGCCGTATTTTTTTGGGTCATATAATATTATTAGTGGAAATTGAAATCAATTATGTCATTTACGTAGTGGCAAATAAAAATGAAATTGTAGCGTTTTTTTCGATTTTCAGAAATTATGTAATTCATTCAGTCATATGAGAAATTGGCAAATGAGGAAACGAGTTGCAACGTGCCTCTGAATGCAATGAAAGATCTTGTGTCCAATGTTCGTGCATGAGTTTATCATTTTCCGATAGAAGCTCTATGGTAAATAAAAAATATCGTTAAATTTGGCATTTTTATAGTTTTTCGACATTTCTCACCAATGATATCAATTTCGTCTGCCACTCTAAATGCTGAATTGTTGCGAGTTAGTTGGCTTTTCATAACCTATATTAAACTTGAACAACTCCCAAGTATTTTCGATAGACTTTTAATAATGAAACCACTTTACTTTTCCACATAATCTTTTTAATTTTTATAACCCAGGTTTCGCTATAGCATAACATCATCAGGTAAAAATGACTACAAGTCAAGCACCTTAGGTATATATATACATATACATGTTTATATGCATATACATGTATATATACATCTCTCTGGGCGGAGGGGAAGAGGAGGTAGGAAAGAAAGGATTGGTTGAGCTAGGAAGAGGGGGGCTAAAAGTCTATGGTTTGAGGCGGAGAAGGAGGATTGGTAATGTTGACAAATTAGCAATAATTGGATAATTAGATTAGATAAACACCAATTAGATAATTAGCAGGCTGGAAGGATATGGTCAATACAGTGTTGCAAAAAGCCCACCTGACATCAGATTAGTTGGCAGAGGATTCGGGAAATGATTATTATGAACTGGGAGAACGGCACTTAGTAATTAGTTAGGTGACTCAGTAGCGGGTTGGGAGGAGTCGCTACATTGTAGAAAAAGTCTCACTTGGTTTCAGGTGAGCTGGCAGGGGGTGAGGGAAAAAACAATAACGGGGAATGTGAAGGGTAAAGAAAATCGTTGGTCAAAACATCTTCCCCGTAGTTCGTGTGTTGAAGGATTTCCAACTGCTCCAGCGCATCAAGACGGTACCCTTTCTTCTCAAAGTGTAAAATTTCGGGAGTGAAATCGCTGGTGTGGCCACAATCTCTCAAGTGCTTGGCGAATAGTGATGCGGAGATGTTATTTTTAAAACAAGCTCGGTGTTCCTTTATTCTTGTTTCAAATCTCCTCCCCGTCTGGCCTATGTATATCCGGTTGCAGTCGTTGCAGCGGAGTTTGTATACTCCACTTTTGTGTAGTGGTTCAACGTGGTCTTTCGTGAGGCATAACATGTTGCTTAAATTAGTTTTATTGTAAAAGGCCGGTCTCACTTTTTCCTTTGGGAGAATTCTTTGTACTTTTAACGACAAGTGACCAAGAAAAGGGAATCTCCGCCACTTTGGCTGGTTTTCTGTATATGTGGGTGAACTATATATGGATAACTTTGCTAAACGGGATAGTTTCTTACGGTAAAGGATATCAATTAAATCTTCTCTATACCCATTGTTCTCTGCAAGTTTATGTGGAAAAGTAAAGTGGTTTGATTATTAAAAGTCAGTATGAAGATTTTCCACCAAGTTACGCCAGAAACTGTTTTATTTTCGATAGAATTTATAAGTAACTGTCAAATGATTAAAGCTCCTAACCACTTATTATTTTTGGAAGTCGATTTAACTGGCAAGTGTTAATGTGAAAAATGATTATTTTTCCTTAAATTTAAATATTAAATTGAAACCTTTTCTGTAAATCAGGAAAAAGATTAGTCTTTGAAAGCATCTCTGGTGGATTGTATAAGACTTAAAGGAAACTTCAAGGTGAGTAGGGAGGGGAAAAATGAAATTCGGTATCTTTCCGGCCAGTGAATTAGCTCAAATAAAGGGTTCTTCAGAAGAGTTACTGAAGATTTTTCGTATTCCTAAACTGTAGACTATTAATGTTGTATAGCTGCATGTATTCACTTCGTCCATGAGGCATACAAAAGTGCATTGGCGCAAACTGGATTATATAGAGAGACCTCCAATGAACGTTTTCACTTTGATATAATTCATAATTTTGATATCAGCCGTTAAAACCATTATATTGAATAATTTCACTTATTTATCTAAGATTTGACAGAGGTGGCATAACATTCGGCTTTTCTTCAAGCCCCTTGGAATCCAAAATATATTTTATTCTGTCACGGGAAATCACAATTCAGTAAGCCACTTACGTGCACGTGAAAGGGTGACTCAACTCAGAAGTAAAGCCTTAAAATTCTTGTTCTTCAACTTCACCATTTGTAAGTGGCGGAGTAGTCAATTCATCATACTTCTAAGTCACCCGAAAACCCAGATCATGAACGATCACGGGAAACCGTGACTTGCACGTTCATGATCATTTTTCCAAATATATTATACGGAGGTAATATCGAACGCCTCCGTGGGTTATAGTCTCCACACACACACACCCGCCAATGCCACCGGGAACTCCGGAGAGTCACCCTTGACATGCGTCAGGAGGAACCTATTTCTTTTCCCCTTCAGTTTTTCCGCGAAGCCCGGAAATGGCCCGGAGCCCAGATAATATGCGATGGTTTACTCTCCCAGATATGAGCGCGTGGCGGATTGCCATTGGCCACTTTTGATTTACCAGAATACCCGTAAGATAAACCGATTAAATACTTCCCCGCACCCATAACCTATCCGAAACCATCTTACGATTAGAAAAAAAAGTTTACACTGCCCTCATCTAGCACGGGATTTTTTCCTGAAGTGGGTTTTTCACCTTTGGAGGCGGCAAAAATCCCAGAACTTTATTTGTAGTGGGTATCATATGCAATTGAGATCTAGGTACAGCGAGAGACAGCGTACTCGCTGCCCTCGCTGACTGTTTTGTCAAGACTATAACTCAATATTGAACTTACTTTGAATCCCAGTTCGTGCACCGCATGAAGATTATGTCAAACACTGGAAACCTCAACGCAAAATAGAAGATCTTTGTTTCCTTTTATTGAAAGTAGGGTTATTCTGCAATCGAAATTTTCCACTCTTTTTCGTGCTGCCTCTGATTTCTTGAGTCTTGTGAATCATCCTCCGTAAGTCGTTCAGTTGACTTCTATAGAACTCGTATACTAAAGCATAATGTACAAAAGGAATTCAAAGCCATGAGTCAACTATTATCTCACTGGGTATTTAATGCCCTTGTATGCAATAACAAACATCTATGGGATCAGTTTTTTTATTAAATCGTTGATTAAATAGTTTTTTATTAAATTTATTGCCCTTCACGGAATTGTCAACCATCTCAGACCCAATTTCGTCTTCAATTATTTCTCCGTAATTATGAAGACCTTTTTAAATGCCACTTATTAAACAAAAAATTTTAATTTTGCACTTTAAAATCTGATAAATTTCCTCTTTGGGTGCTGATCCTTGAAATGTTCCGTCATATCCGAGTGTGTATCTGAAGTCGTCGTTCAAATAATTCAGAAAATTTCTTTTACACCGAAATTTAACATTTACCAAAGAACGTTAGTGTTTTGAAACTAGGAGTACCAGTCATTTGTGGGCATTAATGGTAAACACGTAGATGGATAAATATTTCATGGCTCTGAATGGAAGCAGTGGGGACATATGATGTGATTCCGTTAAATGAATTAAGATGATTGCCAGTGACTTGAATTTTTGCCATTCTTTGATAACAGAGCACTATTATTGCAGTACCCCGATAGGCTTCAGCGTGCAATGACGTCATTTTCAAGAAGCTTGGCAAGGGAACAAGAAGTAAATATTGAATATGGCGTAGTGTTACCTCGAAATCAATCGGGGTAATCCGGTAAAAGCGTGGAATGCTGACACGTGTTTTATTTTCCACTGTGATATAAAGCTTAATTCTTAAGTAATACTTACAGATTGTCGTGATCACTCTTTTGAAGGAACATCGGGAAGACTTTGTTTTATCGAAAAATTGGCGAATGTTGATTGGAACACCAATGAAAGTCCTGCAGTAATTAGAACGGCATGTGGCTTCGAGAAACACTTCGCGATTAGTATTTTAGAAATATGTACTTTATGTATGAGGGTAGGCTGAAAAGTAATGCACAGACACTTGTAGAGCGCGAACAAAAACAGGTAGCAATATCGGACAGAAAGTGCATTAAACTACAATTCTTAAGTTTAGAAATTATATATTCATTTTTCAACATGGTCACCGTTAAGGCTAACACATTTCTCCCAACGTGTAACAAGTTTTTTTATTCAATCACTGCAAAAACTCTTCCGACTTTTCTCGAATTCAGGACTTATTGACAGCTGCCTTCACCTCATCGTCCGAGGTGTAATGATATTACCCTTTGAAGTGTCTCTTGAGTTGAGGGAAAAAATAAAAATCGCAAGGCGCAAGATCGGGGGAATAAGGAATGTGTGGAATCGGTTCAAATTTCAGGTTTCGCAGAGCCTCTTCAGTTGCGGGCAAGGTGTGTGTGTGGACGAGGGTTCTCATGTTGCAAGATTACTGGCGCCAGGTTGCCTTTTACACGACAAACTCGACGTCGGAGGTGTTTTAGTGTGTTTTTACACTGAAAAGAATTTACCGTGGCCCCTCGCTCCAGAAAATCGGTCCCATATAATCGGAGAGCCTCCCAAAACACAGTCAAAAGAAGTTTCATTAACAGTCATGGCTTTTCCAGGCTCGCAACCAAGACATTCTACTACTCAACGATTCACAGTAGACCTATCAACAGCATCGTCACCATGAATAGGTATTGAACGACGATGAATCTCAGTAGGAGTGAACTTTTCAGCAGTTAAAAATTCGGCAGCAGCACGCTGTTTAACTCTCGTTGACATAGCTAGTGCGATGTCAACGCGAGTCGACTAACACGTCTCCATACTTCCGCTCCTCGAAATACGCTGGATGAACGCGACGACCCCAGACCTACCCATGCATAGTGAGGGGGAATGTTACTTCCACATGCCATCAGGAGTGCTTTTGAAGGTCATTTTGCTCGCAGTCTACAAGTATGTGTGCATTAGTTTTAAGCCTACTCTCGCATATTTCACTGAAATGAGGATCTTACAGGCCTAACGTCGAAAATCAGACTTGATATCTTCCTGCATTTAACAAACGTCAATAAATAATATCTCGACCCAAAGATTTTAAACTCCTCGGATAGTCCTGATGAAGATTCTCAACCGTACGAGGAATTGAAATATATGTATATATATATACATATTTTATATATATAATATATAAAGTCACTTTCTTGGAAAACCCACGAACGTGCACAATAATGTAAAGTCACTAACTAGTCGACACAAACACAGAAACTAAAACATATAAAAGAGGGACTCACCGGTTCTCGAATTTTCGGTGGTGCAACCACCTTTCTCAAGAGGAATTAGGAACAGAACTCAGAGCAGAGTTATTTTATTCCCAATTCTTTTTTCTTCCCTTTTTTTATTCCCAATCCTAATTGGCTTTGAATCTGTTTTAATTTTTTTGATTGAAAATGAAATCATTAAGTAAGATCTGGTCCAAAATAAAATCATTAGTTTTCTTTCCCCAAATTAATTTGTTAGAAACAACTTAACAATGAAGGAAATTAATGGAAAATGGAGCTACAGTTTATTTTGCTTTTTTTCGCGTGACTCATGGCTATGTATTTATATCGCCATGTTTGACCTAAGTTTCTCATCTTCAGAACACACGCCAGGCATTTCTCTATGTATCAGTTGTCGATGCACAAAACGTCGATGAGAATCAAAAAAATATACTCAAGAACTTTTCTGCATTTTATTTTAATTTTTGTGAAATTTAAGAATCAAAAGTAATGAAATACTAAAAGAGAGAGACGGGCCAGGCGGTTTATCCCTGAGGGTCAAAGTGCAGGGTGCAAATTCAGGCAGGATGATGGGTAGTTTTGGATTTCTTCGAAATTTTCAATCCTTTAACCAATTGTTTGGGGTAGCTTACTTTTAAAACCCCCAATGCAATTTCTTTAATTTTTTACAAAATACCAAATTTGAATTACATGCCTTTCCTTTCCGTCGCTCTTCCCGTTCCCATTTTATATCTTTTGTTGATAAATCTATCCAATATTATCCTGATCGGTTCCTCGTGTAGATATTTCCCAATTTGTTGGACGTTATGAAAATATCCAAGGATAGCTTCCAGTTCGCGACTTTCCTCGGCACAAATTGGGCAAAAAGGACTCTTATGTATTGCCGTATCTTTCTCCTCCACCATGCATTCACACGCCCCCTCCTTTTTTTCCTTATTTTCTTGAGGTATGATCTAAACTCCCCGTGTCCTGTTAATATTTGAGTTACTCCTTTGTAAGTTTTAAAGTTGATCTTCATTCTTTCCTTCACGCTAGGTAAAAAATACCTCGTTGTTTTCCCCCTTTCTCAAGTTTCCCATTCCCGTTCCCATTTCTCCAGGAAATGGACTCCCATTACCTTCCTATTTCTCATCAACAATAAATTGTCCAGTTCTAATCTAACGGGCCTAATTATGATTATTTATTAATATTATTATTCCTTTAACCGCAAATTATAGTTGGAATCGAATCCAGCGTCGGATCGAAATGCTGAAATTGTCTCAACTTTAAATGACAACGCATCTCTCTTGCTTGAGACTTCATATTCAATTTTGCAATGCCTGTCAATTTCAATAGTTACGTTAATTCCATGGATTTTAGCAAAAAATTATTAAACCATTTTCTCCCGTAAGACGTCTTCATTGGGTTTTCAACATAAATGCTAGATTGGGTCATTCAATTCCGGAAATATAACCCAACCCTACCAATAACACTGGATTGGATCGATGTGGCTGAGAGCCTCTGGTGGGTGCTTGCACTTCGAATGGAGGACGATGGGAGCGCAGCACCAAGCGCACTGCAAATGAATGAGATGGCACACTGAGCAGAAACGCGCCGAGCATCAGAAGGTGGCATTAGGACTTCCTGAACATCCCTTCTCCTTTCCTCTCTCTTGTTCCTTTCGGAGGGCAAGCGTCGGGTGTCCGCACTCGTCCAGGTGGGGTAGATATCATTGCGACGACGGTGCCGCCGGTCAAGGACTCTCTCGAGTGTACCCCAGGGGGGAGGGGGGCATCTGGTGCGCGTCAAGTGCAAACCCCTCCCCCAACCGCACCTTCCCCTCGGGCAGATGACGCTGTGATCCCCCCGCCGCACCTCAATTATCGGCCGTCTATCCTTCCTCTCCCTGCCAACTCCTGCTCCGTCCTAGACTCAGGTTGTTTATAGATTTCCCTCCCGTCCCTACTCCTATTCTTGCCTCCACCTGGCCAACCGAGGCAAGGCCCCTCCCCGCCCCCCCTCGCCCCCTTCCACCTCCGCTCCCGGGGCGCGCTCCGCGGAATCCCAATCGCCAAACGCTGGGCGCGACTTTTGAAACCCGCTCGAGGCGTGCCTCCCAGAACCGCCCTCCCATTGGCTGCTTTCAAACTCCCGCACGTGCCTCTCTCAAAGCAAATCTCCCTTTTGGAGCCACAAATGTTCGGAGTCACGCTGGCGCTGCACGTAGCGTTACCACCTTGACGACGTTATTGTTCACTACTTGATATCGCGGGAACTATTCGCTATGAAAATACAGCAAGTATGCATCAGAATGCTCAAAGGCTTTGTTTTTTTACTAAATTATGCTAAGTTATTGTTTGAAATTGTTACAAAATTCCAGGTTAATTATGCATAGAAAAATTTATCGAAATATATCAAGGAAATCAAAAGTATTTAGATCATTCACTCTAGAAGAAGAAGGAGGAAGATTAATGTAGCATTTTTTTACCTATCGTTTTTTTCTTTCATATTTTCATTAAAGTCACTGGAAGGCACAGTTTATTCTTTATCTTATCTTGGGAACTAACTTAGGAATGCATTCAATTTTTAAAATCCTACTTGTCGACCAAACGCTTTTTTGAGTCATAGAAGAATGGAAACCTTTGAAACATGGTGCTGGAGGAGAATGCTGAAGGTTAAATGGACAGACAAAGTGAGGAACGAGGAAGAACATAGAAGAGCAGAGGAAAGGATCGTATGGAGAGCTCTACGGCAAAGAGGAAATAGATGGATTGGACACACATAGAGGCAAAATGGATTGATTAGGAATATAATGGAAGGAAAAATAGAAGGGAAGATCACACGAGGAAGACCAAGAGACATGTGCATAGGACAAATTAAGAAAGACGTAAAACAGAGAAAGTATCAAGTGTTGAGGGCATTAAATTAAATAAGAGTAGAATGGAGGGCTGCAGTAAACCAATCCTAGGATTGAAATACTTATATATTATTATTATTAGGTAATCTACCGGTTAAGGTAAGTTTTTGGATGGACACAACTATCAAATAAACATTTTGTAATTCCAAACAAAACCCAATCCAGCAACCTAATCTACATCAGGTCCCTCTTCATCTCTGTGTACTTCTTTCCTCTCTTCATCCAGTCCAACATTCCTATCATGTTCCTACCCTTACCTCGCTTGCCCAAAATTATCCCCTCTATTACCCTCTTCAACATTCCACTACCGCTCAATACGCCTTTCATCCATTTTTCCTGCCTCCATAGGATTTCTCTCAACAAACCCCTCTCCTCACCCACCATCTCCAGTACTTCCTCATTTGTTTTCCTTTCGGTCCATTTCACCTTCTCCATTCTTTTCCACACCCACATTTCAAAAGACTCCAATCTACGTCTATCCTCCTGCTTCAGCGACCACGTTTCCGCGCCGTACATAACTACGCTCCATATCAGAGTTTTTACGAGTCTTGTCTTAACATCCCTACTCAACGTCCCCGTCATCAACTCCCTCCTCCTTGAGAAAGCCTCCTTGCCTAGCGCAATTCTTCTCCTTACGTCCCTACCACTTTGACCGTATTGGTCCAAAACACTTCCGAGATATGTAAACTGCTCTACCTGCTCTATTCTTTCCCCGCCTATTTTAATATTTAGCTTAGCCTTTTTCTTTCTGGAAAATCGCATAACCTTTGTTTTATTAATATTGATTCTCATCCCATATTTATCGCACTGAACCTCCAATTCACTCAACAATGCTTGCAACCCCTTGGCTGACTGAGCGACTAATGCTTGGTCATCAGCAAACCTAACCGATTTTACGAATTCCCCTCCGACTTTCATTCCTACCTCCAGTTCTTCCCATGCTTCTTTAATCATTTCCTCTACGTATACGTTGAACAGTACTGGTGACAATGGGCAACCCTGCCTTACACCTCTTCCTAACACTGCCCATCCGGACTCTTTGTTCCCCACTCGCACCTGAGCAGTCTGAGACATGTACAGGTTGCGGATCAGTCTCCTATCCCTCCAATCCATTCCTATTCTCTGCAATACACGCATTAATTTTTCCCAATTCACTCTATCAAACGCTTTTTCGAAATCTACAAAACAGGCAAAAACGTCCAGATTGTATTCTGTATTCCTCTCGATTAGTGATCTCATTACTGCAATGGCATCACGCGTACCTCTTCCTTTCGTAAACCCAAACTGATCATCCCCTAAGTAATCAATTGCCCTACTATCTATCCTATTGTCGATGATCCTGAGAATGACTTTAGCTGCGTGGGGTATCAAACTTATTGTTCTGTAATCCTCACATGATGTAGCCTTTACCTTTTTCGGAATAGGAACTAACACCGATCTCACAAAATCTTCCGGCCAGATTCCTTCCTCATAGATACTACGAATCAGTCCATATAGAGTCTTCTTCCCACATTTTCCTAAACATTTCATCAGTTCTACAGAGATGTTGTCCACCCCCTCGGCCTTATTTGCTTTAATACCCTTTTTATTTCATCGTCGAGTCTTCCTGGACCTAAGCTATCTTTTTCTACATCATGTTCCTTTTCTATGTCTAACCTTGTCGGCCTAGGTTCTTTACCATACAGTGTTTCTATATATTCCTTCCATCTCTCTTGGATTTTTTCTGGTTCAACTATTATCTTACCCCACTTATCTTTGACTGTTAGCACAGATATTGCCTTCTTACTTCCCGATAATAACTTAACCTTGGTGTATAGAGCACCAATTTCACCCTTCTTCTGTAAACTTTCCATATCCTCGCATTGCGTTTTCCACCATTCTTCTTTTGCTTTATTTGTGGCCCTTTTCAATTTATTGTTTAACTCTTTGTACTTCACTTTTCCTAACTCTGTGTTTACATTTTTCCATCTTCTTCTCTCGTCCATCTTTGCAATCATCTCATCCGTTACCCATGGTTTCCTTATCCTTTTCTCGTTTATGGTTCCTATAGTGTCTTTTGCGGCTTCCGATATCCCTTGCTTGACACAGTCCCATTTTTCTTCGATAGCACTCAGCTCTTTAACGTCATCCATGATTTTCTCTACAGCCTGCTGAAACTCCTTCCTCGTTAATCCATTTAATGCTTCTAAATTCCATTTCCTAACCCGCCGCCCCTGCCATATCTTCTTGAAACGGAGGTCACATTTCATGCAACTAAATTGTGGTCAGAGTCCGCATCCGCTCCTGGGAAACTATGCAAATTCATCACACTGTTCCTAAACCTGTACCTAGCCATAATATAATCTAACTGATACCTTTCCCTGAGTCCCTTTTCCCTGAGTTTCCTGAGTCCCCTGGTATTTTCCATGTATACCTAAGCATTTTGTGGTGTATAAACCATGTGTTGGTGATGACTAACCCCTGTCTCCTGCAGAATTCAATTGCTTTCTCCCCGCGTTCATTCCTCGTGCTTAACCCACAGTCCCCCACCTCATTACCACCTCTTCCTTCGGCTACCGTCGCATTCCAATCCCCCATCACTATCAAATGTTTCCCTGTAGGAACACACGCGATGATATCCTCACTTATATATACATATATATATATATATATATATATATATATATATATATATATATACACTTTTTTGGAAAACCCACAAACGTGTAATGTAAATTCACTGATAAGTCATAACAAACACAGAAACCAAAACACAAAAGAGGAAAAACTCACTGGTTCTCGAATTTTCGGTGGTCCAACCACCTTTCTCAAGAGGAATTAGGAACAGAACTCAGTTCTGTTCCTAATTCCTCTTGAGAAAGGTGGTTGGACCACCGAAAATTCGAGAACCAGTGAGTTTTTCCTCTTTTGTGTTTTGGTTTCTGTGTTTGTTATGACTTATATATATATATATATATATATATATATATATATATATATATATATATATATATATATATATATATATATATACACACACAGAAACATAAAAGAAGGACACTTAGAGTAGATATTTACGTTTCGACGGCACGGCCGTCGTCGTCGCTTCTGATGATGACGGCCGTGCCGTCGAAACGTAAATATCTACTGTAAGTGTCCTTCTTTTATATTTCTGTGTGTGTAATATTTATTATCTTAGTGTTTGCGTGTTTGTGCGTCGCCGAAGAGCGTCATTTTCAAGATTATATATATATAAACCATAAACACAGTAATCAACCCGAAGGTCGGTTTAGTAGGTGATGGTAGAGCTCACCCGTGTACCAAGCCCGACGGCGTGTGAATATTCACACATCAGGGTAGGGGGGCCAGTTCCTTTCCCTGTGCCGGTTATGGTTTCCCAGGAAGATCTGGTACCCGAAAAATCAACAAGCTTGGGTGGAGCTGCATATATATATATGCTATATATATATATATATATATATATATATATATATATATATATATATATATATATAATATATATATATAACTTTTGGACGGCACAATAGAACACAGAATAAAACAGATAACACGTAAAAGGACACTCACACTGTCCGCATCATCTCTATATATATATATATATATATATATATATATATATATATATATATATAAATTCACTGATAAGTCATAACAAACACAGAAACCAAAACACAAAAGAGGAAAAACTCACTGGTTCTCGAATTTTCGGTGGTCCAACCACCTTTCTCTTCTTTAAGTTCTCTTTCTTTAAGTTCTGTTCCTAATTCCTCTTGAGAAAGGTGGTTGGACCACCGAAAATTCGAGAACCAGTGAGTTTTTCCTCTTTTGTGTTTTGGTTTCTGTGTTTGTTATGACTTATCAGTGAATTTACATTACACGTTTGTGGGTTTTTCCAAAAAAGTGTATATATATATATATATATATAATATATATATATATATATATATATATATATATATATATATATATATATATATATATATACATGTGTGTATATAAACCATAAACACAGAAATCAACCCGAAGTTCGGTTTAGTAGGTGATGGTAGAGCTCACCCATGTACCAAGCCCGAGGGCGTGTGAATAAGCACACATCAGGGTAGGGGGGCCAGTTCCTTTCCCTGTGCCGGTTTTGATTTCCCAGGAATATCTGGTACCCGAAAAATCAACTAGCTATATATATATAAACACTTTTGTCACTTTTTGAAAATTCCACGGACGTGCACAATAATGTAAATGGAAAGTCGAAACAAACACAGAAACAGAAACACATAAAAGAAGGACTCACTGGGTCTCGAATTTTCGGTGGTGCAACCACCTTTTTCAAGAGGAGTTAGGAACAGAACTGAGGCAGAGGAGGGCCCGGAAGCAGTGGATGGAAGGAGAATGTGTATATATATATATATATATATATATATAGATGATGCGGAAGTACTCACGAGAGCAATATAACTTTTGTACGGCACAATAGAACACAGAATAAAACAGATAACACGTAAAAGGACACTCACACTGTAGATGATTTAAGCTTTCGGCCTACTCCGAGGCCTTCTTCAGGTCAGACCTGAGAACGAGACCAGAGTCTGACCTGAAGAAGGCCTCGGAGTAGGCCGAAAGCTTAAATCATCTACAGTGTGAGTGTCCTTTTACGTGTTATCTGTTTTATTCTGTGTTCTATTGTGCCGTCCAAAAGTTATATATATATATATATATATATATATATATATATATATATATATATATCTTAGGTAGAAATCCAAAAATTTTTGCTTCCCTCAGACGTTAGTGAAAATATCCAAAGAAAGTAGTCCCTAGAAGGCATTTTGGAGCATAGGATAAGTTTCATTAAGTGGTTGCCCGGGCATCATCGTGAAGCGTGATTTATCCGTGTGAAAAAGGCCTCATTCGGGAAATTGAGAAGGTCCAACGCCGGGCAGCTCGTTTCGTGGAAAATTGTTACAATAAAACGAAAAGCGTCACTGAAATGTTATGGAGTTGGGATGGGAATCATTGGAAGAAAGACGACTCAATGCTAGGTTAAACTTACTAAATAAATTCAGATCCGCATGTTTCAGCACCGAGGTCTCGAAAATTATTCGCGCTCCAACATACATTGGTCGCTTGGATCATGTGTACAAAATTCGGGAAATAGATGCCAGGACTAGCAGACTCAAGGACTCCTTCTTCCCACGGACAATACGGGATAACAACTGTAAGGTCACACTCGGAGATAACAAAAATGCCACTTGCCACCCTCGGCGTCTAGGTAACAATTAGTTAAACTCAATTGCATGCACTTTCACTAACCTCAAAACCCTTCCGTGTGTTGTGTCAAAACCCTTACCGCATGCCATTAAGTAATGTATTGCTGTTTACAGTATTGTTTTCTCTTCTTTTCCTATCCTAAATTTCCACTTCCATCCCTTGTGCCTCTCCGTGGGTGTGCCCTCCTCCCACCTGCAGCGTTGGGCCAAATTCCTCGTCTTGAGTAGGAGAGATTTTTATGCGGAACGTTCTTGTGGTGGTGGTAATTCGCCCGGCTACTTGCTAGAAACTAGCTTGCACGTTCGTGATCAATTTCTTGTTGCATCCTGGGGTAAAATTATTTGTTGTAGTTAAGCGTATGTACTTGCATGCTTGTGGAGTGAAGGGAGGTAGATGTGTGTTTGCATGCGCGTCGAATGATGGGATGTTACGATGAATGTGTGCACTGCTGTGGATTGGGGTTTGCATGTGAGTGTTGGTTTTGAATGCGGTATTTCTTTTTTCCTTTTTTGGGTGGTGGCCTAACACCCCCCGCCACATGCCCTTGCGGCGGCTTGCGGGGTATTATGTAGATGTAGATGTAGATAAAGCGTGGTCCTGCTTACATGAGTCTTATGAGGACATCTGTTTATACTCTTGAAGGGAACTGCCTGCTCCAATAAAATGAATCTCTTTTCCTATTCGGAAGGATTGTTAAAAATGGTCATATTTTATCGTATAATTTTAATTTTCCATCAAATTGGTGTTTTGTTGATGATACAGTTTTATTGGAAGAGAAAGACGACTTCATAAGAATACTCAATAACCTTGGTAAAGCAATACAAAATAAAACCAAAACTTAGGAAACAAAAACACAATTGTCTGTAATTTGAGACTAATAAATAACAAACAAACCAGGTTAAACAAAATATCAGAAAGGATGTTTTACACACCGGGAAGCATCGCACCACCAACGGTGGAAAACGCCAAAAGACATTGTGTGGAATATTTATGCTTCGAGCATTTAATTTTTTGGCCAAGACTTTTCTACGACAAAGAAATATAAGATCCCAAGTCAAAAGTTAAATGACACTTTTTCGGCCTTCTTGGAACTCACCATTTGTTCAGAATCAACAAGTCATAAGCGTGGAGATTTGAACGATAGAAAAATCTAATTTTAAAAAGTTATCCTTGGTAACTTCAACGAGTGGAAAAAAGACAACGTCGACAAGTGTGTATGCGAAGTCTCAATAATTGCATACTATGAACATGTTGGAATATTCGAAAGTGGTTAATATGCACATTGAATAAAAAGTGTAGCGGCACTGGGGGATATTTTCTTCCAATTGGAGGGATATTGTTTCTTGCCAACAGAAACGTCGGTAAAATTCTTCAACTGGGAAATATAATAGAATGATACAAATAGTTTTAAGCCTTTGAATTTCAGTGATATAGTTTACAATTTTTACTACATTTTGGTAGGCATGCTGCTTATGCGTTATCAGCAGATTGGTCCACTTCGATTTTCTTCTGTCTCCATCTTATTAATATCTTAAAAAAGCTATTTTATTTAACGCCTGAATAAAAGTAATCGCTCGCGATTTTAAAGACTGCAGAACCAGACGTAAGGTGAAGGGACGAAAGCTAACTCCTGGAGCAATATTTTGAGTTCAAGGCCTGCACGATGCGCTTGCGGTGATATTTCAACATCATTTGGGCGGATGACAGTTACTGTACTGAACGATAAACTCGGAGGAAGTTTCAATTGATCAAACGATTCTCTACGGAGGAGGTTGCCACGGTTCACACCATGGGAAAATGCTCAAGAGTATGCAATGCGTGACATTTTCCGTAAGACATAGGGCTTACTAAGTGGGCAGTTGGTAAATGGTGGCAATAGTTATGTAGGCACCATTCCATTAGTAATTCCAATAGTAGTTGATTCCTCGATAGTAAATTACGCGAGACAAATATGAATCTTAACCAATTAACCAAGATATATATCTTTTTGGATGAGGATTTTATGCTCTAATTTTGATTGCTATTCACTTCATAAAATAGTTATTCCAACCATCCAAAGGTGGCTTCCAGACAGTCCCTGACGACTATTCACCACCAATTATTGAGTGAACTTCCTTTCTATTTTCTCTGCATCATTTCTTTCTTAGTTTTTCTTCATTGAAAGGTATAGCTTCTCCCTTGCTACATCCTGAGGATTCTCTCACCTTCTTACGATATAGAGCTTCCAAGTTTCCTCATTTCTCAAATTTCTTCATATCACAGTGTTACCTTTGTCCTGTTAGTTTATTGCCTCTGTTTATTATTTAGATATTTTATTTCACATTGCATTCTTCTCATTTGTGTTTTACTTTCTTCCATTTTCTTCTTTTATTCATCCTCTTAAGTATCTTTTCCTTGAGCCATGGCTCTTTAATTCTCTTATTATCAGCCATTCCCAATTTTTCCTTTTAAGCCCTTTTTACCCCGTTCTTAAGTTTCACCCCCATGCCCCCAAACGCTTTCAATTCCCCTGTCGCCACTGCTGTAAATTAAATATCTAATTTTTCCTAGTAATCGTTCATTTTTACTTTCGTTAATCCTTCAGGATTCCACTTGGCCACTCTTTTATTTCATGGAATCTACATTTTTATGATCCAAATCTTCTGCATCCGTATTCGAAAACCTGTCTGAGCTAATGGTGCCACATGTGACCATATATGACCAATCTACCTCATACTTAACTCTTTACCCCTGCATCTTTCATCCGTGCCCAAGACTGTGATGACGTTTGAATCTGATGTTAGTTATTATTATACCCTGCTTCCGTAGACCTCGTCAGCTTTCTCTTTTAAACGAGCTTTAATATTCCGAAACCTGAATATCAAACCTATCTCCCATTCCTCTCTTCGCCTACCACCCCTAGAATCATTACTCAACTGCTCCATTTTCAGTACTCTTCTGCATAGTTCCTTACTCAGTACTACGACCACTTCAATTCTCTCTCCTCTACCCACTATAAATTACTCTCCAACCACACCAGCAGCTATCTCTCCATCACAATACACTAAAGCCTAACCGATATGTAACTCCTTTTTCCATTTTTCCCTTGATTTTTCTTCTGGCTTTACTCTCCTCGTAATTGCCCTAGCATTCATTCTGTGCTTATCCTGAAGGTTCTGGAGTTCTTTTCCATTGCTTTCAGCTCGTTTTTGCAAGGATTTCGTGTGATGACGACTCTGCATATTTATGAGACACCTCTATTTTAAATGGCCGCCTTACTGGATCAGACGTCTTTGCAGTCAAATCACTGAGCAACACGTGCTGTGCAAACTACTTTTCGTCTGGCTACCCATCGACCTATGGCCCTGCAAGGAGCAATTATCATCCGCTAGCATAGCTCAATGGGACACAGGGTCACGCAACTCCTTCCACCACGCCAAGGTCTCAGTCCAGGGGAGGGACTGGTCACTTGCCTATTAAATTTAATATTAAGCTCAATACAATTCCTTCGCGGATATTAATCCGCGAAGGAAACTTAGAAATACGAGGCGTAATATATCGCGCAATCTTTTAACGTTGGTTAATTGTGGCATGGCGAAAGCTAGTCCATGAGAAACGATGAAAGTTCTCATTAGCTTGTCAATCTCGCGCAGTATTTTTGCGTAATATTTAAACGTGCCCTGTCGCATGCTTTCACCTTTGCACCCATTCTTAAAGAATAAATTCTCTGTAACTTATAATAAAAAATAATAGTCTCCTCCTACAGTCACGTATTTGATATAATTTAAGATTCTGATTTGAGATAACGGTGTGGATACAACTAGGGCTCTTGCAATGCGTTGCAAACCCAAAGTCAGCCTACTCATGCATCAAGAATAGAGACCTTGGTAGGTGGCGGTTGCGACATTGTTCACCATCGTCTTCTCCGTTCAAAGAAAAGGATTACTGAACGTAATATGCTTCGGAGTATCAATATATCTGAAACCAATCTCCATTCGATCCTATGAAGAGCCTTTTCCTCCTCCTGATTATACACATCTTGCAAGGAGATCGCAGTGAGACCCTCCTTCACTCCTCGCATGCCTTGTGCAATTTTATTTGTGGACGCGATGTACTCCAGGGTCTGGAGGGAATCCCAACATGAAAAGAAAGCTTAAGCTCTGCGGTAGTGTCCACCTCATCTTGCCAGTCTGAGACATCCCATCGGTTCGGCGCTTGCCTCCCCGCTATATTTCGCTCGCGGGGGGCGGCGGTGGTTGTCCGCCGTCTTCGACGATAGGAAGAGCGTGGCTCGCCCCCCGCCGTGAAGAAAGGCTTCTGGAAGAAAAAGGGGACGCGAGGGTGAAAACCCGCCAACCCCCTCCCCCTTCCCCCGCCATCTCTTTCTTTCCCATCCATTGTTTCCGTACAGGTGCCAAGCGTATTGTTCTTATTAATATATTTCCTCGCCATGAGGCACTGATTGCGCATTAACACTTGAGTGCCACTTGCCCCATCGGATGTCCTTCCAGACACATTTGCCTCTGGCCGCGGGTATTATTATTATGTGCGCATCACGTGACATTGACGGAGAATTTAATGTGACGCATCAATGAGTGGATCTGAAAATCAACGAGGATAAGGCAAATGAAAACTTTGAATGCGTTTTTACCTCGTGATTTACAATATTTACGAGGTAAAACGCTCGTTGACAACTCACAGGATTTTGCAGCGGACATTTTAACAGTTCCCAATGAGAGCAAAGTAGAAGAACCACAGAATGGTGCACTTTAAGTTTAGGGAGGTTTAGACACCAAGATGGCTCTAGCCCTCTGCTCACCGCCGCGCTAGGCCTAAGCGTAAGTTATTTTCTGGACAACCAACGTAATGCATAGGGTACACATATCATTTTCCACGCAGCCTCAGTGGGGTTCAATACAAGTACTCCAACACTCTCGCCATCTTGCAGAAAACCAAGGCTTCGACAGTTGCAAACAGTCTCTGGCGCCCACCATTTGGTCTGGCCAGTCACACGCACCATTTGGCATGACTGGTCTACTCGAGGATGGAGCGCAAGCGACGCCGATAAGGAACTTCCTAGTCCACTTGCAGACAAACTGGAGTGAAAGACAGGCATCAACTGAACCCCCTGAAGTGTCTTTCCTCGGTCGATTTCGATATTCGACACTCGAAATACAATGGTCGCAACACTTTTCCCCTGTGGCGCACGCTGCAAGTGGATCCGCATTGTTCACACCGTTTTTTTTTCGTTCCGGCATCGTGCTGCCAATACTTGACCGTTGCTGAGCCACGAGGGTCTCCTTCTGCGAAGTAAGAGGACTGAATGACTCGACCGCTTGCATTTTCAGCGCACTTAGAAGGTTTTCTCTCCACCCACCATCGCATATTAAAAGCCGATTAAAAGTGAACAGTTAACATGGCAGATACCGAGTAAAGTATTTTAAAGTATTTATATGGTGGCTACTTCGTAATCATCTACATGGAGACACCCCATGATATTTCGGTCATGAATCAATAATTCTCTTAAAAAATCTAACTTGTTGTAAACCGGTATGCCATCAAGTGCCTCACAAAATTATCGACGCTCTCCTAAGATTCCTTGAATTCAGCCACATCGTTACAAGTTATGTACCTCAAATTTTAATAAATTAATGTATGAGCTTGGGTAGTCCAGGGGGTAGAGCGTTGGACTACTGACCGAAGGGTCCGGGTTCGATTCCCGGGCAAGTCTCACTGGGCACCCGAGCTCCATTCAAGCTATGTGATTTTTCGGATACCAGATATTCCAGGGAAACCAAAACCGGCACAGAGAAAGGAACTACCCTTCTACCCTGATGAGTGAATTCCAAATTCACATGAGCTTAGTACTGGGTGAACTCTACCATCACCTACCAAACCGACCTTCGGGTTGAACACTGTGCTTTTGGTTTTAAATGTTATAAGCACAATGTCAATTAAATTGCTTGGTTTTATGCCCTTCAGTTTTTATTGAGTCAGTTACAATACTTCCCATTTTACGTCACGGTGTCGTTTTCTTCGCTAGTTCTGTTTCTTTGAATCGCCCAAAGTAATTAAAGCAAGCACCCTTAAAACTATGTTTGCAAGTCGTCGTTCGAAAAGAAACGAAGCCAAAAGCGGCAATCTTACTTTGGTAATGTTTTTTCTGTGTTAAAAATGGAAGTCAGTGGAGCTGCGCCTAATATTTAGGCTGCGAGAACACTTATTCATTATCGTTTTATTGATTTCTCTTATTTATTCTCCTCGGAGCTGCTGTGAAAATTCGGGACGCCATGAATATTTTACCGATTTCCCATTGTATACTAACCATATCTCCAGAATTTAATGATCAGATCAAATTTGGTTTATTATTTTAGTATCTCTGTGAATCAGAATAAAATATTCCACTATGTACGAGGGAATCATTTTCTGAGAACTGGTGGTACTTCCGTATTTGGACGTGGAATTAACGTGGTAATATTCCGATTAATCATCTTTTTTATGCAACCCATATTAGTACCAAAATGACAGCAATGCATATTTGTATTGCAACTTGGCAACTTTAGACTTCAAACGTGCGTATTTTGATCGAGAAGTAATTGATAGAGAGTGGAGAACGGCCCCAGAGGACCCCAGACGGAATACAGGTCCGTCGGCATCCGAGTACCACTTTCAGAATCTTTCGAGCGATGTGAATATAGTATTAGTAGGTATGTCGTAGAGTATTCTGCGTGGTATTCAACGGTGGGTAGTATGCTTTTCGCATTAAGTTATTGGAACTCGTGTGACATTTCGTAGTAAAGGTAGTATACTAGTGACATAAATCTGTCGATGTTACAACAAGGCGACTAAGGAAGGCGTCATGCATTTTGCTGAATCATTTCTGACAGCACGTGCGCAGTATCTTGGAAATAAGACACAACACGGATCCCGCCAGCATCTTAATGTGGCGAGAAACTTCAATTTGAGCCAGTAATTTTGCAACTTGACCTCATAGATCACCGTCGGCGCATCCGCGGGCGTCGAGCGACCTTGGACATTTAATTGTGCCGATCCGCGGACGCGCGAGGTCGATTCCTCGGTGTGGATGAGAGCGCCTCGCATTTCCATCGATCCGCCTCGATTCTTGGGTGCTCTTCCCCACCTTGAGGTGTCTCCGGAGGGAAGGAGACCTCCGAGGAGATCGGAATCCGCCGCCTCGGCACGCGACGCCAGGCGGCGCCTCCCCCGCCTTCCTCTCCACCACCCCTCGAGGTAACTCGCCCACCCCCGCCCCCCGCCACCCCACCCCGTCCTGCCAGCGCCCACTCACTCACTTCTTTTGCTCCGCTATCCTGCGTCTTCAAACCAACTTTACCCTTGCTCAGCAGCCCCAGGGTTGCGTCGATTCGCCCAAATAAACGACCAATGTATCGACGAAATTATACTCTTTCTAATTTTTAGATTCACCCTTTCTATATGGATTTTTAATCGCCAAAACTCAAATGTATTCACGATAAAGTGCGACATCCCGGTGATAAAACCACGGAGAAAGTGAATACAGCAATATCATACTTCCTAATTTTCTTGATGGGAATGGAATTTTCGTATTTTACTGCAGCAGAAAAATTACAATATTTTCGTACACGTTGTTCTGCTGGTGAAATTTAGTCCGCGTGCAGCATTTCAAAAGAGGCGAAAGTTATAGCCGGAGTTCCATAAGGCAGTGTTCTAGGACCATTACTCTTCCTAATTTATGTAAACGATCTACCAAACAATTAACATTCCCAAAAAAGATCCTTTGCTCATGATTGCATTATATAGAGACAGGTAGATCGTGTAAATGACCGCGTAACACTACAAAAGGATATCGATCACCTTGGTGACTGGGTTAGAAATAATAATGTGGGCATTTATGTGAGTAAGAGTAAGCATATAAATTTTTCACATAAAAAGAATGCACAAAAGGGTATTAACGTCCTCTTTGGAGAAAGAATCCATTGTAGCAGTCATTGCGAATATTTAGGCGTTTACTTAACTAGGGATCTTGTGTGGGGAGTCCAAGTAGATAAGGTGACACGGAAGGCATTTAAAGTACTTCACTGGGTAGTGATAAATTTAAAAAGAAAGTAGCGTAGCCACCAAAGAAAAAACATTTAAGCTACAGGCTAGCCCTATCCTAGAATACTCGTCCATATTATGAGTGCCCTATCCTAGAATACTCGTCCATAGTCCATATGAGGTGGGACATATTATTAAAAAGATAGAAAATATTCAAAGAATGGCGGCAAGATATGTACTCGGAAGGTACAAAAGAACAGAGAGCGTCACGGAAATGTTGGGTACATTGAAATGGGAGAGTTTGAAAAATAGAAGAAGGAAAAGGAGTAGGTTAGGCGCGATGAACAATAGAATTGTAAAAAAATGACGACGCGTGGGAAGATTTATGGAAAGACATAGAAGAACCAAACTTTAAGGGAAAAACGACCACAGTTTTAAAAATAAAAATAAGAACGCAAAAAACAAATAAGAAAAAATACTCTTTCTCAAACAGAACTATCGTTGAATGGAACCAGCTGCCTGGAGGTTTGTTTGTTGCCCTTTCCATGTCCAATAGCAGGAGTTTTAGGAATAAATGTAAAGCAGCCAATGGGTGATAAAATCATTTATCAGTGATAAAAAACTATTGTTACCATTTTTATACTTATTGTTACTAATAGCGTAAAGAACGCTATTAAAATAGCATTCTTTACGTGATGTGGACGGCTTGAGAAGCTGTATTGCAAAAGTGACTGATTTTGTCTCCTATCTGTTCTTCTTGTGTGTGTATGCATGTGTGTGCATTGTAAGAGTGACCGTTGACCAGACTTGACCGTTGCCACCAGGACAATTGACTAATTGCAACGAGATTTATATGATAATAATAATATATATTTGCCGACATATTGTCAATATTTATTGACACTCGGTTTATTTTCTAAGTTATTTCGTTACTTAACCTTAAATTTACTAAAACTCGTTCAAGAATTCTTACAAAATTGAAACCACTTAAGAGGAGATTATTTTAGTGTTGAAGAATGGGTTGTGTTTCGTTAGAAGAGACATGAAGGAAGGAAATTGTCACCGTGCCACTTCGTAGCTTGATAACTTTCTGTTCATCATAAATCTACCTTAACAAGTAGATTACCGACATAGTAATTGAGGCGTCCGAATGAAATTATGATACTCAATTCAGGAAGTGCTGGATTGGTGTTTTCTCACCTTCCCTTCCAATCGCTTTCTCACCAATCTCATATTCTTATGTTCAACTCCGAGTGTTCTTCGCTCTGCTTCGACAGAAGATGACTCGTGTTTGAATGCGACCTTGGAAAAATCATCGCAAGGACCAGTCAGTTGCTTGCCGGAGAGTACCCGCGCCCGTGGTGCGTGCGTATAAGTCGTAAGGAACGGCGCCTCCCATCGAAACATCTTCCCGCCCCCAGCTCCTCCTGCCCCCTCTCCGTTTAATTCGCTCTCGCGCCCATTTCGGATTCAAATGGTGGAGTAAATTGGTATTTTAACTATCGGAATTATTTTTCTTCGCAGTTACGTGACAGAGCGAATGCGTGAACCTTTCTTGGAACTTCGTCAAGAGCAGGGAACCTGGCAGAGGGAGCACCCTCCCCCTGAAATCCCTTGCGTCGGGGGCTAACAATTGCGCAGCGTCCACTTCGAGGGTTGAGCGGAGGATGATGGGAAAGGGGGGGAGGGGTCTGCCGCCTCTTCAACCCTTTCCTGCTCCCTCCGCCTTGGCCAAATCGCCTTCCTGTCGTGAACGGCCTCGACTCACGAACTCGTCCCAATACCCGCTACCCTCTCGGCGAGACTTTTTTTATAATGACACCGACAATTTTCTACGAGTACAGGTCGAGAAGCCAGCTGGGGTTTCCGGGGAGGAGAATGTTACGTTTCAAAATCAAGGTCTACCGCGCCATGCAAACTGCGAGTGGAAAACCCTCATCAGGACTTGAGGCAAGTTTCCACGAAGCTCGTCAATTGGACAAATCGGACAAATAAGTGATAAAAAATTGTATTCGCTCAGATTTAAAACTGAGGCCATTTTCTCAGATACGCCTATTTTTTTATGGATGTCAGAGTTAATAAATAAGGAATCCATGCCCTATTTCTACAAAAGGGGGATCGGGATGGTGCGGTGGCTAAACTACTGGCTTCCCACCCATAGGGCTCTGGTTCGAATCTGAGAGGCGACAGATATTTTTCAGTGGTATCCCGATCCCTACTTGAGATGCATTGTGGAGAGCACTTTGAGTGAGTACGCCGTCCGTCGGATGGGACGTTAAACTGCGGACCCCTTGGCACCTTTCGTTAAGAGTAGGCTAATGTCGACGCCGAGTTTCCCTCCACCCTGCCTCTTTTCCCATCCATCCCTATTGGCGCGAGCGACCTCGGCTGTCGGTCGCTTCCCCTAAATCTACTACTTCAATATGACATAAGTTTGTGGCGTATGTGGTGTGTGTAGTCTATGTGGTGGGATGGTTTTTGGCTAAGGGGTGATATCCCATCCCTTTATTGTTAACGAGGAGTTATTATTATAGCAAAAGTCTACCGCGTTGCCGCGGTTTTTGATGGAACCCTGGCACTACACCTATGGCACCAAGTCCCGACCAACATGCCACAAAAAATTCTCAAACACAAAACTACATATTTTCACGACTCATTCTATATCTCTGCACACTTTCTACCTCCCTTGATTCCATTCAAGGTACCTTATCTTTTCCTCTCTCTGCCTCACTTTCCATGCATTCTCCATTCTATAAGCGTCTTCAGCATCTCATTGCCTATATCCTGCATCCTTTTGCCCGACCGTCTTCGGATTTCTGCCAACAGCATATACTTCAAACATTGTTGCTTGTTTTCCATTCCATTTTTCATTTTATTTTCTCCATTCTCTTCCGCCAGCCCACATCTAAAATTCCTCCGACGCTCAACCTCTTTCCTCCAATCAAGTTTCCAAGCCATGTAAGACTACCTCACACGTTAAAGCTTTCACTGCTTCCTTTAAGGCCTAAGTTAAGATCACTGTCTGCAACACATACCTCTTTGTAGAAGCTTCTTTAGCCAATACAATCTTCCTTTAATGGTCGTACTACTTTATCTACCTGCTTCTAAAAACATTTCCACAATAAGTAAAACGATTCCATCTGCTCTGTCTCATGTCCACCAATTTGAATGTCCTTAAAGTAGTGGCTAGTGGAAAAAATATTTAGACATAATCTACAAGTATTTGCTATGCACTTATTCCATCCTCTTTTCCACTGTTTAAACCACCCTTTGGAAGTCCTCGGCAGTTAGGCCTTTTAGTTTTCTCGTCGTTTCTTGCTTTATTGTGTCCACATCTTCCCAGTGATGTTCCCTCGTCACATTTTTGCATTTTGGGAATAGGAACAAAGTCACAGGGGGCGAGATCTGGCAAATAAGGTGGATGATGAAGGATGGCGATTGATTTTCTTGCCATAAACTGGCGAACAATCAATGCTGAATGTGCAGGTGCATTATTGCTATGATGAAGGATCCATCCGTCATGTTCGGTTAAAATAGCGTGCACTGTTGATTTTCCTAAATTCAGTTCATCAGCTATCATTCGGACGGTTTTTTGACGATCGGTGAGGACAAGGGCCCGCACACGATCAATGTTGTCGTCAACACGGGTGGTTGAGGGTCGTCCCGGCCTTGGTGGTCGGCCGTGATCATCCGTGGCGTCTTGTCGGCCATCTTCAAACCGCTTAATCCACTTGAAAACGGATGTTTTCTTCAGAGAATTATCACCGTGTAAAAAATAACTGTCAACATTTCAATAATTTCTTGATAACTTTTGCCGCACTGAACTAAGAACGTGATGCTGAATCGTTGCTCCGCGATTTCGTCAATTTCCATTTTTGACAAACAGTAAAAACAAGGACAACAGGAACTAACATAACTGGCACCATACATGAAATTTGATTATTGTATAACATGGAGTTGGTTCTCATTAATATAACCAGTGGACGAATGACGTGAAATGAAAATCTATTATCCGTTTTACTGCCCCGAAACGCGTGCGAATTCTCGGTCTGGACAAATGGCCACCAAAAAAAGCGGAGGCGTTCGCTTCAGCCTGCATGGGAAGAATGGGTGTTGTGGTTTTGAATAAACATGTCACCCTTTGCCCACCAAAGGTCGGCCACCGCTCGCCCCCCCCCCCCCTTGGCCCTGCTCGCCCCCTTCTCTGGGGGGACAGGGAGGAGACAATGACGACCGTCGCTGGCCGTGACACGGTCGGCAGATATGCGGCCGCCCGCCCGTCCCCGCTGGCACGCACGCCCGTGCTGGGAATGGCGATGGGGGCCGGCGCCCGCCTCCAACCCCCCCCTTTGCCCCCCTCTCTCTCCCCCACTCACTCCCACATACTCACTCGAACCCTCTGGTTTTTATTTTTCTGCATATATTCCGAGGCGTGCTCAGCCTCGCCTTCTCACATACTGTTGTCGCATCGAGTCTGTAAACAAACGAGACTCGAGAGCAATTACTCACCGCCACACGCAGCTGCAAGGATTCAGGGCGTTTCACGTGCGTGAGCCGCAGCTGAGCCACGGAGGATACTCATCGCGAGCGATACCCAAAGCACACACATTTCAATGTTAGGGTACAAAGAAATACTACGAGGGAGGGCTGAAAAGTAATGCACACATGCTTGTAGAGCGCGAACAAAGACAAATAGCACGATCGGGTCAAAAGAACATTAAAGTACAATTCTAAAGTTTTAAAGTGTTATGCTAATTTCAACACAGACACCGTTAAGGCTAACACATTTCTCCCAACGTGTTTTCATTCCGTCACTGAAAAACTCTTCCGACATATCTCAAATCCAGGACTTGTTGACAGCTGCCTTCACCTCATCGCCCGAGATGTAATGGTTACCCATGAAGTGTCTCTTGAGTTAAGAGGAAGAAAATAAAAATTGCAAGGCGCCTGATCGGGGGAATAAGGAGCGTGTGGAATCGGTTCAAATTTCAGGTTTCGCAGAGCCTTCCCAGTTGTGCGCGAGGTGTGTGGACGAGCGTTGTAATGTTGCAAGATTATTGGCGCCAAGCTGTATTACATATTCCAATATGGTTTGCGATACGCTTCTGAGTGATTCGCCGATCATTTTCAATCAAATCTTCGATGAGTTTGCGATGATTATCGTCTGTAGCAGTGTTCGGACGTACGCTGGGTGTTTCATCAACAATTATGGCTTTTCCAGGCTCGCAACCACGAAATTTTACTACCCATCGATTTACAGTAAAACCAACCTTTAAATGACGATGAATCTCAGTAGGAGTTAAGTTTTAAGCAGTTAAAAGTCGACAAGAGCACGCTGTTTAACACGCGTTGACATAATAGCACTAGAGCACGTCTCCATACTTCCGCTTTTCAAACAACACTAGATGAATGTATCGACCTCAAACCGCGCATGCGTGTTACGGGGGAATGTTACTTCCACATGCCACCAGGAGTGCTTCTGAAGGTCATTTTGTTTGTGGTGAACAAGCATGTGTGCATTAGTTTTCAGTCCACCCTAGTACGTACTCCTTAGTACGTCCACCCTAGTAGCACTCCTACCCTTTCCCCCTAACTGGTCCATTTTCTTAACTCCATGTTGTGTGGTCCAAAATACTTGTCAAACGATATTTTAGAATATTATCTCCTGATCCTGCCAGAAGACCTAAACGACGCCGTTGACATGAAAATAAAAAAACAACGAAAAGTATTTATGGGATTTTTCTTTTTTGTCCTATTTTTTTATGCATAAAAAATCTAAATTTTTTGGATATTTCTTTTTCAAATTTCTAAAACACGCACGCTCCTTTCTTTGGAGGAGTCCGAGAGGACATCTCAGTTTGAAAGTAAGATTGTCTCCCCCGGTCAAAAAATCCGTGTCGTTCGGAGAAACATTTACTCTGTGCACCATTCGCCGCACAGAGTATTGAAATTGCAATGGCAGGGTTGATCCTCCTCCACTTTTGCCCCTATTGAATTTTGTGAGAAAATTCTAAACTCGAGTTATGGATGAGGTCATTGTGCAAGTGAGGACCAAATAATTGAAATCGCAATTAGCTCTACACTATTATGTGGTACATTCTAACAGATGCACTTTCCGTTTCACGTTTTCTTGCGCAGCCAGTTTCACCGTTTTTTGCATAAACCTCGCATCTGTCGTAGGTGGGGCTAAACAGTTTAAATTCGTCCGTTTGTTCATTAAATTGTACTGGTCGTATCGTGTCAGGTCGGACCTCATTTAATTGAAATAATGGTCCGCCACATGTCGCCGTGCAAGAATGATGCCGCTCTGGTTTGAATTAACGCTATATTGTATCCATAATGTTAGATTGGTTGGTCATAAATGTTGTCTTTCTATTTTGGCCCATCTGGACGGTACTGGTGTCCATTGTGCCTCCTTTCGATTGTGGTCAGCCGCATATTGCTATGAATCGTACTTTCCGAAAGACGAACCACCAAGATTGCGATAACTCTCTGCCCGGTAATGTAACGGATTTCGAGCACATGATGCAACAAAATACTCGTTATCTATTGATATTAATAGTCTACAAAATAAATAAGTACTTGAATTTCCGCTGCTTGGTAGTCGAGGTGTAGCGCGGTGGACTTGAGAGCCCGGGTTCGATTCTAGACATGCCTCTGGGCACCCTCAGCTCCACCCAAACTGTGTACAAGAAGGTCATGGGAAACCATAATCCACACAGGGATAGAATCTGACCCCCCCCCCTTACCCTGCTTCCGTTTGAATTGGACACGTCACTGGGCATTGGGTGAACTCTGCCTCTGACACGTATCAAACCGACCTCTGGTTTTGATTACTGTGTTCACTGTTTTTTACGTGATATCTATTTCAAATGCATGTGTGATACTACTTTCTCAACCGATCTCCTCAAATTGGTCCGAGCAGTTTAACTTTTCTTCGGTTTATAACCGCGGGCGTAGGCGGAGTAGTTAAATGGAAAATGGAAGTGATATGAATACAGTAAGCTTTCTGCGAAGAATGGTTAAAATAAAACGGACAGGCCGAGTTAATTATAAAGGAGTTACTGGTGAAGAATATTTGAATAAATGAGCAGAAAAGGAGAGGATAAACTAATTGGACACCTTCTGAAGGCATAATTACTCAAGATTCAACCGGAAGGAACCATGGAAGGAAAGAATCCCAAGAGGCAGCCGAGGGAGGAATGCGAGAAACAAGTTATGGATGACATTCAGATAGAGGAGGTCTTTTGCAACAATTGCCATTGTGATTTTCAAGATCAAAAGAGCTGAATTATTCAATCCTTTTTATTTAGTTGATTTCAGAACAATATTGATATTCAAATCTTTTCTGGAATCCAGAAAATTAGTATATTTATGTAATTCATCAAGATTACTGCGTATATTTCCAAAGTTATCATTCCAGCAGTCATAGGAACAGAATTTTTTTCAAGAAAAACGTCATGGCCAAACAATCTGATTTCTTAGTGAAGAAAGGAAGTGGCTGGAACATCATATCTGGAAAATTCCAAGTTTTAAGTTACTCAATAAAGAAAATATCTACAGTTATCCTCACAATATTTTCTTGGAACAGCAATACAATAAATTATGTGACAATGAAAACATATTGAATGAAAGTGATTTTTGGCCAATGACGAGTAAATAAATGTGAACAAAACGAAGGATGTACGGTTTACCGGAAGGGGAAAGACAAAGGTAAATATCGACATAGGTGTTATTAAAACTTGATAAATTGGGACAGTTTACCTATCCTTAAAGTATTATGGACCAAAATGATCTAAGTAGTATGAAGATAAGGAAAAAAATGCGCTAGGCAAAGAGGCTTTCACAAGGAGGGGGTTGATGATAGGTACGTTGGGAAAGTACGTTTAGCAAAGGAACATCAAAACTTTGATATGGAGCGTAGGCGCTGAAGCAAGAGGATAGACTTACAGACCCTGTATATTTCTCAATTGTCGTCCTTCTTATATATAAAACTGGTCTTTTTTGTGTTAAGCCTAACGTTGGAATATTTTGAGCAGCAAGCCTCGGTCTATGATATTAAGAAGTGACCCGTCAAAACTTTGATATGTGTGTGCGGCGCGGAAACGTGGTCATTTAAGCTGGAGGATAAACGTAGATTGGAGGCCTATGAAATGTGGGTGTGAAGAAGAATGGAGAAGGTGAAATGGACTGAAATGAAAACAAATGAGGAAGTACTAGGGATGGTGGGCAAGGAGAGGGGTTTGTTGAGAGAAATCCTATGGAGACAGCAAAAATGGATGAAAGGCGTATTGAGCAGCAGTGGGATGTTAAAGAAGGTAATAGAGGGTAGAATGTTGGGCAAGCGAGGTAAGTGTAGGAACAGGATAGGAATTTTGGACGGACCGAAGTAATTGAAACTTAAGAGGGTCTTATTGTAATATTGGATATCAGGTTGTGTTTTGTTAAGAGATCCAAGGGCATTTCTGCTGTTACGTTTGGTACTTGGGTCCATCCCAAACCTTACTTTAACCGGTAGATTACAGATAAATGATTACTTTCATATCCATCCCCATTCCATTTGTTCCGGTACCCTTAGTCAAAGGAGATTTTTATGTCAGATGTTCAATTACCGTTTTCCTGAAGTGCTCATAACTCGAAGTGGCTAATTACTTTATTTTTCCGTCGTGAAATAACTTTCATACCACTGCTTAATTCGCTATCGTATTGGGGTTTAATTCGTCAAAAAAGAATCAAACCAAAATTTGACCCTCAGGTTCAGAATAGCAACTCCGAGGGCACCAAATCGGCACCCCACCGACCAAAGGACCGAGGTCCGCGGAGGGCGGGTGCCCACCTCCGAGCGACGCCCTTCCGCCCGCCGTCCGTCACCTTCGGTCGAAGCAGTTAAACGGAGGGTTTGGTTCCGCGAAATATCGGATCCCTATCTAACCGCGTCTCCCTGATTCAAAGTGCAGTGTTTCCCCAACGGTGCGGGGTTGGTGGCGCCGTAAATTCCCAAACGGGCGGTGTTTTTCCACTCCACTCCAGCTCTCCATCATCCTGTCCCTTTTTCCATAATATTTTTTTCTATCTATTCCTTCGATCGCCGCCTTTCTTCTAGGTTCATCCGGCCGGCCCAACATTCTTCCCCCCTCTCTCCTCCTTATTCTAATTCCTCGCTCTTCTCCTTATTGTGGCCCATTCCGAAAACCATCCCTAAAGCGAAACGCCTGCGGAATCTGTAAGCTAAGGAAAGTGTTTTTCTTTCTTCTCCAGGACAAAGGAATTTGGGGCCTTCGTAGTTTGACGGATGCCCAGCTCATCTAACCACCGTCAAGCAGACATCAACCCGAGGGTCGGCTGAGTCGGGTGAGTGTGGAATTCACGTAGTGCTGAATCCATTAAGCGTGTGAATTTGGCACAGATACCGTGTATGAGCGGCGGCGGGGTCAATTCTTTCCCCCTCCCCGAGGACAGCATTTCCCAGAAAGTTCTGGCGATAAGAAAATCGCACGGCTTCGATTTAGCCTTAAGAAGACATCTCCCGGAGCCAGATGCATCTCCTGAATTTGATTCCTGTACTCTCCGCTGCTAACCTTTCGCTGTTCTGTCGTTCCTCGGAAAAATAGTAGTAATGAAGGTAGTTTATCGTTGCCTCCCTCAATAGCGTTCTTAATTAGACGCCACCATGTGAATGACCGCCACATATGCGATTACATGACTTTGTAACCGGCTCACTGGGATACACGCCATGTGGACCACCTTTCGTTTAGCTATTACCCTTTGTCCTAATGGTGATCCCACAAGGATCGTTTGCACCATTACCCTTTTCTGATATATATCTGTAGAGACTATTTAAATGACTAAGCCTTCACTATCATTTAAAGCTGTCATCCGTTGGAGGGAATACAAAACCGTCACCAATTGAACCCCAGTAGGCGACCGCTCCTCCCAAAATTGTGCTGCCATGCCGAATTCAAACGCGTCATGTACAATTACGCGTTTATGCAATTCGTAAGTTAGCGGAGAGATAACAACTGGAGGAGGTAACATTTCGAGCCTGTCAGCAACAGGGCTCCGCAGTTTCATGAATCCTGTCGACTTGTCAATCCAAGTTTGAAAAATCTACATTTACAAATACATAGTACACTGTAAGACACCAGGAAGATGTGTGGCAGGGGTTGATACACCCCTGCCACAACATACAACCATGGCACACGAACAGGCAAAGTCACGCACCATGCATGAGACAAAACTTGAGAAAAAATCCGACTAGCAATGAACTATTAAACACTTATCGGACTCAAGAAAAATGCTCATTTTTCCACTACCATTTCTAGAAAAACATGCTACGAGCATGAGCAAGAGGATATGTTTGTTGCTGAACATAGCCTCATCTACTTTCAATTATTATTAGGTAATCTACCGGTTAAGGTAGGTTTTTGGATGGGCACAACTATCACATAATTAACTTAGGACTCCAAACAAAATACAATCTAGCCACCTACTCTACATCAGTTCCCTCTTCATCTCTGTGTACCTCCTTCTTCCCTTCATCCCGTCCAACATCCCTATCCTATTCCTGCCCTTTCCTCGTTTGTCTAACATTATATTCTTCAATTTACCTGCCCTGACGTTCCATGTTCCTATTCTAACTAATTTTGTCTTCTTCGGCGTCTTCTCTCCTGCTGCTGTTATTTTTCCCCTGCAAGGGTTTCTTGAGATGACGACCGCGGAAGCCTTGCCTCTCCCGCTGCTGGGCATGACACACGGCCGATTGGGCCGAGTCCCGCAGTTGCCAGGACGCAATTTCTCTCTTTTGTCCATCATTATTTTCTTGGGAATGATAATTGAGGTGGTTTCCCGTTGCCTTCCTCAATTTAGTTTTTAACGTGACACCATCACGTAATGGCCGCCCCACTGGGGTCAGACGCCTTTGCAGCCGCCTCACTGAGGAACAGACGCTGCGTGGGCTATCTTTCGCCTGGCTCCTAACCTTCGACCTATCTGGCATGGGTGACCCTACCCGGAGCAATTATTATTACTCCCGCCAGCACAGCTCTACGGGTCATCGGAACGCACAAGCCCTTCCACCACGACAAGGTTGTAGTCCATGAGATGGTCTACTTTCAATATGTGTACGAATATATTTTATGCATAGACATACACAGATACAAACATGCATAATCATACGCAACAATTGGATGCACATATGCAAACCTGATTACATATACATACGTACGCAGTGATTATTCTATTCAGTTTATGAATTGAGTAGTAACTGTTGATTTTAGTGGTAGCTGTTACTGCCTCTAATTGTTTTCGGGAAGAACGACATCTTAAACCTTTACGTTCTACAGTCATTCTCTCTAATCTTGAATAAATGAGCATGTCTTCCATTGTAATTTGGGAACAAAGTTGAGCCCCATAAGGAAATCTGCGTCACGGTCAGTGCTCACCCACTTCATTTGACTCACACCCCAGGGGGAGTAACTCAGGAAAGATGTCGGTAATCTTTACAGAATTTCTCTTGAGCCTTGGGTTTTTGGAAATCTCCATTTGAGCCGCTACAGCCTTCATCGCGATGTACAAAAATGCGTCCTTCTTTTCTATTCACTGTATCGGTTCCGCCTGTTTAAATCTATTCATAACATGTTGATAATCTCGTGAAAAAAACATAATACCTAGCTCCGTGCAAATCTGTACGCATATTTGCAAGGCTAAGGATTGTGGAAATTTCGTAATTATTAAAAACCAAAACTTACATGAGATAATTCTGGAATCTAACTTTCCGGAATGTTGATAAATTACAAACTTCTCTTACCGAATAATATTCCATGAATCACTTACTTGGAGGAGCTAAAAAAAACAAAAACCAATGAAGCACCGTTATAAAGCATTATGGAGAAGATTATTTGATTTTTAAATTACGTTATAGGTTATATATTAAACTATACGCTGCATTAATATGGACATGTGCGGAGACTAGTTCTTTGGAGAAGTATTTAGGCCCAATAATGATTCTCTGATTGACAAAATGTGGCCAAAAGTTCTATTGTCTCTAAAACTTGGCGAGTTTTTAAACGTAAGCACCGTTAAAGAGTTTACACTCTGGCAACTTTGAGTCGACTATTGATATTTCGGACGAGCAGATGCTTCGTTGCGGTTTTCAGATACACTGCTTGAATTACTTGCAAATCAAGTGATTCCGCCATTTGGAGGAATTGAAATAGAGCCAATCAAAAACCTAGCACTCAGCGATTACAAGATATCTATTCGGTTCCCGTTTTCCCATTTTTTACATTTGAAGAAGACTTGTTGCACCTAAATTTCTTTCACCGGAATTCTTTTAATGAATAATAGACCTGTACTTTTAAACGAAACATAATTTCACTTGGAAAAAAGTGTATGATCGAACCAGCTATAGAAAAATGTCGCTACTGAAGTCGCATCGGCCACAAATTGGAGCAGGAAAATTTGATATTTAGACATTACTCGTGTAGAATGAGCTGAAAGATTCTCGGTTGGATCAGCACCGTCGGGCGACGGATCGTCAGCTAACGACACTGATAGTGACTCGTGATATCACTTCCATGATTAAATGTTGGGTGAAACAATTCGTTGTGACGTTTTCCGTTCATTTGTTGGCAGAATGTGTATCGCGATTTGCCAATCTGTTCTGTGGATAATATTTCTTGATGTTGCTTGTGTTTTCTTGAGTTTTCGTGTATAAATCACGGGCGTCGTTGTCGTTTTCACACCATCATCAATTCCGCGTTTTAAGTCGATGCTAGTTTTTAATTTGCACCAAGATTTTTGCACGAGTGAAACACTTTTGCCATGCATAATTATATCAGATCAAAAATGTTACTTATATGTTATCTATGTCGGTCGATATGTTTTGAACTCTGAATCATTGTCAGAAATAAACATTTATGTTCGGAAACTGTACATTTTTATTCATCCTCGTCAGAATTTAGTTTTTATGATTGAATACGAGTATCTTGATTTAATCAATGATTATTTCATTTTTACCTATTTCAATGGTATAAAATTTTGGCTTAGTCTAAAGATTACCTGATCAATGTGTTAAGTTATCCTCTTGTTTTTCAGAGCATTGTAATACCTTCTATTAAATAACTCCAAGTATCTTTTAAGGTATATTTCCGTAACCTCTTAATGTGAACTCTACGAATATTTGGTCTGTCAAAAACAACTCTATCTAATCGTGTCCACCAATTATTTTATTCCTAAAGTTAATTACCCTGTCCTCCTCTGTTTTAGCTTCCAACTAAAACTATACACCATTCTGGAAATTTATCTGATTTGAGTGAAGGGGACTGAAAACAAATGGCGGAATATATCGATAAAAGGTTGGAGCCATTCCTCCAAACTCCTCTGTCCCAATATTAAAGTGCCGTTAGCGTGTGTCCTCATACTATAGCTGCGATATACCACACTCGTAAAAGCAGGCGGAGATTAGCATGGCTTTTCATTGTGAAACTGACACGAGCTGTGTGCATCTAATTTATCAAGGTTAAAAAAATATCGATTCGCAATTCAGAAACTAAGACTCAGAATTAATTTAAAACAATCGATATTTTTTTATTGGTAAGCTAACGCAAGCTGTTGCAGTTTAATCAAATAGAATACTTCTTTATATTTTAAAACGAAATTCCCTTTTCTATGTTGTATTTCAATTATTTATAAGGCTCTCTCAAAGGGTATTTCCCCCTCTGTGAATATACCTATATATTTTTCTTCGTAAGAACACCCACAAATCATTTCGACGAATTCATTGCTAGATGGCACGTGACTGATGTGGAGAATACTTGGTACGCGGATGGCATACCGTGGCCAAGAGTTGGCATAACTCACTTGTTACAACAGCGTTCTGAGTAAATGTGTACAATGATCGCCGCGTTTCGTTTCAAGAGCGTATGTTCATCGTGGCTTTCTTACTTACCTCCCGATGCAGCTGCGTATGAATTGCACTAATGAGCGTGAGGAGGAATGGAGGCGAAACAGGGATGGATGGACGTACACTGAGAAGGTTTTGTGGTGCATGGTTTCATCTACATTTGCATTATGCCCTCTAGGTCGCGGGGAAGGTGTGTGGCAGGAGGTGTATCCACACCGGCCATGCACAGCACACGAATGTAGGCAAAGTCACGCACCATTCATGAGACCCAACTACAGGATAATGAATTTCTAGATGAACTAATAAACACCACTAATTGGACTCAAGAAAAATGAACAATGTATCATCACCATTTCAAGGGAAATTATTCAACTAGATTCATGTTTGTTGTTGAATATAACCTCAACTACTTTCATTATATGTACACGCTGTGACGTGGCAGTCAAATGCCCGTCCATTCTGATCCATTTCGTATTTAACAGTCACGCCGACGGAAAGCCAGCGTGCGTACATTAAATGGTTAAACAATACACGGAGTGAAACGTACGTTGCGATGGGTATATAATTCCTTTGTTAATTTTCTGATCCATTTCGTATTTAACAATCACGCCGACTGAGAGACAGCGTGCGTAAATTGAATGGTTAAACAATACACGGAGTGAAACGTACGTTGCCATGGGTATATAATATTTTTGTTAATTGTGACGTGTGGTCGAGAGCGAGGGAGAGGGAGGGGAGACACCGATCGCGTGGGGGGGATCGAGGGAGGATTCCGGGCGGACTGGAACGCGAGGCGGGAGTGTTAGCGAGGAACCCGTGATCGCGAGGGATGTGAAGTGCAAGCGACGCCGAGAGGCCAGCGTCGGCTGTGAAATTTGGTGCGGTGGTGGTGTGGGCCAGCGGGCCGCGTGAGCGAAGGAGCGCGGAGGAACAGTGTGGATTCGCCGTGTACGGGCCGAGCGAGTGGCGCGGGTCAGCGGACCAGGAGCGGCTGCCGGCCCCAAGGCAGCAGTCACTCGAGGACCTCCTCCGAGAAGGAGAACTCACGCTGCTATCCAGGCAATGTCCGCGGGAGGCTGAGGCGACCCACGAATTCGTGCATCAGGAGCCGTGACCAGTGCGGGACTTCCCGGCGGTAAGCGTCGTAGCTTACCTGGCGCCCTTAATCAAGCCGAGTGAAGTTCCAAGTTGTGCGCCGGTGTTGGGGCATACTCCACAGGGAGTATCAAACCGCGTGTCACAAATGGCGCCCAACGTGGGGCCCTTCGAGTGATAGGCGCGATGTTAAGTGAAAAGTGTTTGTCATAAAATTTTGAAAAAAAAGGGGAAGTGTACACACACTTGTGTGTTCAATCGAATTTCAGATGTGACGAGTTTACTGTTTTCTTGAAAGGCAATTTCTATTTGTTACTGTATTCTGTCTGTTTTCTGTTGTTGGTGAATCCTTAAGGGAGGGATAATGTGTTGTCCTCCGATTTCTTGTAAAGAATGTTAAGTAGATGGGAATTGAGATAAAGGATATCTAAGGGGACTTCTGAACGTGGAGGTTATTTAGGCGTCTAAACCGTGAGTTACGAAATTATTTGGAATCATTAGATAGATAGAGGGAAGTTTGGGCCAGTTAATAAATTTAAGCCATTTTCTTTTCTTTCTATACGTTATTAGATTAGATTAGGTCATTTAGGGCTACTAGCGTGATTCAAAGGAGTTAACACATATCTTTTAGTATTTGAAACCAATAACGAATAAAAATGGACGACAAACAACTCTTGGAGACTTACGCAAGAGACATGAGAGCGTTGAAGCGGACGGGTAACATTGAAGAAGAATTTATGGCCATCCAAGCCTCAAGCTTATCTGAGGTCGTGGAAGAATTGGAAGCAAGTGAATGCTCCACCGTAGGGCCACCGGCTACCCAGAGAGAACGACTCTTTCGATCTAAGGTCATCAGGAAATTTCCGAAAACGACAATTCCCTGGTACGGGGACCTAGACTTCGCGGGAGCGAATAGCAACCCTTCGTTGGCAGCCGCTCTGCAAGTACTCTTCCCGGATGAAGAGACAGTATCTGGACCACCTAAAGGAGCGAAGGATAAATCTTCCAAAGCGAAGAAGGAAGATAAAGGGATTATCGCCACCGAAGAAAGGGATCAGCAAGAATCGCTCTCCGCCAAAGATCAGTCGGTCGTTACAGCGAAAGTGGTTGAACTCACCGAAGAGTTAAGCCGGTATAAACAAATTGCTGCAAAACAGGAACAGCAAATTGCCAAGTTGACCCAACTGCTAGCTGACACGTCGGTGGGGAAAGAGGATGGAACGAAAACGACTACAGTTTTGAAATACTCGCCCAACAAGAGAAAAAACAACCAACGACAGGACCAATCATCCTCGAGTTTTTCTTCATCCTCATCGTCCTCCTCTGATTCGTCCTCAGATGACGAGCCGTCAGACGACTCTGACGAGGGCTCCCCTAACAGCTCAGACGAGAGCGAGGAGGAGGTAAAGGATGACAACAGTGGCAAAGAGAAAGACAAGAAGAAGAATTCCACGAGAAAGAGGAACAGTAGGAAAACGTCGAACGCCAAGAGCAAGATGCGAGACAGATGCACTAAGGCCTTTCAGAATTGGAAGTTAGAATTCAGAGAAGACTCGTCGAGTCACGCCCGACAGTACCTAAAGACGCTAAACACCATCAGGCGGAACCTAGAAGTAACCGACAAGGATCTTCTAAAAAGCTTATCATTCACTTTTAAGAATGAGACAGCTGATTGGTTCGAGGTTACGGAGAAATACTTCACATCTTGGCGCAGATTCGAACAAGCCTTTAAAGATAGGTATATAACTGAACTGACAAAGGAGCAGATCTTAGATGAGTTGAACCACCGAACGAGGGAGAAAAAATTGCTTCGTACATCGGGAGTCTACGGCATATTAACCAACACCTGAAGAAAGGGCACTGGTTAAAATCGCGTTAACAAGGATACATCCCGACTATCGGAACGAATTAAAAGGGAAAAAGTTTGATAGTTTAGAGGAGATAATTAAGAAGGGCCGCAAGTACGAAAAACGCCTATTAGAGAACGAGCAATATCAAGCTCCGAGACGAGCTAAGGATTCGCTTATCCCATCAGCGGCATTCACTAAGACCGACTATGCAGTGAAGTCATCAAAGAGCAGTGCAAAAATTTCTGCTATTCTGGAACCCGCTGAGAAAACGGCACTCAAAACGGAGAGGGCCGGGGACAGGAAAGTGAAGGAGGGACACGGAAGTCCCACTGCGCCGGCTGATACCTGCAGACCAGTTGAGGTGGTCACACATGGACCGCCGAAGTCAAAAGCAACAACCTTCGTGAGACCAATGGGAAATAATTATTACAGTCCCAACCCTGTGGCTGGTCAGAGTGGCGCACCACCCATGGCAAATCGGTTCATCGGAGCCTGCTATACGTGCGGTGAAACGGGACATCGCGCAAGCAATTGCCCGCAAACGCAATGCTTTAGGTGTGGAGGGCAGGGCCACATGAGTTCAATTTGCCCACGCAAACGGCCAGAGTCTCTTCTGAAGTGTATGTTGTGTGGCCAAACAGGAGCCCTTGCCATCAACTGCCCTAATTGCCATGGGATTTTTCAGAGAGTTCAGGGAAACGGAGCGGCGGGGAGTCGTGGGGCTCAAGCGACTTCCCCGCAGACACGAGATCATTCGAGGGGTGCGATTGCCAAGCAGTGAGGAGGGGACGTGTATGCGTGGAGAGCAGGGACTGGTACTCTGCGTATCCGAATCGGTCAGCCGATTTCGGCCAGCAGAGTAAAAACCGGCAGGGGAGGGAAACTAAATTTAATTGGCCGATTGAGACAGCTCAATGCGAACAGTTAATTCGTGGCGGTGTGAGTAAAAAAAAACAAGATTCGTTCGAACTGACAGGGGACGCCCGTGTCATATCGCCGATCTTAACTGAGGTGAAAGGCAGATCTGCAATGCTACATTCAGCATATTTTCCCAACTCCAGCTGTAAACAAGGAGCCAACTTCAAGTCAACACAAGGCACCTTAGAACTACAGGATCGCGACGAGAAGATATCTCCTCAAGACCTTAGTAATCTACTTGCCCAGATAAAGGGATTAAACCTAGATGGCGACGGGAGGGGCCCACCTAATAATGTGCGAGTGGAGTGTGGTGTTGGAACCGAATCAGACGCACCTTCCGGAGTACGTCCGGTTCAGGGAGGGGGAGATGACGTGTGTAAAACGTCAAGAATGTGCGAGCGCAGAGAAGTGAATATAGCTGGGACAATGATCGAGAATCGTAACTTAATCAAAGTCCGAATTGGAGGAGTGGACTATGCAGCCCTCTTCGATACGGGTGCGCAAGTAACCATAGTAGGCCCTCAAATAGCGGAGCAGTACAAAGCAAAACTTCGAGGGAAAACCACTATGTTGAAAATGCCTATGACTCCCGTACCAGCTAAAACGTTAGGATATTTAGAGATGATAATATCCATTGACGGAACGAAAGAGAAAATGAAATGGAAAGCGGCTGACTTTCTCTCTCACCACCAGTTAATTGTGGGAGCCGATTTCATAAACCTCTTTGAGATAGATACTCAAAGATCAGAAAATAATTGGCGAGCGAGGAAGGGACCATGGCATCCATTCATATCAGAGGATGAAAATCGGAAAGCAGACGTGACGGTAGAATGCGCAAGTGTTGTGAGCTTGAAAAGAGATGAATATGCCCAGCTGCAATCCGTCTTTGATGAGTTCTTCCCCAAGAGAAATGACTCGGACGCGATATGCGGTGGGATCAGCGAAATCAGCGAAGAACAGAGGAAGTTGGTGGATGAAGTGATAGAACGGGCCATCTCCCCGGAGCAAAAGTTCGGACCGTGGGAACTGACCGAACACCACATCGATGTCCAAAGCGCTCAGCCCTTTAAACATCGGCTGAGGCGTTTATCCCCCCCAATGCTAAAAATAGCTCAGGAGGAGGTAGCACGCATGCTAAGGGAAGGAGTAATCGAGAAGTCGGCTTCGGCGTGGTGCAGTGCACCCGTTATTATCAAGAAATCAGATGGAAATCCAAGATTCTGCGTCGACTATCGAGATTTGAACAAGTTGACCAAAAAGGATGCTTACCCCTTACCTAGTATGGACTCGATATTGGACAAATTGCGACAAGCAAACTACATAACGAAGATAGACTTGAAATGGGCCTATAATCAAGTCCCAGTAGAAGCCTCTTCGAAGAAGTATACTGCTTTCGCAATCCCAGGGTCGGGCCTCTATCAATTTAAGAAAATGCCATTTGGTCTGACCAACTCACCAATGACATTTCAAAGATTGATAGACAACTTATTTGGACCAGAGTTCGAACCAATTGTCTTTGGCTATTTAGACGACATCATCATCGTCAACCAAACGTTCGAAGACCACCTCAAATGGCTAGAAGTAGTGCTGAGAAAATTTGACAATGCAGGTTTGATAATAAACAAGGAGAAATGCGAGTTTTGTTGTGCAAGAGTGGCCTACTTAGGTTATGTGGTGGACAAAGAAGGGTTGAGACCAAATCCGGAGAAGATTGCTCCAGTGGTAAGTTATCCGGCCCCATCCAACACAAAACAGCTGAGACGATTTCTCGGAATGGTTGGATGGTACGCCCGATTCATTGACAATGACTCGGAGATAAAAGTACCACTGTTGAAGCTACTCCGTAAGGGACAACCATGGATATGGCAAGAGGAACAAAAATTAGCATTTGAGAAACTGAAGAGAGCTATTACTGAAGCCCCAGTGTTGGCTCGACCGGACTTCAGTAAACCCTTCATCGTACAGACTGATGCAAGCAGCACGGCGATAGCAGGAGCACTGGCCCAAGTACATGATGACGGGGAGCACCCAATTGCATACATGAGCCGAGTGCTCACTGATGCGGAACGCAAGTACAACACATCTGAGCGAGAATGCCTTGCCATTCTGTGGTCCATCAAGAAACTCCGCCCATATCTGGAGGGCTATAAGTTCATCGTCATAACGGACCACTCTGCACTCCAATATCTCCGTAACTTGAAGGACCCAACGTGTCGATTGGCCAGATGGGCATTGGAGTTGCAGCAGTGGGACTTTCATGTTGTCCACAGAAAAGGCAAGCAGCATGAATTGCCCGATGCTTTGTCCAGGATGTACGAAGTAGAGGAAGAGAATATGGCCAGTTTCTCTCAAATTAAGGACGAAAGTTATAAACAACGAGTGATAGACGTGCAAAAGTGGCCCAAACGCTTCAAGCAGTGGAAAGTAGAACAGGGACTACTTTACCGTTATAAATACGACAAATTATTGGACCCCATTTCCGATAATGAAGACGGTTGGAAACTTGTTGTGCCAGCAGAACACAGAGAACGTGTTCTAAGAGATGCTCACTGCGAACCGTCGTCAGGACACCTCGGCATAGAGAAGACCTTCGACAGAGTAATTAGAGACTATTATTGGCGAGGAGCTTATCACGACGTATTCAACTTTGTAAGAGAATGTGAGACTTGTCAACAGTTAAAAGTATCGCAACAAGGGCCACAGGGCTTCTTAGGCAGACGGGTAGTTGAAAGACCATGGAGTGTAGTAGCAGTAGATCTCATGGAGTTTCCCATGAGTAAAACCCAGAACAAATACCTAATTGTTTTCCAAGACATGTTTACCAAGTGGGTAGAGCTGAAACCTATACGTACTGCCACCGGGGCCAACGTCGTGAAAGCTCTAGAAGACCTAATTCTCTTTCGTTGGGGAACACCAGACTACCTTCTTACCGACAACGGGAAGGAGTTCAATAATAACTGCTTGAAGAATGTGTTAGAGGAGTATGGAATAAAACACACTACAACGCCTCCGTACCATGCGCAGGCAAACCCAGTCGAACGAGTGAACAGAACGCTGAAAAACATGATCGCCACATTCATAGGGGAAGATCACCGGGAGTGGGATCGCCATCTCCACGAATTCCGACATGCCGTAAACACAGCTGTTCAATCTTCGACGAAGGTATCGCCTGCGTATCTAAATTACGGGAGACACCCAGTAGCAGTAAAGAGCCTAAGGAAAGAATTAGAATCCGGAGAGCAAATCGAGTATCGATTAGATCCAGAGGTTTGGAAAAACAGGGTTAATAGATTACACGCGTTGAGAGACTTAGTAGCCGAGAATTGCGATAAAGCTCACACTAAACAGGCTAGAACATATAACAAGGGAAGGAGGGATATCGAATACAACGTAGGAGACTTAGTTATGCGAAAAATGCACCACCTATCTAGCGGAACAACTCGCTTCTCAGCGAAGTTGGCTCCCCAGTATGAGGGCCCGGTTCAAATCGTAGAAAAACTATCACCGACCGTTTACAAGGTCGAAACACGATCTAATAAACAGATAGCTAAAGTAGACATAGGAGACCTTAAGAGATATATCGCACCTAGGAAAGTGAATAAACTAGTCGATTCTCAGGCAGGCGCTATACAATTAGGCATTACTAAGTCAGATACCCAGAGTATGAGGGTAAAAGGACTATCCCTAGGTCATCATCCAATGAGTTAATTTTCCTTTTTTATTTTTGTTTACGTATTCTTTCCTTGTACTAGATTAAGAAAGAAAGGGGCAGAAATGCTGCCTACTAAGTTCAATCAAAAGAAAATTTTGTTTTTGTATTTCGTTTTCTTGTGTCTTGTTTTAAGCGAAACTCTTGTATTTATTGTATGGTATTGTATTATTATTATTGTATTGTATTTATTGTCTGGTATTGTATGCCAATTAGATTTCAAAGGAAGGAACCGAAAGGTTAGATGATAAATTACCAAACAAAAGCTATGTTATTTTCCGTTTGTGCGAATCACGCATTATGTACATCAAAGTTATTTTTTGTAAAAGGCATGCCTTGAGCGAATGGAGTCGACTTGACTAAGTTTCGGTGAGAGTTCATGTGTAAGCAGTCCACTCAGGATGAGTGTCCAGCTTAGGGAGGGGGTATGTGACGTGGCAGTCAAATGCCCGTCCATTCTGATCCATTTCGTATTTAACAGTCACGCCGACGGAAAGCCAGCGTGCGTACATTAAATGGTTAAACAATACACGGAGTGAAACGTACGTTGCGATGGGTATATAATTCCTTTGTTAATTTTCTGATCCATTTCGTATTTAACAATCACGCCGACTGAGAGACAGCGTGCGTAAATTGAATGGTTAAACAATACACGGAGTGAAACGTACGTTGCCATGGGTATATAATATTTTTGTTAATTGTGACGTGTGGTCGAGAGCGAGGGAGAGGGAGGGGAGACACCGATCGCGTGGGGGGGATCGAGGGAGGATTCCGGGCGGACTGGAACGCGAGGCGGGAGTGTTAGCGAGGAACCCGTGATCGCGAGGGATGTGAAGTGCAAGCGACGCCGAGAGGCCAGCGTCGGCTGTGAAATTTGGTGCGGTGGTGGTGTGGGCCAGCGGGCCGCGTGAGCGAAGGAGCGCGGAGGAACAGTGTGGATTCGCCGTGTACGGGCCGAGCGAGTGGCGCGGGTCAGCGGACCAGGAGCGGCTGCCGGCCCCAAGGCAGCAGTCACTCGAGGACCTCCTCCGAGAAGGAGAACTCACGCTGCTATCCAGGCAATGTCCGCGGGAGGCTGAGGCGACCCACGAATTCGTGCATCAGGAGCCGTGACCAGTGCGGGACTTCCCGGCGGTAAGCGTCGTAGCTTACCTGGCGCCCTTAATCAAGCCGAGTGAAGTTCCAAGTTGTGCGCCGGTGTTGGGGCATACTCCACAGGGAGTATCAAACCGCGTGTCACAACGCATATGTGTATATGCTTATGCATAGACATACGAGGTGTGTTCAAGAAGTAACTTTATATTTTTATGAAAAAAATATTCATTTATTATTCAATATTCAAGTTGTCCCCTTCAAAGTAATCTCCCCCACTTATAATACACTTGTGCTAATTCTTTTCTCAATCCTCGAAGCAATTCTGATGAGCACTTTTATCCAGTTCAGTTTTGGGAATAGAAAAAAGTCGCAGGGGTCCAAATTCGGTGATTATGGTGGCTGGGGCATGATTGTGGTGTTGTTTTTGGCCAAAAAATCTCGCAGAATCAACAATGAGTGGGTAGGCGCATTATCGTGATGCAAAAGCCATTAATTTATTTTTCCACAATTCCGTATGTTTTTTTCGCATTTGCTTCTCACAAACTGAATAACTTCAAATTTATACTCCTTATTGACCCTGCCATTTTGTAGTAAGAACTCCTGATGCACTACGCCACCGTAATCGAAGAAATCAATGATCAACACCTTGGCATTTGATCGAATATGGCATGCTTTTTTCGGTCTTGGTTCTCCTGGGTCCTTCCATTTGGACGATTGGACTTTGGCTTCGTCGTCATAACCATATACCCATGATTCGTCACTAGTTATGATCCCTTTGAGCAGATCAGGGTCATCATTGACGTCATGCAACAGCTCCTGAGCGACGCTCATGCGATGGTTCTTCTGGTCAAGAGTAAGTAGATTCGGAACAAACTTCTCTGACCCACGTCTCCTCATGCCCAAAACATCCGAAAAAATTGCAGGGCACGAGCTAACCGATATGCCAACATCCTCAGCAACTTCTCAAGTAGTGATTCGACTATTTTCAGGATAATTTTCTTCACTGATTCAACGTTTTCATCTGTCGCTGACCTGCTTGGGCGTCCAGAGCGAGGTTCGTCATTAGCATTTTCTCGGTCATCTTGGAAGAGCTTGTACCACTTATAAAAATTAATTTTACTCATAGCAGACTCACCGTAAGACACTTTCTACATTTCAAGTGTTTTGGAGATCTTAATTTTATTTCTTACGCAAAATTTGATACAAGTTCTTTGATCCATTTTCTTATAGAACAAAATCGCCGAGCACAACAAATTACGTCTAACATTTGTATCTGTCAATAACAAACTAAATATGCTATATTTGTTGAAACTGTAAGCAAATGCTTGGGTAATACCAACACAACAAAATAAAAAAATCAAATCTATGTTGATCGCAACATTTGAAAAGTCGCCTCACTTTTTGAACATACCTCGTGTACACACAGATGCAGGCGTGCAAATTCTTGTACTAAAATATGTATACAAATGCATGAACATACACACAAATGTAAACCTGCATATATACTTGTAATAATATGTGATGATGATTCTATTCACTCCCTAGTTGATATGAGTAGTCGCTGTTATCATCTCTAATTGTTTTCGAAAAAACGACATCTTAAACCTATCCGTTCCACTGTTACAGTCTACCTCTCTGATCCTGAATGAACAATCATGGATTCGATAGTAATTTGCCATTTATTTATGTGATGAACGTCTTCGGAAAAATGATCAGTCTCAAATTTACTGGAGATGTCTAAAAATTAATATTCGTTTTTCGAGGAGACCCCAACCCAAATCTTTCGACAATTTTCTCTCAATGCAGCGTGTGTGTGTCAATCACTCCTTTGACAAAATCTCACTAAGCTGCAACTTGTAGATGCCATCAATGATGCTTTCAGAAAAATCAACCACCTTCAGAGAAGTATTTGGCTCATTTGTGAATTTCCTGCAATGCAATGATATCAGTGTAAATATTTGGGTTACATTCCGGAGATACGTTAAGTGAAGGGGATTTTTTTTAATTTTAGGCTATGGAACTTAATCCTGGGACGCTCATTGACCCCACCACTCTGAGAGTATTACCTAGGCTTCTTTAAATCCTCTCAATGGATTTACCTACAACAGATTAAATGCGACAATGTATCTGGCTTGTTATTCCTCCGAGATAAGGTGAAATTATGCGTGTGGCAGAAACTTAGCGAAAGCTTTTGCAAAACTGCAAGTGTTTCGCTTCGTTCAATGAACGGATGAGCGTCTACCCGACTGCGGTGAGATTACGTCCAACCTTGAAACTCCTCGGAGCGGCGGAGACTCCTTACCGTTTCGCCCGGTGCCGTTCGACCATTAGCGTGTGCCCAGCGTTGCATATAACACGGGAGGATTGACCCTCCTCCAGAGCACGCGTCTTTTCTTGAGGCATTTTCCGGTTTGTGGTTTGGAAATTGCGGTCGTCTTATCCATGCTTGTGCCGTTTTAGTTTCCGCCTAGTCGAAAACTAGAATTATATATCCACAGTTTGTCCCAATCCAACTGAATTGGTCGCTAATACTCCTTTAGCCACAATATGGATTGCTTGGTTATATATATATATATATAGCGGGTCGCGGTGGTCTAGTGGGTAGAGCGTTGGACTACTGACCGGAGGGTCCCGGGTTCGATTCCCGGGCAAGGCACTTTGGGCACCTGCAGCTCCACCCAAGCTAGTTGATTTTTCGGGTACCAGATCTTCCTGGGAAATCATAACCGGCACAGGGAAAGGAACTGGCCCCCCCACCCTGATGTGTGAATATTCACACGCCGTCGGGCTTGGTACATGGGTGAGCTCTACCATCACCTACTAAACCTTCGGGTTGACTATTAGAGATTTCTATTGACTATTAGAGATATTATTTCGGGAGATTACTGTGTTTATGGTTTTTATATATATTTTTATATGACATATGTGGGTCGCCGTGGTCCAGTGGGTAGAGCGTTGGACTACTCGAACCCGGGACCGGAGGGTGTTACTTCGAAGAAATCATCTATTTAATGTATAGTATGTACCATGAACGCAGTAATCAACCCGAAGGTCGGTTTGGTAGGCGATGTCAGAGTTCACCCAGTACTAAGCTCTTATACGGCGTGTGAAATTCGCACGTTAACAGAGTATTAATGGGGGCCAGTCCCTTTCCCTGTGCCGGTTATGATTTCCCAGTACGATTTGTTACCAGAGATTTGTAGGTACCAGAGAGGTTTGCCCGGGGATCGAACCCTGGCCCTCAGATTCGTAGTCCAACGCTCTACCCCCTGGACTACCGTGACTCACCAAATGCGTGTGTGTGAATATATACTGTATATATATAGTCACTTTCTTGGAAAACCCACGAACGTGCACAATAATGTAAATTCACTAAATAGTCATAGCAAACACAGAAACTAAAACATATAGTATAAAAGAGGGACTCACTAGTTCTCGAATTTTCGGTGGTGCAACCACCTTTCTCAAGAGGAATTAGGAACAGAACTCAGTTTGCGAGTACTTTATTTTATTAATAAATTTAATATACTTGCGAAGCAATGGCTTCGCAAGTATATTAAATTTCTTTCTTGCTATTGGAGATACGGCATGAAACTCCAACGGGAACTGAATATGTTTAAGAAAAATGTTGTCAAGAATTTCGACGGAAAACGTTATCACTTGGTGATAAGGTCGAAGCCCGGACCGTAAGCAATCATACTTACATGCGGACTAATAAATATAGTAAGTGCTCTCGCTCTAGTTTACAACTTTCTCCCTGCTTTCACGCCTCTTGGTTCCGTCGGAGACAGGCAATGCCTGTGATCAGTGACCAGGAGAGGGGTGGTTTCATATCAAAACATTGTCGCATTGTCACCGAACCAAACCCTTCCTACTTCTTGCTTCAAATTTAGTTTGAGAATTTTGTGAAGAGATAATTTTGATTAATAATCGCTCATTTCAATTCAATACTCAAACATATCTATTGAAACGGATGTACTTTTGTGCACGTCGAATTTTGTGTTCGAAAAATCATATATTTATTTGTCAGCATAGCCTTTAAACGACGATGAAACTCAGTAGGAGTCAATTTTTAATTCACGCTGTTTAACTCACGGTGACACTTCTCCATATTTGCGCTTCTCAAAATACACTGGATGAATACAACGACCTAAAACCTGCGCATGCGTATTGAGGGGAAATGCTCCACATGCCACCAAGAGTGTTTCTGATGGTCATTTTTTTGGTCTACAAGCATTATTGGTTTTCAGCCTACCCTCGTAACTATTTCATGATTGAATGGCCATTATGATAACCAGAATTAGATGTTCAACTATTCATGACGAATAGCCACATGGCTACAGTCGATCGGTACATTTTGTAAAGTGGTCTTTAAAATATTATCACTATAAGTCTGTGATTTTGACGCTAACAGTGTCAGAAATCGAGATGTTGAGGATAAGTCTGGGCTATAGGTAAGAAAAAGGATATTTATGGAGCTCAAAGAAAGTACTACCCATGAAAATACCCACTCGTCTGTTAAATGCTTTCCATGTTGCCGTCATGCAGAAGAAGAGGTAAAATTGACCAAATAGGTATTGTTTATTTTCGTTTAATACATTGGTTGGAACTCTTTTGTAGTGTTTTTCCCCAGAAATTGAAAAGTGTCGGAAACTACCCATCTTGGATTGTTACGGTAAAGCATTAAATAAGCACATTTTTACACCGGTCTGATTTAACACTGTAAATTTTTAAAGCGAGAGGCTAAATCAAATGCACGAGAAAATATTTAAAACCGAAACCATTTTTACTGCTTGGTATAATCAAGCAAACTGGACAGGCTCGATCGATCCGCCGATGGCTGACTCGAAGTTCACGCCTGTCAAAACCTGCGAGGTCAAGATATTCATGTATAGCCTGGGTTTTCGTGCAATCGATTTTCATAAGCCTAGCACAACGTTCGAAGTGATCGAAATCGGATGAACACATTTATCCAACGACATCTCAATATAATATCTCGTATCATTATCAATTAGATATCAAAATGTTAGTATATTTAATTAATTCAATTCATCAATATAATTCATATATTATAATAGGTAATTGTTTATGAATTGAGTATGAACTCTGCAGCGCTGATTTCCGCCGCCTCTAATCTGTGTGGGATGTTCAGATGAAATTATTTCGACTCTAGAAAAACCCGCGAAGCTAATCAATGAATAACCTGCGTGACGCCATTTCCCTTGAGCTGCAAAGCCGCCCGTGTTGCTTCATCTTCACCGCGCCACAGGCTTCTCTTCACTTCCTCCTTCGCACTCTCCTTCTTCCTGCCTCTGCGGACAAGTGCCAAGCGCCAAAGCGCAGTCACTGCCAAGCGTTTCCTGGGAAACGGGTAATTTCACCTAAAAATCCATCCGCCACTCTCCACACCAGTCCGAGGCGGCCGCCTGAATGTCGAACGGCGGAGGGCCTTGACTTTGGACACCACCCGCCCGCTAGGATCTGCTCCCGTCTTGAAGAAGGGGTGTTTCCACGGAAAAACGCCCTCGCGCTTGGGACCGTAAAGTGGGGGATACTGTTACGAAAAGGGTTTTCTCCTCCAATATGTAGAAATATATATAAAACCATAAACACAGTAATCAACCCGAAGGTCGGTTTACTAAGTGATGGTAGAGCTCACCCATGTACCAAGCCCGACGGCGTGTGAATATTCACACATCAGGGTAGGGGGGCCAATTCCTTTCCCTGTGCCGGTTATGGTTTCCCAAGAAGATCTGGTACCCGAAAAATCAACTAACTTGGGTGGAGCTGCAGTGCAGCTGCAAGTGCCTTGCCCGGGAATCGAACCCGGGACCCTCCGGTCAGTAGTCCAACGCTCTACCCACTAGACCACCGCGACCCAAGAAATATATATATATATATAAACACACACACATATATATATATAAAATGTAGGTCGCGGAAGTCCAGGGGGTAGAGCGTTGGACTACTTTCCGCAGGGTCCCGGCTTCTATTCCCGGGAAAGCCACTCTGGGCACCTGCAGCTCCTCCCAAGCTTTGTGATTTTTCGGGTACCAGATCTCCTGGGAACCATAACTGGCAAAGGGAAAGAAACTGGCCCCCCTACCCTGATGTGTGAATTTCACATGCCACCGGGCTTAGTGAACTGGGTGACCTCGAATAGTTAAATACAACAATATAAAATGACCTTTCCCTCAGTTCATTCCTTCTCTTCCTTGAGAAAGGTTGCTCGGACCACCGAAAATTCGAAAACTAGTGAGTTTCTTTACTTTCTCATGTTTCTGTATTTGTCCGCCAGTGCTAACTTCATATACATTATGCATGTATATATATATATATATATATATATATATATATATATATATATATATATATATAATATTGATAGTTGTGTGATAGATATTTGCAAGGATGCGACAGTTTCTCGAAAATCATGACGCTTCCCGGTCGGCTGTTGATGCACTAGAAATATGTTTCCAGTAGGTTGTTCTGTGAAGAATGAATCTTCGTGTTGTGCAACAAGGAAAAAAAAGCCTTTCAAAGATCCCGAAGCGAGAGGCATACAAACACATTCCCCCACATCTATCGTGCCGCCCGAGTCGTATCTCTCCAGCTGGATCAGCGCATGTGTGAATTGTGCCTCACTACCAATTTGCCAGGTTTCGACCGGGAAGCCCAACCACACTGACATGCCCTCCGTTTCATTTTCCTCGTTGATTTTTTCCCTCTTCATTACATCAAAATCTCATTGCATCATTTTTCTTGGCATTCATCATTAACCCCGCGTGCTTTCATTAATTGTTACGACACGATTGGGCGAGTCTCTCTGAAAAGAATGAGATGATCGCAATTAATGAAGCGTCGCTGTATCGTGTTTGTCCTTTCGAAAGTGCTTTGAGAATCCAAGAAACTGCGGGAGATTCCGCGACGCTTTCTTTTGGCGGAGTCATCCGCTAAAATTGTTGCATTGCAATGAAACAATTACAAGGTGTAAAAGTCATTGCATCGACCGGGAGGGTTCAGAGTTCGAGTCTCAGACAAGGCGAATGATTTTTTCACTCTGAAATTCATACTTTGAGATGTCAACTCTGATTTATTGATTCTTTTCTATGTTTATTTCCCATATAGAACTAGAAAATACCCAAAGACTCGAGTGTAGACGTTTAAGTAAATATCGACAAAGTGTTCTGCTGAAACTGCGGGAGATGCCTCGACAGTAACTGTCAACGGAGTCATCCGCCATGTGTGCATTGCAATACAAAATGGAGCAATTAAAATGCAACAACTTCATCGAGTAAAAACCACTCGCTTTGACCGGGATTCGAACCCCGGATTCCTCGATGCCAAGCCGAGTGCTTTAGACGTGCCTAGGTAGCTTAACTGGCTAAAGTACTCGGGCGGACATCGAGAGATCCAGATTCGAATCCCGGTCATGGCGAATGATATTTGCCAAATTGTTGCATGGCCGATTGAGTGAATTAGCTTATTCACTGGGGAAAAAATCTCGCTAATATGTAATTCTTTTTCTTATTGTTGAAACTGAAATTAGTAAAATGTATAGATAAACGATGTTAAATCAGTTGTTTTGGAAGATATATTCCCTAAATTAATATATTTTCGTCATAAATTTAGAGTCAATCGTACGTACTCTTCTTCGTCTCCTTAAAATGAAGGCATCACACCATTTTTGGTTCATGGCTTTGGTAGTTTTATAAGTAGCATGATTTCAATTTGAGAAGAAGTTATATTTAATTATCTTATTCTATTGTTACCAATTTAACTCCTATGAGTATGTCATTCATCACACTTACTTTTCGGCTCTTGACGTTAAATATATTCCGCAATAACAACACCAAAAAAATTCCTCTTCAGGCAACCTTAAAATGAATGGCATTGAAGCAGATGAAGTGGCAAGCAACAACTCCCCTCAAAAAGGCTTAATTGAAGCCAACCAAGAGTACTCCCTCCAGCGCAATATCCAGTGGAAACTAAAATCTTCATACGAGTATAACCTCTTGGAAGAGTTTCTTCTAAGAGCTTTCCAAAAGTTAGGCTTGCTTCGTATTTAATTTTAACACAGTGGTTTGTGCACCTACATACACGTACAGGCCTGTATATAGCATGTAATACCATTGCAATCTACTATGCAATAGTGTAATAACTGTTCGGCACTCCTGAGAAGGAGCCATAAAAGGAATCGATAATGGTATTAGCAATGAGGAAGTGAGTGAAAAGAAATCCCGGAGGAGTATGATAGTCTAATGGAAGGAGAAGAATTAAATCGCAAGGTTTTGAGCAACTTAAGGAGCTTTAAGGAAGATCTAGGGGGCATCTTATGGCTTGGCAGAAATCCTTGACCCTTTGCCAACCACCAATTAACTTTCTCTACTGTAATAAAACCAAAGTAAAAGTTTAAAAGTGTAAAAATAATTCGCCTTGATCGGGATTCGATCCCAGATCCCTCCATGTCCGTCCAAGTGCTTTAATCAGTTAAGCTACCCAGTCGTCATCTTTAGTGAATGATCCACTCATGCATACGGTTGCTGACCGGAAGAACGTACGTTCAAACCCCCGGTGATTCCTTTAGACGACTATATATTGCAAAATCCAAATCTTACGATTTTCAGCTCACTACTGCATTGTGGGAAACCAAATGGCGACTGAGAAGCTACACTCCTCGCGCTGAAGGTGAGGATTTCACGCGCCTTAAGACTTCTTCCGTGTTGAGGTCTGCCACTCGCCTATGCAGACGAAAATTAAGATTGATTAGAGTGAATGGCAGTGTACGCCTCCCCTCTGCACCGCAGTCACGCCTAATAAAAGCCTCCAATTGGACTCCAATGTTGCCATAAACATCAAATGATTGGAAGGAGCAGTCACGGCAGTGGAAAACTATTTTTTACGAAGTCATTGGACCGTAGAAACAATACACTCGAGATAAATTCACAGGGAAAAAGGGTTTCTGGTAAACAATTGGAGTCAAATTCAAGCTTACATATTGCTTGTGTATTGGTTTCCCGCTAAGGTAAATATAAAAATTCGGAGGGCAAAGGCAATAGCAGGTAGAACAGTTTACGTATCTCGGAAGTGCTTTGGACCCACATGGTCAAAGTAGTAGGGACGTAAGGAGAAGAATTGCGCAGCGGGGACGTTGAGTAGGGAGGTTAAGAAAAGTGTCGTAAAAACTTTGATATGGAGCGTAGCTACGTACGGCGCGGAAACGTGGACACTGAAGCAGGAGGAAAGACGTAGGTTGGAGGCTTTTGAAATGTGGGTGTGGAGAAGAATGGAGAAGGTGAAATGGACCGAAAGGAAAACAAATGAGGAAGTACTAGGGATGGTGGGCGAGGAGGGGTTTGTTGAGATAAATCCTATGGAGGCAGGAAAAATGGATGAAAGACGTTATGAGCGGTAGTGAGATGTTGAAGAAAGTAATGGAGGGGAGAATTATAGGCATATGAGGAAAGGGCAGGAGCAGTAGAGGGATGTTGGACGGGATGAAGGGAGGAAAGAAGTGCATAGAGATGAAGAGGGACCTGATGTAGATTAGGTTGCTGGATTGTATTTTGTTTGGAGTTACAAAATGTTTATTTGATAGTTGTGTCCATCCAAAAACCTACCTTAACCGGTAGATTACCTCGCAGTAATAATACTAATAATTGATTTCCCGGTTGAACTTCAATGGGAACTCTGGTCCGAATCTCACGGAGACCTCTGGGCAATCCCAACCAAACCCATGGGGTAGGATTTTCTAGCTATCGGTAAATAATAACTAATCGACCCTCTTCCTCGTTAATGTGTGAATTTCAGCGTGCGCCGCAAGGCTTAGCACGAGGTGAGCTCCACTCTTGCCTGTGGACCCCCTCGTTGATTTGAGTGATTTTCGTCGGTCGATGGTCTCCAAACAGTATTTAAGTAAAATCTCCACGAAGACGAGAGGGAGTTGAAACGGCATTGATAAAAACAACGTTAATTCAGGTTTCAATTTAATACAGTAATTACTTTAAATAATATACGAATATTTAAGTGTACTAAACTATCCAACAAATTGAAAGTGCTGATATTTTGTGATGCGCATCACCACCTGATGATGATTCGCAGCATCGAAACCATAGTCCTAGAACATTCAAAGTGAGTGGAAGAGTAAGTTCTCTCTGATAAATTTTTTTCCCTCATCACGACAGAATTCCACAAAGTTAAGCCAGAAACTGTTAGCTTCTTCAAATGTATGCCAGAATAAAATAAAATTGGTTCTTATCCAATTCTTACGTGACCATGCAAATATTTTGACAGCCAAAATCCCTCTACATACTGTTTTGAATTTTCATATTAATATTTGCGTATAATATTTTAACTTGTAAAACGAGCTCCTAGTTACGTGTGCCTAACTTGTAGAGAATAACCTGCGTTATGAATTTTATGAACTACGTATATTCCTACTATATATTACGTAAATTTCATTTATTTTTTGACATTCATCGTCATTTTCTGAATCGATGTCCCGTCGAGCGGAGTTGACTCCGGAAACTATTTATCTTTTTTAAATTTTAATTCCGTTTGGACTTACTCCAATTATTTTTAATTTGATTTCAACACTTACCCTATGAATGTAATTTAAAAATTTATTGCCGTTTCAACGTTTCATTCTGTATTTAATTTTGTTTTCCTATTTTATGCGACATTTTTATTGAACTGTTTAAGGTGAAATCGGTTCACTTTTGAGGTATTTGATCCAATTGTGGGTTTTCCACTCTTGAGGGTGTTTTTTTTCTGGTCTTGCGACCGGGAAAAAAATAAAGACACGGAGAAGAACGAAAATCGCTGCTCGTTTATGTTTGTTGGTTTGCATGGAATTCACGTGCTGCAAAACATCAATTTTCCCCCAATGAGGACCGACTCACAAGAGCTCCGGGTTTTTTTCTACCTCGACCCCCTCCCACCTTATTGACTAGGTATTTTTCCGCCAAGCGCACCCTTAATGACCTCAGGCGGTGACTCTGTGTCGTTTCCCCTCGGAACAATACGCGTTTGTTAAAGGCGAGCCGACCACCCACCCGAAGTAGCCAAACCTGGGAGAGGGAATGCCTTTGGGGAGGGGGCGGGAAGTTCCCAGGCGCGCGGGACGCACGAATTCGGGACACGTCTCGTTTTCAAACGCCAATAAAACACTTCCCGTTCGGTTTCCTCTTAACTGGGTGGCGACCCTCGCTTTCTCCGGGGCGGCAGCGCAGGGCACACGGCGACCGCGTCGGGGAAGGGCAGCGCGCCTCCCCGCCGCTCCGTGTCCCTGCACTCTTTCCAGTTCACCCCCAACACTCACTCATTCACTCCCAGCCCGCCCCCCCCTCCCCCAAGGGGTCCTTCCGCGGGCATTCCCTCGCGCCTCGCCAAGGGTGGACCGGCGAGATATCATTACTGCCGTCGACTCGCTGTGGTTCGACTAATTGCTCTCACTTTGCAAATCGAGTTATCTCAAATCGAACTAAGTTTGGCTCCTCTCTCCGTCTCTCTCCCTCTTCCCAAAAAAACATTGAGTACGTACGTCCACAGATATTTTTTATCAAAATATGATCGTCTGATCATTGTTTCGAGTTGTAGCGGAAGTAAATCTGTGAAAAGTCAGTTCTTGCAAATCTGTGGAAAAGTGCAAATTTTGTTTTCTCATATTGATTATTGTTTGATGAATAATAAAGTAATTATAAACGTCCACAGGTCATATTTAGATCATTTTACGAACAAATTATTGCCTGAAGTAGCGAAACTCGAAGTTTGCAGTGATGTACTACTCTGTACGCAACTGCATGGAGGCGAAACTCGGTTATTCCAAGGTAAGAATAACGGATGACTAAATGCAGTGGATATAGAACACCAGAGGAGTGTGTGACACTGGGAATATCAGAGGAGATAGGGTGAAGAATGAGTGGATTAAGACAGAATATGGATGAGATGCACCCGCAAGACAGTTGCGAAAGAAGTGTAATATGCTGGTTTGGCCATATTGAAAGGGTGGATTAGAGCGGAATCACCAAATGGAGAGTAAGGGTGAATGGTATGAGAGGAAGGGGAGGGCCGAGAGAACCACGGTTGAATGCGGCCGAAGGGATTCTTAAGACGATGACTATTGGAAATCTCTGTGGCAGAAGAGGGCGAAAGAATCAATGCATGAAATAGATCCAGGCGAAATAAGTAATAAGCAAGGGCAGGGCAAATTGAAAATCCTGAAATGGCTTCATAGCCAGTAGTGTTTCCTGACATTTAGGTACGGCGTGAATGGGATAAGCGTTAATTGTTTTTTTCGCATTGAGCTTATGCTATGGCGGGAACTACCAGATCAATTTCATGGCAGTGTGCATAAAATAAAATGTATAATTTTTAATAAACGTAAGCTGGATTAATTCGGATTGCATTCATCTTTGGATAATGGCTACTCGGAGGAATTTTCTAATTTCAAATGCTCTGTGACATTTTCGTGATTCACATGAAATTTACGTCGAGTTAAAGCCAGTCATTCCATTTATTCGATCCACCTGTTTGTCTGATAAAAGAATGATATCTGGAATTCGGAAGGGGTTGAGGGATTTAAGATGTCCGAAAATTATAAACATTCGATCCGATGTAATAATTTTATCGCATATAAGAAGGCCTATTGAATATAATAATGAACTAATGACGACCCATTGAATGAATGATGAAATTTTGAATGACATTGCATAATAGCAATCAGTTTAATGTGCTCCTCGGAAAAATTACACTCTTTTTCATTGGTAGAATTTCTGAATGCCAAGGACAGTCGATGTTCCAGTGGTACTATGAATTCCAGCAAGTTTGTGTGAAACATTTTTGGTCCATGGTATTCGTTCTAAAGTGTCATGTAAACATTGTCGTCCGTCCCCGTATCCATGACCAACGAGGTCGACACCGATGGTTTGTAGAGCCACTGGAGCGAAAATGCCGAACTGAACCCCTCCCTCCCCGTGGAATTGCCCCGGAAGTCCCTCCTCGATTTTCAATGGGAGAGGGGGTGGAACGCCGGGTGAAGGCACCCCAGGCCTACCGTGGCGCCCCCCGGCGGGACAACGCACCGCTGCTCTCGCACGCATGGTTGGTCGCGTTTCATTTGATGCGGTCGCGTGGGCCTCGTTCCCGCTCGCCTCTCGCTATTCCTCGCGGAATCCCGTAGCGCCGCCGTCATTCACATCGGCTTAATGAAATGCGCCGGCGAAAATAAAAAAAAACGACGGCGCTCGCCCGCCCTTGCTTCCCCTCCCCCGAATGTCGTGGGTGGGCGCTCCGTCCCGAGGCGACGGAATTTTCCCGGTCAGACCCCCAGGGTTCCGCCTCCGGGCCGATCCCTCCAGCCCTTCTGTTCGCGAAGAATATACACGTTTCTTTTCCACCCAAACTAAAAGCTCAGTAATATCCACGACATGTATCCACACATATTGTCTTTAAGTGGGCTCTCCGTATTTCTAGGGTTTTCACCGAAATGAGTAATCATCCAACGTGATTGCCCAGGAAGAATATTTAATTATGTTAATCCTATTTATAACAACTATAATTACACAACACATGTGACCACGAATAATATATTGGAGCGTTTACAGTACTGTATCAAAAAAATTATTGGTAAAAAAAATATCTTTAACTACTCTAATAATAATCTGTACGTACAATCTCAATCATAGGATTGCACGGTAGTAGGGGTAGTCGCAAATCGCGGGATCGTATCCTTGGAGTCACTCAATTTTTTTCGTCTTAAATTTCAGCAACTGGCACGCACTTATCGCGCGGAGTTGGCACTGACATATGGGACGTCATTAATTTTCTTTCGCCACTTTCCGTCCAGGTCTCCCTTCTACGAAAGTGGGGCTTTCACGCATTACGACATGATTTATACCGGCTGATCATATGTTAAGTCGTTCGCGGGAGAGGTCATCTATCGCCGCATGGATCGGTGACTTAACGGTGCCTAAGGGGAAGATGATGACGACGAGGGTACCAAGTGTGAGCTAATTACGAGTGGTATTTTTACAAAAAAGGTATTTCGCGCCTGCTTTCCACGCTTAAATCAAACGTCAGCCAGAAGTGAATGGGTAAAACCAGTTCAGAAAGGGAACTTTCTTGATCCTAGGATACCTGGTACGGGACGCCTTAATTTTTTTTCTTATTTATCCAACGGGCACCTCGGCCATTTTAAACTCTCATCCACTGCCGGATTAGTCGGTACAATTTCGTAAGAGTCATCCCTCCTTTTAAAAGTTCCATCAAAAACATCTTGGACCCAAGAAGATCGATTAGGCTGAATTTTTTTTTCGAAATAACGAGACCCCTAACTCAAAAGAAAAGAGCATGGATGTACATTTCTTCCCATGACCTCCTCTACATTAGGGAGAGGAAAATCGATGCTCTTTTAAGAATAGATGACAAATCTTGTAAAACAACCCAAAAACCAATGTAACCGTCAATGAAATAGATTTCATACATTAATTTCTGATCAAATACGCTTTAAATTCTTTTCATAATGATGATTATTTTAATTTGTTCCCCTGCTATGTGCTGGACATTAGTCGAAAAATGCTACATTACATTAACTCACCTCATCAAAAGTCCGAAAGCATTTACTTGATGAAAATGCAGACTGTTGCGCCTCGTGGAGAAAGAATAGTGAACTTAATGTTTACTATTCACAGATTGTGTTAGTCGAAGGAGACATTTAGATTGAGTCAATGTTGAACCAATGTAAATATATTTTTTCCCATTTTATCCCTAAATATTGAAAGACGCTTCGACTTAAAAATCGACGACTCAATGCCAAGACCTCGTCGTCTACCAAATTGTCATTGATCACCCGCACAAAGATTTTAATAATTAAAGTACCCCCATCTTAACGGTATGCAACTTTCCAAATATTTCAGTATCAAACGTCCTCGTGGTTCATGTACACGATTCCACGCAGATAAAATATCAGTCGGTGTAATATCGAGTGGTGAATTATCGCCGGTTAGCATCCAAGGATTGGTAAGTGGTGCCTGTCCACCAACTTTCGATCTCTTCATTCCCTCTCATCTATCCGGTATTTTCCAGTCTTCATGTTCGTACCCTCCATCAGCTTTGCGTTTTACCTTTCCTTCAAAATAATTCTTCATGCGTTAATTAATCTCTCTATCCATTTTAATTGTCCACATATTTTCTGTATGACTCTATTTCCACTGTCTTCATTTCCTTTTCTCTGCCACCTCTATTGTTCACGACTCTCATTCATTTAAGGTGAGTATACTCCGTGCGTTTAGATTTAATGAATCATTCGAGTCACCGCTTGCCATTCTATTTTCTTGGTAAGCAGGTAGAAGGAGGTCTAACGTCTTTCGCTGACTGTTTTTGGACAATGATTTGGATTTCCCATTTCGTTTTTGATTGGTGTGTATTTGCAATACGGTAGCATTAATGCTTATTGTGTTTGAGATGGGCTGACGGAAAATTTTAACACTCATGGTTTTAATCGCTTAATGCTTTCGAATGTTACGTCGTGGGTCAATAAAAAAAAGGCACTTGGGTCAATAAGGAGTTTTAATTCAGTTTGCACTTTGAAAGGCTGGATTTGAAGGAACAAACTCTCTATGTAAATGGAGTTTCGACGCTTGATATCATATATTGTCTTATTGGAGGGTAATGAGAATCTGTCAGAACTTAATCCTTTCTCATATAGCTCTCACAAGAGGGATGAAACAGAATGTGAAATAGACTACGTAGAAATGATGGAAAATTAGCAAAAATAAAAATGTTTGGAGGTTGAGGGACGCAGTCAAAACGGAGATAAACTTGAATAACTAAAATGCAATAAATTCAGAGTGCGACAATTATTCGCATTTACCAGAATTCGAATCTGGATCCCACGATGATTGACCGCGTACTTTGTCGGCATCCGGTGTTCCCGGGCAGTCACTCATCCAAGTACTATCCGGGCCCGGCGTTGCTTAACTTCGGTGATCGGACGAGGACCGGTGTATTCAACGTGGTATTTTTCCCTCCGTAGTTTTGTGGGCTTTAACCTCGTGGACTGGTGCTTCGCGCACGACTACGACTGCCTTTGACGTTGTATGCACGATATTTCGTCACAGCATCTTGTTCCTTTAAAGTCCCCAAAATTCCGAAGGATAAGAGAATACCTCGGTAGATTAACTGGCTTAAGCACTCGGTCGGTTATGAAACGCTCCCGGTTCGAATACCGGTGAAGACGAATAATTTTCGCGCACTAAAGTTGTTGCATTTTAATGAAAATTTAATTGATCACTCCGATAAAAGTTGCTGTCGCGGAATCTCACGCAGTTTCTTGTAATTGAGAATAACTAAGACAAAGAAAGTAAGAGGTGTGACGACAATGGGAATGGGCGCCTATTTACATATTGGACGGAAGAGGACGGTGGCATTGGCGGGAACCAAAAGCTAATGGAATGGAAGGCTGAATAGTCGCGGGACAGAGGGTTCTATCGCCCCTTATACTCGGCGGCGGAGAACTCGGTGGTTGGCAAATTCACTGTTCGCTGCCACAAGATGGACGAGGATAGAGCGGCTGGCCCTGAAGAGGGCGCCCCTACGTTTGAAGTGATTTCAATGAGCGGTCTGGAACTCCCATGAGGAGAAGGGTGACTCCCGAAGTTTCAAGTTGATATCCGATATTTTGCTCCGATTTGAGACGGAATAGTCGTGGGTGGGTGTGTCACAGAATCCTCTTTATTTCTAGCTTGTGGTGAAACCAGGAAATACTCGCAGCTCTTTCCGGGGGACTATACTTTCATTGAGGACGGGAAGTACTGAAGCAAGCGCCCTTAATCCACGGCTGATGAAGTTACTAGCTGAGAAAATGCGTATCATTTACGCTCTTTCCAAGGCATGGAAAATATTTGGGGACGTTGAAGGAGAGTGTTTGGCGAGAGACCTGCGACATGTCTATTTTCTCAGTCAACGTGGGAGCCTCTTTCGGCAGTGTGACTCCCTCTGGCAAGCTGAAGGAAATAATTTCAGCTTCGCCCGAGCAAAACAGAACATGCTGGTGGCGCACTGCGAGAGCTTCGGAATGTAAAATTTGCAAAAGATCTGAAGGGGAAACAGAAAAAAAACATGCCTCTCGAATGAATCTTGGGGTGATTCAACTTAAATCGAACCCGGACTCTCCGGTCAGCAGTCCGATAGATATAATCGCTAGATTTAACATACCACAACAGTCAAACTGCTGTTGTTTAAATTTTAATCTAATATTTTAGGAGATAATTGATCGGGCTATCACACAACGACGTCGTGGACGACGAGCATACGATTTCGGAATAAGGTTTGGAATTAAAAAATGATCTTTGTAATTTTTTATTACCGGAAAAGATTCCATCAATCTCTTTAACAATTCGTACTGTTTATTTCACCCAGATACCAGTTGCCATGAGATGCCATGTTGTGCTTGTTTATATTTGCATAATCAATTTCGTAAGTATAAAACCTTAAGATAGCAAAGGTGTCCTCCTGGCTTTTGAATAATGATTTAAGAGTTTACTGTACTTAACACGCTGATCTTGTGTGTCTCGTTTGGCATGGGTGGGTTTCTATTTTGGGGATCGCGACCCACGTACATTGCAAAAAGATTTGATTTTTACGAGTTTCAAATAAAAGTTGAGCTTTCTGTCTGGGTTTTATGCTTTCTGTGCATCATAAGTGATTGCATACGTGCATAACAGATACATACAGGGCCTGTAGGGCCGTGTAAATCCAGGTCTTGGGCTCCTTGTTTTAAGGTTTTGGGAATATTTCATTCGTTTCGCATTTGGAAATGTTTTCCGACAGTAGAGGTACCTCTACGGTTAGTCTTTTTTTCCCAGCAAATGTTTTGTTTACAAAAAAGGTGGACATTTTTCCATATACTTGAACCGAAGCACGCGACCCCACGTTTGACGCATTAACTGCCGCTGTCTCTCAATGCGGACGAGGCATTCTGAGTATTGCATTTGTTCGCTAGAGTCGTGATGGTGGATTTTTCTAAGTCAACTCGATTTGTTGGAAACTTATTATTGAGAGGGGAGGTGATTTATATAATATGTCAGCGAGCCAATTACCCACCCCCCTCTCTCCGCTTTTCCAACTGTCCCAGTTAGCGATAGGAAAATTCCGTGGGCATTCAAAGCTTTCAGCATTCTGGCGCCATTTGATTCCAAGTCTCATTTAATTTATTTGCAATGCCCTTAGAATTAATGCCCCCCCCCTTAGAATTAATGTGAAATTACCATTCGATGCAATTTTCGCTGATTTTTAGAATTTTAATGCGGTTGAATAATAGATTGACAAATAATTTTTTATCGGTTTTTGGGCAGTATAACCTATTCGTCCGAATTCAGTAATAAAGTCTTGACCAGCATCAATTTTATGTTTGACTTTTGAAAAAATTGCTTATTTCAGTGGGCATCATGGGGAGTGACGAAGACCACCAAGGAACAACATAAATTTGTTAAGACAATTTTTACTTTTCATGGAAAAGTTTGTAAGTGTAAAATGAGCTAAACTCGGTAATTGCTTCTCAAATATTTTATTCGTGAGCGGAATTCATGCGCACATTTTCACGGCCTCGTTAGTTTTCACGAGCCATCAGGGCACTCGTGAAATGGGACTCCTCCGTTGGTCACAATTAAGTATTACTTTGACAACAAATGAGAAATGTTGTGATCAATCGCTTAAATTTGGCAGTACAGATGAAGTCGATAAGTGACCTTCTAATTATTAATTAATATTTCATCTACAACTGAATAGTTCCCTGCAAGTCGCCGCAAGGGAGTATGGCGGGGGGTGTTCGGTTACCATCAGGAATTAAGAATGAAACCACATGCAAAACTAACAAATTCATGCCAATCTACACACACAAAGCCGTATTTATTCATGCAAAAACCTCAATAACATACAAGCATGCACCTACAAATATACCTGATTTCTGTGCAATGTTTAATTTTGTTCTGTTTGGTAAATTCAAGGCTTTTAATATTTCTAAAGTGACTTCGGTTTCTTACTATTATGATTCCTGATCGTTCGAGGAAAGAATGAATATTTGTATATATCTGTATTGGAATCTCTCTCCCTTATTTTATCTTTGTGGTGTGGGGCCATTATAATTCCTTTAGTGTCGTCGTTCAACTCGTTTGTTCTGAACCTTTTTAAAACTCTAATTCTCGCTTGTTCTCTTCATATTCCAAGTGGCTCCCAGCCTAAATCCACTAAGAGACCTGTCGCACTTGTGTTTTTATTTTAACAACTTTTAACGAATCTGGCGGAGTTTCACTGGACTTTATCTAATTCTTTTTGCCAAATATTCTCCCAAGGATCGCAATTACTCGCGGCATATTCCAAATGAGGTCTAACTAGAGCAAAATAACACCTCTCTTTAACTTTCTCATTTCAATTCCCCACCACTCGTTTAATGACAAGAACATTTAAAAACAGGAATTACATTAATTAATAGCTGTTAGGTATTACAACACTGTGATTGGGCTTACTTAATTGGGTGTGGGTGATTGCATTGGAAAGAATAAAATTCCATGCTTCACTGCTGTGGCTTTGGTTTCTCTCACACATTGCCGTGTTATGTATCGCTTAGAAAGGTTTAGAGGTTGGCTTTGATCCTGGAAGCCATGTCATAACGATGCTTGGTTCCCTCACTTTGTGATTAGTTACTGCATAGCCATTTGTAACTTAAATAGATAATATTTCTGCGCATATTTATGATTAATTATTATTCATTTATAGATGTAGCAGATGAACCGAGAAAAACTCACCTCCAAAATTAATCTCAACATAAATTGTGTTCCTTCTCAAGTTCCATTCATAAACTTATGCCAATTAACTATATTTACATATGACTTTTGTTATGAATCTTGTTTGATTATTAACAATCTTGATATTCTGGTGACCGAAATGATGTAATGCTTGATAGTCCAATGAACAAAAACCATTCATGCGCAAAAAAGCGAGAAAAAATTCTTGCTTTGATTCTCGAGCAGATACATTTGCATTTTTAATCAACGTACTGCTGTTGAAATAAAAAAAACAATCGCTTGTGTTGGAGCACTTGACACTTTGAACTGGTCATGGGTGGAATTCTGATTAAATTATTCGTGGGTGGACAAAGAGTGTTGATAATTCTCGTATTCACTACCAATCTATCCGCCAATCACAACGCCATCTATATGATACGGAGGCACGCTGTCTAATTCCCGTCTTTTTCCCTCAAATTCTCTCAGCATTCATACTTTCAGAACTCTCTATAATTTTTGTAATCATTATAGTTTGTATATACGTAGGTTACATGTGTGTTAGGGTAAGAATGAAACTTCTCGGCCTGACTCAGAGCGGGCGTTCCAATCGGTGAAAATTTACGAATCTTGCCTGGGTGCACGTGTCATTAGCTCGTAATACAAGTTTCAACTTGTCCTCTCAAGTAGTTTGTTTACACGTATTGTTGCAGTTGACGACTTTCGTGATTTTTTGTTGAAATGGAAAGAGTTTAACTTCGTTCGGTCATAAAATTTTTCGTTTCGAATGGATTAAGCCCGAAGGAAATTCATCCGAAGCTTGAGAAAGTGTACGGGGACTCTGCTTCTTAAATGACAAACTTTAAAAAGTGGGCAGCTGAATTGAAACGTGGTCGCACATCCCTCGAAGGTGACACACGTGAAGGACCAAGTGTGTTGAAGTCAAGGAAGACTATGCAGAAAAATAAGATAATTTTTTAACTGAAAATCACAGTCTTTCATTATCTGGCCGAGAACCTTACCCCCGTCTGATATTATAAGTGTTCTACAGGCCAAGGTAGTTTTTTGTCGGATCAAAGGGCTGCTACACTTCTGAGCTGCTCCGCATAAGACTCTGCATGACTTAAAAGCACGAACTACCCGTTAAATCTGCAGTATTCCCACCTCCCTCCAATCCGCCCATCCAATCCACCCTCTCCTACACCTGTCCCAACAATTTCCCCTCTATATATCACAGTCCATTCCACATGCCAGTAAACCCAATAAGCCCTTCATCCACTTTCCCTGCCTTCGGAGTCAGTTCTACCCCTCTCTTCATGACTTGAATTTCTCCGTTTGCTCTCCTTTCTATCACATTTGACAAGAATACTCTTGTATTTTTCCCATTCTCCGTCACACTCATATCTAAAATTCCGCAAATCTACATTTATCCTATTAAAAAATAAAAAGAGACGTTTCAGGCGTGATATGGTGGAATATCATGATTAATAAAAATTGCCAATTTTAATTAATACATTTATCCGCTATCCAAAATATCCTTTTTGCGGCCATTCATTGATTGCTATGTGCCATATGAATGCCCTGGCTAATATTTTTGTATCTTTTTACGTGTACTCCTTGTCATCAACTCCCTTTTGTATAAATCTCTTTACCTAACGCAATTCTTCTACATTTTTCGATACTATTTGTCTATTTTAGTTATACGAGTACAACTTAACTTATCTTTCCTTTTTAACGAGGATCTCAATGTAATTTCCATCACCTGCAGCCACACAACCATGCAAATTAAATCGTGTAAAGGTTTCGCAACAAACTACAGCTTGATGTCCTATTCAGAGGACTACACTTGATTTGTGTTTAAAATTCAATAAATTGTGTAGACAATATTATGGGAAGAATCAACCCCAGCCGTACTTTTACAAATGAGCAAAAGGTATTATGTTGAGGGAAATTAGAGGGGAAAAATATATAAATAATTCAAATTAAATAAAAATAAAATGATAGAGGGGGGTTAGAACAGAAGACGATTGAACCGAAATATGTTAACAAAAAACGCTCTGGCTAGGGTGTACTAGATAACATTGACCCTTATTGACACTTTCCCGGACTGGGCTTGCGAGAGAATTCTCTCTGCGCCAGCAATCCACCAATCACACGTAATGAAATAAATGCAAATGAATCTAGCTTGGATGCACTAAATAGCATTGACCCTTGCCAGTCTCATGCACTCAAACTTCAACAAAAACAACTTCCTTAGATCATTTTATTTTATTTTTATTTAATTTCAATGATTTACTTATTTTATTTCCCCTCTAATTTCCCTCGCCATAATATCCCTTGCCCGCCATTTGTTGGAGTACGGCTGGAGTTGATTCTTCCCATAGTGTTCCTACTCCCGTAGTTACCGATCGCTTCATATAGTATTTTGAATGGGTAATGTTTCATGGAATTAGAAATGGATGGTGCAAAGTCGTACGGTAGACTCAGCCTACCATCAACTAGAAATACCAAACTATCCAAAGTTGACGACAGATGGGGCACTACTACTGAAATGCCTCGCACATGGCGCTCGAATAGTGTAAGAATTCCTCCGAAAAATTCACCCCTGCCGGGGCTTTTTGTTTATTTAGTACCTTGCAAGCCATCGATAGCTGCCGACCCCAGTGGCCGCGGGTTAACGCCTGCCAATCCAGGGGTCACGGGTTCGGTTCCCGCCCGGGTGGGATTTCCTCTACCTAGGGCATATGTGTTAGTGATTGCCTGTTATTGTATTGTATGCAAGGGTTAGGGGTAACAAAGTACTAAAAAGTTTCAATCTCGCCCCAATCAAGTTGTTCAATAATTAAATGAATAGGGCAGTGGGTTAATACGCACCACAGATAATTTGTCCCGAATGCTTTCAGACAACGCTATTCTGATCCCTTATCGTTGGTGGAAAAGTAGACATTTTCAATCTACCTGTTCTACAGTTAATCTCTCTCATTTTATTGACAATATCTCTCCTACCGTAGTGCGATGGGGGTAATAATACATTTTCAACATCAATGCTGAAGAGGCGTCTTTCCAATTTATTCAAGGGCTTCAATCTGTAATTTAATCTTCACTTCATTTATCGATTCCCAGCCTAGCTGCTCTAATATTTTGGATACTCTGCTAAGTTTATCATGACATCGTTTTACAAATCTGATCTAATCCTTTACGCTGCATTTAGCGTACCCGGTATTTGGTGCGGTAAGTTAGTCTGCAAGAAGTCATACAAATCTGTTCCCTGTCAATCTTCGAATTATAATAATTATCGTAAATGAAATGTATCACTGAAAAAAATAAATATTTAAGAATCACCCAGGTAACCAACGCAAAAATATTACTTCCTCCTGTTCTCTGTTGCACCAAGTGTACCAGTGCACCAAGTTGTACCAGTTCCGTATGACACACGAAACCCATTCATTTCCACCAGTAAACTCCCATTGCCAAAAGAGTCACGTCATTTAAAGTCGCGTCATTTACGATGACTGCGTGCAGCCGAAAAACTATATAACAAATCCGTCGCAAGCTGGCAGGGGCATCCCCGTTTTTTATTTGGTAAGGTGGTAATGCAATACCACTCATCGCTTTAAAAGAGAAACGTCAATCCTTTTAAGATGAATTCGTCCACATTCGTACACTCGGATATACCCCGCAAAAGATAAGATCGGAATAAAATGCCCATTCTGTCAACTTCGCATTTTAAATCTGACGGCGTCCCCACCTAGGCGCCAATCCGAACACTAAAGCACCGGCTGGGCCTCCCGAGTGGTCGGCATCACTAGCGCCCAAAGAGCAGCGCGGTGAATGGAGAACCAAAGACGCCTGCGTCACGGTTCTGTCGTGAGTGACTCAAGCCCATCCGAAGAATTGCCCAATCGGAAGTGCGGCAGTCGCTTTTGATAATACGAGCGAGATGCTGACCTACCTATTCGGAAGGGAAGGACGGAAGTAGACTGCATGCCCGCCCTTTTGCGGTAGATTTTGTCGATTGGATCTCCTTAGCAACGTTTATGCGACGCGAGTGAGCGAGGAGGATGGACCCGATCCAATATTCATAATATCTCTGCTGCGCATGGACGTACCTCCATTAAGTAGCACGTTATAATAAATTCTTTCGGGCAATGAGGACTAGCGAAAACATTGATGACTGCTCCCTAAGCGGAGACAAAGATTGAGACCACCTGGATGAGGTCCGATGCCGCGGCTTTGCGATCACCAGAGTGCGGAGGACGTTATCGCACCCCTCCTAATCCCCCCCCTTCGGCGAAATGCTTTCTTTTAGTGAAATTAATTATGTTTTTCTCCGTTCTTCAGTCCTTACATTGATTTCGTCATTTTTTTGGCACTATGTCTTTATGCCAGACTTATTTCCCTCACATACATTTTGTGCAAGGTTGGGGAACATACAGTTGCTACTTAAATCGTGATACACCTCCATAATCAAGAGTTATTAATGAAAAGTCAGCACGGTTTCCGAAAGGGAAGATCCTGCGAGACACAACCTTCGCTTTGTGTTCATGATATTCTTACTTCGGGAGAGATCAATGTTCCAGTGGACGCGATTTTTCTAGGTTTTAAGAAAGCCTTCAACAAAGTACCTCATAGTAGACTATTCGCAAAGATAGACGAATTAGGCATAGATAAAAATATCCGGGGCTGGATCAATGACTTTTTGATTGCTCGGTTTCAAAGAGTATTGATGGATGAAGTCAGCTCAAATGCATTGGAAGTTACTTCAGGTGTTCCCCAGGGAAGTGTTATCGGACCTCATTTATTCCTACTTTATCTTAACGACATTGACTACGTAGTCACTAGTAAGATACGTTTATTAGCCGATGATGCTGTGGTTTACCGTGATATCCGTGATCCCGAGGATAGAGCACCTTCATCAGATGACCTCAATGCTATACAGCGCTAGTGCGACACTCGGCATTTAGAATTAAACTTAAAAAAGTGCGTAGTCATACATTTTTGGAAAAAAGAGCAATTCCCTCCCGAACGCCCACTACATCAGGAACACCGAAATGGAATGTGTAGACTCAATTAAATACTTTAGGGCGTTACCCTCGCTCACGATCTCTCCTGGGTGAAGTGGGAATATAGTATGTGGGAAAGCGAACAAACAATTGGGATTTATTTGAAGAGTACTGGGTAAATGTGATGAAAAGGTCAAAGAGAAATGTTATCTGTCGCTGGTTATGCCTCGTTTAGAATATGCTGCAAGTATATTATGGGATCCCCTCGGAGTTGGATTGATTACAGAATTGGACCGAGTGTGCAGCGTAGATAGGAGCTAGATTTGTAAAAGTTTATTATGACAAACTTCGTAGCGTTTCTTAAATATTAGAAGAGCTCGGTTGGGAATCACTCAATGGAGCGAAGGTTAAATTACATATTAAAGCCCTAATAATAAATTGGAAGGATGTCTCTTTAGCAGTGGGGTTGAAAATGTATTATTGCCCCCATCGCACTACGTTAGGAGAGATCATGCTAATAAAGTTAGAGGTAGAGATTTAAGATATCATTTTTTCCACTAACGATATGGGATCATAATAACATTGATCGACCGCGGTAGGGTCATACTCGGGTCAAAATTATTCTGGTGAGCATCCACCCCCTGCCACACACCCTGGCGGTGGCTTGCAGGGTATATTTGAATAAATAAATAAAGTGGAGGGAAGCGTCCTCCCCGGCCAATAAGATATCATCTTCCGGCTCGAGGACGTGCCATAGTCACACGGGCCTTCCATCTTCGGCGGTTGGCACTGGGCCACGCACACGCGAGTGGCTTTTCTACGGTTGCCAGACGGAGGCGACTCTTCTCCGTTGACGCCTAACGGCAGAACAGGAGTGCAATTAGGGTTGCATGACACCCTGGGGCAAGCCACCAGTGCCTGCCTACCGCGCACAAAATTCCGACCGACCCGGAGAAAATCCATCCAATTCCCCAAAATGAACCCACCCGAATTGATGTTAGGATCGCTCACTCACTGTGACCATTTCAACGCGCTTTCTGGAATAGCGAGGGCTTTCAAACTCAATTAACTTTCTGCTCTCCGCCAAAATCGTGTGTGCATTAATGGGCAATCTTTGCCTGATACATGTTCTTAATATAGCAATATTTATGAGATTTTATTTATCAGCGTTAGAGTCACCATGCCAGTTAATTCGAAGATTGGGTTGTGGAAGCTTTATCTTGTTCTCTGCTTACTATATGTCTTGTGCCTTAAGTTAACGTCTTCCATTAACTTCCTTGGGTAATTCAAAATTGTTTTTCCTCTATAGTTCTCCCATTGCATGATTCCAATGTTGTCTCCAATATTGAGCGGGAGAATTTGGTCGGTTAGTCTTTCTTCCTTTGGGCGTAGATTCCTTTGTGAGGTGTCACCGGTATTCTTGGTAGGCAGCACAGAAAGGATGCCATGCTATCATCCGACTACATGAAAATTGACACCTTGAAATGGATTTGTTATGCTTTTATAAGGCAGTCGACGTTACAGAGACTTTTTTATATTTTATTAATGAGAAGGATACGAGCGTCGCTATTTATAATTTGAGCCTTGAAATCACTAAGTACTATAGACGCCATCTGGCGCTTCCATCTGAAAGTTTGGCCCTTTTGACGGTAACTTTCTTCAGAACATTTTGTCGTTTGATCATAACTTGTGTTATTTACAGTGACTCGAACATTTTGTCTCAGCCATAAAATGGAGTTAACTCGTGAACACATTCGTGCGATGATTTTTACGACTTTCGACATGAATTACACAGGCCTACAAAAAAAATTTTTTTTTGGTGCCGGGAATCTTTGTGATGATTTTAACAATATTTGTAGAGCTGAATCCAAATAAGAAATCCGTTTTTATTTAACAGCTCTACTTTTTTAGATATGGCACATCTTACGATTAGTTGTTTTAATATTTGATATATTCCGGAAAATAATTTACAAATTTAAATAAATCTATAAGTATACTAATGTATAACCACTCTGCGGTGTTCCTTTTATTTACAATAAACTGTCAATAAGTTTTATGTATATTTCTATATTGTAGGCCAATGAGATAATTATTAATATAATATTCCCATATCATCATATAGAAGATTTTTTTACGTAAGTAACAACATATCTATATCTTGAAAACTATAGCTGATAGGAAAAAACTAGTGTCATAATTGGATTCAGAACCCCAATTGTTCTTTAAATCAACATTAAAAGGCCCGGCACCAAAAAAACTGTGGGCCTGTGTAATTAAGTCCCTTGTTTTCTATGCATTTCCTGCATTCGACTCCTTGTTCCATGGTTTTATACAATCCTGTCATTGGTTTCGGGAAGTATTTTCTCTGTATCGACTTTAGTGCATTAATGAACTGATCACAGCCGATAATCCTATGCATTCGCATTTAGATTTCAAGCAGAAATTGATGGGTGTAACATACATGATAAATAATTTTGCAATAGCAATAGATCTTCCAACGATAATTGTATCACTGTGTTGACTAATGGCAGGCCCCATTCGAAACTTTTACCTTGAATTCTAAGTGGCCTCATTTATTCAGTCACAATGAAGATCAGATTACCTTTTTCACTGATTCCGCCAAATGGATGATACCTCATGAGTCCGGCCGAGAAACAATCATTGCTCTCATTAATTTCACACCCGTACTTCAATTGAATGTACGGATCAATTAAATATTCCATGAAATTACGATGCGAAGAGATTAAGGCCTCATTTGCTATTATTTTTTATTCATATTTTAGCACCCTGCAAGCCACCGCTAGGGTGTGTGGCAGGGGGTGAATACACACCAGACTTAATTTTTACCCGAACATGACCCTACCGCGGTCGGACAGTTTTATTTTGACCCTTTATCGTTCGTGGAAAAAATTACATCTTAACTCTATCTGTTTTACACTTAATCTCTCTAATTTTATTAGCATGATCTCTCCTACCGTAGTACAATGGCGGTAATAATACATTCTCAACCTCACTGCTAAAGAGACGCCCTTCCAATTTATGCAAGATCTTCAATCTGTAATTTAACCTTCCCTCCGTGAGTTATTTCCAACTTAGGTCATCTAATATTTTGGGTACGCTTCTAAGTTTATCATAATTTCATATATTATGTCATGTTTCATTGTAATAATATGGGATGGAGTTCTTGAGACAGAATAAATAGGAATAAGAAATTCATTTTACACAATGCTGAAATTACCTAAGAGGCCGCTAATCTCCACCGTAAATGCAAGTTCTCCAATCTGTACTTCACCATTTAATTTATGTTTCTGAGTCCTCATTCAAGGTAGACATGCAATTGAATGCTATAATATATCAATTAAATGTCGCACTGGAGTGGAGATAAACACTGAGCAACAGCCGTTTAAACTGTAAATGTAATCCACAACCAATGTACTTTAAACCGATTGAACTTTCTAAGATTACTCTCATCAACTGATAACCATGAGGATGCTTCTATTTTAATTACTACTAAATGTGGAATGTAATGCAGTTTTACATTCCTACAACCTTTGGGGAGATTTTTTCAATTCCTAAGACAAGTTTGATGCTGAAGATAAAGTGATTGACAACCCTTGAATAGCGGCACATTAGCTGAAAATTAAATTGGAAAGAATTAATCATTATTAGCATATAATACAGTTGTATATTTCTTAATATAGTGTGTAGTTTGTGTCCCTGGCACAATTAGAGACAATAGGTATTCCTGTGGTGGGATTTGACTGAATTTCTTTATTTTTTCATTCAGTGTTTCCTTGAATTATAAAATTGATAAATACTTATTTAAAACAGTAACTACGTGGTCTGTGCAATAAATGCGCGAACTGGTGAAATCATGACGCGGACTATAGCCCCTCCCACTAGCGACGCTAGTGCATGGCGGATCGTCGAGCTGTGCGTATTATGCAATTTATGTCAGTTTCTGTTGTCCTTGTTTTTACTGTTTGTCGAAAATGGAAATTGATGAAATCAAGGAGCAACGAATCAACATATCAAGATTTTTGGTGAAGTACGGTAACAGTTATCGAGAAATTACTGAAATGTTGAAGGCTGTTTAGGGTGATTATGTTCTGAAGATAACATCGTACAGACCTCAATGAAATTAACATTTTCTTTACACTTTATAATTCTCATTACCCTTAACATCTGGATACACTTATTTCAGATAAAAATATTTTGCTGTAGTGATTGCATATCTTAACTGTGCCTAACGAGTGTAGTTTATTTATCCTATAGATGAGTACCGCATTGAATTAAAACATCCTGTTCACTCTTCGACAGTTCCGCTCGTAATTTTTGCTTCTATTGAGAGTAGAAATTTTCATTGAATACTATGCCATGGTTGAAGATGTTGAATCGTCAAAATGCAGACGGCACTCGCCTTTTTCATGGTGAACCAAATTTCAATACACCATTTCATCTGAAGTCGAACAAATACTAATTGGTATTAACTCCAATACATTTTGAACCACAAGAACATTTACGGATTTAAATCACCACGACAACCCGCGAACGGGGGGTATTTCAAGGATTTTAAGGAAAGATGCCACGAAAGAGAGAAAGGAGCAAATTCGCAAGACGGGATACTTTTCAATTTTTAACAGTTTTCTGTATTTCCCTCTATTTTCCGTTCTACTGACGAAGTGCGTGGGTGAGAACAGGAGGGTTATTCCGTAACGATGGTGCTCGCTGATGCCATTTGCTCATGGATGCTATCATGGCATCGGCTACTTGAAATGGCGTCAGAAGTTATCGCGTAAAAGTCGCCGATGCCATTTGGGTGTCGGGCTGCCCGTGACGTAATGGTATCTCATAAATAGCATAAAAAATGTATTGCTCTGTGGCAGTCAATTGTCAAAATCTTCATACAAAACACACAGTGTGAACATGAGAATCGAAGAGAATCCAAGGGAGTTTATTGCGTCTGATTTTTATTAACTTTCTACAGACTGTGAAAGTATGCTTTTCAATAATTCTAAAGAGAAGCCTACGGGAACAATCAAACCATTTCTTACTGAAAGACGAAGTTTCGTCCGTTTTTATTAGTCTTCTACGAATATAGAAGACTGTGATCGAGGGGAGAGCGTTAGGCAAGCGTGGAAAGGCAAAGAAAAGGAAAGGAAAGAAACGAAAGAAGTATACGTTATTGAAGAGATGCTTATTTTTTAGTGTCGGATGTCGGGCTGTTTTGGCGTAAGAGCCAAGTAAATGCATCATCGCATCTGGGGGGCCATCCCCCAACCTTGCCGTTGGATTATCGTTAACAATGAGGTTCGTCACGTTGTATAGCTATGACCTACTATGTCGGCAATCTGAGGCATTCCATAGATATCACCGATCCGCAACTTTAAACCTGTAAATGAGTCAAGTGAAGAAATTCCACAGCACATGCCAAATTGCGACGTAATCAATACATAAGATCATCTGAAAAAAAATTAGTTTGTATAATTGGACGAAATATAGCTGCATAACTTAATAATTTGATATTTTTGCGGAGTGAATTTTTACTTCAATTATTTTTTATTAATTCAACAAAATGACATTTTGTTCAAAAGCATCAGAAATGGTCGTGACTGATTCCATTTGCCGAAACAATCGCCGGGCGTTTTTTACGGAATAACTTCCGATGCCAATTTCGGAGGCCGTTTGCAGAATAGCTTCGAGGACTTTAGAGTTAGAGAATAACACTCCCAGAAAACTTATTTGCTCCGTTTCACCATTAGATTTCGTTATCCTGTTGATATTTATGTTATTCCCGATGAAGACGAGGTTTGGATTTTTTTTCGAAGTTGAAGAGTAAATTCAAACTATTGATATCATTGCATGAAATTCAATTTGGCACCGAGTCCTTCATATTAACACCAAACGTTTCATTGCAACCGGTGTGCACATTGGTTTTTCAAGTTATTGAATTGTATAAATTCAAACAGGAGACATTAATCAATATGTGAATCTATAGTTTTCTGAAATTGTTCCCCAGCGTTCATAGCGTTCTTGTTCCGCAGACTAATTAAATTTAGCTAGGACTTTTTGTTTTTCGTCTTAATATTTTCCAAATTCTTATTTTGCAAATATTTGCTTGTTTTCCAATGAATTACTCAGAGACGACGAAAAGAGAGCTAAGATTAGATCGTCAGTCAAGATTTTCAAGGCCTTGAAAATTTTCACATGAACTATTATGAATCATTCCGTTAATCCAATCGCTCACAGCTCCCAGGAATACGCATGTTTTGCTGGAAGAAGATAACGCTTCTGGAAAATGAGTGGGAAATGAAAAGGGAAGGCGATGATTAATGAGGAAACTTCTGTAATCTTCCGTTCCCTCCGTTCGCGTCTTCCCATTCCACTAGAGTCCAGGCCGCCGACGCACAACACACAACACGACCGAAAGTATTTGTTTTCCGCACGATATGTTTGGAATGCGTATGGAATTTATGTGCTTCTCTTGTTTAATCGTGGTTTATTTGCCGAATGGTCATTATCCTCATTGATTGTTCGTTAAATCTAGTGTCTACCCACTAGGAAGCACAAAGGAGTTAAATATCCGTTAAGTTTATCCTCGAGACTAAACACGAGGGAGACTTCATTGTTGTCTGTTTATGTTATTTCTTCCTGGTTTCTACGGAACGTGGCGGCGCGGCGTCTCCAGTTCTCTCGCTCGACCTGTAAACAACATCTCTCCCCATCTCGACCGTTCGTGAAGTACGTAAACACATGGTAAGGCGGCGCTTACTTAAGTCGTAACTCAGCTTGGATTTATTTGTTTCTGCCTCACTCCATTGCTTGCCCATTCACGAAAATCTGAAGCGAATTTACGGCGGTTGAGAGAGGTAAAAAAAAGAGATGGTTTGTGCATAGGGAAAAATGGCGATAATCCCCATCGTGACGTCACGCTCCGGCTGCGCATCCTGTCGACAGCGTACCAACTGGAGGAAGACTCTCAAATTCCTCGAAAGATAGGTAGTAGCTTCCAGATGGCCATTCGAAGAGCAACCCTGGAAGTATAATCTGGAGTGAAAGCCTCTTCCTTTGATGCCATTGCAAAAAACTGAACAACTTTACACACTATTGCCAATTTAATCTGAGTACGTAACCTTTTTCATTTCCTCGTAAAACTTTCCTAATTAACCACTAGTATCGGTTTTTAAATGGAACAATGGGCTTGAAGTATTCATTGTTTATTTTTTGTATTCCCTCTTCTAAATCAGAATAAATACTCCAATTCAACTCAATTCCCTGGCCATAAACAACATTTATGGCCAGGGTAATCACGAAAAAGTCACTATGAGGCAGTATTCGTTCAGGTTTTCCTTCCGCACTCCTGTTCCGATAACTAAGGGTCTATCCTTAAATTACTTGCTGCTTTCGAGAGGAATGACGGTAGGTGTATAATTGCATTTTTCAGTTATTTATTTGAAAAATAATTAATTATCCTGTCACAGAAAAGAATGTTCCTTAAATTCTCAGTAATTAAACTACTTTTCAGAATTATCTAATAATCTCTCAGTGAAAGTAAAGAGTTTAGAAATATACGTTCCATTTCACTTTATGTGTCTATGTCCAATCAAATAAATAAACAAGTTAAAAATCGTTATGGTTTATTTTTATTATGATTGAAACGATGAGTCTTAGTCATTGTCATTTTAGTGGTAGTCGCATGGAAACAATGTTTCCCCCAAACCTTAATACTCTTTAGTTTGACAAAGGTCCCTTTTTGAAATGATTATTGATGAAAGCGGCGATGATTAGGTGGGGGTAGGGAGGGATCCTCGAAAGAGTGGGGAGTGACGGTGCGTAAATTCTCCCGCGCAGACAAACAATAAGTTACATAACCTCAAGGATACAGAGACCCCCATAATCCTGTCATGAATTGGCGTAGCTTTAGCACCGGCCCTTTTTTGCACTGTCAAGTATTTATCAGCTGCAACAACACCTCTACTTATTCTTGGTGCAGAAATACCACTTCTTATGAAATGTTTTCTGTCTTTTAAACTTTGTTTTAATTGATTGTAATTTCTCGCAATTATATCCGTGGCGACAATGTCAACAAATGTAGAATTCTAGATAAACAATATGGCGTGTTTCAGGAACGGAATTTTCTCTAAACGACATTAGGGAATTAAATCATATCAAAATTGTTCGATTTTAATTAATATCATTTAATGCGAATGTGGCATGCATGTATGACAGTTTGGTATTCCCAGAAGCAGGAAAAGGACGATGAAAGAAAAAGCATACAATCACGTTTCTTAGCCCATAAATATTTTAGTGAGCGATAGCCACCGTTTAGCATTTGGAAAATATTGGTAAATTAAAAATGTTATCCAAATGTTGGTGTATTATTAGGGCCACTTAGTTCAAGCTGAAAATCGTTGTTGTTATTATTATGATAAATAACTACACATTAACCCGAAGACGGCAAATAGGAAAGACCCTTAAAATTGATTTAAGCATGGTACAGAATAATTATATTCACATAAACAGGAAAAATAGTGCAAAAATATAGCAAAGCAATGGCAGCTACTCGTACTGCTTCCTCCCAGAGACACATTGTGCGTGAATGTCCCGCGACCAATTCATTTCGGCGGAGGGCCCTTCGGCCACGGCAAATGCATACTTTGCGCGACCCCCTCTCGCTCCCTGGGCCCCATCCACCAATGCACTCAGCATTTCCGTTTTTGCGTACCCCGTTCTCAGTCTCTTTGCACCGCATTCCAACGCTTCTTCTGCCAGTCTTACCCGCTGCCGCCTTCAACGCTTCCTAATTTTTAAAGTGAGATTGACTAAATAAAATAATTCCTCCTTAAGCCGTAGGGGTTTTTTTCACCACCACTTAAAAAGGAAATTATTATTATTAGGTAATCTACCGTTTAAGGTAGGTTTTTGGATGGACACAACTATCAAATAAACATTTTGTGACTCCCCACCTATCAAACTTATCTATGCCAGGTCCCTCTTCATCTCGGTGTACTTCTTTCCTCCCTTCATTCCGTCCAACATTCCTATCCTGTTCCTACCCTTTCCTCGCTTGCCCAACATTCTCCCCTCTATTACCTTCTTCAACATTCCACTACCGCTCAATACGCCTTTCATCCATTTTTCCTGCCTCCATAGGATTTCTCTCAACAAACCCCTCTCCTCATCCACCATCTCTAGTACTTCCTCATTTGTTTTCCTTTCGGTCCACTTCACCTTCTCCATTCTTCTCCACACCCACATCTCAAAAGCCTCCAATCTACGTCTATCCTCCTGCTTCAGCGACCACGTTTCCGCGCCGTACATAGCTACGCTCCATATCAGAGTTTTTACGAGTCTTGTCTTAACATCCCTACTCCACGTCCCCGTCATCAATTCCCTCCTCCTTGAGAAAGCCTCCTTGCCTAGCGCAATTCTTCTCCTTACGTCCCTACCACTTTGACCGTATTGGTCCAAAACACTTCCGAGATATGTAAACTGCTCTACCTGCTCTATTTTTTCCCCGCCTATTTTAATATTTAGCTTAGCCTTTTTCTTTCTGGAAAATCGCATAACCTTTGTTTTATTAATGCTGATTCTCATCCCATATTTATCGCACTGAACCTCCAATTCCCAAGAAAATAATGATGGACGCGAAAAGGAAATAGAAGGGAAATATTAAGAATGGTGTGGTGATTTATTAAGGGGAAAGTGAATCCCTCGCCAGGGAGCAAACACACATTCAATTCAATTGTACGGGGAATTAGTTTCCCAACGCCCGGGACTGGCTCTGGGCTGCCTTGACCAGTGACGAGGTTGCAAGAAAAGGACCGATTAGGTTTTCGATGAAATTAAGCCATCAGGGGCCTGTACTTCGGGGGAATGATACATGCACTTAGGTATTACAGAGAAGCGATGCCAATTAAAAACGAGAAAGCCAACGGCCTTGGTTATCTCGTTTGTATTGATTCTCGACCGTAGCTACGTTCATTCTATATTTACAAGCAATGGCAACACTCGGGAATGCGAAGTGGACTGGAGGGCGTTGTCAAAACCAAAAGTGGTTACGAGTTGAGCCCTTGAGTCAAAAGAAAGAAACAGATGGTGCACCACGTGCAAACTACGAAAACGCATGCAGAAGTAACAGGAAAATTAATTAAGTCACATAAAGCCTGGGGAGAATAGTTTTATTTATACTCATCTTTTTATGAGCTGGCGGCACTTCACGTCGATCGAATGACTTGCCGCCTTGGCGGCTTTATTTCAGAGTATGTCTAGTATAGGCTTTTGCTCCATGTCTCTTTTAAAATGTCCTTTGTTTATATATATATATATATATATATATATATATATATAACGTAGACAGCAACACACAGCACGAGAACACATAAAAAGAACACTCACAATAATATCTTGATAATTGCGACGGACTCGAACTCCGTCTTCTTCGGAAGATAAGTTATCTTCCGAAGAAGACGGAGTTCGAGTCCGTCGAAATTATCAAGATTTTATTGTGAGTTTTATTTTTATGTGCTCTCGTGCTGTTTGTTACTGTCTAAGTATTTTATTCAACACTTCCGTGTTACTTCGAAGAAATTATTATTATTTGGTAATCTACCTGTTAAGGTAGGTTTTTTGGATGGACAAACTATCAAATAAATATTTTGTAACTGAAGCAAAATCCAAACCAGCAACCTCATCTATATCAGGTCCCTCTTCATCTCAATGTACTTCTTTCCTCCCTTCATCCCGTCCAACGTCTCTATCCTGTTCCTGCCCTTTCCTCGATTGCCTAACATTCTCCCCTCAATTACTGTCTTCAACATTCCACTACCGCTCAATACGCCTTTCATCCATTTTTCCTGCCTTCATAAGATTTCTCTCAACAAACCCCTCTCCTCGCTCACTATCCCTAGTAATTCTTCATTTGTTTTCCTTTCGGTGCATTTCACCTTCTCCATTCTCCACACCCACATTTCACAAGCCTCCAATCTACGTCCATCCTCCTGCTTCAGTGACCAAGTTTCCGCTCCATAAAAAGGTTTGACAAGTCTCTTCTTTACCTCCCTACTCAAGGTCCCCGTCATCAACTCCCTCCTTGTGAAAGCCTCTTTGCCTTGCGCAATTCTTCTCCTTACGTCCCTACTACTTTGAACATGTTGATCCAAGACACTTCCGAGATACATAAACTGTTCTACATGCTCTATTTTTCCCCTCCTATTTTAATGTTTAGCTGATCGCTTTTCTTTTGGGAAAATCGCATAACCGTTGTTTTATTAATATTGATTCTCATCCCATATCTATCGCACTGAACCTCCAATTCACTCAGCAATGCTTGCAACCCATTGGCTGACTGAGCAACTAATGCTTGGTCATCAGCAAACCTAACCGATTTTACGAATTCTCCTCCGACTTTCATTCCTACCTCCAGTTCTCCCCATGCCTCTTTAATCATTCCCTCCACATATACGTTGAACAGCACCGGTGACAATGGGCAACCCTGCCTTACACCTCTTCCTAACACTGCCCATCCGGACTCTCCGTTCCCCAATCGCACCTGAGCAGTCTGAGACATGTACAGGTTGCGGATCAGTCTCCTGTCCCTCCAATCCATTCCTATTTTCTGCAATGCACGCATTAATTTTTCCCAATTCACTCTATCAAACGCTTTTTCGAAATCTACAAAACAGGCAAAGACGTTCTGGTTGTATTCTATATTATAATATATATATATATATATATAAACTTGGAAAAGACGCTCTCCGGCGACGCACAAACACACAAACACTAACACAAAAAACACCACACACATAGAAACATAAAAGAAGGACACTTACATTGGATATTTACGTTTCGACGGCACGGCCGTCGTCATCAGATTCTGATGACGACGGCCGTGCCGTCGAAACGTAAATATCCAATGTAAGTGTCCTTCTTTTATGTTTCTATGTGTGTGGTGTTTTTTGTGTTAGTGTTTATATATATATATATTTGTTTGAGTTCTGTTCCTAATTGCTCTTGAGAAAGGTGGTTGCACCACCAAAAATTCGAGAACTAGTGCGTCCCTCTTTTATATGTTTTAGTTTCTGTGTTTGCTATGACTATTTAGTGAATTTTATTGTGCACGTTCGTTGGTTTTCCAAGAAAGTGACTATATATATATATATATATATATATATATATATATATATAAATATATATATATATATATATATATATCCCTCCCATAGACTACAACCTTGTCGTGGTGGAAGGGCTTGTGTGTTCCGATGACCCCTAGAGCTGTGCTGGCGGGAGTAATAATAATTACTCCTGGAAGGGTCACCCATGCCGAATAGGTCGAAGGTTAGGAGCCAGACGAAAGGTAGTCCACGCAGCGTCTGTTCCTCAGTGAGGCGGCTGCAATGGTGTCTGACCCCAGTGGGGCGGCCATTAGGTGATGGTGTCACGTGAAAAACACTATTGAGGAAGGCAACGGGAAACCACCTCAATTATGATTCCCAAGAATATAATGATGGGCACTATAGATAATATGAGTCCTGGCAACTACGGGACTCGGCCCAAGAGGCCGTGTGTCGTGCCCAGCAGCGGGAGAGGCAAGGCTTCCGCGGTCGTCATCCCACGAAACCCTTGCAGGGAAGAAATAACTTCAGCAGGACAGAATACTCAGAAGAGGGCGAAAGTAGTTAGAATAGGAACCTGGAACGTCAGGACATTGTTGAGGAGAGGCAAATTAGAAAATATTAAGCGAGAGATGGAAAGAGGTAACATAGATGTTTTAGGACTCTGCGAGGTGGGATATAAGGATAGCGGGGATTACTGGAGTGACAATTATAGAGTAATATACAGCGGCGGGGACGAGAGCCAACGAGGGGTTGCCGTAATTTTAAATAAAGGGGTAGGAAGAAGCGTAGTCAACATAGAGCAAGCGACAGATAGAATTTTACTCGTAGAGATTAAAGCAGAGCCGACGAACTTGGTCATTATTCAGGTATACATGCCACCGAGCAACCACAAGGAAAAAGAAGTCGATAGGATGTACGATGTGTTAGAGGATATCATCGCGAGTGTTCCTGCAGGGAAACATTTGATAGTGAAGGGGGATTGGAATGCGATGGTAGGCGAAGGAAGAGATGGTGGTGAGGTGGGGGACTATGGGTTAGGCACGAGGAATGAACGCGGGGAGAAAGCAATTGAATTCTGCAGGAGACAGGGGTTAGTCATCACTAACACATGGTTTAGACACCACAAAAGGCGTAGGTATACATGGAAAATGCCAGGTGACTCAGAAAGGTATCAGTTAGATTATATTATGGTTAGGCACAGGTTTAGGAACAGTGTGATAAATTCGCACAGTTTCCCAGGAGCGGATGCGGACTCTGACCACAATTTAGTTGTTATGAAATGTAATGTTCATTTCAAGAAGATAAGGCAAGGGCGGTGGGTTAAAAAATGGAATTTAGAAGCAGTAAATGGATTAACGGGGAAGGAGTATCAGGAGGCTGTAGAGAAAATGATGGATGACGGTAAAGAACTGAGTACTATCGAAGAAAAATGGGAATGTATCAAGAAAGGGATATTGGAAGCCACTAAAGACACTATAGGAACCGTTTGCGGGAAAAGGATAAGGAAACCATGGGTAACGGATGAGATTATTGCAAAGATGGATGAGAGAAGAAGATGGAAAAATGTAAACACAGAGTTAGGCAAAATGAAGTACAAAGAGTTAAACAATAAATTGAGAAGGGCCACAAATAAAGCAAAAGAAGAATGGTGGAAAACGCAATGCGAGGATATGGAAAGTTTACAGAAGAAGGGTGAAATTGGTGCTCTATAAAGCAAGGTTAAGTTATTATCGGGAAGTAAGAAGGCAAGATCTGTGCTAACAGTTAAAGATAAATGGGGTAAGATAATAGTTGAACCAGGAAAAATCCAAGAGAGATGGAAGGAATATATAGAAACACTGTATGGTAAAGAACTTAGGCCGACAAGGTTAGACATAGAAAAGGAACATGACGTAGAAGAAGATAGCTTAGGTCCAGGCATACTCGACGATGAAATAGAAAGGGCATTAAAGGATGTGAAAGCAAATAAGGCTGTGGGGGTGGACAATATTCCTGTAGAAATGTTGAAATGGTTAGGGAAAGGTGGGAAGAAGGCCATGTATGGACTGATTCGTAGTATCTATGAGGAAGGAATCTGGCCGGAAGATTTTGTGAGATCGGTGTTAGTTCCTATTCCAAAAAAGGCAAAGGCTTCGTCATGTGAGGATTACAGAACAATAAGTTTGATATCCCACGCAGCTAAAGTTATTCTCAGGATCATCAACAAAAGGATAGAGAGTAAGGCAAATGATTACTTAGGGGATGATCAGTTTGGGTTCAGGAAAGGAAGAGGTACGCGTGATGCCATTGCAGGAATGAGATCACTAATCGAGAGGAGTACGGAATACAATCAGGGCGTATTTGCCTATTTTGTAGATTTCGAAAAAGCGTTTGATAGAGTGAATTGGGAAAAATTGATGCGTGTATTGTAGAAATTAGGAATGGATTGGAGGGACAGGAGACCGATCCGCAACCTGTACATGTCTCAGACTGCTCAGGTGCGAGTGGGGAACGGAGAGTCCGGATGGGCATGTGTTAGAGAGAGGGATAAGGCAGGGTTGCCCATTGTCACCGGTGCTGTTCAACGTATATGTGGAGGAAATGATTAAAGAGGTATGGAAAGAACTGGAGGTAGGAATGAAAGTCGGAGGGGAATCGGTAAAATCAGTTAGGTTTGCTGATGACCAAGCTCTAATTTGTCAGTCAGCCAAAGGGTTGCAAGCATTGTTGAGTGAATTGGAGGTTCAGTGCGATAAATATGGGATGAGAATAAATATTAATAAAACAAAGGTTATGCGATTTTCCAGAAAGAAAAAGCCTAAGCTAAATATTAAAATAGCCGGGGAAAAAATAGAGCAGGTATAACAGTTTACCTATCTCGGAAGTGTTTTGGACCAACACGGTCAAAGTGGTAGGGACGTAAGGAGAAGAATTGCGCTAGGCAAGGAGGCTTTCTCAAGGAGGAGGGAGTTGATGACGGGGACGTTGAGTAGGGATGTTAAGACAAGACTCGTAAAAACTCTGATATGGAGCGTAGCTATGTACGGCGCGGAAACGTGGTCGCTGAAGCAGGAGGATAGACGTAGATTGGAGGCTTTTGAAATGTGGGTGTGGAGAAGAATGGAGAAGGTGAAATGGACCGAAAGGAAAACAAATGAGGAAGTACTAGAAATGGTGGGGGAGGAGAGGGGCTTGTTGAGAGAAATCCAATTGAGGCAGGAAAAATGGATGAAAGGCGTATTGAGCGGTAGTGGAATGTTGAAGAGGGTAATAGAGGGGAGAATGTTGGGCAAGCGAGGTAAGGGTAGGAACAGGATAGGGATGTTGGACGGGATGAAGGGAGGAAAGAAGTACACCGAGATGAAGAGGGACCTGGCATAGATAAGTTTGATAGGTGGGGAGTCACAAAATGTTTATTTGATAGTTGTGTCCATCCAAAAACGTACCTTAACCGGTAGATTACCTAATAATATATATATATATATATATATAGGGAACTGGCCCCCCTACCCTGATGTGTGAATATTCACACGCCGTCGGGCTTGGTACATGGGTGAGCTCTACCATCACCTACTAAACCGACCTTCGGGTTGATTACTGTGTTTATGGTTCCTATTATAGTTTTAAGATATGCTTAAAAGATGTAATTTGGACAATCAAATATTTTAAAGGATATGAGGAGCAGTTTAACATTAGTGAAAATAGACAACAAATAAGGTTATTAACGAGATTACCAGAGTTTTTTAACCTCAGAACTGGGTTTTTAGATAAAAAAATGATATTAATTGAAAAGTTACCTATGATTTGAAATTGCATTGTTTTCCAAAGTAACTGTAATCAATCGTATCAGTGCTTTCATCACTCAGGAGAACAGTGCCATCTTTTGACAAAATACATGTACTCATTCATGACTAGCCAATTGAGAATTTGTTTCTACTACGTTGAAAAGCAGTATCCTGTTTGAAAATTATAAGGAGCTCATTATCTTAACGTTACAAAAGTCAAATTTTGTATCTCTTCTTCCTATCTTTCCTGAGCAAGTGTCTCGCACTTCTTTGAGGACTCATAGTGGGCAACATTGCAAATAAATTACCGGATGGCGGGTGTACTCTGTTAGCCCATTTGATTTTATGACACTTTTATCAATGGTACAGATTGGTAATATTATTATTAGGTAATCTACCGGTTAAGGTAGGTTTTCGGATGGACATAACTATCAAATAAATATTTTGTGACTCCAAACAAAACCCAATCTAGCAACCTACTCTACATCAGGTCCCTCTTCATCTCTGGGTACTTCTTTCCTTCCTTCCAAAATCCCTATCCTGTTCCTGCCCTTTCCTCATTTGCCCAATATTCTCCCCTCTATTACCTTCTTCAACATTCCACTACCACTCAATACACCTTTCATCCATGTTTCATCTGCCTCCATAGGATCTCCCCCAACAAACGCCTCTCCTCACCCACCATCTCCAGTACTTCCTCATTTGTTTTCTTTTCGGTCCATTTCACCTTCTCCATTCTTCTCCACACACACATCTCAAAAGCCTCCAATCTACGTCTATCTTCCTGCTTCAAGCGACCACGTTTCCGCGCCGTACATAGCTACGCTCCATATCAGAGTTTTTACGAGTCTTGTCTTAACATCCCTACGCAACGTCCCCGTCATCAACTCCCTCCTCCTTGAGAAAGCCTCCTTGCCTAGCGCAATTCTTCTCCTTACGTCCCTACCACTTTGACCGTATTGGTCCAAAACACTTCCGAGATATGTAAACTGTTCTACCTGCTCTATTTTTTCCCCGCCTATTTTAATATTTAGCTTAGCCTTTTTCCTTCTGGAAAATCGCATAACCTTTGTTTTGTTAATATTGATTCTCATCCCATATTTATCGCACTGAACCTCCAATTCACTCAACAATGCTTGCAACCCCGTGGCTGACTGAGCAACTAATGCTTGGTCATCAGCAAACCTAACCGATTGTACGAATTCCCCTCCGACTTTCATTCCTACCTCCAGTTCTCCCCATGCCTCTTTAATCATTTCCTCCACATATACGTTGAACAGCACCGGTGACAATGGGCAACCCTGCCTTACACCTCTTCCTAACACTGCCCATCCGGACTCTCCGTTCCCCACTCGCACCTGAGCAGTCTGAGACATGTACAGGTTGTGGATTTACCTCCTGTCTTATATTCTATCCTATTTTTTGCTATATACTCATTAGTTTTTCCCAATTGACTCTATCAAACGCCTTGTCGAAATCTACGAAACAGGCAAATATTTACTGATTGTATTATATATTCCTCTCGACTAGTGATCTCATTACTGCAATGGCATCACGCGTACCTCTCCCCTTCCTAAACCCAAACTGATCATCCCCTAAGGAATCATTTGCCCTAATCTCCATCCTTTTGTTGATAATCCTGAGAATAACTTTAGCTGCGTCCGAAATGGAAATTATCATTCTGTAGTTTTGACATATTGCTGTCTTTCCCTATTCTGGAATAGCAACTAACACTGATCTGACGATGTTTTTGGGCCAATATCCTCTCTCATAAATACTACACATTAGTCAATAAATCTCTTCCTCCCAATTAATCTCCCAACTAACATTTTTCCCGACTTACATCCAATTGTTAACACAGATCTTCCCTTCTTACTTTCCTAAAGTGATTAAACCTTGCTGTATAACGCAACAATTTTCACCCTCCATATGCAAAATTTCCTTATCCCCGCACTACGTCTTCCAACACACTTTTTTTATGTATTTGTTACCCGTCACAATCTATTATTAAACTTTTTGTATTTTCTTCAACCTACTCCTTATTCTTTCATTTCCTTTTCTCATCTATTTTTCTCATCATCTCGTCCGTAATCTGTGGTTTCCTTGCCCTTTTCCTATTAGCAGTTCAAATAGCTTCGTTTGCGGTTTTCGATATCCCTTATTTGATATATTCTCACGTTCCCACAATAGTACCAGCTCCTTTCCTTTATCGTGAATTTCTCTCTCAGATAATGATAATAATATATAATATCTCCAAGATATTTTTGCACAGAGAGTATTCCGAAATATTTATGACCCTGACAGGTTTTCAAAGAGTGAGACATAGGGACAATCAAAACTATATTAAATAATTGTTTGAAATCATTTATAAAGATAATTTAAAGGGCCAGCGCAAAGCAAAAGTTCAAAGAACTGGGGGCGAGATACCCCGGCAGTCACTTTTAAGGGAGTCATCCGCTAGTGTGTTTTGAGATTCAACCTTTGCAAAGCAAAGCGCAAAAATAGTAATTCGCCTTGACTGGGATATCCTTGAGTTCCGGTCGAGTGGTTTTTTAAATGTTGAAATGGCTGAATGCGCCAAACGGTTGAAATAATACGATACGTATCGTTTGAGATGGCGCAATTTCAGCCTCGAATTCTTGATAGATCTCCATCATGAATACAAGTGTTTTTTTCTGATTTTCCGTTAAAGTTCGATCGGTATAATAAAATAAGTGCTCATCTGATTTGATTTAAACTATCTATCTGAGTCATGCAGTAACCTCGTTGAATGGCACTGCGTCATTGATGTAAAGGTTAAATACACACCGATAAACCTTACGGTGGATAGAGTACTGGCATTCATGCTAATGTACGCCCTACTGCAATAATTTGAATTATATATTCGACCGTTCGATCGGCATTGGAGACTAGGCGAAATCATTGATGGTCCCGCGAACGCAGCCCTAAAGATCATCAGAGCACACAAGGTCAAGGTTGTAGTCTCTGGAGAGGGACTTTCCTCTTATATGATGCAATTATGACCCACTCCAAATGAAGCCGATTGATCTAATGACGTGCCTTTTATGAATACTCTTAGGAATTTTTTAAATAAGATGTGAGTACGTAACAATACTATAAGGTTGTTCGGATCGTTGAGACACCGAATTTCAAGGAAAGCCGGGCGGAAAGTTAAAACCCATTGGAAGCAGCGAGGTGAGGTGTGGTACTTATCGCGAGCACGCATCGGTTTCCTGTCTTCGCTATGTGATGCGCGTAATAAATATTATCCAATATTCATTCACCCAGTGACTCCTTTGGTTCTTCCTCTGGGCCGCTACCATATGCGACATCAGCCACCTCGTAACTTCCCTTCTCCTCGTGTATTGACGACACCCGAACACCTATTTTCGATGGATACACAAAATCACTCAAAAACGCTGTTTTTGAATTAGCAATCCTAATCTGTGGAGAGTGGTGTGGGAGAACAGTTAGCGCCATGGCGGAATCATTCGACTGAACTTGCCTCTGGAAAATCGAGATTTAGCTTCCACTTGATTAAATAATCGCGTAGACAGTTTCACAGCCTGGAGTTGCATGACGATGTAAAAAAAAGATAACGAGCAGTTGTATTTTCTCCAAGTAATTTTATTTGATAGTCTTCCGTCACATAGTAATTCAGATAATAAATTGATCTTGGAGGTAATTCATTTGACTTGGTTAAAAAATCATCGTAAATCAAGATTTTTGACATCTTAAGAAATTGTCTCCGTGGTTATTAATCGTTACAAGAAGGAATGTTTTTCAAAGAAGAGTTTCTTGCTCGTAAGTAGCCTCGTTTTCTTTCCCTTTTTTATATTTAGTGAAAATATTTACCGCAATAAGTTAATATATTCGTATGAAAGTTCTCACAAAACACTCCCAAAATATCGCAATCGAATTTGATGCCTATCCTATATTTGAGCTACATATGCCCATTCGCGTTTGGTTAAAACCCATTATCTAGAAATTGCCCCCATATTCACAATATTAGTTAACCTTTAAGAACGTCACAATCAATATATATGTCTACCCAATGTTGATCGCTGATTGACATTACACATCATTGGACTTTGTGTCTATACAACATTTAAATATGTTTAAGGTGCTCTTCATAGATTGCATCTTTGAAGGAAGTTATTCTACGAGGGCAGTCCGATAAGTACTTAGCCTCACAGCCCGATGGCACCACTATCGCAAGAACAATTTACTATTGTGTAGGACATTGTTATAGACGGCTATTGTTGAAATTTCAGCCGAATCGGACTCGTACTTTTGTTTTGACCACGTGTGGAAGCAGGTGTCTCCGCGGATTCTAGGAAAATGGAAAAAGAGCAATGTCGGTCGGTAATTCGATTCTTGTTTTTGGAAGGGAAATCGCGCAGTGAAATCAAAGAGCGCTTGGATGCTATGTACAGTGACTCTTCTCCTTCGATAGCGACCGTCAAAAATTGGTTTAACGAGTTTGAACGTGGTCGCACGTCGGTTTTTGATGAGCCACGCCCAGGTGCCCCGAAAACGGCTACCACGGAGGATAACGTGAAAAAATCCACGATCTCGTATTGGCAGACTGCCGATTGAAGGTGCGCGAGATGGCTGAGACAGTAGGCATCTCAAAAGACCGTGTGGGTCATATCCTGCATGAAATTTTGGGCATGAGAAAGCTGTCGGCGCGATAGGTGCCGCGTTTGCTCACTCCGGACAACAAGCGCAACCGTGAGACCACTTCAAAGCAGTGTTTGACGCTGTTTAAGCGCAATCCAAAGGATTTTCTGCGTCGTTTCGTGACCGTTGACAAAACATGGATCCACTGGTACACACCAGAGACCAAGGAACAGTCGAAACGGTGGACTTCACCCGGCGAACGTGCTCCGAAGAAGGCGAAGACTGTCCTATCAGCCGGAAAGGTGATGGCCATCTTTTTCTGGAATTCACAAGGTGTGATCTTCATCGACTACCTAGAGAATGGCAAAACGATCACAGGGCTCTACTATGCCGCATTATTGGTCCGATTCGACGCCGAATTGCAGAAAAAACGGCCCCATTTGGCGAAGAAAAAAGTGCTCTTCCACCATGACAACGCACCGGCTCACACCTCCACCTTCGCCACGGCCAAATTGGTCGAATTGGGCTACGAATTGCTGCCCCATGCACCGTATTCTCCAGATTTTGGCCCCGTACGACTTCTTTTTGTTTCCAAACTTGAAAAAGGCTCTCGCTGGGCAGAAATTTGAGTCGAATGAGGAGGTTATCGCCGCCACGTAGGCCTATTTTGCTGACCTCCAGAAAACGTATTTTTCAGACGGGTTAAAATAGTTGGAGCATCGCTGGGTCAAGTGTATCGAGCTAAAAGGAGACTATGTTGAGAAATAAATCGCCACTTTTCCAAAATTTTCGTTTTTTCGTTTTATTTTTGTAGGCTAAGTACTTATCGGACTGCCCTCGTATATCAACTATTATTACACACTATTGCGTAAGCCGAGAAATCTTTAGTATTAAAAGTCAGAAAGAGTTACGTTATTTTCAATGATATGATAATGCTAGTGTTATGATACTTACTTTAATTCCTTTGTAATAGGAAAATTGAGATGCTTAAATGTATTCAAATGTTAGCAGAGAAACTGTTTTTACGTTACAAAAAAGATGATCAAGAATGGTCTATTTACGTTGCAAAAAGAGGTAATCTGTTGGACCATTCGAGAATTTTTACATAGTGTGTATTTATTCTACCACGTTCGCTTGAAAATTGTCGACATATTTTCGGAAATGTTATCTCTCTTTCTGTCTAAGCTTAAACCTACTTCTTAAGATATAGTCCTCATCTGAAATCTACTTTCCTCTTCCTAAGACCCATCTGGTCCAGTCGCCGTCGTCTATTTTTCTGCCCTTTTGAACTCGAGTCGCTTCATAATAGAATCTTTCTCAGAGGTTCTTTTTAGAAGCAATCAATTATTGTCGACTAGTTACGTCGTCATTAAACAATCAAGGAAGCAAGAAGGATAGTCATCACATGTTCGATTTCTGAAGTGCGTCGGCTTTTTGAAGTGGTCGTTGAATCGGAAGTAGCAGTATCGTTAATATTCATCGGGCTGCTAGATACGGAGGATGTCCGTCGCCTCGAGAGGTAGAATTAAGAGCGTCCACTTCGGTCTACATAGAGTTCTCTCGAGTCCAGTGCCTCCCCTCTCTCGACAGTGTTTCCTCGCCCTCCTAGCTCATTCAAACCCCGACAGCTGTAGGCAGAATTACCAAGTGATAGGAAGCTACAGTTTTCAGCGATCCCTAATGAGTAATAGCCTCTGCAAATCACGAGAACTTCCTCTTGATTTTCCTACATTATTTCCTTCAATTCTTCGTACTTTCCTTCATGCCATTTGAAAATCTTATCGTCTTCCTCGTATCTCACCCACCTTACACTCCCTCCCCTATAACGGTCTTCAGCATCCTGCTACCTTTCAATATTTCCTCAATCCATTTTTTTTGCCTTTTTTGTATTTCTCCTAGCAAATTTTTGCCCGACACATTTCAAAACTTCGTCGTTTGTCTTAATCTTTGTCCAACTTACTTTCTCTTCTCTTCTTCGGGCCTACATCCCATAATCCTTTGCGTTCACTATTTCGCCTCAAAGACCAGATTTCTGATCCATGCAGGGCCATACTCCACGTTTAAATCTTTATGGATCCTTTCTTAACTTATTTATTTGCCGCACTTGCAATCAATTTCCAATTAATTGCAAATTTTACTTTCTTCAAAGCTATTCTTTTACCCATGTCCTCACCACTACGTCCATTGGCCTCTCAAGTACTGTTCAAATATATGTTTTGGTCCATTTGCTTTAGTTTTTTCGGGGATCGGGATGGTGCGGTGGCCAAGGTACTGACTTCCCTACTAGGGTTCGAGCCCTGGAGACTGCAGATATTTTCAGTGGTATCGAGTTCCATAATTGAGGTGCGTTGTGGAGAGTGAGTACGCCGTCCGTCGGATGGGACGTTAAACTGTGTGACCCTTCGGGGCCTTTCTTTGAGTAGGCTAATGCCGACGCCGGATTTCCCTCCACCTTTCCTCTTTTTCCATCCATCCCTAATGGCGCAAATGACCTCGGCAGTCAGTCGCCTCCCCAACAATACTACTACTTTAGGTTATTCCTACCACTCCAATAATTAACGTATATTTCCAATTTCTTGAGTGTGACATCGAATTCCATTTCTTGTGGAAGCATAGCTCTCGCGTTGCTCCTGATAATTGCAATCATTTGGCTCTCTGAATTAATATTTCTTGATAATCTCGGCTCTCTCTTGCATTCCTAATCAAGCCCATAGCATTTCGTAGGCAAAGATGTTTACTACCAGCCATAAAGGAAAACACTCTGTTTCACTCGTCCATCATTGCCCAACCCATCCTATTCTTGTACAAATGCTTCAAGTCCTTCAAAATACTCTCTCCCCCTGCATCTACAATGCACTCGTGAAGATGTGTCTGCTACACACGCCTAATAAGACATCCTGAAGCTCCACTCTACGGCAATGTCTCTCTCAGGAACCTTACAGCTTGCTATAATTCGTTGTCTCGGGCGTGACTTCATGGAATCGACTTAACATAATGAAGAGAGAAACTTTAAATAAAATAAAATAAACGAAACCATAAATCTATGTGGAATTATAAAGTTTCTCTTTTCATTATTTCATTATCTTACTTATATAGCTTTTGGACGGTTTCCACGGTCTCTCAAAGCTTTCTTCCAAGCTACCTTTTCAGTCGGGGAAGCAAAATAGGAAGTCGCACGGAGACAAATCGGGACTGCAAGGGGCCTGGAGGACCACCGAGGGAGGGGGTGCTCCGGGCCAGAAAGTTGGTAACGATGAAGGACGTGTGGATGGGGGCATTGTCATAGTCAAGCGAACGCTCCATCTCGCCGTGTTACAAATTTGAAAAACATACTTCACGCGGAGACACGTCTTTCCGCTCAGACTGCTCGGAGCAAACTGTTAACCGGCAGCGTTGAATGGGAAGATCCCCCACCATATTTTCCGACCGATATTACCGAGCTGCCATAGATAATCGCCTCACAATGAAATTATGCGCATAACTTTCATGATGGACAATGTATATACTGGTCTTTAATAAGTTGCCTATCGCTCTTGTCTACTCCAGTATTCCACCATGCTGAATATTGATCTTTCATTATATTGTATTTGAAGTCTCTCAAGATTTCGGGAGCATAGCATTATGAGCCTCTCGACTGTTTTTTGCGTTTTGGAAGAGATTTACGAAGTACTACTCGAAATCAATGGCGTGCCATGGTACGTGTTTCAAATCGGCCAGTCACTTGCTTATGCATCAGTATGGCACGCATCTCGCGTGACGCCATCGATCAGTGATTTGGGAAATTCTAACAGAAACTGGAAAACTAAAATTCAAAGTTTTAAATTTGAAATGCATATCTACCCGTAATATAAGCATTCCCAAAATTCATCTGCGGGTATATGCCTCTACAGAAACAACCCGCGATCCACCAAAAAGGTGTTTGGCAGGAGGTTCAAGCGCTAGGTGGGATTGATAAGGATGGGGAAGTGTTCGTGCGTGATAACTATTAATTGAATCGCTCGAAGCGTGCCTTTCCAAATAAAAAATAATAATTTCCACTTGTGCTAACGTTTGCAATTGTAGTACTCTTTAATCGATATGTTGTAAAGAGCACGGCAGTTGAGCCGAAGTAACTCTCAATTTAGAATGCTGATGGTACGAAACGTGGATGAGGGCGCCAATGGTGCGCCGTGGTGGTTCCAGGGGAACCGTCCTGCTCTCCAGGCCCTTGAAGAGGCCTGGGTGGCTGCACATTCAATTGGATGTGGTATATATCAGGGAAAATATAATATAAAATAATGAGGATCCGTCCTTACACACCCATGGCCCATCGCTTTCTTCCTCCACTGAATATTCGCCCTTAAACTTGTCTTTAGACTTTCTTAGAGCACTGCTTTAGATCAGCATTGCGTCAATGGAAACGGAGAGTTTGAAAAAATGATATTAAGTTTCGTGTGAAAATATGTCAATTATTCTGAAGAGGTACTTGTGGTCTTTAGCGTGCATAATTGTATAAGCTATAAGAGAAAAAATTAAAATTTAAAAATACAAAATGAATGACAGACAGTGATGGGTCAATAAAATTTCCTCTAATTCTATGTGCCCAGTATCAACCATATTCATGTAAAGATACATTTCTGTTGATTTTCTCCACATTCTCATTACTAATGCTTAGCACTGTTTTTCGGGAGTGCTTTGCAAATGAATGAAAGATAATTTGTTGAATGGGTTGAATTGCATTAGTTTAAATGTTCTAAGCATCTCTTGCTCCCTTGTAACTGTACTGTAATCTGGTCTTATTGTATTCTATTTTGGTGCACCTTTAGCCTCCTGTTTACTCATCACCTTCAATCTCATGGTGGAAAAAATTATAATTTATTCTCAATCGGGAATATTTCTCCTTTTCAATGCACAGAATAACTAAACCAATCAATATTCTCTGCCCTTGCGTGGCTAACCTTATTTAAGAGCTGGTGATGAGCATTTGACAGATGTTTAAACAGTTTAACTGATGTTTTGACAGTTTAAATGGGAATAGGTTAGATCAAGTAATACTTCTTCAGAGGGCATTTGGAGATGGTTGCTTTTCATAAATGGCACTATTTAATGAGATTACTTCCTGAAGAACCCATAAATGGAATGAAACTGCTAGTTCATCCCTCAAATGAAAATAACAATAAAATACATTCGCATGGAGTTATTTTAATATATCAAGTGAAGAGCATTCAAGTGAAGTGCATTTGCCAAGAGCAATCACATTTCATATCAATCAATGAATAAGCTTGATCCTCTATTAGGGCTTTCCACTAAAAAACATATGAAAATGAACAAAATGTTGTCAAATGGTTCAATTGTCAATAGAATATTACATGTTTGCTTTGGAAGCCCTCTTCAGGTTATAATTGTCTATAGCACTCTCTACTTTACAGAGTCATCATCAATTAATCAAAATTCAATTAATGATATCAAAAATAAACTCAAATTCATACCTCATGCTATAGAATTTCATTGTACTGACATTCAATAGCATGCCATTGTTATTTTGTCACTTAATGCATTAGTCAAATGAAGAATGTCGTAGGCAGGCAGTTGTACAAAAGTATGAATCATGTAATAACATTTAGATAAAATTTCAACACTTTTTAAAAATAATATTCATCAACATGAGGCTTTTTCTGGTGAACAAATAAAGACCGGGTTCATCACAGCTCACCATTCTCACTATATATTCACATAGGCTAGTGCATGTAGCCTGCTGCTCAGTATTTCCCATGTTGTGGGTAAAGGTAGTTAAGGACACTTTCGTGGCTAAACTCAGCCAAACTCAGAATTGAGAGCGACAAACATAGACAAAATGAGCAAACATTTGATTTTGAAGAAAAAGAATATATACTCTTCCCTATCGATATTTTTTCGATGGTTTAACCATTTGGAGTATTGTGAATTCTGAAAGTTAAAGAGCATTCATTAGGATTTTGAAGCAATTCAGGCAGTCTTTGTTTACACTCTTCCTTTCATCATTTTCATATTTTGTTATATTTTTCTAATCCAATATTTTTAACAGTGGGTTTTTACAAATATAAAGAAAAATATGGCACAATATTGGAAAATTCAGGCAAATTTATATCTATTTAAAATACCTATAAAATCAGACATATTAGGGTTACCTTAAAAAAAATGTCATTAAAGAATATATTCCAGCAATTTGAATGCATTCGTCACCATTAATAACCATAATTGGTAAAATGTAATTGTTTTCAATGTAATTTCTGTGATATAAGGGTTAGGTGGAAGAAGGGACTATAACCCTAAACCTCTTGAAATAAATTCGATAAATAAATAAATAATTCCATATTTCTAAGTCAGCATGTGGTACCAGTGCAACCGATACTGTGCAATATTGGTGGTAGTGCCAGTCAAATACAAATGAGAAAATTGAAATTGAAAATTTTCTCTTTGCAAAATTGCATTCTTTAAATTTTTTTAATGAAAAACTTGAAGAAAATTCACCTGTAAAATCCTGGAAAGTTTGTAAACGTAGAACTTCCGCTACTATTTGTTCAAATTTCTCGATATCATTTAGTTTATTTACTCTTTAATACAAGCTCTTAGTTAATACCTAATATTTTTCATTTTTTCTTCAGCTTCTTTCTACAACTAATATCTTCAAGATATTATTTTTCTACCCTGTTCAAACTTACCCCATCAAGCTCCTCTAACTTTTTCTCTCCGTCCCCAAAAAAATACTTATGCCCACATATATACCCACCCTTCAACAGTTTTTGCTCTCCGACTGCACGGGTACTTTGGAGCTCTGCAATAATCCATGTCTGGAGAGTCTCTTCAACCATGTCCACCCTCTACTTTCAGTCTGGCCATTCTTCTCGTACCATTTACTCTTCTCTCAACTAATTTTTAGGTGATCTATGCCTCAGCCATTCTCTAAAAATGACCCTACCACCATAGTGAATTTCCTGAATGCTTATCTTAAAATCCATGCAAGCATTCCACATTCATTCTTGGGCCACTCATTCCTCACCCTAGCTTTACTTCTTTAACATGAACTCCCATCAAGGACTCCATGGCCAGTAAATTTCATTACAATTATATGCTATCTTGACATGCCTTAGTTTCACTGCGATACAATTATTTAAGTAGAGTGAACTCGTTCACTGCCATTTTATGTTTTAGGTACACTTTCATATTTTTCTATACTCCACGTACTAATAATTTCTGCTAGAATTTGCATACCATTTAATTTTTTAATCTTTCCCACTATCTTTCTTTTCCACAAGCATTATGTCAATAGTGTATCTATTCTTATTTCACCATTTACGCTTACTATGCAACAATGCCTCTCAATCACCCTATAAAATTCAAAGAGTCACTTTTAGATGCATTGACCCTCAATTTAATTCTCTCCAATATTGTCAACCCTCATTGAGAAGACAACAAAACAGATTTGAAACATTTCATTTCTTTTGTATTTTTCTTTTATTAACTTTCCACTTTATCCTATTAGAAATATTACACCAAACAGCAACCCCATTGTTTTTGTCATTTTCATTTTTTTTTCTTTTTTAGCTCGGTTAATAATGATTATTAATATTCAATATCAAGTTTAGAATAACCATGTATGCCAATTGATCATCAAAACCATAACCCCTCTTAACAGTTGCAACATAACAATGTGACCTCTCTAAAGATCCCTGTGAATCTTTTGATCACTGAGCACTGAGTAATGCTGAATCATCAACATGTAGAATGTTGAAAAGATTTATGTCTAAAGCATTATATTCACCTTATAGGTCATACTAAATCATCTCAATTGGATATAGATATGTGTGCTATGGTGAATTCAGTTGCTCAATGGCTGCATGGTAATAACTTACGACTAAATGCAAGAAAAACAGTGTACTTGGAATTTAGTGAAAAAGACCTTCAGTCTAATATTGCTGTAGAAATAGGAAACCAATTGATTTCTGAGTTGGAACATACCAGTTTCTTGGGTTTATAAAAAGACAACAAGTTAATCTGGAGGTTCCAAATGGAGAAATGTAGAATAACGTTTTGCTCAGCCCTATTCCTTTTAAAAATCTTGCTATTCTAATGCAGAAGTATTAATCCCAGCATACCATGGTATATTTGAGTCCATAGCTCAATATCGCATCGTCTGCTGGGGGAGTTCAGCACATGGAAACATCAATAGAATACTCACCCTTCAAGAACGTGCATTAAGGGTTATATTTAAACTATATGCAAGAAAATCCTGCCGGGAGTATTTCAAATGTCACAAATTTATGTCCAATGCCTGTATATAGGAAATATGAATAATGTGATTTTGTATACCTGCACCAAAACCGCTTCTCTGGTCAGAAATAGGGATGTTCACAGGTACGACACCAGGGGTAAGGATAATCTTTTTAATGGCCATTGCCATGGGTATCAGTGCTACAAAAAACCCCAGAAGTTTCAGGAAAATTGCCCTTTCATCGACTTCCAGGAGAGCTAAAATGAGAACTACCCCAAGAAAATAAATTTGCTAAAAATGCTAACACACTTTGTAAATAATGTTTTTTATAGTGTCCTAGAATACCTAGGAAGAGCCAATGCAGGAAAATCTGTTTTTAAAATCTTTAATACCCATTATAATGTAATTCAAATCCATCCTCCATATGTGTATGAATCTGTACATATGTAAATCCAAAGTACCTGTAAAATGGATTGAATCTTTAACCTGGCCCATACAAGTATGTTCTATTGCGAATAAATCTATCTATCTATCTATCTATGCATAAGTCGCTCATGCAGTAACCCAGAAATACATGGAGCAGCCATGATGCAGCATCCTTATATTGAACCAGAATTTATTCCAAACTATCACTTACCCTAACAGTTGCCTTAATTTCATGCATTGTCCATAGAGCACAATTAGCTACTCATTTGCTCTGTATTCCATAAAAACATTTTCTCTTTATCCTGACATATGCTGCTCTAAAGACACAAATGGACCAAAATTACTTTTGCACTTCACATCCATGCATTCCTCAATAAAATGGCAAAGATCTAGCAAGTGACTCATACATCCTCCACCATGCATGAAATCATGTTGTAAACTTCATTCAATGTTAATTTCCCCACTCTTTCACAAAACTTGGCCAAACACTTACCTCCAGCATCATTTTCATGTATATCAACTTCCCTGCAGTAATACTTGTATTTACCATTTATTTCATCTTGCTTACTTTTGTTCTCCACGCCATAGGTGTACTAATCCTCAATATACTCCCTCCTTAAGTCACAAATTCTGCACTCCTCTCAGATATTATCATCACTGTGATTCATTGCATATGTTCATCCCTTTGCCCTCTCCTTATTTTATCCTCTTTATCCATTTCCAAAAGAACTTCTTATCCTCTTTGAGATCATCCTGTATTTTTTCCACTCCTGAGTTTCACAGTTTTCCTCACTTTCATTCACAACATTTTTGCATTCATAAGTTTTCTCTCCCTCCCATGGACTACAACCTTGTCGTGGTGGAAGGGCTTGTGTGTTCCGATGACCCCTAGAGCTGTGCTGGCGTGAGTAATGATAATTACTCCTGGAAGGGTCACCCATGCCAGATAGGTCGAAGGTTTGGAGCCAGACGAAAGGTAGTCCACGCAGCGTCTGTTCCTCAGTGAGGCGGCTGCAACGGCATCTGACCCCAGTGGGGTGGCCATTAAGTGATGGTGTCACGTTAAAAACACTATAGAGGAAGGCAATGGGAAAACACCTCAATTATGATTCCCAAGAATATAATGATGGGCACTATAGATAATATGAGTCCTGGAAACTACGGGACTCGGCCCAAGAGGCCGTGTGTCTTGCCCGGCAGCGGGAGAGACAAGGCTTCCGCGGTCGTCATCCCATGAAACCCTTGCAGGGAAGAAATAACTGCAGCAGGACAGAAGACTCAGAAGAAGGCGAAAGTAGTTAGAATAGGAACCTGGAACGTCAGGACAATGTTGAGGAGAGGCAAATTAGAAAATATTAAGTGAGAGATGGAAAGAGGTAATATAGATGTTTTAGGTCTCTGCGAGGTGAGATGGAAGGATAGCGGGGATTACTGGAGTGACAATTATAGAGTGATATACAGTGGCGGGGACGAGAGCCAACGAGGGGTGGCCGTAATTTTAAATAAAGGGGTAGGAAGAAGCGTAGTCAACATAGAGCAAGCGACAGATAGAATTTTACTCGTAGAGATTAAAGCAGAGCCAATGAACTTGGTCATTGTTCAGGTATACATGCCACCGAGCAACCACAAGGAGGAAGAAGTCGATAGGATGTATGATGAGTTAGAGGATATCATCGCGAGTGTTCCTGCAGGGAAACATTTGATAGTGAAGGGGGATTGGAATGCGATGGTAGGCGAAGGAAGAGATGGTGGTGAGGTGGGGGACTATGGGTTAGGCACGAGGAATGAACGCGGGGAGAAAGCAATTGAATTCTGCAGGAGACAGGGGTTAGTCATCACTAACACATGGTTTAGACACCACAAAAGGCGTAGGTATACATGGAAAATGCCAGGTGACTCAGAAATGTATCAGTTAGATTATATTATGGTTAGGCACAGGTTTAGGAACAGTGTGATAAATTCGCACAGTTTCCCAGGAGCGGATGCGGACTCTGACCACAATTTAGTTGTTATGAAATGTAATGTTCGTTTCAAGAAGAAAAGGCAAGGGCGGCGGGTTAGGAAATGGAATTTAGAAGCAGTAAATGGATTAACGGGGAAGGAGTATCAGCAGGCTGTAGAGAAAATGATGGATGACGGTAAAGAACTGAGTACTATCGAAGAAAAATGGGAATGTATCAAGAAAGGGATATTGGAAGCCGCTAACGACACTATAGGAACCGTTAACGGGAAAAGGATAAGGAAACCATGGGTAACGGATGAGATGATTGCAAAGATGAATGAGAGAAGAAGATGGAAAAATATAAACACAGAGTTAGGCAAAATGAAGTACAAAGAGTTAAACAATAAATTGAGAAGGGCCACAAATAAAGCAAGAGAAGAATGGTGGAAAACGCAATGCGAGGATATGGAAAGTTTACAGAAGAAGGGTGAAATTGGTGCTCTATACAGCAAGGTTAAGTTATTATCGGGAAGTAAGAAGGCAAGATCTGTGCTAACAGTTAAAGATAAACGGGGTAAGATAATAGTTGTACCAGGAAAAATCCAAGAGAGATGGAAGGAATATATGGAAACACTGTATGGTAAAGAACTTAGGCCGACAAGGTTAGACATAGAAAAGGAACATGACGTAGAAGAAGATAGCTTAGGTCCAGGCATACTCGACGATGAAATAGAAAGGGCATTAAAGGATGTGAAAGCAAATAAGGCTGTGGGGGTGGACAATATTCTTGTAGAAATGTTGAAATGGTTAGGGAAAGGTGGGAAGAAGGCCATATATGGACTGATTCGTAGTATCTATGAGGAAGGAATCTGGCCGGAAGATTTTGTGAGATCGGTGTTAGTTCCTATTCCAAAAAAGGCAAAGGCTTCGTCATGTGAGGATTACAGAACAATAAGTTTGATATCCCACGCAGATAAAGTTATTCTCAGCATCATCAACAAAAGGATAGAGAGTAAGGCAAATGATTACTTAGGGGATGATCAGTTTGGGTTCAGGAAAGGAAGAGGTACGCGTGATGCCATTGCAGTAATGAGATCACTAATCGAGAGGAGTACGGAATACAATCAGGAGGAGTACAAAATACATATTTGCCTTATAGTGCAACCATTTCAGAGAGTAAAAATCATTCGCCCAAGGCGAATGATTTTTACTCTCTGAAATGGTTGCACTATAATGCACACATAACGGGTGACTCCGTTAAAGTTACTATTACAGTTTCTTGATACATATTTGCCTGTTTTGTAGATTTCGAAAAAGCGTTTGATAGAGTGAATTGGGAAAAATTGATGCGTGTATTGTAGAAAATAGGAATGGATTGGAGGGACAGGAGACCGATCCACAACCTGTACATGTCTCAGACTGCTCAGGTGCGAGTGGGGAACGGAGAGTCCGGATGGGCAGTGTTAGAGAGAGGGATAAGGCAGGGTTGTCCATTGTCACCGGTGCTGTTCAACGTATATGTGGAGGAAATGATTAAAGAGGCATGGAAAGAACTGGAGGTAGGAATGAAAGTCGGAGGGGAATCGATAAAATCAGTTAGGTTTGCTGATGACCAAGCTCTCATTTGTCAGTCAGCCAAAGGGTTGCAAGTATTGTTGATTGAATTGGAGGTTCAGTGCGATAAATATGGGATGAGAATCAATATTAATAAAACAAAGGTTATGCGATTTTCCAGGAAGAAAAAGGCTAAGCTAAATATTAAAATAGGCGGGGAAAAAATAGAGCAGGTAGAACAGTTTACATATCTCGGAAGTGTTTTGGACCAACACGGTCAAAGTAGTAGGGACGTAAGGAGAAGAATTGCACTAGACAAGGAGGCTTTCTCAAGGAGGAAGGAGTTGATGACAGGGACGTTGAGTAGGGATGTTAAGACAAGACTCGTAAAAACTCTGATATGGAGTGTAGCTATGTACGGCGCGGAAACGTGGTCGCTGAAGCAGGAGGATAGACGTAGATTGGAGGCTTTTGAAATGTGGGTGTGGAGAAGAATAGAGAAGGTGAAATGGATCGAAAGGAAAATAAATGAGGAAGTACTAGAAATGGTGGGGGAGGAGAGGGGTTTGTTGAGAGAAATCCTTTGGAGGCAGGAAAAATGGATGAAAGGCGTATTGAGCGGTAGTGGAATGTTGAAGAGAGTAATAGAGGGGAGAATGTTGGGCAAGCGATGTAAGGGTAGGAACAGGATAGGGATGTTGGATGGGATGAAGGGAGGAAAGAAGTACACCGAGATGAAGAGGGATCTGATATAGATTAGTTTGCAAGGTGGGGAGTCACAGAATATTTATTTGATAGTTGTGTCCATCCAAAAACCTACCTTAACCGGTAGATTACCTAATAATAATAAGTTTTCTCTTTGTGAATGCCATCCCCTATCTTCTGAGCTCACTCGTCTTTAGTTATGATAATTTGTTGCTGGCACACAGAATTTTTTTCCTTGTGCCAAAGAACCTCACTTTTGAAATCTTCCTACTACGCCTGTTGCACTTTTGTATGGGTTTTCAACTATAATTTCAGTCAAACTTTTCAAAGTGTCCGTTATCTCCCATTTATTTGTTCCATTCTTCCTGTTCAAGGTAAACATATCGACTACGAATTTCATTGGGGTACCTAAGCCGTACATTCATGCCACATTATTGTTCTTTAGATGTTCTACTTTTACTCTTGATCACTACTGCATTCCTATCTTCCTTGCTACCTCTTTTCTCAAAAGATTTACTTTCAAATGTTGGCTTGTTCTAAACTCCACAACTCTCGTAGTCCTCATTTATTCTGAAATGCAGTCAGTTGCTCATCTTGTAGGGCAGGATTGCTTATTCTCTCCAGGAACACACCTTTGAGATGCATGCATATGAATATATTTATGCTTAAATCATGAATTTAAGAAGTTTTCACCATAAGTTGGTGACATTTTTCAGGGGCATTCCACTCGAGTGCCAGCTATCCATGCATGCCTTTTAATACTATTATTCTTTCATTTGTAAGATAGTCATTCAAAACTTTTCTCTATTTCCCAGTGAACTCACCTTCCATACTTCTTCTCACCATCCACTGATGAACGCAATGACAAGGCTTCAAAATGCCAAATTTAATATAGAAAAAATAAGAGCCGACTAGAAGGTCCTAGTTTGTGCTTATTCCCATGCCTCTTAGACTTCTCCTTTAGAGTCAAGCCTATACCCTGACTACTGTGGGCATTATCTTCAATTCCTGATCACAATTCAAAACCATTTCCATCAGTTTCATCTGCATAATTTCCCTTGAAATGTTTCATATGTGTGCAGTATATAAATTCATATTGCAAACATTTCATTTACCAACTCTTTTTCATTTTCATTCATACAATACACCTCTCATATTCAAAATATAGACAATCATTTCATGTAGCAATACCTTTTCCATCCCTTTGTGAGCCATTCTGTTATAACCAAGCCCATCATGGCTTAAGCAATCCAAATTTCTTCTTTTCTGTAAAAAACTCTGCCCATTTGTTAAATTTTTCCTCTCATTGTAACTTGTGGCCTAATATTTCAATATTTAACGGAGTCTTCTTACTTTTGTGGCTTATCTTCTCCCAATATAACTCCGATAGATCCTTTAATGCATTAGGTGAGGTTTTTCAAAGCTCTTATGCCTTTGACAAGTATGAAACTTAAAGGGGAAATATTCTCCAAAGGCTATAATAAAATTTGGCCTCATGCATGGGAGTACTGCATAGTGGCACATGCAGAAACAAAAGAAAGCAACTGTACTTACCATGATTTGATTATTTATCAGAGAACTCTCCTGGGAATAATCGAAGAATGTTACCTTCGAACATGCCATTTCTGTGCAAATGGTTACGAGTAGATGATCATTGTCAAAAACAGCTCCCACAGGCACCTTGGAATCAGACAGGCTAGAGATAAATAAAGATAAAATGAAAAAGAGGACAAATGATTTAATTGAAATTCAACAATAAAAAATATGGATTAGAGAATCAGAGCAAAAGGAGAGACAGAATTATAGGATTCAGCAAACAATTTGAATTTATGTAAACTTGATAACTTTAAGAAGATCATGATAATGAACAGCCTGAAAAAAAATCACAAATGAGAGTTAAATACGATTTTGAAGAGAGATATATGGGAAGCCATTAATGAAAAAACAAGAAGGTCACAGAAACATGTTTGTTTACATATTGCCCTGCAAGTCACTATAGGGGCCTGTATTAATGTATGTGATGTATGTAATTTTCAATGTTTTCTACATATAACCCTACAAGTTGCCATGGGAAGACCTAGCAGGGGGACTAAGGAAGCTCAAGAGGAAATTGGGTATAATATGTATAGTAAAATAGCCATAAGATTAGCCAAGATGGCTTCCTCAAAGAAAAATATACATATATATAGAAATATATATTAAAATCAGAAAAAATTTCAATATGATTTGAATGTGAATTTTAAATCTTTAGAATGCAGTAAAAGATGCTGCAGCAGAGAAAACATTGAGAACATTGGTAGTTGTGTCCCAGAAGATTGATGAAGATCAAATAGCTGATTTTCCAATGTTTTTCTGCAAAGAGCAGTAAAAGAAAACACACTGAAAAGAAGAAGGGAGAAACTTATAAGACATATTTTGAGACATGTTGACTTGCCGAAGACAGCTAAGGGAAGAAACCAGATGCAATACCCAATTGAGGTTAGCTATGAAAACTAAGATGGCATGAAGAGGATAATCAACTGGAGAACTGTGTTCACTGGAGAGCCTCGTCAAGTCAATCTTAAAATTAAGGTTAAATGATGGTGTTGTCATTGGCAATCCATTTAGCAGAAAACACCCCTGTTTCATTATTTTCTCTCTGGTCATTCAGAGGGTCTATTCAGAATCCTAGGGTTGATGACTGCTAATGATGATGTCTGAAATCTATTAAATAGTCCAATTTTATGAAATTTAGAAAATAATTAAATGATAAATTGCATTCTAATGCATGAAAATTGCACTGATGACAAAAATATATCTTTTTGTAGATGAAGTGGAAATTAGTATCTGACAAATAATGCCTACCATGAGAGATATACTTCCAAAACATATAAATATGTCATCAAGCTTATTCTAATTCCTTCCTATCGGAAAAGAAATACTTAAGTCATTCCACATGTATTTTATTAAACACGACTGGGGTTTCGACTTACATAGTCATTAATTACCAAAGATGATGACTTTGTAAGTCAAAACCGTGGTCGTATTTAATAAAATATATGTGGAATGACCAAGTATTTCTTTTCTGATATGAATTGCTTCCACAAAGTGACGCCTGAAACCATTCTATTCTAATTCCTTCAATTTTCTTGAGTGTTCAACATCCAACAACAGCATTTTTAATCTTGAATAGCTATATCAAGGGAAACACTAATTTTATAAATAGATAATACTGAGGAAAATGCTACAGTGACACATTTTACACATTCATAAACATGCTTGAACTGAAAATGCATTGCATGTGCACACATACATGAATGCACATTTAAGCCAAATGTTTGTGGGGATCTGTCTTGAAAAATTGTATGACTTGACTTAGATTGTTTTAATTCGCGCCTGCAAAAATATTAGTGTGGCTTGTGTACTCCACCCACTTTAATTACACCTGGTTCATGTTAACGTTGCTGTTGGCATTGGGAGAATATCTCATAACTGGCCTGATACCCTTCCATCACCATGGAGATCTCACTCCATTTGATGAATTCAGAGTGCTGCAGAAGTTGCATTGGCAATTACTTTAGCACAGTCATTCTTGCATTTAGGTGCGCCGAAATGCAATAATTTCACGGCATAAAAATCATTCACGGAGTCCTGGTCAAGGCAAATGATTTCTGCACTGTAATCCTAGACTCTTATTAGACCCACAAGAACTTTTCTTTGTATCTTAACACATTTATGAGCCGCCTTCAATCTTTCACGCAACCTTCATCATTTAGGCATTGAATAGATGCAGCATCGAGATTATTTAAAGGGCTGCCCGCTCTTCCTTCAGTGCGCAGTACCACAGCAGTGTGGGGGCACATGCATTCGGGCAAGAGAGGAGGAAGAGAACAGGGGGTTTGGGAGGAAAATATCAGGGATGGGGGAACCTTATTTTACTTCTCTTTTCTATTGGAAAACAAAAGTGAAATGTACAGTCCACTGTTAACCTGTCACTGACAGCTGCAGGTAGAGCAAGGTTTTGACCCATTGCCATGAAGAGTGTGGGCAACCTTACGCACATATGTATTTTACCATCCATTGTGACTAAGTCCCTCATGTGGGCCAACATATTTTCTTAAAATCATGAACTCAAACTGAAAAATGTCGAACCATCCCAGATTTTACTCTGGCTCCAGAGAATTAAGATTCACAGCATGAGGGACAAAATGTTGGTTGTTCATTCATCTCAAAATCAATCCGAAGTTTCTTGGCCATGGTGGATGTGCCGTGAATGTATGTATAATGCAAAGATCACATTAATAGGGGTGACTTCAGCAAGCATTCTTGCGGCTGTCAGTTTAAATCCTCTGCATTATCCAATTTTTGGGAAGATTTTCAATCACTGAGGAACACTGATGTCCTATTGCTCTAAAAGGTGCTCATGTATTAAGATACTGAGCATAGATTGAATATTTTTGGCAGGCAGATATGGAGAAGAATGGAGAAAAACAGCTCGTTAGAGAGTAAGATAATGAGAAAGAGAGAAAAAATCGTTAAAATTGATGGGGGGACAGAGAAATATTTTGGAAGTTATTTAAAGAAGCATGTGTAATGTAGGCATATGCATAATATACAAATGTATCATAATCATGCACAATGTGTATAGTAGAAAGTATGAGTGGAGATGAGATCAAGAAGCAGTGGAATATCGAAGGCCATAACAGAATGGAGTGCATAGGAAGAGGGAGGAAAAGCATGAACATTTTGACAGCTCAAAAGTCACTAAGAGGTCAGAGGACATATTATTTAGCGGATTAACCGAAACATACGTCAAATCTGTCCACATGAATTCTCTTTCAGCAATGTCGTTTCTATATAGAATCGGTCCAATCGATTCCCTCCGAATTCATTTTCAGTTCTTTAAAGGACCGCAACCAAAATTGGAAATAGTAATTACCTTCGGATATGGTTTTAATTATCAATTCAAATTTAAAACTCCAACTGACGTGTTTATAAATCAAACCACTTTGCTTTTCCACATAAACTTTTTATTTTCACGACCCAGGTTTCGTTATAGCATTAGGTAATCATACATTATCATCAGGTCAAATCATACGTATATCATCAGGTAAAAATACAAGTCAAGCACAGCATATATACATATCTCTGGGCGGAGGGGAAGAGGAGGTAGGAAAGAAAGGATTGGTTGAGCTAGGAAGAGGGGGGCTAAAAGTCTATGGTTTGAGGCGGATTTAAAACTCCAACCTTCCGTAAGAAATTCGAGGGACACCGAAATGTTAAATATGCATGCAGTATACGTATTTTGTCGTCTTTTCCCAGAATCTCTCTGTTTTTCATAACTGAAGTCCAAGTAGGAACTCATTCTCTGCCCTCCCGAACGCAGCTGACTATTTCTTCTGCCTGCATTTCACTTCCACCGACCTCGCACTGAAAAATAATTATTTCTGCGGCTTTTGTTGTTTTTAGGGGAGGCGGCCGACAGCTGAGGTCATTTGCACCATTATGGATGGATGGGAAAGAATTAAGGGTGGAGAGAAACCCGGCGTCGGCATTAGCCTACTCTTGTCGAAAGGCAAAAGGTGTCCGCAGTTTAACGTCCCATCCGACGGACGGCGTACTCACCCAATGTGCTCTCCACAAAGCACCTCAAGTAGGGATCGGAATGCCACTGAAAAATATTTGTCACCGCCGGATTCGAAGGGGTGGGAAGCCAGTACGTTAGCCACCACACCATTCTAATCCCTTATTTCCATGGTGCACGGCGAAGAAACACCCCGTTGTTTCAATCCATATTGGTAGTTTTCAATAAGTAAATTTCAACAACCCCTTAAGAAGATTTTTTTAGATTCTATGTTAAGAAATACTTATTCGTTTGCACCATGTTTAATGGAAGGGGGAAATCTCATAACTTTCCAAAAATTTCGGTTTTTCAATATTGCGAATTTAGAAGATCGTCAAACTTCTTGAATATTCCATCGCCCACTGTTCGTTATGACCTCTTCCACTTGCATCTGTGCTTGATCAAATATGTGAACTGACATTGCGTCAAGTCCTGTATTCCTCAGGACAAAGAAATCGCCCGATTAAAGGAGCTTGAAAATAAGATTGTCTACCTGGGTATGTTTTCATTCGTTCAAAGATTTTCCCAATGTATTATTTCTAGTTGTCCTAGGCTCTGGTGCCCTTCTAGACGACTACAATGTATCATTTCATTCTTAAGCAGGTCCCGAAATAATATTTGACACCTAAAAAACTCGTATAACTTTCGCTTGCTGTTAGCTTTCTCCGACGCTTGAGCTAACTGACGCTACGAACACGTTCGTCTCATTGTTCGTGTCATTGGGAACTTTTTAAGTTTTGAGTCTCCCAATATGGAGAACATTTGCCCCAATGATGTTGATATGTAATGCCGGCAAGAGCCATGAACGAACACCTCCCGAGCCCTTGGACTGGTGAAAACAATGGTAATATGCACAAAGCATGAAGAGACGAGATGTATTCATGGGAAACCCAACGGCATTCGGCAAGTTCATTGCCGTATTGAGGTTGCTTCCACCACCATTGTTGGATCGACTCTGATGGAGGAAGCAGACAAAAGGTCTCACACGGGGCATTGTTCCGAGGCGTGTTGAGTGCGGTGCCTCACACAGAGGGATTTCCAATCAGCAGATAGCATCGACGCGCAAGCGAAAGTAATCGGTACGCAACGGTATGTTATGGGAAATCGATTCTCGTTGACAGATGCCTTCAGCTCCTACTAGCTCCACCCGCGGTTTCACTTCACAGTATGCCTTTCAAAGTAAGTGCTATCATATATTGAAATTTTTTCAATATTTTATTTACCCTATTCTTCGTAAAGAGACTGGAAATACTCCGAATTAATATTTTGCGAAGCTAAAGTTTCTATGTTTAGCTGATTAAAGTTTCAACAATTATCAATAAATGTTAATTTAATTGTATGTTTTCACTTTGTGTGTGTGTGTGTGTGTGTGTGTGTGAAGATGGTTATTTCTGGGAATATTGGAATCGTTAATGAGCAAATTAATATTCAATAGAAGCCAGTATTTAAAAAAACCTCTTTCCACCGAATATAGCAACGTCTCAATAATTATTTCGATGACCTAGGAATATAAATTTGGAATGTGTTGGTTTTATTAGCATTTTTTACGAATCATCCACTTTGAGGTAATTTAACAGTTAGGCGATATAATTTTGAAATTACCGTTTCTCCATTATTTCGGAAAGTCATTCATTATTCATGATCTGCCCGTTTTTAATGAAGATTGCTCACCACTCTCTCATTAGTTAATTAGGTTAGGGGCTTTTAACTTGTATAAATAAATATATCCGTCGTGAGCTATTGCTGAAAAATCCTAAGAATTCTATACAGTACAGGTGGATCATGGTGAGTTCGTTCATTCATTTTAAGAATGCGGGTCTTTCTTTATTTCCTTACACGTATGACGAGAATTTCTTGAACCGAGGTAGTTGTGATTCACCTTTCTGGGTTTGGCTCAAAATTAAACCGCCGTGAAATGAAAATTGTTCTACTCCGACGATCGTATTTGTAACTCAAATTACCGTTCTCCCAATATCTTGGATAGGTGACTGCCATAATCAGATGTATGGACATATAAGCCCTTTCTTTACCTGGAGATGCTTATTTTTAAGAACTTGAGCGCTTTACGTAAATCCTCCATAGTTGTTGGCTGGCCATCATTACCTGGTTAAATCACGATTCGTCTGGAATGTATCCTAGGATATTCAGCCATTCGCGAAAGTGCCGTCCCACCTTTGTATCTCTTCCAGAGATTTAAATCATTGCAGAGAGGAATATTTAAACCAATATGCTATGCTAAAATAAGTACTCAAATTCTAAATATATCTGCACTTGTGGAGAGAGATGCAATAAAAATCAATTGCGGAGACCACTGAGTTGAGGAGGCCGAGCTATAAGTTCAAACTTCCATTTCTATGTTTATTTAAAAGTACCCTATGGGCAATCACGATCGTAGTACGAGGGTCATCCGGAAAGTAGTACCCGTTCGTGCCGCATGAAGTGCTGACGACGCGAGTAGCCGCTGGACGAGGTCAGATAGCTTCAGTGGCTTGTCTGCCTTCTCTGAGCCAAGTTGCGTGACGCTAGCATTGCCTGTGTTGTTTCTGTGATTGTTTACAATGTTTAAAAAAATTGAGAACGCCGCCAGTTGTGAAGTGAGGGCAGTGATTAAATTCCTCAATGCAAGAAACGTTCGCCCATGTGATATTCATCGCCAATTAAAGGAGGTGTATGGAGACAATGTAATGGACGAGTCGTCTGTTCGGCGGTGGTGTCGCAACTTCAACATGGGGAGGGGGAACACACACGACGATGAGCGTTCGGGGAGACCGTCTGTCATTACAGACCAACTGGTGAGCTCAGTTGACGAATTCGTGAGGAACGATCGGCGCGTCACAATTGATGACATCTGTGAGCATTTTCCCAATGTTTCTCGAACAATTGTTCATGAAATTGTTAAACACCATCTGCATTATGCAAAAATTTGACTTTTTGGCAGGAAAAAGATTTGACAGCGATGAAGAACTTAAAGAAGGAGTGACCCTGTATCTCAATGAGCTGGCGGCGAAGGACTATGCAGCAGGAATACAGAAACTTGTCACACGTTATGACAAATGCCTTAATTTGCTTGGAGATTATGTTGAGAAGTAGTTTAAAGTATCCTCTTTCAAATAAAATTTTTTATGTTTGTTAATATTTACTTTTGTGTCTTTATTTCACGAACGGGTACTACTTTCCGGATGACCCTCGTACTAAACTACACCCGTTTAAATTTAGAAAAGTGGTAATTTATCTATCAGATTTGTTTTAATGTTAAGGTTATCTATGAATTATACCCTGGGAAACCATAAGCGGCACAGAGCAAGGAATAGATCTCCTTGATGTGTGAATTTCGCCCACCTTTGCGCTATGTTTTGGATGAGTCATACCCTCAACTAAGAAACTAACACTCGGGTTATTGCTGTGTTTTTTTTGCTGTTAATAATCCAAGAAGATTAGCACATTCACTTTCTAGCTCTGACCCTTGGTCATTTCTCCGTAATATCAGCTGTGTATATGTATTTTTTAGAATGTTGGTAGCCTCAGCAGATTGTAAGCACCACCTTGAAAAAGTTATTATTTGCAGGAGTTGTTAAAGATAACCGGTGTTGCCAGAATTAGAAAATTCGCATGCTTATAGGGGTATTTGATATATAATGTCTTACAAACAATATTGTTTTTTCCTCAAGTGTCTCTCTATGCAGTGTCTAGATATATCTGTCCTCTATACTAGGGTTCGAGTTATCGTATTTTTCTGCTCGTCGCTGAATTTTGGATTAATTATTATGTTATTAAGAGTACCATAACATACGAATTATGTCTATGTGTGCTTAAAACAATCGAAATGCGACAAGTTGTATGCCCTCACCAACCTCTCCATTCATTGAGGTGTTGGGATGCGGTGTTTGGCGATAATGATCCTGAATAATGCACCGTTTGCTCTGGTTGTTCAGGAATGTGCCTTGGGATACAGCGAATCTGAGTCCCGCTTCAATATATTTGGGGCATTCGAGACTCTCGAAAAATAACTGTCGAAGGATTGTCCTGGAAAGTGGCTTATCGGAAAACTACGACGATTCTTAAATTGTGGTATGTTGGAACTGTACCTTCCGGCGAAATAAGGAACATTGACAACCCCAATATGTTGTGACTTTTATGCATTTTTGAGGATGAATCAGAAAGAGCCTTTTAAAAAAAGTGTACGTATTTAGCTGCATGGACGCCTGCTGGATGAAGCCAAGGTATCGTGAAGAGCTAAGGAAACTTTGTCGTTCGTCATTATCTTCCCCTTCTCTTGACACATCCCTATTATATTACGTGTAAAAGGCTCGTGTAACAATTCAAATAATGAATTTAGGTAGTCATCAATATTCAAGAGGGAGGCAATGGGCGATTACGCCTCCCCTTAACATACCGGCACTTTGTTTACGGTTTACTAATTTGGAATATGATTATCATCGTGGCTGCCGAAAGTATCATGTACGGAAGAAATTCCGTCAAATACTATATTCAAAGGAAAATAATTTCTTTCAAAGCCAATAATGTTTAAATAATCGATATATTTCGCTCGAATTTTTTTCCGACCCATAACTTTCAGACCCCGGTTCGATCGTTTTTTTGGTGCCGCGTCGCCTCTGACGGTGCTAATCTACTGTGTTTCTAGGACTTCAAACTGTATTTTATTAATTAGAACGATAAATGACGACATTGGCGCAGACCAGCTTTGCTTCGGTCCTTGGGACTGTCCGTCTCCGCCCTCGCGAGTCCGTCTCAATCGAGGACGACGAACCTTCGGGTTTCCCGAAAGGATCGGGGTGAGTCAGAGAGCGGCGGAACCATCAGCCAGGGTGTCTTCCTCCGGGGCCGCATGCCGTGCGCCCTCCGTCATCCAGTTGGGGAGCCGGAAGGGACGCCGCCGCGGCTGTGGATGCGCTGTCCCGACCGCCAGGAACGTAAACAGGAAGCTCACCATCAATGAACTGCCACAAGGAAGGATTTCATAGTTAGGCGGCAACAAAACATCTTTCCAGGAACCCGTGCAATTTACCTGTACACCTATTAGTTTGGAATGATAACGAGTGCGAGATGCGCTTTCCCATCTACAAGGAAATGCCACTGGTTTCCTTTTTTGTCACAGTGCAGAATGGATGTAATTGGCATGGCATAGATAAAGATATCCCGATTTGGATTAAAGAATTTTCGAACGGTCGCGTACAAAGAGGAATCATAGAATGTGTTAGCTCTAACTCACTAGAAGTCATTTCAGATGTTCCCCCGGGGAAGTGTTATCGGACCTCTTATTTTTCCTTTACGTTGACGACATTAACTCCGTGTTCTCTAGAAATATACGTTTTTTTCAGACAATGCAGTGATTTACAGAGATATGCGTGATCCTGAATATAATGTCGATTTAGCAGAAGACTTCAACGTTGGTGAGACACTTGGCTATAGAATTAACCTTTAAAAAGTGCGCAGTTATGAATTTTCGGAATGACAGCAACTCCCTCCCGAAAACCTACTGCAGTAAGAACAGAAAGTGCAGGCTCGACTAAATACTTTAATCCACACCCTCACTCACGACCTCTCCTGAGTGAAACACATGGACAAGCTAACAACGAATTAGGATTTATTGGAAGAGTATTGGGGAGATGTGACGAGAAGGTTCAAGAGAAATGTCATCTTTCGCTGGTTAGGCCTCATTTAGAATATGCAGCAAGTACATGGGATGCCCACGAAATTGGATTGAATGGTGAATAGGATCGCGTGCAGCATAGGTGAGCTAGATTTGTAAAACGTTGTTATGGTAACCTTAGCGGCTTATTTAAAATATTAGAGCAGCTAGGCTGGGAATCACTCACGGAGCGATGGTTAAATTACAGATTGAAGCTCTTGCATTAATTAGAAGGAGGTCTCTTTAGCAGTGATGTTGAAAATGTATTATCCCTCCCATCGTACTACGGTGGGAGAGATCATGTCAATAAAGTTAGAGAGATAAAGTGTAGAAGAGGTGAATTTAAAATGCCATTTTTCCAACGGACGATAGGGGATCATAATAACTTCGTCCGACCGCGGTAGTGGGGGGAGGGATGAGTATATTTTGTCCAAAGTAGTCCAGTGTATATTCACCCTCTGCCACACACCCTAGTGATGGCTTCCATAGACCTATTTAATGTAAGATGATTGTGTCATAGTGTCAGCGGACAGTAACGTATTACTTTCATGAACCTTTGGCAGTGCATTGTAATTGGGAATGGACTGTTGAAGACTTTTGAAGAAGGGACTTCTAATTGGCGATGGAATGTTGGATAGAATGTTAGGTAGTAGGCGAGGTATCGGGAGGAAAACAAGGGACGTGTTGGATGGAATGAAGGGAGGTAGAAAATTATTCGGAATAAAGAACAGTTTCATATATTTTGGGGTGCCGGGTAGTCTCGTCAGACGAGGGTAACAATGTGTAGTTCTGCTCAATCTGAATCCAACCGAAACCTAAATTGAACGGTGGCATAGCAAAACATCAGTTATCAACCGGTTGGTTGGTTTGACAGGTGAGGACATTTAGGTCTAAGCCCAACGATGCGTGAAATTCAAACATCGGGTATGCACGGGCCAGTTTCTTTCCTTGTGCGAGATGTGGTATTCCAGCAATATCTGTGACTCAAAGTATCTCATAGCTTGGATGAAACTGACGGTGCCCAGAGGTACCACCCGGGATCGAACCCGAGCCCTACAATCAGTAGCCCAGAACTTTTACCCGCTAGATTACCACGCCCCTAACGATTGTTTAATTTTGTACCATACCGTAAATATGAGTCGGTAATAGGGATCAACGAATGATAAATGTGACCCTATCGGCATCCAAAAGGACTTGTCATCAAAGCAGTTTTGCTTTCAAGAAAATTATAATCAATGTTTGATTTGAGAACAACCGATTATTGGAAATCCTAGTTTCGGAATTAAGGCGGAAGGCGTCTTCCCTAGCCGGCACACGCAGTCTCCCCTTCCACCCTTGGTTCAGAAACCGTCGTGGTGTGCCCCTGCGAGATAGCTCGAGCGGCGGCACTGGTGGGCGTGTCAAGGCCCCGTTTGGTTCCCAACGTGCCCGAGGATGCATTCGTCGGCGACGCGACCGCCGCGCCGCGTGAATGGGAGAGGCCCCGAAAATACTCTCCCGTGCTGGAGTGGAGCCAGAGTTGAGGGCCGGATGGGCAGAGTGCATAAATAAATGATTGAGGACTGCCAAACTCTGCCGCGGTTCAATGGAGTCGCAGCTGGTCCACGGATTCCGGGAACGAACGAGACGGGAGAGGCTGCGGAATGGAGCTGGACTTCCCCTCCCGAAGTCAGTGCGGTCCGAAATATAACAATATCCCCTCTTCTATCGGGCGCTGTCTTTCGTCACTGGCACCGCTATTATATCTGAATTAAGAACTCAATCACCCTTTTCTTTCAATACGCCAGGACAATTGCTCAGTTTTGAAATTACTAAACTTCAAATGAAATCTTCTGTAAGTCTTCCATTCACTCGTCTGGTGCATGTAAATCTGCCGATTCCACTTCACTGGTCAGGCTAGTTGACTGGTTACGAAAAAAATTGATTCGATGATAATTCACTGAAAGAATAGTTTACGAAGCAGATGTCCAAGAGTTTTAGGTGGACCGTGAAGCAAGAATTTCGTTTTGAATGAACGCCAGAACAAAGAAAAATTATTCACGCCAGCAGTGTATATTAAGAGTTTTGCCCCACAGAAATATATTAATATTTCGCCGTTTCTGGAGACGTTATAGAAATCCCTTCTAGGTAGAATGAAAACGGAACTTTTCCACTGTGTTAAGTTGTTTTATACCGCGATTTGGGACCAAATGAGCAGTCGCCAGGCACCATCTAAAGTCAAAGTGCAAATGGCACTCTCCTTGTTTTTAAATCAAATTCCACAAGTAATTTACTGGCTAAAGGACTTTCAGTGTTCTTTTGGGAACGACCTTCAATGCTCACCATTAAATTATTCATTCGTGTAGATTTATTGTACAAGAATCATAGATCACATTCTGAGAATTGTGAACACCTTTCTGTGCCTTTGGGCAAATGGCGGACTTGAATCCCTGGCTTAATCGTACCAACCGCCTCCTTAAGGGGAAGCACAGTTGCGTCCATGCTGTCGGAGTTCATATTGTGATTTTTACGCTCGGCATGTGTAGTTATTACACACAGTAAATAATAATTTCCTGTTGAAAACGTCTTTTACACGTCTCACAACACTCTCTTCCAGTTTACACGCCCTTCCCAGATCGGCAACCCACATGCACCTTACACAAGACCAGTTTGTGTGCCAACTGGTGTCAAAAGTTCTATTTCACGCCTTTAAAGGTTCATCGTGCCTCAAAGTAAATTTTTAAGCGGAGAAAAATCCTTGATAATACTAAGTAAGAGGTGTTTGTCTAGTTCAATTTTCAAAAATATCCTTACCCTTAGATAGCCTTGCTATTTCACAACGATTTCGGAAAGGGGGGGTGACAATTTTTTTGGTGAAACGGTGAGCTGCTGAACGGTGCGTCCGGGCTCGTGAGCACGGTGGCTTTGGACAGCCCTAGTTTCTCTCGGGCGCCAAATCTTCCCAGATGACCGTAGGCAGCACAGAGTAAAGAACTAACGCCCCACATCTGACATGTGAGTAGTAGTTTTGTTGGGGAGGCGACCGACAGCTATTTATATATTTGCGCCATTAGGGATGGATGGGAAAGGAAGGGTGAAGAGAAACCCGGCGTCGGCATTAGCCTACTATTGCCGAAAGGCGCCAAGGGGTCTGCAGTTTAACGTCCCATCCGACGGACGTCGTACTCACTCAAAGTGCTCTCCAAAAGGCACCTCAAGTAAGGATCGGGATGCCACTGAACAATATTTGTCTCCAGGATTTGAACCCGGGACCTTTCGGTGGGAAGCCTATACGTTAGCCTCCGCACCATCCCGATCCCCCTGACATGCGAATTTCACATATAGGTTTGAGTACAAGGTGAGCTCTGCCGGGCTGAATACTGTGCTTCTATTATATATCAAATCATATATACAAATCATCATCCCCCAAGTATTTATTTACTCTCCTCTCGATCCTTTTGCGTATTAATGATCCCGAGTGCCGCTTTAGCTGCGCGCGAAATCTAACTTATTGTTTTATAGTTCACATTCTACTATATTAACATATTCAACCATAGCCTCACTATTGCTGCCTTTCCCTTCAAAAAGCATGACTGGATCCTAGCTATCCCCATCTTCGTCATGCTGCCTTTTTGTGTCTTTACTTGCTGGCATAATATCTTTACCACATAGATCCTCTTTCGAATCTTTTCTGCCTCAAGTAATAATTTTCCTGCCATAGCTTTAAAAATGGGCACTGCTTGCTTCTGGACAATGTTTTACCTCGCTTCACACCACACCCATTTCTCTCTTCCCTTGTAAAATCTCGAATTGTGTCTTCCTACACAGTTCTTCTAATAACTGCATAATTATTTTCTCGCTTCAGTTTATTATTTGTCTCGTTGTACTTCCTTCCTCCTAAAGCTGTGGTTACTTTCTCTCATGTCCTATCTTTCTAATCTTTTCACCTGTTATTCATGGTTCACTTATCCTTTCCCTATTAATCGTCTCTTCGGCTTCGTTGGAGTCTTACAATGTCCCTGTTTTGTGTGTTCCAATTTTTAGTACACTGAACCCATCTCCCTGTCCTCGCCCATATGCTTTCCTACTTCCGCCCAGTACTCTCTCCTTTTCATTCTGGTTGATGCTAAATTCCATGCCTTCATCCTTCTTCCCTATTGACCCTCTTGAATCTGACATTGCACAACCGTAGTGATAAATTATGATCTGAAACCACTTCTAGGATACTGTGAGAATTTATTACGCTGTTCATAAATTTTTGCCTAATCGTTATATAGTTTTGGCGATATTCTTTTCAAATCCCGTGAATTCTTCACGTATACCCAAGTCTAATTGAGGAAAATGTAAAATGAAGTACAATAAATGGTCGGGAACAGTAGCGAGGAAATAATAAAATAAAATGCAATGGGAATCAGAACAAATTGAGAAAGCAATTCTTTCACATTTATTTATTGAAATATCACATTCCCTCGCATTTCTTTTTTGATAACTACAGGATAAATAATTTGAGCGATGTAAAATAAATTCCAATTAACCGCGCGGGACAATGCCCCAACAGAAAATTTTAACGGAGCCGTCCGCTATCAAGGCGAATGATATTTACACTCTGAAATTGTTGCATTGGAAAACAAATTTAGATATATTTTATCAGACCTTATTTCAGATATCTTAAAGGTGAATTTCATCATAATATAATATAAGGCTACGTCATGTGAGGATTACAGAACAATAAGTTTGATATCCCACGCAGCTAAAGTTATTCTCAGGATCATCAACAAAAGGATAGAAAGTAAGGCAAATGATTACTTAGGGGATGATCAGTTTGGGTTTAGGAAAGGAAGAGGTACGCGTGATGCCATTGCAGTAATGAGATCACTAGTCGAGAGGAATATAGAATACAACCAGGACGTTTTTGCCTGTTTCGTATATTTCGAAAAAGCGTTTGATAGAGTGAATTGGGAAAAATTAATGCGTGTATTGCAGAAAATAGGAATGGATTGGAGGGACAGGAGACTGATCCGCAACCTGTACATGTCTCAGACTGCTCAGGTGCGAGTGGGGAACGGAGAGTCCGGATGGGCAGTGTTAGGAAGAGGTGTAAGGCAGGGTTGCCCATTGTCACCGGTACTGTTCAACGTATATGTAGAGGAAATGATTAAAGAGGCATGGGAAGAACTGGAGGTAGGAATGAAAGTCGGAGGGGAATTCGTAAAATCGGTTAGGTTTGCTGATGACCAAGCATTAGTTGCTCAGTCAGCCAAGGGGTTGCAAGCATTGCTGAGTGAATTGGAGGTTCAGTGCGATAAATATGGGATGAGAATCAATATTAACAAAACAAAGGTTATGCGATTTTCCAGAAAGAAAAAGGCTAAGCTAAATATTAAAATAGGTGGGGAAAAAATAGAGCAGGTAGAACAGTTTACATATCTCGGAAGTGTTTTGGACCAACACGGTCAAAGTAGTAGGGACTTAAGGAGAAAAATTGCGCTAGGCAAGGAGGCTTTCTCAAGGAGGAGGGAGTTGATGACGGGGATGTTGAGTAAGGATGTTAAGACAAGACTCGTAAAAACTCTGATATGGAGCGTAGCTATGTACGGCGCGGAAACGCGGTCGCTGAAGCAGGAGGATAGACGTAGATTGGAGGATTTTGAAATGTATGTGTGGAGAAGAATGGAGAAGGCGAAATGGACCGAAAGGAAAGCAAATGAGGAAGTACTGGAAATGGTGGGTGAGGAGAGGGGTTTGTTGAGAGAAATCCTATGGAGGCAGGAAAAATGGATGAAAGGCGTATTGAGCGGTAGTGGAATGTTGAAGAGGGTAATAGAGGGGAGAATGTTGGGCAAGCGAGGTAAGGGTAGGAACAGGATAGGGATGTTGGACGGGATGAAGGGAGGAAAGAAGTACACCGAGATGAAGAGGGACCTAATATAGATTAGTTTGCTAGGTGGGGAGTCACAAAATGTTTATTTGATAGTTGTGTCCATCCAAAAACCTACCTTAACCGGTAGATTACCTAATAATAATATTGATGCATGCTGAACACTTCGGTCAAGGCACTAGCTAGTGCACATTATAAGCGTCATATAAAATCATGTATTAGCATACATTTTGGATATGGACCTTCTTCAGGAGGGGGGAGCTATAGAGGGTGATGATCTGGTGAGAAGTGAGAGAATAGCATTAACTAAGTCTTCACAACTTCTTCCCTAATAGATGTCCGAGGAAACGGTCCAGTTGTAACAGCGGAAGGAACCCATTATTGTGGGGAAAGAAAATGTTTCCTTTCATATTTCCTCAAACTCTTGAGTATTTTTGCAGGTATATTAACTATCCCTACAGCCGTGTTTGTTTTCATTTCCGTAGTGGTTCTCTCATTCGCTAATACTTACCTACTCCTGGATCTGAGCTATCCTTGACGACTTTATTCTCTCATAGTTCTAAACACTTCCTTCAAGTATTACCTTAGAGTTTTACCGGTACCTCTTTCCATCCTGTACGTATCTCTTCTGCGTCGAATGATATTTTTCTTGCTCTGTACTCTGCAACGAATTTTTCTCGCCCTACTTGAGCGGATCAATTGTTTATGATTATTCATTTATAGATTTATTTACTCTGCATAGAACACTTCCTTTTTTAAGGACATTGGATCCAGACAGAGTATTCAGAAACAAGCTTACTTTCAAGCTACAAGTTCTGTGAAGGGACACAGAGTCATTTTGCTTAGTAATTAATGCTTTTTGAGGACTTTAAAGCTAACTAATGACAGATATTAGTATACCGACGTGTTTTTCCGAAGTCGTGTTGGAATTGCCCTCGCCTATATTATAGGGAAACCTAAGGAATGGCTAGTCAGTAGGTACGTACACGGCACATTCGGTCGCTTATTCCAGTTAAGCATTCGGCATGCAGTATTGCAAATATGAATTATGATTAATGTAGGACATATTTGGCAATCATAGAAACTATCAGAGAAAGAACAAAATAAGTATAAAATATCTTCGGTCTTCTGCTATTCGTAGGAGCGGGCAAATAAATTTCAAGGTCAAGTGATCCTACGCCTGGTGTGAAGCAGAACTGACAGGGGGCAGTGAAATCGAAAATCAAGAATTGTTTGCAAAGCTGTGGCAGTTGCTTTGACAAAGGTTGTAAATTTGCTTATATTTTGTAAACTATTTGCAACGAAACGTCGTCTCTTTTTTGTACTTATGTATGAATACATAATATTCTCATACGATAAAGGCATAAACCGGAAGGCCGCACAAGCGCGTTCATAACGAAAAAGATACCTTTAAGGTTCCTCTATCGTTTCTGTAATTTGTATATTAAATGGTCGGATATTGATTTGTATTAAAAGATTTATTATTGTTGTCGTAAATCTCTCCATTTTTCATGTGTGCACATATTTCCGTAAGAATAGCGTGGTGCCTTCGATGATTTTTACTGTCATTGTGTAGTAAGTAGTTCCCGACTTCAGTACCTATTATGAAATATAACTAAATAGGCTTCGTAGGCGAATGTAATACATGCACACGGTGGTATAACCTGGTGGTATCTCTTTACTGTGAGGTGTTCATCTTTTGATTTTGTTCAACCGCTGTTTAAGTTACATAGAAGAGGTAAAGGTAGGGAAGTAGTATCCCTGTCTTGGCTTTTTTTGAAATAAGTATGATCGTTGGACTAGTTAGTGGATTTTATCTTACCACCCTTGGTTAAGCCACAGTCAATAGGACGAGGGCGGTAGGGCGATTTTTGTTAGCATTGCCACCAGAATAATGGACTAAAAAATTAGTATTAATTTACTTTTAGTAAGCAATAATCTGTTCGATAAGGTTGAGAGAATCGTACTACAATATCATTGGCCTCTACTAATCATCAGCTCACCACTTATCAATTCCCAAAGGAGTAGAGTATTTCTTTCAGCAGGAAGCATCTTCTGAAAAAAAACGGTACTTACACTCTTTTTTTAAAGGCACTCAGTGGAACATGGAAGCAGAAATGTTGCATCATAACGAGGTGATAAAGCACAGGAGTCGATGTAAATTATGTGCAAAATCAGTTTTCACAATGATCTCAGAATCAAATGCATCTGGTAGACCATTATGAAAACCAGTTTCGTCAGCAGTTCCAGTTTTCTGTGAAAAGTACAAATAGTGTCAGCTTAATCTGCAAACAATATTTATATAAAATAAATATTTTATATGTTCCTTCTTTCTATCAAAGTAACTTACAAGTATATTCAACCATCATTGCTTGCCAGCTGTAACAAACTTTGTAATGGAGTTATCAGTCTCAAAATGACTGATGGCGTGCCAAGTTTATTGATAATCCTGCTTTTCATCACTTCCTTAGTCGGGTATCTGGCAAGTGGATCATACACACTCAAAAGGTGTTATAGCCCAGAACACGGACTACAATATTGCTTCCCCTCTTCTATGTAAACATAGATCAATAATAATTAATGGGAGATTAATAGTGTCTTCTTAGGCATTCAGTCAGTATTCATTGATATTTTTTAATAAATATGTGAGAATTGGATTTCACTGAAAGCCATAACTGTGCAAAACTTAAGCTGTTGTACTGGTGCAGTGAAAAACAGAAGCTTAGGAAATAATTCTAATTCACTTACTACTACACTACTACAGGTAACATCAATAAAACTTAATTAATTAATACTGAATCACAATATTAATTTGCAGAAGTCTTTAACTAGTTTAAGTTTTCTTAAAAGGGAACCATGAAAATATATAATTTTAAAATGACACAAAAATGGGCATCTCCATACAGTCAGTCCCTCTGCATTTTGTTTGCTTCTCTAATCCCCACTTGGGACAGAATGGCTACACTGCAAGATCGGATATTATAATCCTCAAGTGTTATGATTTAGAAGGTTGGGAGTCACCACATGCATGTAAATGAGCAATTAAAGTTACCAGTATAAATGAACAACCTGAGATTGCCATTCCCCCGTTACTTAATTATATCTGAAGATGTGAGATGGCAAGTATGAAACTTTGAATTTCATAGTTGGGTCAGGCTTCGAGTGAAATTCCTACTCATTATTGTGCCTAAATATTTTGAGAAGACATTTTAATCCATGATAATTAAGCTAATTTGTCTGGGAAGCAGATAAATGATATATCCACACCATAATTAATTGTTTACCATATGCTGTAATAATAAGTGCCCTGCAGACAAAATTTATGAAATGATAACTATCATTTCCATGGCATTTCTCTGTTTATGCAACAAAATATTTTGCTTCCATAATTCCTTGCATATTTTGCCTGCAAAAAAGTATAATAACCCACAGGGCCAATAAGATTACAGCTCTAAGTAGGGGCTCCTGCAAAGATGGTCCCTTTAAACTTATTTCCCACAAGGGTTTCATAGTATTCAATGCACTTTCCATACATCCCTAATTTCATTATTTCCCCAGGGCTCATGGTCTATATAAAATGCAGCTCAGAAACTTACTATCTAATATAATGACCATTAATATCACAATTTATTTATGGCCACTGAGGCAGTAGATACCAATTCATGCCTTGTATTATTAATTCCATCAATTTAGAAAGGATTGTATAAAAGACTCCATTGGCCTAAACAGAAAATATGAATTTTCACGCAGTAAGTCTTTCAGGAGAGGTTATATGGCTCTTTTTAATAGATTTTTGAACACTATCAAAATACTTTTTTTCTAGTTTCTTATTAAAAATGGGTATTTATTATATGTCTTGGCTAATTGATCATGGCAATATCTTCAAATATTAATGTACTGTATACTTTCTCACTAATTTTTTCAATTATTGTTTCATACTTTACAAGAAAAGAACATATCTATGACAAAGATTACCAGATTAAAACATCTTTTTTGAATAATTAGATAAGTAACAGTTAACATGTTTATGCGAGGTCTAAGGATGCATTAGCTGCACCCTTAAAGCAATTTTAAGATTAATGCATCTAGTACACATGTATTACAGGCATGAGGTACACATTCACCTCGCCATTATTAAAATTTTTATTGTCATATTCTCTGATAGTGGCCCTAAATTGAATGAATAGAGCTGCATAATGTGGTTTCAGAGCAAATACTTGACAAACCACTCAACAGAGTACTTTCCATAACAGCTCAAAATGTAAAAATACCAATGATATCAACTAAGGAAATTCTTTTGGAAGCTCACTGAAACAAGACATTTTTGTAAATTACTTCAATCTATCCTATTGTATCAACAGAATCATATTACCAACTTTTAACTTGTCTATGCATGAATAAACTTTTGGCCAAAAAGTTAAGATTTAAATGCACGAAAAACTTAGACAAGTAATATTTTTAACAGTAAAGGAATGTTACATTGCTACATTTCCTAAATGAATTGTTTTTTAATTACTAATAAGTATCTTCTAATTCAGCACAACCATTCATTTCGCAAAGCATGAAAGAGTATGGAAAGAAAAATATTTTTAATGATAGAAGTAATATTGGCCATACAGGTAGTCTACCTAAAAAGGCAAATCAGTAGGCACTCAATTAATACATCACTGACAAGGAGATAACTTCAGGCGTCACTTTGTGGAAACGATACATATTTGCAAAAGAAACATGTGGAAAAACCAAGTGTTTCTTTTGCAAACACATCACTAACAAAGATGATTACTCGTCAGTTAGCCATGTTTCTGTTAATCCCAAGTACTAACTCTAATGCCAGAGCATTATGTAGGTGCTTGAGATACGTCTACAAACACACATCAGAATCTTAAACCACATTATTTTAACATGATACTATAACTTGATGTCAATATAATAGTGGTGGCAGTGTCATTCATTCCATTTCATTAACAAAATATAAGGGAACTAATGCAAAAACCCTCTTTTACTCTTAGAATAATTAATGAGTCCTATATATCAAAAATGTCATTAATACACTATTGAATCATAGACAGATATGTCAACCTTAACACGGATTACCTAAACTTGCTTTGCCAAAAAAAAACTAAAATTGTACATAAATTAATTAAAAAAATTTAACTCGGTCATATTATTATTATTGATGATAGCTAATAGGTCACCACAACAAACTTTAAATATACTACATAATTTGAATTATGGATAATATTTATTCCAAAAACTGTCTTATGCTGAAGCACTACTCCCCATATTGCTCACAATAACTTGATAATACCTCAACCCCCAATATTTAAGGAAAAAATCACCAACAATTCGTTTTGGTGAGGCATCCTGTAGTGCAACTCCAAGAGTAACCCTAGGTCACCTTAATTCTCATATGTCTCATGCCAAATTCTCGAGTTTATGCATTCATTACTTCTGCTAACTGATGATGATCCCAAATATTGTGCATGTTACCCAAAACTTTAAGCAAATACTATTGCATCTCACAATGCTTTTTTAATTTAATTGCTACTGCAGCAAAACTAAAAAATATCAGTTATTCTAGGATCCACAAATCCAGATAACATACAAGAATATGTTTTCCAATAAGTTGACTCAAGAGAGCATTTTTCATTTGCAAATTGACTCTGCATATGCTACTTACTAAGTATATACATCACAAACGGATGGAAATAACATATTCAATGCTCATCATTAAAGTTTGGCTTTTAAAAACCAGACTAGTTCTACATAAATAATGTAACATAGTTACATAGAAAAAACCTCTCCACCACTTTACTGAAGTTTCATGTTAAACATTAAGCGGCACATGCCATTCACTTGCACGACCCATCAAAGCCATGTAAATGGTTTTAAAAATCAAGACTTTTTACTTTAATTCAAACATTAAAACCACACAAAATTGAAAGAGGAAGTTATCAAGTTAACCAAATTGCAGAGATACCCACAAAAAAATACTACTACTTCCCTGAAAGTACAAAGTGATATTCACATCTTTATGAAAGAGACTACAGTGTAAGTGTATTGAAACATATGATCACACATCAAGACATGGAGGACAACAAGCAGGGCAATCATCTTATCCAAAAGTGCAAGCCACTAGCTATAAGAAAATATTTTTAATGGGTTCGATGGGTGAATAAACCTAGACCTCTGGGCACCGTTCACAAAGCTATAGGACATGATCTAATTCCACTTACATTCTCTTTTTTTGTTGCACGTAGGACGACAGAAGTGGATATATATTAACTAAAAATATGAATGATTAGCATTTAACAAAAAATTAATTGCCTAGTATGAACTTAAAAAGATAATAGACGTTAATTAATTTAGACAACATGAAATAAAATATTAACGTGTGCTAGCTCGATGATAGTACACCAATAATTTTAAAAACATAAATCTTAACTTAAGCACATGTCACTCGTTATCAGGGGCTAGCTCATAATAACTGGTGCTGTACCTCTCCAATTCACAAGACATAGCCTCTACGATACTGAATAGATAATAAGCGTCTACATTACCATAAGAACCTAAAACCCCATTTTTATGGGACAGTAAATGTAACTATCTACTAGGTTATGCCTTACCGAAGATATTCAAGTAGCACTAAAAATAATTTACGCCATCGCATTTTAAAAATATCCGGTGGGTTTTGGAAATATTTTATTTATCATTAAATTATGGCAAATATCATTAAAGAGAAAACTAATACGTAAATTCTAATGCAAACCACTCACTTTGAGAATTACCGAACATTTTTATTGCTTACAATTTATAATTTCATGAAGCAAGCACGCCATTAAAAGCATCAATCGTTTATGTCCTTTACCTTGCATTCATTCTTTTACTGGAGTCATCAGGAATGGTATTAATGTCGCCTAGGAAGAAAGTTTTCAAAAATTAGACTATTTTTAAAATATTTACATAAACTATAAAAAGAGGTCAAATGTAATAAATACTGATAAAACAACTTCTGGACATAACTAAACAATAAATATGTCGAAAATGAAAAACAACGGAAATGAAGGAAATTAAAATATTACTAAAGTAAAAGGAACAACTCAATAGAAAAACGTGGTATGCTACTAATAAAACTTAACTAGTAACAAAAGACAGAAAGAGATAAGTCGCCTCGACGTTGTAAAATAATAGAAACATTAAAAGTTGCTTCTCCACGTTTCGTTAGCTAACATAGCTTTTTAAGGACATTTAACTATGACGTAATTTACTAGCATGAACAGACGTTCCGACCTTTTCAGCGCATTCCTTTCGCCATTTTTTATGAAGTTGATGTCCATCTCCGCTACGTGTCGTTATCTTTTGTTTGCTCTTTAACTTTTCAATGTCGATGGAAACACCCGAACTAATCACAAAAATGAAATAATTAACTGTAATACTGAAAACTTATAATATCTTAACTAACTGAAAATATGTGGTCAATATGTAGAGACACACGTTTAATATTTAATAACATTCTTTTTACTCCGAAAAGCAGTTGCCCTAACTCTAGATACTATGTAAGTTCTTTTGAAACTATTATTATTTATAATTGTGGGAGGGAACTAAAAATATTTGTCAGCGAACTGTAACTTACTACAGCGTTATTTTTTCCCATATCCTTGAGGGATTTCCCTCGAGTATTTCGAAATCTTCGTATCGACATAATGTACCGCGGCAGATTTGAACAGTTCTCTCTGCAAGCAGGCAATTAACGAAAGACACATTTTAATCAATTTCATCCAACAGGGGAATAGCGAAACGCAAAAGGATCCTAGTAAATATTTCTTTTTCTTGCCTTATCGATAGTGGATTTATTTTCTCTTTTATGACGGCAGATGATATTATAGTGGTTAACTTTTGATTAGAGTAGCGGTTTAGGTCTGACCTTGTGGTGGAGTCTAATCTTGAGAATAACAATTTCAGGAATCAAGAGTGAAATTTACCGACTCGGTGAATTTTGTACTCATCGCAACAAGAAATTGTACTGTACTATGAAGAATCTTTCATTTAGTTATCGCCAGAAGGAGCTAATGCTAACTCCTTAGCTGATGACAAATTTTAGTAAAATATTAACTAGTTTTCAGCAGTACTTACGCAGGGAAGCGACTGATAACTGATATAATTAGTGCTATCCGACATCAGGGGTGCTGTGCTTGAATTGCTCACCATGTGACATGCAAATGAAGATCTAGATACCCTGTAAAATTCTTCAAGCCGATTGGAACCCTGACACTGCAAGGGAATTCAGTGCACTAGCCACTGCATCAACCTGATCCACATCTTCGTAAAATAATATGCTAGAAATCACGAATCTAAAGTGTGGAAGGAATCCTTGAATACAGTGTCAGACCAACGGAATAGAACATTAAGGATAAGTCACCTCTAACCCCCGTCCTCCCCAAAAAAACTATTCTTTCCATTAAGAGAATAGTACATTTTGTATTGCATTGACCACTGACCATGAAAAATGAAATGGCTGGACATTTTTATTCAATTTTTTACCCTCTCATTAAATATCCCTTAACCACTGATAGATTTCGAAGTGAGTTGTGTAGGCCAGATATACAATTTTACTGTTAGCCGCTAATTTCACGATCTGAGCTGGGCTAGAGTCTACACGTTTACAATACGATCAATGCTGCGAAGGGAAATAACTTGACATAAACAATGGTAGCACTCATTCCTTTTGATTACACTCCTACTTGATTGAAATCACATATTTTTTAAATGAAATGTAACTGTATCATTTTCATTGAATCATTTATAGATTTATATACAGCACCCTTCATTCGCAATTCTAACAACTTCCCTGAGGTTGATAAAGATTCGGTTGATAATTTTTTTACAAAATATTGCCCAAAAAGCAAAAAATTAGAGAGTTTAAAGGAACGCCAAATCGAAATGTACAAGCTAGCACGATTACTTAAATGCTTTAAATTGCCTTCCTACTTCTTAACTAGCAAATATCCTTGATATAAACTAATTCTCTGGCATATCTGTAATTAATCTTAATGCTATACTTCTCACGCTTATCAATAACTCCAATCCACTGACTGCCTGGATAACTATCGCTTGCTTATTTGCTAACGCGTCTCAATCACCTCTACGCCCACACTTATTTTCAATTCAATCCTTTCCCATACAACCCTTAGTATTTACTCGTACTTGGGTTAAAAAGTAACGGCGATAAACGGGCAACTACCCCACTCCCCTGCCTTCCAACGCCATACCCAATTCTCCATCCGCGACTCTTATCTGTACCCTCAGACTCGCACGCGTTTCCAATAAGTCTTCCGTACTCTTATATTCTGATCTACTTTCATAAGTTCTCTCCACTTTGTTTAACTCCAACAAAAGTCTGACTATTTTTCATATTCCTTTCTAATAATGTTTCCAGTGATTCGACAGCCATCACAATGATCAGTAATTGGTTCAATATATGAGGAGAGAGCTCACTTAGCTATGAGCCCTACGAAAGGACGAAATTCTGTAAAATGTTTTCGATTACTATCAATAATCGTCTCATAGTTGACTGTCGTGCACGGGTAAAGGGAAAGAATATTCACAAATCTAGGCTAGCCGCGCATTTGAAAGCAAATGGACATATAAACTGCGAATACTTCTTTAAATATGAATTGAATTAGCACAGGATTTTCCAATTTATCACGTTTGACAACCTCGGATAATAGTTTCTTTGGCCTGAAAAAATTGTCTATAGTTACGAAAGTTCAATGCTGGAATAGGAGGCAAAATGGACAGTTGAACGCACGGAATAAGTATGTAGTAGCAAAATTGTAATTTGCTTCAAATTGGGAAATGCGTGTTGTTTGTCGTTGGTATTACTATAAAATCGTGGCGGCTATTTTCGGAATAATTAAAACTAAGAAAATAATGCCCATCCGTTACTAATGTTTCCGCTTCCTAGTGATCGTTTCAACGGAGCACCCCCGTTACCCTCAACCCCGGCCTACCCGGGCCAACCAACCCTCGAATAAAAAATCATGACCTTTTTCTTGAGGGAAATAAACGTTAACATTTTACTCTTCACATTCGTACACTCTCTGGATTCAAATTCTCTCCGAGGCACTCATCAACTATCGATGATTATGTCTGTCGCGAAAAATATCCTTATTTGTAGCATACCACGATGGTTTAATTCCTTATAGGTTCAAAACGGCTGAGACGGTTGACCCTTAACTTCAATGACGCCGATACCGTTAAGGATTTTTTATTTGTCGAAACGTTTGAATGGTCGTGGGAGCGTCGGCTGCGTATTAAAAAATGCATTAGTAGCTCCGTATGACTGAGGTCTGTGACTAAACCAGTCCTGGGATTTCCGCACCACTGCTCTAAACAATGCACCAGAGCTAAGAAACGGTGAGAGCCTCATTAACGAAGGTTGTCTTCCTGCTTCATCCGCAGGCCCATAATTAGCTCGCTTCGCTCTGTATTCTTCTCAGGAGAATTCTGCGTGAGAAGATTTTTTGTCCTAAGAACCCGCAGCGAGAATATATTGGATCATTCATGACGCCCACCACCGTATTATGAAATGTGAATGGTAGCTTCTGCTTCAAAATAATTCACCATAAAGAATGCCTTGTCGCTGAATCTAAGGCATTCTATAATTTAGAGTTTCTTCTAGACTCTCTTAAAATTTCTCATTTGAATTTGTCTTTGAATCATTGATAAGTATCGATCGCTGCTGAAATTAATGCCGTAATTAAAAAGATGTATTCGTAATCTGTCATGTGAGGAGTAGAGTGCGTAAGGACGTGTACGAATTTCTAATTAAATACCTGTGGGCGAATTTCTAGGACGTTAGTTAGTCGTTTTTATCCCAAATGTATCGGCTAGATGTCTTGGGTAATATCCTGCAATGTGCTGTTGAAATCGAAACGGGTGTGAGTGGAATCACGTCCTTAGGGACTTGAATTTTTAGAGGATAGAAAAATGGGCTATTCAGAAGATCAGTAACGACTAAGACGGAATCTTCGGCATTTTTAAATTATTATTTTCAAATTTTAGCTTCCACCTAACTGAGACTTAAAGGGAGACATTTTAATTTATATTCCAGTACTGTCACTTACAAAAATGTATTTACGTATTATTATACTTTTGCCATGGTAGCAAAAAAGCAACTTGAAGAATACGGTGAAGGAGGAATGGAGGGTGGAAGCACTTTTATTTTTCAAAAACTCTTTCAAAGTTGAAGGCTCATACTGGAACTGAGGAATTCTATTTCGTATTTTAAAGCTGTATTTTTCGCTACTGTAAAACGGGACAGTCCTGAAAATGTCTTATGTCTCATTTCCGCTTGTAATGGCTTACTGTCGCCAAGTTCGTCCATTTCCTTTCATTTTCTTCTACCATGTCAAATGTTCCCTATGTATTCATTGCGAATCCCCCCTAACAATTTCTGGAAATCTTAAGTTCCAGGATGAGCGGAGGCAAATGAGAAATCGGGAACAGGGATGAGTACAGGTGGGAACAGGTATTTTTCATTCCCAAAAATTTCCCTGGGATGGTCCCGTGGTAGAACCTTGATATATAGGGGTCATTCTCAGATTTTTACAGTGGGTGGTTGATAATTTTTTAATGCAATGTTTTCAATCGTAGAAAAAGTGAATCATTGGCCTCCTTAAGTGCGACGTTATCTCAAGTTGTCAATTTTTTTAGCAATTAAAATTTCATCCCCAGAATCTGGAAGAAATTGAGTCCTAAATAAAAATAGATGCGTAGGTCTCATTAGATTAAATTATAACTTTGAATTACTCGATTTTGTCTATAAAATTATTATTTATATTGTTGTACAGTTAATATTTTTGTCATCCAACAGATTTCCATCCGCCTTTTAATAAATATAAAAAAATCGGTATATTTGGATTGTGTTGGGTAGTACACAGCTAAATATTGATTGTGTATCTGTATTGATCTATTTAATGCAAATACTGTGTTAGAAGTGGGCCAGTAGAACACTTTTCATGTACTCGCCTTTCAGTCAGAAGGGAAATCAATGTGTGTTTTATCAAACCAATGCGAAGAAGTAATGTTTTATCTTTTCGTAGTATTCGTTTGAATCTTATCGGTAACTTCGAATTTAGGCGCTTCAATGATATCATAAAGTAAACTCGGCAGTAAAGAGTCCTTTGCGAGGAAACGCTACGCCCTTTGCCAAAGCAGAATTCGAAGGCGAGACAACTGGGATACCCAGAGAGTGAGTCACTCAGCGACCCTCCCTCCCTGTCTCGACGACTTTTAAGGCAGTAAACTACTTACAGTTGTTGGTATTCAAACATTAATGTTCTTAAAACTCATTCCTATCCTTCTTTGAAGCCTTGATAGATTTCCGCTATGATCATTACGAGCAACATTTTTAAATTCACCAAGGAAAATCTAGGTTTCTTTTGTTTCTAAATCCATTTAATTAAAAATTTAACTGTCCAAGTTCCGGTGACTATGTTTCTTGAAATGATGAAAGGCATATTTGTGCGGTAAGCGATTTTCTAGTAGAATGACTCAATATCAAAACCGGATATCTCTTATCATATATGCCCGTAATTTTCTCTTGGAATTGAATGTGCGTATTCTGTTTATGTTTATTAGTAAATGCTTGAAAATTAAAGCATTTCAACTTATTTGAGTGAAAACGTGTCTTTATTCTATAAAATTTCAACACGTGTAAAATTGGGGTTAAAGAAAGAAAATTAATTTCGCAATAATTTACATGCTAAATCTAAGTTTTTCGGAGGATATTTAAAGATAAAAAAACTGTTTCTAATCCAGGACTGAAGATATGTTGCCATATTTCATGAACAGGGTGCAATGAAACGATGCTCACACCAAGAGGTGTGGCTGAAACAATGAGAATTGAAGATTGCGCCATTCAGGAAGTCGGGCTGCTGTGCATGGGGTCGAACTTACAGGGGTAGCAGGCAGAGGCAGGAATGGAGGCAACATGGCGGAGGATGCGGAGAAGGTGAGAGTGAAGGAAAGCTTAAAAATCAAAATAGGTGAGTAGTATGACTTAATACATAACTTGTGATTATCTGGCATTTAATCTAATAGTCGAGTTGTCATGAAGAAACTTTCTTGCTGTATTATGCTCGTTTGAACCTCGTGTGCCAATGCTAGTGTAACAGGTGGTGTTTCGGCAACACAAGCAAAGCGTAGCATCCTTTGTTTTCATTAAAAATTACAATTAATTAGCATTAAACCAATACCTAAAATAATTTAATACAGTGTTAATGTAACCACAGAAGGGAAAGCTTTCAAAGCTAGAGTGAAAGGTCAACTGTCCATTGGAAGTTTTTCAACGGAAAACAGATGTTTGTTTTGTTACGTCGATTGCACACATTATGTATACACTGCTTTTTAGGTGCAGTTTTTTAACAGTAGTACAGTGTTGTTGCGAAAGTCCATCCGGAGTAATGTAATTCAAGGAATTCTATGCCGAAATGTACTAGTGTAATTCAATATTATTGCATCTAGAACCCGATTTTTTATTTTCAAGTTGATTATTAAGTGTGAAAGTGCTTGGGATTTTATTGACGGTAATTATTTCTCTGGTTATAAGGTTGATGAATTTTGTGTTTTTCAACAACTCTTATTGTTTTCCAATTTACGCCAATGTTAATGATTCATCACCTTTTATTAGAGTATGCGTTAAATCTACAAAATATTTGTATTCTGACATCTTAGGAGAAGCAAAAAATCTTCCACCCAGGAGCCATGGCTCTGTTGGACAGAGGGAAGTCTATTGTACCTTGTCGTTGGATCAAGAAGAAATTTTTCGAACTACTACATCCGAAAGAAGTCTTAAGTAAGTTTTAATATATAAAATATTTGAATAATGCTTTAACATTTAAATGAAATTTTGGTTGAGCAAGCAGTCTTTACATGTTTTTTTATATTAATTTTACAGTCCCTTCTTTGGGGAAGAGTTCCAGTTTGAGGTTCCTCGACACTTCAGGCATTTATCCGTCTATGTCCACGATCGAGGTGAGAGAGATAGGCCTGCTAGGGTAGAGAGAGCCCTAGGAAAGGTTGCCATCAAGCGGGAAGAACTGCCCAGGTTTCACGGACAAGATCATTGGTTTGGAATACAGCCTGTTGATGCTGATAGTGAAGTTCAAGTAATTACTCTTATAGAGCTATTTAACACTAGTTATTATTTCTAATGCCGTGAGTCAAAAAGTCCTCGATCTTTACAAAATATCGGTTGTAATTTGCATTATTTGACTTTCCTTCTCTACTTTTACATATATGAATTTGAATTTTGTGCTCAAAGAAAACATATTACTATTGTAAGCTGGTTTTGAAAAATGTTAGCGTAACTATTCAAAGCACCAGATATTCATTATATTCTAAATCATCCAGGAATAATTCTGGATAAAGATATAAATTTACATATTTAATTGATATTATATTCATTTTCGTTTAAGGGAAAAGCTCACATTGAGCATATTGTGGAACCTGTACAGATATCATGTGGTGGTTTTGAACTCAGTCTTTATAGATTGAGTCTAAGGTAAGTGGCATTATAATAGGTTGAATTTATGGGTGCCAAATGAACATTTACATAGTATCAGAATAGTTAACAAACAAACAAATTAATTTTTGATTAATGGAAATGTTAAAAAAAACTAGTATAAAGAAAAAGAGAGCATCTAGAAGATGCCTCCATAATCTTCCAGGAAAACGGCAGAGTTTTTCATTGCTTTGTCACTCATAATGAGATAAGTAACTAAGGAGATTAATGTTGTATCTACTAAATGTAAAAAAAATATCCTACAGGAAACTTGTGATTTGACAAACAACGGTGAATGTGTTAAATATGAGTGTTGTCCAATGAAGTGTGATAATTTTTTTGGTGGAAAATTGATTGTGCAAATAAATAATTTTATATTTAAATGTTAGCTTTATATGCAATGTATATGAGGCATAATTTAATTGATGTGGCTCCAGTATTGCATCAGCAGCATTTGTCGCAAGTTGTGACATGTTTATTTAACCTATGCATCCTTCTAATGTAGAAAAATGCTCTCCAAAGGGGTGTTTCTTGAAATTGGAGAGCAGGAAAAAAGTCACATTGGCCTCAGTTAGGTCTAAATGGAGAATAGGGAGCACACTTCACGTTGATTGTTGTGACATAATCATGATGTTGCCACAAGTTTCTTGAAACCCACCAAGCAATGCAATAAGAGCAGTGACAGGAGCTCAAAATTCACCTTCCTCGGGTATCAATTGCTTCCCCCTTTACATATTTTGAATCTTCTCCTAGCTCTAGCTATGCTATAGGGAATAGCAGACTGTACACATCCTAGTGTCATTATGTAGGCCCTGGCTATCAACTTGTTCAGGCAAAAGCAACATATCAATGCTGCTTTTTATGCTACCTCCATTGTTGCCATAGGCAAACTGAATGTGTTTCAGTTTGGAACAGCTGCTGTTAGTGCAATACTACAGTCAAATCAATAAATCTTTTACTACAGAGATAACAAAATAACATACAATTAACTTTTTGTGCGATAGATGATGCAATCAAAAATTTATGATCATTCTGTCTTGAATTCTCCCATATTTTATTATGTAAGCTATGTGCAAACATATTTAGGGGCACATTTTTTTATTTCATTGTATTTTATGAATATTTATGTAATACTGCACCTAACTTCATGGTTCATAATTGCAAATAGTTTATGTATCTTTGTAATTTTTATATTTTAGAATTATTGAATGCAGTGATCTCACAATAAAGAATGGTTCCTGTGACCCTTTTGCTACCGTGACCCTATGCCATCCCAACACCAAGCAAGAAAGTAAAAAGACCAAGGTGAAGAAAAAAACTGTTTGCCCCAGATTTGATGAGGTATTTTCATTTGAGGTGAGTTGCAGCTGAGATTGCATTTCGAAGAGGTAATCACTTGCAGGAAACATGCATTAAGTCTTTAATTATTGAGCTGAACAGATTAAAACTGATCAAAACTTAATCAGTCATCCCTTCCAAGAAGGATTTCCAAATTGAGGGAGTCTTTAATTTAAAATTGGTTGTTTAGGAGTACCTCTAAGTCGTATAACCTTGTTTAGATTGGTTATTGGATTGGTTATAAAATGAAAATTTTCCTGTGGGATGACTGTGATTTCTGGGTTCATGAAACTCCAAAAGTTCTGATGGTTATAAGAAGAATGGCCACTGAAAAATATTCACAAATTATAGAATGACTGAGATGTGAAATTTAATATATTGTCACCTGGATGAGCTCCTTAGTTTAAATTTGTTTCTTGTCCATTTTGACTAACACTTGCCTTTCTTCCACAAATAGTTTTCATGGGAAGATTGGTCTCAGAGCTTTGAAAGCACTAGAGAAGATGACGAAAAAGAAGATAGCAATAGTCTCAGCAGCAGTGGAAGAACTTCCTCTATGCGCCGGGGTTCCTTCACACCCGAGGTCCGTGTGGCACTCTGGCACGATGCACCCTCTGCCATTTCTGACCATGTTTTCCTTGGTGAGGTGCGTTTGCCCTTAGGGAAGGAAACAGGTCAAAGAAAAGAAGCATGGTAAGTGTTTCACTTCATTTTGGCTGAAGTCAAGAGATTTTCTATTTATAGAGCACAGCACATTTTGCTGAGAAGAATATATGGTAATTGCTTTTAATTGAGCTGAATAAATGTACAAAAATTAAAAAAAAAACATTTGGCACAGAAATTTGACATTCTTGCTTTTATAATGGCCATAATGTTGACGATGTATGAGATTCATCTCAATTGCATTCAGTTATATTTTAGGTAGAAAGTTTTTAGTTAAGCTCTTCACATTGCTTCTACCACATAGGTAATATAGACTATTTTAAAATTGTTTTAATAATAAAAATCTGAAATTAGGCTAGGTAGTACTCACCATCTCGGGTATAATGAAACAACATTAGTGAGCATCAGGGAAGCAGAAGACCTTGCCTTAATATATTAGACTTTGGTGTTATTTTTTTAGGTCATTATTATGGAAAAGAATTGCGTCTCATATGCTGTCAAACGTGGCATAGTAAATACACTCTTGCTAATCCTGGCAGAATATGTCCCTGTACTGCAAGTGTCTTATTAAGGGGTCACAAGAGGCAGCACTGGTGTACTTCACCAATGTGTTTAGATTGCAAATTCCTGCAAATATGGTTGAAAATAATTTTCATATTTCAGTCTAAATTTCAACTGTAAATTTGAAATTATGAATGGCTCATTGCTAAATGAAATATGATCCATACAATTGTCTAAATTCTGCAAGTTTTGCAGATGTGACATATTCATTTGAAATAGATAGCTAATTCTTTCCTTGAGGTTTCATGACTTTCCATTAGGACTTGATGTTTATGGGATATTCTGTTGGAAAAACTTAAATAACTATTGGCATTGGCACCAAGGAAGGGCAACAGTAAATGAAAATGCAACTTTGAGCTGTGAGTAAGGTGAAGTTTCATGAGATATTGTATGAGGTTTTCTGTTGGGAGTTTGGTATTGCTTAACACATTATTTGATCCGAAAAACGAAATGACTGAGGACCATGTATTTGCTCCCAGGTTTGGCTTATATAATTCCATGAAATGGAAAGACAGGTTCTGAAAATTACGATATAAGAAGTGAAAGATGGCAAGAAGGTGTACACAGGTAGTATGTGAATAAATGATTGCATGAGGTAGGAATGTGTGGGACTGAGATACGAGATACAGACTAAGAAGCTTACCAAATACTTGCACGTGAAGAAATTTACTGCAAATAGTGGCTGACTATGGTATTTTAACAGCAGGCATAATATTTATAAAAGTGCTTCACGAGTGCTGATAGCCATTCCATTGAACCGAATATGGAACATATGCAAACACTGATGACTAAATACGATTTGCAGTAATCTCAGATTTATAATTCAGATGAAATGGAACTGTACTGAAGAGCTTCGACAGAGAATACCCTAGTATCACAAAGCGAATCCAAGGTTCCTGGGTGCAAAATTTATGGAGAAAGCATGCCTGTACTTTTGTGTGCTAATGCTGATAATGGTCACAATTCGAGGAGTGTTGCCATGGAATAATATCAATAACCTCGTCTCTGAGGTGCTTCAAGAATGGTCTCTCTTGCTTAAAAGACTATGACAAAGGTTTAGTTTATCGTAACATTCTGGCTTCATAATCATTTCATTCCCCATGTTATTAAATGCCAAACTGATGTTCTGGGAATACCTGTAGAAAAAATAATAGTGCTTTTTTTATAATACCAGAGACAAGTGAAAATCCGAATCATTCATTTCCATTAAAATGATGCATCAGTAAAAATGCAGACACATGCCCTTTTTTGGCTGCATTGGTTGATAAACTTAGATGACTACATTCATCCATTGAAATTTCACTAAGATCTAATGGACTTCAAGAGTCACTGAACAAATTGTTTTGCAGCTTGAAACATCATCACTGGTGATGTTCCTAAATATTTTTAGCAATGTCAACAAATTATTCAAATGAATATATTTCGATGGCAGAAGGAAACATATAAATGTACAGGAGACCAAGGTGGCTGTATTTTGGGTCCAAAATTCAATTTTGTTATATATATATATATATATATATATATATATATATCTATTTATATAATTAGGAATCTTTAGTGGTGTTATCATTTTCCCATTAATTACAAGTACATCTTAATCATCATATATGTAATACCTTTCAAGCCAGCACAAGGAGATTTTTTTATTTTATGGCTTTTATTGGGGCAAGATTGGGACTCAATAGTCCCTTCTTCCATCTTTCCCCCAAATACAGTAAACACATTTACAAACACCCAAGCCCAAGGTGGGAATGGAACCCATGACCTCTGGGTGTTCAGGCAAGAAGTTAAGACCCCGCCACCACTGGGTTCAGCCTGTATGCTGGCATGTGATATGGGAAAATCATATCAGTTCATATTTTTAACCAGAGTTCATTAAGTTACATCACTGTGTCAAATACAGGACTCATTGCATTACACATGTAATTTCAAGAAACTGCGGGAGATGCCGCAACAGTAACTTTTGATGGAGTCATCTGCCACATGTGTATTACAATGCAACAATTTCAGAACGTAAAAATCATCCCGGTCAAGGCAAATGATTTTTACGCTCTGAAATTGTTGCATTGTGACATAAATAATTATTTACTAGCATGGAATTCAGGAAACATAACTGTCTGTTGAAATCCTATTAATAAGCCAATAAGCATGAGCTGACTTTGCTTGTAAGCTTTTCCCATTAAAGCACAAATTAGGATGGTACATCAGTTCATCTGATCCCTTCCTTAGATTCAATACAAGAAGAATAATTAAGAATATTGTAATATTATGGCCTTTGTAGTCTTTGCCCAAAATTGGGTTTCGTATCAATGTCGAAACCCTGCTGAGCCGTAAAATATCAGAGGGCATTCTCAATGCATTAATTCATTGGCATGTCAAGCCACTATCTTCTTCGCTTCTTTACATTATGAAGAAGCAATGTTATGGTAATGTGAACCAGTCATACTAGTAGTTTTTTTTGGGTGGCTGCTAAGGTCATTTACACCATTAGCGATGGATGGATGTGAAAGGAAGGGTGGAGAGAGAAAACTGGTGTTGGCATTAACCTACTCCTTTTGAAAGGTGCCAAGGGGTCCCCAGTTTAACGTCCCATCCGATGGACGTCGTACTCACTCAAAGTGCTCTCCACAAAGCACCTCAAGTAGGGATCAGGAAACCATTGAAAAATATTTGTTGTCTCCAGGATATAAACCCTGGTCTTCAAGGCTGAAAGTCTGTACGTTAATACGTTAACCTCTGCACCATCCCGATCCCCACCAGTCATAATGTGGGGGTCCATGGTATTTTTGCCCCCTGAGGCTTGTTTATCCAATCCCCAAATCTATTTATAAGTCCTCTGAAGAGTCCTAAATGTGAAGTATAACTTTCAAATCCCCATATTGTGTCATGGAGGAAGGTGTTGTTCCATTTATTACCATCTGAAGACTTGTATATTGCAATTATGAAATATTTTAAGCTGACTTATAGCTTTCAGAAAAGAGCCCCTGCATGAAGATAGTGGGCTGTCATTGAAAAAAGTATGCATGCTTCATATTGCAATTTCTCCTTATGAATTTTTGTTCTTTATTTCCTTAGGTACTTTCTTAGGCCAAGGCATCACAATAGACCAAGGAAAACAGATTTGGGCAATTTACGACTTCGAATAGAGTACATAGTAGATCATGTCCTGGCTAGCCATGCTTATGATGATCTACGTAAACTCATTCTTCGTAGCCCAACGGATGAGGTGTGTATAAAGAAGGTTTACACAATTGTTTTACAATGATTTGTGTATGCCATTTAGGCAAACTCCTTTACTTTATAAGTTTTAACCCTGGTGAGGTGAAAATTGTTAGTTGAATGCTCAGTTTGAAATATTTCAGTCTACATAGTTGCCTTTTGGTTTGTTTCCTTCCAGCCCATAACCTCGAGTGCGGCCTACATTCTGGGAGAGGTGGCTGGCAGCAAGTTGGATGCAGCACAGCCTCTGGTCAGAGTGTTCACCCACCACAAGCTAATTGTTCCTCTCATTCGCACCCTGGCCCAGTGGGAAATATCCAAAGTAACGTGAGTTGATAGAATGAAATTTTCTATTTCCAGAGTACCATTAATAAATAATTATTTGATTATGTTAAACTGGATGAAGCTAAAGTGACAAAAACCTCTTATTAATATATTTAGTACTAACCTACAGTTCCATTTGCTTATATCAGAAGAAAAGGTTTTAGGAGTAAGGTTTTGTTCTTCCTTTGAATCAAGCGATAAATGATTCCCCATTGACAAATAATTTGCAATAGTTTACGTATCATCAAATAATAATCATTCACTTTTTCCATCCAATCACATTCTTATTCAACCAAATATTGACAAGTGTGTCAACATGAAATTGCGAGAAGAAGTACATAGCTTTCATGGAGTAAATAGCTGGTTTAACAAAATGGCACAGGGCTGCAAGTGTCTATCATTTCAAGCTTTCTCTCGAGATCCAACATCATATAGTTAATTCCCATATGTGATACTAGTTGTCAGTGATAGAAATCACATGATAATTCAGTGTATTTGTGCATCTTCGAGCATGCTATCATTTGTTAGAGCCTGATAGATGTATAATTTCCTATTAAAATATATTATATGTATATATATATATGTATGTATGTAGAAAAAAAATTTTTTGTATGTATGTATATTGATTCTTCAGCTAATCAGATTTTTTAAATCATCATTATGCGATAATTGCTTACATAATTAAACCCCATGACCTTCAAGTGAATTGACAACAAGGACTAGTTGGACTTCAAAGTTTTTAAAGGTTAAGCAACTATTTATTAGGTCTGAGGTTCTAAAGAAATCGACATAGGTTCATTAAATTTCAATTTTATAGTTGAAAAATAGAATATAGTATCAGTGGGTGTTTTATGAATATATAGAGGCAGATAATGTAGCAACAGGTAGGGAATAGTCCTTTGTTGAAATAGGGGAAATTATTTGTGCCGATGAGAAAGGTTAGCGGAGTAGCAGTGCAGGCAACCATTGAGTTATATAATTTATTCTTTCCAACTCCAGTTGTCCAAGGCTAAATTTACTTAGTGGTTATACAGCTAGAGGCAGAGAAATATGATAAACAGCTTCCGATAAATTTAATTCAGTGCTCTGCAAAATTCAAGAACCCGTAGGAATGCCCTTAACTTATAAATTAAAAAAAACAATTAATTGTCCCTTATAATCGCACATCGTTAAATGCTATTTAAGGGGCCTAGACTCTAAATAAAACCAAAGTGTGATTTCTATTAGCATGGTATTTATAATTTCTCAGGAAATACCGAGTTATTTTCACAATTGTGCAATCTCAGTGTGTACCTGTGTCATGTAACATTGTCCCCTATTCAGTTGTGAACCTACATAAATCTCATACTATCATATGCACATTTATATTTATTCAGCAGCATCTCAGTCACACACCCTCGTTGTCAGCTGCTGAATATGTAGAAGGTTTTGATGAATTTTTGGCCTTCCGTCGATGCTTTGTAGTCATTGTTATCCATACTTCTGGTACTTGGCTGGTTGTTGCTCACTGATGGGATATATGGGGGAATTTCCCCAGAAGCCTCTGTTGTAATTTAGATGCAAAACAATGTTCTTCTTCCAATTCCTTAAATTTTGTACCAATTCATTTTGGAAACTGTGTACTTGGCCGGCCCTGGTGGCGGCGGGGTAATGTCCTCGCCTATCAACCGAGAGGTCTCGGGTTTGATTCCCGCCTGGGGGGATTTTTCTCCATCCAGGGCTTGGATGTATGTAATTGTCTTCGATGTAATGTAAGGGTTTGGTGGAAGAAGGGATTATTAGTCTCAACCTCGCCCAATTAAGTCGATAATAAATAAATACATATTATCTCAGTGATTGAACTTGAAATTGTTAATTCAGCCACTGAAAAAAATATGTGCTTGAAGCAAATATGATGTTTTAGTTAAAGGGTGTTGGAGAGAGAGTTACTCTTATTTTGATTGTGATATCTGGGACAATTTTCAGAACAACAAGCTCCATTATCCATGGGTTGTTATTACTTCTGACTTAAATGTGATTTCAACCCTTTCAGAATTCCTGTCAAGTGTTCTACATGCAATTTTGAATTGGGCTTGGAATGTGCTTGGATTTACATTTGTCTTCAGTGAAAAAGTGTCTGAGAACCGTTAAAAAATGAAATGCAAATTTTATCAATTCATAATAGATCCTTGTAAAAATTGAATGTGGTAAAACATTTGTATCAAGTCATATTTGCATAGAGTGAGGTTTCATTCATTTTCCGCACAGTGATGTGAATACCATATTCCGAGGGAACTCATTGGTGTCAAAGCTGATGGATGAGTTCATGAAACTTGCTGGCCTCCACTACTTACACACCACTCTCAAGCCGATTGTGGAATGTGTTATTAGGGAGCGGAAGCCCTGCGAGATTGACCCCACTCGTGTCCGGGATGCCACTCTGGTCGAAGCTGGTGTTACAAATCTCAAGGCAAGTTGAGTTTGTCTGTGCTTGAATACATCTTGGTTGTGTCTCATTGTTTCTGCCAAGTATATATGACAGATAGATTATGATTTAACCATTACCTGTTTTTAACTATTTCTGGGGTTACAATTCGTATTGCATAATATTTTACTTGCAGTTTTGGACATGAAATGAATAAATGGTTTTTTATGATCCTTTATAATTTGCGATCCTCTGTAAGGCAATTTCCTATATTCATTCTGTCACTGATTGGATCTGTTACAATGGGGTTAGAGAACAGGAAAGTAATAATTCTCCATCAAAATCTCTAGTTGGATCTGCAGTTCTAATTTGAATTTTGTTATTCAATGTATGTATCTTGCACAAGTTTCACTCTGTATCTCATATCAGCCAAACTTAACGCATGAACCAGAAGCTATCCTACATTTTTTCCTTTTTCTAAACTGTTTCATGTTTATATTGTTATAAGATCAAAATCTTGTCATTATGAAAATGCATGTAGGTGCAGAAAATTTTGCAGTAATTGTTTATCTTTCAAAATTTCTAAAGGAAGCAAATATTTCCAAGGAAAGCATCAATCATTTTATATTGAAGTTAGATGCAAAATGATTACTCTTGTAATGACAGTCAACTTCTACGAAAGTGTGTTGTTATTGAGAAACCAAACCCCTTTCTCGAAGTTGCAGTTCAATTAAAAAAAATTGTAAACTTAGCAAAACTAGGTATGTCATTAAAAGAACATTGGGAGTCGATTGTGAATTTTCATTCTGATGAATTTATAGTCTGTGAATTTCCAGTAAATGAGACACTGTATTTTAGTATTTTTTTGTGTATTTACAAGTTTCAAATTTCATTCGTCTCTGCTAATAGTTCAAATGTTGTCTTCTGATTATGAAACTTAAAGCAATAATTTGTTACTTTTCAGGAATATGTGGAAAAAGCATTCCAGGCTATAATTCACTCAGCATTTCATTGCCCGAAATTATTGTGCCAAACCTTCCATGATCTCAAGGAGTTAGCCAGCACTTATTTTCCAGGTGGGTGCATAATATTAATTTGATCATTATAAGATTTTTCCCTGACCATTGTTTTTTGGACTTTTGTTTTAAAAGGACTAAATATTTTGTCAATTTATCAGAATAATTGTTCGTGAAAACATGAATTTTATTTCTTTATATTTAATATGAACTATTTCAGCTATTTTATGCCAAGAATCTAAGGCTGCATTATTGTTTAATATAATAACAGAAATGTTTGGCAATGCATGCATTTTCCAAATATAATCATCAGTTAACTTTCTAATGCCCTTGTAGTAAGTTTTTTTGCTGTCATTTGCCTGTTTTAAATTAAGCATTTCTCCCAAAAGTCAGCAAAAAGGGTGATAATGGATGACATACTGTTCATGACAATGCTTGACTAAGTTTAAATCCTAAATGAATTTCAATGTTGAATATGGATCAATAGTTTATGTGACCATATTAAAAGTATATTTCAACAGTTGATAGCATTGAATTATCTTACCATTATGTCTAACAAATAAAGATCTAATAATTATTCAATAAACTTCCTTTGTTATCCATGTGCTAATCTATATGCTCATGATACAAGCTCGGATGATCGAAAAACACATAACTGAAATATACTGAAAGTATGGTTGTGATGTAAATGGAAATATATGGAGTTTCTCCCGTTTCATTCATTGTGATTAAATTGAGTTTTTTGTAATTGAATGCACATTTTTTCCATTTTCCAACCATTTTTATAAGGGTGGAAAATAGTTTTACAAGAGCACCTAATTATCATCAAGTGAATAAGCAGAATGTATTTTCCTAAGAAAGCTTAACCAGTCACATAGCTAGGGAGAAAAACATGACTGACAAAGGATCGCTGATGTGGATTTGTTTTTCCATGCATTATACTAATTAAAATAATGCAGTGTTGATAGTTAATGGCTTATTTGCTGAATAGTAAAACTATGCATTTGCTCTTTCCTTGTAGGAGAATATAGAATTCCCAAGACTAATAAGTGTGAGGATATGGTAATGGGAAAGTACTTTATGTAATTGAATTCTTCTTTTGCCATTTCTTTTTAACATGTGAATTCCTGGCTCATTCAAATTTGAATATGTCCATATTGTTGACTGTACACTCTTGAAAGGAATTCAGATATTGAGATTGGTGGGTTTAACAGCGAGATTTAATGCTTTTCGTTTCAGAAAATATGGAAGTGCGTTATTCTGTGATATCCGGCTTTATATTTCTTCGCTTTTTTGCTCCTGCCATCCTTGGGCCACGGCTGTTTGATTTGACCAATGAGCAGATTGTGAGTACAATTGCTGATGTAAAGATGTTATGCTTAAAATATATCTGTCATGTATTTCAATTAATGTAGAATTACAGAAGAGGAGTATTTGATCCAAAACTGAACATGGGAGAGAATATTGACAAAATATATTAATATTTAAGTACACTTGGTAATTTCAATGATAGATAGTACAAAGGGACTGAAATGATGCAGTGCATATTATGTTTGTAGCCTAAAATGTCCAGGTGCCTGATCAGGTAGCCTCAGGCCACAACGTGCACTGAACAGGACACGCTTCTTTCTTGCTTGTCGGAAACTAATGCATCCAGTGTGCATTCTCTCAAGAGCTACTTACTCATGGCTGTCACCTACCTGGAAAAAGTTCAGGAATTAAGGGAAAAATCATTGGAAAAATGTTATTTTTTCTTTGCTTTTTCCCCTTCAGTACAATATTTTTCCAAAGGTATTTTTTGAAGGAAGACTGAGTTAGTGAAGTTTTGTATATTTTCCAGTTCGTCGTGATACATAAAACAAAATTCACAAACAAGTTCTAGCAGATTCTAGGAAGAATCAAAGTTCACCCTTTATTTCAGGAAAGGACTGTTAATCCTTTTTCTTGAAATTTATAAGATCTTAAACAATATATATCCTAATTAATTATTTTGATTTGGTCAGATTATAAAAAATGTTGATTTTCTCTTATTATGCTAGAAAATATTATTATTTGTGTGCGCAGATTGATGTGTACTTCTTACTGCCGACGCCCCCTTCCAATCGATCTCCCTCACTCCCATCCTCTTATGACAATCACCCAAGGCCCCAACACCCTTTGATCAACATTTATACTTATTCTGGCTTATTCTAGTTTCACTTTCATACAGCATATGAGGAGGAACCTTGATTGACTTTCCCACTCTCCAATTGCTACATACCAACAACCTTTTTGCTGCCATTTCCATACCTCTATCATACCATCTTCCCCGACCATTCTGCCAAAATATACGTACTAATGCAGTTGTTGAACTATTTTGCTGTTTACCCTCATTCATTGTCATTCTCAACAATAACAGATGATTTTGTTTTGGGTGCATGGGTGCATGTAATCTCAAACTTCCCTTTGTCCATGACCTTCAGACCCCCTGTAGATATTGTTATTTTTCAAATAACATTATTTCACCTAACTTCATAATCTAAAGGAAAGTAACCTTTTGGTGTTTTGGTCGCCTGCATCATTTATGGTTTGTATAAAAAGTATCGGGAAAATTTTTGAAAAAAAATTATTTTAGATCTTTCTACAATGCCTCAAAATTCTTCAAAGTATTTCCCTCCTTCAGTGTCGATGCACTTTTGCCAGCAGCTTTCCCACCACTCGAAGGCTCCCTAGTGGGCAAATTTTGGAAGATCTTTAAGGGTACATGTTGCAAGTTTCTTTAACGGCACTTCAACGGGTCCCATGGTAGTATGCTTTGAGGGAGGATTTCACTTTTGGGAACAGGAATAGTGTGCTGGTGCCAAGTCGGTACTGTGAGGGGGTCGGGGAATCGTCGCAATTCCATGCTGCAAAAGGTCTTCGAAATGAGACACTCATCTCTGCTGTTGGTCGTCCATCAATACCTTCAGGACAAGTTTAGTGCAGATGTTTTGCTTCGCCAAATTTTCAGTGATAATTGTGTGCTTTGTCATGTTATCGATGCCAATAGAATCTGCAATTATGCACACACTTAACCGATGGTCTGAAACGGTCTGACGGTCAGGAGTACTCTACATGCACACGCCAGGAAAAAATTGTTACCGATACTTTTTATACAATCCTTGTATAAGATTTCATCCCAACTCAAATCTTTTTGAAAATTATCAAAGCTCTCAAGAGAAATTAAAAGCTATAGAAATTTTGTACACTGAAATTAATAGTACCCATGGTTCTCTGACCTTATTAACTTTGGTATTAATGTGACCTTAATCATGAACTTTTGGATGTTAATGGTAAATATTTTTGTATTTGCCCTGTTTCCCCTATCAGCTTTGGAAATAATATTGATGCTGGTATGTAATTATTTGTTCCAATGATTTTTATGCTTTTGCAGGATTCTCAAACAAATCGTACCTTCACACTCATCTCAAAGACAATCCAGAGTATTGGAAACCTTGTTAGTTCCCGTTCTTCACAGCACTGCTTCAAGGAGGAATACATGGGTGCTATTCAGCGTGCCTTTCTCACAGATCGTCACATTAATGCAGTTCGACAGGTTAGTCTTATTTTTTCTTCTCCTCCTCCTCTGCAATAATAATAAAAATGCATTTATTTGTCTGGAGATTCGGTCCACATTCACACATGCACAAATGTAAGACATTATATAGTCGGAAATAAACTTCACAATTTTAGAATTGTCGGGGCATTCTCATTTTGATTTATATGATCCACTTTTCGAATTAAATTTTGTTGAAGTGATCTCCTTCGAATAGTCCTCTGGGCAATTAGCTGTGTTATTATAAGGGGTTGCACTTCAGTTTTACCCATCAAAGATCTTCAGAAGGATCAGTTAATTTAATTCTAATGTGTTCTGCAGAAAACTGTTAAATGAGATTTGCCATGATTTTTTATGTTACTAAATGGTCTGAACTACTATTTGAAATCTTTGTGGCCTATATTTATTTTCTATCTCGGAAGAGTAGGCGGCTTTGAAAATCATTACTTTTCTAGTAAGATTATGGTGAACTATTACAACATTGACATGCTAATAGTATCTTTTGGCTCATGAAAAATAAATTGTTATAAGTTTTTATTAAAGCAAGGTTGGCACTGACTTTAAAAAAGGATGCCAATTTTATGTCTAACTAGAACTCTGTTTGGAAAGGTACTTCCTTTCCAGATAGATTTCTGCAAGACCAAAAGCTTATTTTTTAAGCATGTAAATGTATGTGCCTGTCAAAAATTTTATTTCTTCTCTTAAGGGATATAGACCTTAATTAACAAAGCTGTTCTTGGGTTTTTGAAGTATGAGGTCGGAGCTGGACAATCCAATTCATGATTGTTTTCTGAAATTCATTAAGTTAATATTTCATAAAATTCTGCCTCCCTCACCAACACCTGGCGAATGCTAAAAGTACTGCCTTGGGTTAATATTTATTGTTCCATGTATTGTAACAGGTATTGAAGATATGCTCTTTAATTATTCCTTCATTCTACATTTAATGGAAGCCAGTAGAATAGCTCTTGTTCACACAATTCTAAAGCATTTATGTCAGACTCATGTTCTAACTTGTCTGATGGTCTAATTTGTTGATCCCAGCTGTATTTTAGTCTTTTATCTCTTTCAAGTGATTTTTATGAAAAAATGCTGGCTATAAACAGAAAATTTGCATCACGAATATGCTCAACTTGAACTCTCTCCTAAATACTAGGTATTGCTGTAGCGTAATTTGCACACTCATCCTACAGTACGGTATCGAAAAGAAAGTGTTTACAGCAGAGAGTAATAGAGAGCACCAGTTGGGGTTGCCACTATTTTCCCCCGATGTATTTTTACACTTCCCTTTGCATCCACCGTGAATGGTCCACCTTTTGTCTGACTCCTACCCTTCAGCGTATCATCACATAGGTGACCCTACCAGTAGCAACTATTCTCTCTCCCATCAGTATAGCCAGAGAAATTGTCAGTATGGGCAAGCTATTTCACCATGTCAAGGTTGTAATTTATTAGGAGGATTAAAACAGTTGTTTTATCATAAATCACAATGGATAAAATTTATTTTCAATTTACAATTCATTCTAATGTAATAAAACCTGAAAACCTTAGGTAATTTTGTAGCTTAAAAATGTCTACATTATTTTAGTGGCACCTATATCTGAGGTATGGATTCGGATACATGACATTTCTCATCCTGAGCAGAGCATAAAGGTGACATTTCAGACACATAAATGGATGTGTAATTTTTATGGTAATAGCTTACCATCCTGAGTATAGCCTGTATTTGTCATAAGTGAGCTTCGTTTTGGAAATCCTACACAAGCTCAGTAATTTGCTCGGTAGCATAGTTGGTTAATCTAAAGGCGATTGCCACTACTCTGTTCACGGTTTGATATTTGTGATTTGAATTCTTAATGCTTTTTTTATGTTCAAATAAATATGTGTTATGTACGTAATTATAGTAATTTTATAATGATAGATGAAGTGACTTTCTAAAAATCCTTAAATCCTTCTAGCCCATGACCAGATGACATGTTCGGGTTGACCTGCTGTCATGGAGCAAAGTCTATGAGATGATCTTGCAGGGGTTCTATTCTTGTGGGAAATGTCCAAAAAAATAACGGGCTCAGTCAGAAATGGTCATATCCAATTTTTCAAATCATTTTTAAGCCCAATTAGGCAAGCAGCTAGAGAGTGTTAATGTTCCTCCGGCAAAAGAAACATTTTTTTCCAATAAACTCTGTGACTGCATTGCTTTTGGGTCCTTCCAATGTGAAACTGTCATCTCGGTAGGTGACGGGTTAGCTGGCGTTCCATTTGGCATCTTCAGGTCTGAGGGTGCTGACTGGAATGCCTATGTATACAATTCTATGTGGGAGGACCCCAAAGCCATTGATTCTACTTCCACCACTGAAGCCTTCCAGTAATATCACCCTTGTGTGTGTGCGATGACTGAATTCTACCATGTTCTCATTTCTAGTTCCTGGAAATCATATCAGCATCATCTAACCCTGCACACCGAGGTCTTGACACTCCAGTTGTCCTCAAGGAAGGGTAATAATTTTATTTTGATAGACTAACCCAAACATAGACAGTTGCATTCAGCTCATGATTGGCATCAACTAGTCTAATTCAGAGTTAGATGCATAGTGCTCCAGGTTTCTGTTAGGGTTCACCTTGTAACAAGTTCTTGATTTTTGTCCTGAACGAATGGCATTTTTTGAGAAACTCACCCAAATATCAGAGAAGGGTTTTACTATAATGAAAAGTAATATTCAATTGTAATACTTGAAATTAAGTGGTGTTTTTAAGGGTAGAAATATTAACGACAATAATATTTTTTTAATATCTGTGTATTTTGAATGAGCCATAAGGGCATTTTACATAACTGATTTTTTTCACTAATGGATTGTTTTTGTCATGTTAATCATCAAGTCATGTGCAGTGGCCACAGGCTCCTCTATGTTCAATATTGTATTTTTTTCATTTGCTGTAATGATGACGTAATATATCGAAATGCAGTCCGTTCTTTATTGCATGGTTTTTGCCTAGGTCAGATTTATTTTTTTTCTCTAGATCTTTGGGCCACCTTACTATTGGGATACTCATAGTAGATATCTTAGTCGTTGACTTGATTTGGTAATCAGATTAGTGTGGTGGCTAATATACTGTTTTCAAGTGTGGAGAACCCAAGTGTCTCAGCACTGTGCAGTGGTGGATTTTTCAGTGATACTCAACTCATAATTGAGATGCTGCACAGCAATGAAACTGAGGTTTTCTATCCATATGAGATAATGTACTGTAACCATACTGGCAACTTAGGATATTGATATGCCATTTGCACCAATAAGCAAATTGCCTCCTGTATTTTTGTGAACCCATGGAAAATTTTCCTATTGAATGTTAAAGCAGGATTTCTCTTCATTCTTTCATACTTTTTATTTGAAGTGAAACTACTTATCTCTAATGTTGCAAATGACCTCAGCCATCAGTTGCCTCCCCACTGACTAGCATTTATCTCTCATTTTATTTTATTTGGTAATCTAGCATTTAAGGTAGGTTTTGTATGAATGCAAACTGGTCATGCCTACATTTCTTAGACCCCCTCAACAAGGCACAACCGGACTCCTCACACTAGAATAAACTATTCTTCAATTCCATATATCTTCTATCTCCCTCTTTTTTTGTCTAACATTCGTATTCTTTTCATACCTCTGCCTTGGTAAAGTTTATAAATTCATACTCTTAATAGATACACAAATGAGACTGTGGTTGAGAAGGTAGAAGTGATGTATGTGAGAACGGAGTGAGTTGAAAAATATTTTAATTTAACCTGTGCAGTAACAAAGTTTCCACCACCAGAATTGGAACTAAATTTTAATGATGCCGCACCAATATTCACCATATTTAAATATGGGTGAGCATCTGTGTTGTACACATAGTTATCTCATCTTATCTGAAATATTATCATCATTGCCTTAAAATAATTGGAAAATATTTGTTCATGATTAATCAGATATGATATTATTTTTGAAAGTATGTATGCACATTCAATGTGGCCTAAATCAAGGACTTGTTATGTTTTGTTGAATTGCACATGTAATTTCAATTGAACTGCAAATATTATATAGCTTCCCTACTTGCTCACGCAACATGCAATGTGACCACCACTGTACTCAAGCATGATTAATTAATTGTTCACCTGCTCACTCTCACAGTGATGCCATTTAGTTACAATCGTTGTATGTTTTGAGTTTGATATGTATTAGTAGTGTTAGTCCAGTGGAAAGTGACTGCACTGCTAGGTGGTTCAATTTTGTTCGTAGGCATTGATGATGGTTGGTCAATCATTTTGTTGGTTATATAAAGGCAGTTATTTCCAATTAATTGAGTTCATTTTGGAATGCACAAATGAATGCCATAACCACACCATTTATGCATCAATGGTTCATGTCATTCACTATGTCAGATGCTCGCATTAATCGAACTTGTGAGTGAAGCTTTTTTTATTTGAATTTAGTGATTAAATAATGTGCAAAATTAAGTGAATATATTTTCAGTGTTTATGAAGTTATAACTTATCTTTGTTCATTGTGGATGTCAAAAATTCTCAAGTGAAATGACTGAGACTTGGCTCCTTATTAAGACTCTATAGTTTGATAAATATGAAATTTGTGCAATGTGCACGATGGACCCATGTGGGAAAGTTTGTGCACCCATGATGTAATTGAGTTTTTGGACACTTATGATTTCTGATTCTGCTGCCAAATTGGTAGTAGATCAAGTTTTAATTGCAAAAATAGAAGTCCATCTTATGTCTATTCATCATTAAATTGTTTACCTGTTGCATGACATGTTGAACTCAAGAAAATGGCATGACTGAAAAACTGCCACATTTTTAGTTAATCTCCTCGTTTAATTTACTACTCACTGAGATTTTAAAATATTCTGCAAAACAATTATGCTTAACAACCTTCCAAAGGCTTGTTTGTCCTGTTTTGAAATTTAGTGCTATGAGGAATGATTATGGAGGGCACCCTTATCTCCGTAAGACTGAATGTTGATTGAATTTTTACTCAAAAATTTCTCTTTCTTTTGACTTGTGAAATGCTCGCCTTTCCTATTAGGATGGAGGTAAGTGAATCTGTCTCATATTCTCTTCATTGACTTGAAGTGTTTATCTTTATTTTTTGCATCTTGGCCCATGAGAAATGTGCTTTAACTTACACCTCTTTGGCATGAACTGTTATGTTGAATAATGCACTCTTAATAATGTTAACTCTTTACATTTTCAACATTCGCGATGAATTTTGCATGACTGAAAACTAAATTTCTTTCTGTGTATTTCTTCGTCTAATTCCATATTCTTATTCTTAGGGTCATGATAAAGAGGGCTCAGGGAAGAAAAAAGTTTGGAAGAAAGAATTTCAAGAGGAGGTACTTCCGGCTGACCACCCAAGACCTTGCCTATTCCAAAACCTCGGGTGCGTATTATCCAGTATTATCACTTAGCATTCAATATCATCCCAATTTCTGTTGTTTCTAGGTAACATTTATATGCCCATGCATAGAAAATGTCCAGCAGCATTAAGGAATAGGTACATTATATTATGAGCTTTTGTTTCATCTCCAAAAGCATTTTTTTAGTCTGGTACTACATGACTCACCGTGGTGTGTTCAGTCTTCTTTATTATTGTTAGATCGAATTGATAAATATGTCACTTGGTTCATTCCCAGTGCAGATTTTATTGATTTAAATATACATGGTTTGTATAAAAAGTTCCATTAAAAGATTTGGAAAATTAGATTTATTTGCTACAATGCCTCAAATTTCTTCAAAGTACATCCATTTAACATTGACACATTTGCCAGTTGCTTTTCGATGACTCCAAGGCTCCCTCACAGGCAGATCCTGGAACATTTCTAAGGGTGCACCTTCTTAGTAGTAGTAGTTTGTATGGGAGGTGACTGACAGCTAAGGTCATTTAGGGATGGATGGATGGGAAAGGATGAAGGGTGGAGAGAAACCAAGTGTCAGCATTAGCCTACTCTTGTTGAAAGGCACCAAGGGGTCCACGTGATAACGTACCATCCGACGGACATCATACTGTCTCTCTACTTTCCATAAAGCACATCAAGTAGGGATCAGGATACTGCTGAAGAATATTTGTTGTCTCCAGGATTTGAACCCAGGCCCACTCAGTGGAAAGTAAGCCACCACACCATCCCAATCCCATGCAAGCTTCTTTGACGGCATTTGAGTCCCACAATGGTGTCTTTTGAAGGAGGATTTCCCTTTTATAAGACAGGAAGTAGTCTGCTGGTGTCAAGTCATGAGTGTAAGGGGATTGCAGAAGGTCTTCAATACGTTACAGAAGGTCTTCATAAGCAGACACCTGGCTCTACTTTTGGTCATCCATCAAGACCTTCAGGATGAGGCTAGCGAAGATCTTTCACATGGCCAAATATTTAGTTATATTAATGTGTACTGTCATCTTATCAGTGCCAATACAATTCATGATCATACCCACACTTAACCGACGGTCTGAATTCAGCACTTCATGCTCACGTCAGGAAAAAATAGTTGCTGATACTTTTTATACAAACCTTGTATGAATGTGCTGCAATTTGATATGAAGGGAGCTGTTTCCGTGTTGCTTTCATTTAATTTTTTTTGGACAATGTGCAGTTGCTGAATTTTTGGATGCCTGGCCCTAATTGATGAAACTATGCCATGAAAAAGCCATGAAACTTATGAATCCTTGTTAGCAAAATACAAGCAGTGTCATAAATTTTCAGTTGATCAGAGATCATCTATCGTTTGATATTTTCATAATTATACTATCAAGTGTCAAACTTAAAAGTGTGATACTTCTTGAATGTTATTATTTGCTGACCAGTGATGACTAAGACATCAGCATAGAATATTCAGTTCCACTTGTTACCAGTCTCTCTTTTATGTAAAAAGGTAAACCAGTAAGCTAAAGGTTGATGGCAGAAATTGGTTGATGTCGATGGTCCTCCCATGTCCACCACCTTTCGGTGTGTATTATTTCGTGAGTGTTTTGTTGGGAACAAGGTTGTAGAACAGTCTTGTCATCTCCTTTATGTAAATAATGCAGATATCACTTCTTTGAAAGTCTTTTTTTGAATCTGGGACTAGACTTGGACAGACTGTCCAGGCGTGCTCTTAATCTGAACAAAGTCATTTGGCCCTCAGAGGATGCTGAATCTAGATTTTTTAATCCTTTATGAGTGTGTTCAGCTTTTGTCTTAATTGGAGGCTTATGCTGCTGATCCAACATCTGTTTAGAACCTCATTGAAATACTGATCTCTTCAGACAAATTAATTGAAAATTGAAGAGCATGTAACATCCCGAATTATAATCCAAATACATTTGTGAGTGAAGACAGTTTAAAACATGCTCCAATGGTTATCTCCATTCATAACCATATCCCCCTAGAGCTGTGCTGGCGGGAGTAATAATAATTACTCCTGGAAGGGTCACCCATGCCAGATAGGTCGAAGGTTAGGAGCCAGACGAAAGGTAGTCCACGCAGCGTCTGTTCCTCAGTGAGGCGGCTGCAATGGCGTCTGACCCCAGTGGGGCGGCCATTAAGTGATGGTGTCACGTTAAAAACACTATTGAGGAAGGCAACGGGAAACCACCTCAATTATGATTCCCAAGAATATAATGATGGGCACTATAGACAATATGAGTCCTGGCAACTACGGAACTCGGCCCAAGAGGCCGTGTGTCGTGCCCGGCAGCGGGAGAGGCAAGGCTTCCGCGGTCGTCATCCCACGAAACCCTTGCAGGGAAGAAATAACTTCAGCAGGACAGAAGACTCAGAAGAAGGCAAAAGTAGTTAGAATAGGAACCTGGAACGTCAGGACAATGTTGAGGAGAGGCAAATTAGAAAATATTAAGCGAGAGATGGAAAGAGGTAACATAGATGTTTTAGGCCTCTGCGAGGTGAGATGGAAGGATAGCGGGGATTACTGGAGTGACAATTATAGAGTAATATACAGCGGCGGGGACGAGAGCCAACGAGGGGTTGCCGTAATTTTAATTAAGGGGTAGGAAGAAGCGTAGTCAACATAGAGCAAGCGACAGATAGAATTTTACTCGTAGAGATTAAAGCAGAGCCGACGAACTTGGTCATTATTCAGGTATACATGCCACCGAGCAACCACAAGGAGGAAGAAGTCGATAGGATGTATGATGAGTTAGAGGATATCATCGCGAGTGTTCCTGCAGGGAAACATTTGATAGTGATGGGGGATTGGAATGCGACGGTAGGCGAAGGAAGAGATGGTGGTGAGGTGGGGGACTATGGGTTAGGCACGAGGAATGAACGCGGGGAGAAAGTAATTGAATTCTGCAGGAGACAGGGGTTAGTCATCACTAACACATGGTTTAGACACCACAAAAGGCGTAGGTATACATGGAAAATGCCAGGTGACTCAGAAAGGTATCAGTTAGATTATATTATGGTTAGGCACAGGTTTAGGAACAGTGGGATAAATTCGCACAGTTTCCCAGGAGCGGATGCGGACTCTGACCACAATTTAGTTGTTATGAAATGTAATGTTCGTTTCAAGAAGATAAGGCAAGGGCAGCGGGTTAGGAAATGGAATTTAGAAGCAGTAAATGGATTAACGAGGAAGGAGTATCAGCAGGCTGTAGAGAAAATGATGGATGACGGTAAAGAACTGAGTACTATCGAAGAAAAATGGGAATGTATCAAGAAAGGGATATTGGAAGCCGCTAAAGACACTATAGGAACCGTAAACGGGAAAAGGATAAGGAAACCATGGGTAACGGATGAGATGATTGCAAAGATGGATGAGAGAAGAAGATGAAAAAATGTAAACACAGAGTTAGGCAAAATGAAGTACAAAGAGTTAAACAATAAATTGAGAAGGGCCACAAATAAAGCAAAAGAAGAATGGTGGAAAACGCAATGCGAGGATATGGAAAGTTTACAGAAGAAGGGTGAAATTGGTGCTCTATAAAGCAAGGTTAAGTTATTATCGGGAAGTAAGAAGGCAAGATCTGTGCTAACAGTTAAAGATAAACGGGGTAAGATAATAGTTGAACCAGGAAAAATCCAAGAGAGATGGAAGGAATATATAGAAACCATAAACACAGTAATCAACCCGAAGGTCGGTTTAGTAGGTGATGGTAGAGCTCACCCATGTACCAAGCCCGACGGCGTGTGAATATTCACACATCAGGGTAGGGGGGCCAGTTCCTTTCCCTGTGCCGGTTATGGTTTCCCAGGAAGATCTGGTACCCGAAAAATCAACTAGCTTGGGTGGAGCTGCAGGTGCCCAAAGTGACTTGCCCGGGAATTGAACCCGGGACCCTCCGGTCGGCAGTCCAACGCTCTACCCGCTAGACCACCGCGACCCTATATAGAAACACTGTATGGTAAAGAACTTAGGCCGAAGAGGTTAGACATAGAAAAGGAACATGACGTAGAAGAAGATAGCTTAGGTCCAGGCATACTCGACGATGAAATAGAAAGGGCATTAAAGGAGATGAAAGCAAATAAGGCTGTGGGGGTGGACAATATTCCTGTAGAAATGTTGAACTGGTTAGGGAAAGGTGGGAAGAAGGCCATATATGGACTGATTCGTAGTATCTATGAGGAAGGAATCTGGCCGGAAGATTTTGTAAGATCAGTGTTAGTTCCTATTCCAAAAAAGGCAAAGGCTTCGTCATGTGAGGATTACAGAACAATAAGTTTGATATCCCACGCAGCTAAAGTTATTCTCAGGATCATCAACAAAAGGATAGAGAGTAGGGCAAGTGATTACTTAGGGGATGATCAGTTTGGGTTCAGGAAAGGAAGAGGTACGCGTGATGCCATTGCAGTAATGAGATCACTAATCGAGAGGAATATAGAATACAACCAGGACGTTTTTGCCTGTTTTGTAAGTTTCGAAAAGGCGTTTGATAGAGTGAATTGGGAAAAATTAATGCGTGTATTGAAGAAAATAGGAATGGTTTGGACAGGAGACTAATCCGCAACCTGTACATGTCTCAGACTGCTCAGGTGCGAGTGGGGAACGGAGAGGTCGGATGGGCAGTGTTAGGAAGAGGTGTAAGGCAGGGTTGCCCATTGTCACCGGTACTGTTCAACGTATATGTAGAGGAAATGATTAAAGAGGCATGGGAAGAACTGGAGGTAGGAATGAAAGTCGGAGGGGAATTCGTAAAATCGGTTAGGTTTGCTGATGACCAAGCATTAGTTGCTCAGTCAGCCTAGGGGTTGCAAGCATTGTTGAGTGAATTGGAGGTTCAGTGCGATAAATATGGGATGAGAATCAATATTAATAAAACAAAGGTTATGCGATTTTCCAGAAAGAAAAAGGCTAAGCTAAATATTAAAATAGGCGGGGAAAAAATAGAGCAGGTAGAACAGTTTACATATCTCGGAAGTGTTTTGGACCAACACGGTCAAAGTGGTAGGGACGTAAGGAGAAGAATTGCGCTAGGCAAGGAGGCTTTCTCAAGGAGGAGGGAGTTGATGACGGGGACGTTGAGTAGGGATGTTAAGACAAGACTCGTAAAAACTCTGATATGGAGCATAGCTATGTACGGCGCGGAAACGTGGTCGCTGAAGCAGGAGGATAGACGTAGATTGGAGGCTTTTGAAATGTGGGTGTGGAGAAGAATGGAGAAGGTGAAATGGACCGAAAGGAAAACAAATGAGGAAGTACTAGAAATGGTGGGGGAGGAGAGGGGTTTGTTGAGAGAAATCCTATGGAGGCAGGAAAAATGGATGAAAGGCGTATTGAGCGGTAGTGGAATGTTGAAGAGGGTAATAGAGGGGAGAATGTTGGGCAAGCGAGGTAAGGGTAGGAACAGGATAGGGATGTTGGAGGGGATGAAGGGAGGAAAGAAGTACACCGAGATGAAGAGGGACCTGATATAGATTAGTTTGCTAGGTGGGGAGTCACAAAATGTTTATTTGATAGTTGTGTTCATCCAAAAACCTACCTTAACCGGTAGATTACCTAATAAATATCCATATCTCCTGGTGGAAACATTAAACAATGAGCTCATAGCCTTAAATATGGAGGCCATTTAATGACTTTAATTTTGATGCAGATGTTGAGTCACTAATAATTTCAAACAACCATTATGTGCAATATGTGGTCAGTCATCCTTATTGCCGACGTACTGCACATACAAATCTTAGGGCTCTAAACTCTGCCTTGGCAATTTCTCATTGCATACCTCTTTTGCTATGCATGGATTTCCCTGTGTATATGAAACTCAAGGTTTTTTCAGAATTTATAAGTTGTTTTATTTTTCTAGCTTTTTCATGAAATTTTGTAGTAATTTTAGTGTATTTGTTCTATTTTAATTCCTGTGGTCATTCCAGTGATTACCTTGGTATCATATTTTATTTTACTTGTTACATTCATATCAAATTCTATCATGCTACATTTCCGGTAATATTAAATATCTGCAACTTCATGCAGATGCCTATTTTATGGAGCATCTTACTTCAGTGAATAAATGTTGGGAGAGATAAGAGACAAATTGCTTATTCTTCTTTTATATTGTTTCATTTTTTTAATTCCAAGCAGCCTCTCTCTGCTCCCCTGTTGGTCGTGAACCTCTGTGTGTCATTCCGTTAAAAGACATCTTGGCCGTGGAGCGGCTCCATGAGGATTCCTTTAAAATGAAGAATATGTTCCAGATTGTACAACCCAAGAGGGCTCTCTATGTTCAGGTATATGATTTTTATGCTGCCATGGGTTTTTGTCTTTGTTTTCCAGACATACGCGAATTGCTCTTCAAAATGAGATTGCAACCTGACAAGGAGTCACTTCAGGATCATGAATTGTTGTTTTGAAGATGGTAACCCATTAGCCATGTGAAATTCTGAATAAGGAAATACACTATTATTGGCCAGTTGTATTATATGTGTGGTGTTAGTTTCGTATGCCACCTGGAGAGTCAAGTGCAGATCATGTTAGGTTAATATATTTCATTTCAGTAAAAGCAGGTGCACATACATCAGAACTGCTATTGGTCTCAGGATTCCTGAAATCTTCAAATTGACTGCTACAAGCGGTCTTCCTTGGTGTGTTGAAACAGATCTGTTTTAAATGAATTTGATGAACCACTCTGCATTAACATATTTGCTTAAATTTAGATTTGGCATGAAGGATAAAGATTATATTTTCACAATTCTCTACTTCAAATTGTTTATTCTGACACATTTTTACCAATGATTAATAAGGCTCGAGGGATCAGAAGCAGCCAAGCATTCTCTGCATTTGGAGACTTTCCTTTAGGCATGCAAATGCTTTGTTCACAGAACATAGGATATCAATCAGTAAAAAAAGACCCATCATCTACTAGCTCCTGAATATGAAAGAAAAGTTAAATGTCTCAAGTGTCGCAAAAACATTGGTTCATAAGTGGTAATTTTTCCTTTTGAAACTTACTTAACTCTATATTAACAATGTAGATCCTTAGGCTTCCGCGGCGTCGATCTGATGAATCCATGCTGTTTCAGGGAATTACCGTCGTGTAGTTTAGTTGATGGACAACCAAGGTCTAGACTAGCCAAAGTCCACAAGGAGGGGGTCCCCCTACGACCCATTGTAAGCAACATCGACGCACCTACCTACAAGCTAGCACAATACGTCGCACGTTCTCTCCAATCCTTTGCCGGGAGAACCGACTCGTCTGTGAAAAACTCCACGGAAATCATTCGCACCATCAAGAATATAAAAATTAAGGAATGAGAGGTGCTAGTGAGCTTTGACGTAGTCTCTCTCTTCACCAGACATGCCAACTCTCCCGATTTAAGCGGGAGACTCCCGATTTTTCCTTCTTACGTTCTTGATGAACTGTTCAAATTGTGTACTTAGCTTAACATGTTAATAAAGTGTGACATTCATTAAAAATTGGCATAGTGTCATAAAGGGATTAAGGTGCCATGCAAATATTGTGGTAATTAAAAGTGATTACTTCGTGATACACTTCTAAAAATCTCCCGATTTTTCATTTTTGAAATTGGCATGTCCTCCCGATTTTTCATTTTTGAAAGTTGGCATGTCTGCTTCACAAATACACCCATTGATGACTCAATGGTACCCATTAAACAACTCACTTCGGAAAGATTACCTAAGGATTTTCCAGACCTCGCTGAATTCTGCCTCAAGAACTCATACTTCCTTTGGAATGACAAGTATTTTCAGCAGAAAGAAAGTGCGGCCATGAGATCCCCTCTCCCTCCTGTAGTAGCCAACATCTTCATGGAGAATTTTGAGAAGAAGGCAATTGAGACATACCCAAACAAACCATCTCTTTGGATCCGCTATGTCGATGATACCTTCGTCATCTGGCCACACGGGAAGGAAGAACTGGAATTGTTCCTGAAACGCCTTAACCAGCAACATCCGGCCATAAAATTTACCATGGAAACTGAGCAGAACGGTGTTCTCCCTTTCCCGGATGTGTTAGTGACCAAAAAACCAAATGGCACTCTTGGACATGCAGTGTACCGAAAGAAAACACATACCGACCGGTATTTGGATGCGCGATCACGTCACCATCCCACCCAGAAGAGTTTGCTAGTAAATACACTAGTTCATCGGGCCTACACCATCTCCGATGCCAAATCACTCGCAACAGAAAAGAGATACCTCGTAAATTCTTCTCGGGATTTCATCCGGGTAATCTCCTCCATCTCCATCGCTGCCGACGTTTCGATGAAATCCTTTTTCATCGTCATCAGGGCCGATGATGCCAGTCTGTAGGTGCCGGTTTATATATCCTCGGTGGTCATGTTGGGTCCCTTCTGATTGGCTGAGGCCAAGCACGTTTTCCGCCATTTCCAGGATTGGGTCCCTTCTGATTGGCGGAGGCCGAGCACGTTTTCCCGCCATTTTCAGGATCGGGTTCCATGTCCTGCTTAGGCTGAAACCCTCGTCTCTGTTAAAGTTTTTCTCAGAGAGCCGTATTTCAATTGCCTCCTTGGTGAGGCGGTCCCAGTAGCCTTTGGAATGGTGGAGCATTTTTGTTTCTTCCCAGCGTATCGCGTGGTCGCAATCAATGGCATGCTCCGCAACCGCCGATTTTGATGGTTGGTAGAGTCGGAGATGACGCTTATGTTCTTTAATTCGGGTCTCGATCGTTCTTCCCGTCTCACCGATATACTCTTCGCCACACTCGCATGGTATGCTGTAGACACCAGGCAATTTCAGTCCGGCGGGGTCTTTGGAGCGAACTAAGACTTGTCTTAGTTGTTTGTGTGATAGGTGCACTGTTCGTATGTTATGTTTACGTAGAATGCGCAAAATCTTGCCAGATACTGTAGAGTTGTACGGCAGGAATGCGTTGGCCACCGGTTTCCGCTCTTCTTCACGTGTCTCCCTTTTTCCTTTTTTTTCCCTCGGCCAATCAGAAGAGGGACCCAACATGACCACCGAGGATATATAAATGGGCACCTGCAGACTGGCATCATCGGCCCTGATGACGATGAAAAAGGATTTCATCGAAACGTCGGCAGCGATGGAGATGGAGGAGATTACCCGGATGAAATCCCGAGAAGAATTTACTGCCATCATCCGCCGGGAGAAATTGAAGTCCTAGATACCTCATCTCAGCACTGGGGAAGAATGGATACCCAGGACATATGGTCCAAAAAAGGACTGCCAAGAAAGAAACGGAGTTGGCAAAAGATGGGATTCTGGACAAGAAACAGAGGGAGGAGAAACCTGAAAAGGAAAAGCGAACAGCATACTACCTTGATCAAAAAGTTCCCGAAATTTATTCAGAAAATTAAAAATACAAGTTTATTCATCTAAATCTATATTGTCCCCTTCAAAGTAATCCCCATCGACTGCAACACACTTATGCCAGCGCTTGATCCAATCCTCGAAACATTTTTTATATTCGGTTTTCGGTATGTCCATCAGTGCTTCCTGTGATTTTTCCATTACTTCCTCTCGGCTGCTAAAACGCGTTCCCTGTAATGGTTTTTTAACTCGATTGAACAGAAAGAAGTCACAGGGAGCCAAATCAGGTGAATTCGGTGGCTGTTGGATGGTATTTGTTGCATTTTTCGTCAAAAAATTACGAATAATGATAGCACTGTGCGACGGTCTTGACGCACTGTGCGACGATTTCTGGTCTCTTTCGGCGAATTGCTTCACGCAAACGTCTCATAACTCCCAAATAATACTCTTTGTTTACTGTCTGGCCTTCTGGCATAAATTCATGATGCACTACACCATTGTAATCCATGAAAACCGTCAGCATTGCCTTCTTTTTTGACTGAAAACGACGTGGTTTTTTTGGTCTCGGCTCATTTGGTGAACGCCATTCACTTGCCTGATGTCTGGATTGCGTGTCGTACTCATAAACCCACGTCTCGTCTCCAGTAATGATCCTTTTGATGAATGTGGGATCGGATTCAGCCTCGCAAATCATGTCTTTTGCGACGTCAACACGGTCTCTTTTTTGCATGAAATTGAGGTCTTTTGGCACCAACTTTGCTGCTACGCGACGGAAACCCAAATCATTAACCACAATGTCTTGGGTGGATCCATAGGCAATGTTCAAGTCCTCCGCTATTTCTCTGATGGTTAATTTGCGGTTATTGACCAGCATTTCTGTCACTTTATCAATTTTTTCACCGACTTTCGATGTCGATGGTCTGCCACTGCGTTCATCATCTTCGATTGACTCACGACCACTTCTGAACCGCTCGTGCCACTGGTAAACGACCGTTTTTTTAGAGAATCGTTGCCGAAACACTTTTCCAACATTTCCAACGTCCGTGCGCCACTAAATCCGTTTTTTACGCAAAATTTAATACAAGTTCGTTGTTGCAAATTTAAATCCATTTCTGCAATTGTAAAAAATCGCCAACACACACAGAGATAGATGTACTCTTGGCTACGTAACTCTTGCAAATGTCAAGGTATGACACTAAGATTTAAAGGGAATATCAACAACAGATGTACCAATTTAACAAAAAAAACAGAACTCAAATCGGAACGATGGGAGCGCCACACGATGGTTATTCCGGGAACTTTTTGATCAAGGTAGTATGCTACCATACCATATATCGCCGGAACGGCCGAGAAAATAAGCAAGTAACTATGGAAGCACAACATAATAACTAGGTTCTCAGCAGCCAAGAAAATCGGGGAAATATTGCCTAAGGACTGAATCCCCGATCTCATGCACGAAGGTGTATACGAGATTAAGTGCATGTGTGGGGAGTCATATGTCGGCCAAACAGGAAGATCCATCAGATGCAGGAGTAAGGAGCATCAAAGGGCCACGGATGAGAAACAGTTCCAGCTTTCGGCAATTGCCAAACATGCATGGTCGGAACCCGGACATTCGATCCTGTTCGACCAGACAAGAGTGTTGGCCAAAGAAAAACGTGATTTTCCGCGACTCATTAGAGAAGCGGTGGAAATAATGAAAAATCCTAATAATTTCAACCGTGAGGACGGCTACACTCTGACTTCCACATGGAAAAGGGTGTTTCCCTTTCGCCGCCTAGAAGGAGCCAATCAGAGAGCTCCCAGCCAGCCAGCGTCTCCTATATATAGCGGCCAAATTGTGACGCAGATCACTTCGACCTGAAGACGCCTCCAGGACTGGGGGCGAAACAGTTGTCCATCAACTAAACTACTCGACGGTAATTCGTGGAAACAGCATGGATTCATTAACAATATAGTTTTGTGTTACGTCTATTAAAAATATTTTCTGGTTGGAAAATGGTTTTACAGTGATGATTGACTTGCGAGAGCATTAAAAAGAACCACAATCCCAAGGGCGATTCATTTCACTTAAAACTTCATTTCATTAAGGGGCCGAATGGCAAAATGAAAAAAATATTTACCTTACAGTACTATTTCAATACCATTACCAATTGGTGCCCCTGGTAATTTTTTCACCTTAAAAAATTCCTGGTTTGATCTTCCTTTGACTCTACTTTTCTCAAAGATAAAATAAATGATGTGAAGTTATGTATAACTTTTTTACGAAAAAGTACATTAGGTACACTAAATGTGATTTGAAAATCAGTCTCATTTGATATGTTTAAGTTTTTATGAGAAAGTGTGAATTTTGATGGTTAGTTTAGTTCAAGCCATTGCCGCTTAGGATTTTTGTGTAAGGAAGATTTTTACCTTTCATATTCCAATTAATTTTAAAGGAAACCATAACCATTTTGTAATCTCATTGGAACTTTTGTTGGAATAAATTTCGTGGTTCTCTGAAAACATTAAAATTAGTGTGCTAAAATTGGCTCCCGTAGAGTTTAGGTTGGTTGGAAGAAATTCAAGAGTTCATTTTGATTTGCTGGAATAAGGTTAGTATTCTATTCTTCAGTCAACCCTCAATGATCTGTGTTTGGACATTCTATTTTGCTGACTATCCATGCTTACTTTTCGTAGCGCCTCAACATTTTGTATACAGTAATGCTGTATACTGTGTACCTCCCTTTATTTTCATTCAGTGTGCCTATTCTCCCTTTCTCCCTCCATTCTACCTGCTCTGCTATTACTATTGTCAGCATCCTTTTGTCTCTTAGTATCCACTTGTCATGCCTTCTCCAAATTTCTCCCAACAGCCTTTTCCCTTCTCCTATCATTCATAGAATGTCATTATTTCTTTCACTGCATTTCCATTTATTTTTTTACAATTCTCTCTACACCAAAATCTCAAAGGCTTCCAAATCTGTGCAAATACTCCTGTCTCAATGGACAAGTATCTGAACCATACAAAACTTCTCTCCAGGTTAAAGTTTTCCCTAGTTTTCTTTATATCTGTGTCTGTCATCAACTCCCACCTCTTTGTAAGTCTGTCTTTATCTAATCCAATTTTTCTTTTGATGTTCCAACGACTCTTCTGCTCTACTTCATCCTAAACATTTCCCATATAGGTGAACTGTGTTACCTCTTTTGATTGTTGACCCATAACTTAAGTGTTGATCTTAGAAATCCTAATTGGATGGAATTTCATTGCCTTTGTTTTCTTGTTATTAATTCCCATTCCATACCAATTCCACACTGATTCTGTAATATGCTGACTAATGTTTGTAACTGTGTGGCTGACTAATGCATGATCATACAGAAGTCTGACTGATTTGAAGAGTTCCCCACCTGCTTTCATTTCAGTCTTTCCCAAGCCTCAACCGATTTAAGAACTCATTCTTTCCTTAAGCACAACACATTTGCAGTTGGCTGAAGTCCCCATTCCAATCTCTTGCATCGTCTAACCATCCCTATACTCATGTATTTGCACAATGGGTAAAGAATTGGTGTTGATAGTGCATAAATGTGTGGGTGTTGAATGAGTCACTTTTATGTCACTGTCTTTTTTATTGAGAAAATATAGAGATATGTTACTGTGAGAATTTCACTGCACTGAGTCAATTCCCATTAAATTGCAGGCAAGCAACTGTGTGGAGGAAAAGGAATGGATAGATATACTTACAAAGATCTGTCAGACAAACAGCAATCGGCTGAAGCAGTACCATCCCTCGGCATATGTGGACGGAAGATGGTTGTGGTGAGTCAATCATGATGGTGCTCGTGTGAGAAGTGTTGGTGTGTTTTACTTCAGATGTTTCATTTATTAGATGCCTTGATAAATCCATGGCTGTAATTGCATACATTATCACGTAAGCAGTGTAAAAGTAATGTAGTGATTCAACATGTAGTTTTGTCTAAGCTACATTTTGTGGCTGTATATTTTTTATACCACTAGCTTTTCTACGTTTTATGGTGTCGTTATTCTTCTTTCTTTAGTTCTTCCTCTTTAAGTAACTCAATTAGTGTATCACTAAGAAGTTGTGTCACCATTATACCTTGCCTTGAAATATTGTTTTCATTGTAATGATTCTGTGAGTTAGTCTCAGGTATAACTTGATGGAAATCTTTCTAATTGCAAAAGTTGGAAGAAGTATTAGTATTACAATTTCTACACAATGTTATTTTCCATGATCTGATGATGTTGCGTGGCAATGAAGCTGTGGTCGTGGAAAGTAAAGTTATATGTGGAAATTGCAATTTTAACACTTTTTCAAATTTCCTCAGATGATGATAATTCTCATAGCATAATTATAGTTGGTCAAAATCTGGTGAAATGAGTATGATCTAAGTTAATTGTGAGAGCGTACTCCAAAACCCAGTATTTTAATCCTTCAGGGGCAGCAGCAGTGGGCATACAACACAATTCAATGTCCACTTCCCCAGCCATAAATAGAATGGGGGAATGCTTGGTGAAGGAATGAAAAATTGGCATGGTTTTATTCAAATAAATGTCTGGTTTGCTTTCAAGTTCCTCTGCTCTCCTTGTTCACTGATAACTCTTCTGTGTGCAGTTGCAAGGAGGTGAAGGAGGGTGCTCCTGGCTGCCGTGCGGTCTCTCAGGGGGTCAGCGAGGATGGACTCTGTGACGTGGAGGGCCAGAGGGACTTGGACCCAGAGCGCCAGCTGGAGCGGATTCGATCTCTCTTGGTGTCTGGCATGGGACGTCTCGAAGCAATGGCAATGGTGTGTCGGAGGAGGTTGAGCTGCAAAGGTGACGATGCGGAGGATGCGAAAGGTTTGACCTCATGGTTTTTGTACTTGAGGGTAGTTGCGGAATGGTGGTGCTTGGTCAGAATGGAAACAGAGGAATCAAAAACAATGGCCCGTTCGCCCCTTCCCCCCCCCCCTTCTTCTCCACTTCCCCCCTTAAAAGTAGACAGTTGATCAAGTTAAGTGTTTGCGATGACTAAGTTTTGTCCTACCAGACTTATTCCAGGTGGTTCTGGAGTCATTGTGTGCAGTTGCTAGTCATGAGTCCCACATAAAATCAGTAAGTGGGAGCGTGGATTAATAGGCGAGTGAGGTGCTCTGCATCGGATAATTAGGTGGTGAAAAAGTCAGTTTTAATTAGTTTTTCATTGGATCTCCTTTCTAAAGAAATTCTAGGGTGAGACAGCAGTAAGCATTGGAGGGGAGACTACATATTGTAAATTATTACAATTGGTATTCTAGTGGTTAGGGTAGGTTTGGGGGTAGACACACCATAAACAATTGTACAAAGGTACATCGACTTGCCTTCCCTAATAAAAACCACAACCTGGCACTCGGGTAGTACAGTAAGCCCCTCGTCATCTCCGTATACTTTCTTCCTCCCTTCATTCCGTCCCAAATACCTATCCTGTTCCTGCCCCTTCCTTGTTTGCCCAACGTTCTCCCCTCTATCAGTCTTTAACCTCCCATAACCAATCAAAGCACCCTTAATCCATCTTTTCTGCCTTCTGTGGATTCATCCTGACACTACCCTCTCCTCCCCAACCATACCTAGCACTTTCTTGCTTTCCTTTTTGTCCATTTCTTCTGTTCCAACCTTCTCAACATAAACATTTCAAAAGCCTCTAATCCATGCATGTCATCTTGCTTCAATGGCTATACTACCACACCATACAAAACCTTACGTTCGTATGACTTCTGTACATGTAGTAAAAATCAGATGAAATCCCATTCAGCCCTTCGCACCACCCTCTGGCATGGTGATAATCAGATTTATCTGGTGATTTCAAGCAATGTTAAACGAACTCCTTTGAAGATGCTAGGGAATGTTGGAGAAGAGTAATGGAGAAACAGAATCATACTGTAAATTATATAGATCATTGAATGTTGTCCACGGACAACTTTGTATAAAAATTTTCAGTGTGGTGTTACGTAGTCATAATAATAGATTGAAAATAATTCACAAACATGAGAAAGAAGTGTTGATTTTGAAGAGATATGCCACAACAGAAAACTCAAGTTGTAGTTAAATAAAAATGCTATCGTAAGAATTTTGAGTAAATTAAGATCATCTTAAGATACTCGAATTGCAAATTAGTAATTGAATTTGAATTTTTTGTGATAAAAAAGTACTCTGGAAATAGTAATCATCTTCTAAAGGCAGAGCCTTGTCGTTGCAGCAACCAGTCTCTCTCCATTGCCCTTCTTTTCAGTTCATTGTAGGTTGTTACTCTCCTAGTGCTGTTTATGTCATCTTTCAATTTCTTTCCTGGCCTTCCTCTTTCTTTTTTTCCCATTATTCCCTTGATTTATTTCCCCCCCCCCATTATATTTTCCAGGAAGTTGTTATGCCTGAAAACACGTCCAACAAATTTACTTTTCTTTTTCTCACTCTCTTTTATTAAATTCCTTTCCTCTTTAATTTCTCTCAATACTTCTTTGTCGCTTTTGTTGTCCGTCCATCTCGTTCTTGTTATTCTACTCCAAAATCCACACTTCCATTGCTTCCAACCGAGCCTTTTTCCTCTTTCCCAATGTCCAAGGTTCACATCCATATTATGATGAACTCCAAATATACGCTTTTGCGAAAGATTTTCTACTTTCTAATTTCATGTGTCTGTTTCCTAAAAGATTCTTCTTAATTTCATATGCCACCCATATTTCATGTGGTCACTCGGGTTATCCTTCTTTTCACTGCAGAGGTGCATCTGTTCTCTCTTGCAATTACACTCCCAAGTTAGCCAAACTCTTTCACTTGGCTCATCGTTGACTCCCCTATCATTAAATGTACAGGGGGTTCTGCCCTGTTACTCTAGAAGAGACTCTAATACCTTCGGTTTTTCTCATTTATTTTCGGTTTTCATTTATTCAAAGCTGTGCACAGGGTTTTGAGCATTCTAATTCACATCTTTGGGTGATTCTACCTGGATCACAGTATCTTCTGTAAACCTAAGGCAGTGTATCTTTATAATATTTGTTTTCTCCTTCATTGTCTCTATAGCTTGTTCAGTATATAAGTTAAATAGATATGGCGAAAGTGGATATCCTTGTGTTACTCCTTTTCTAATCTTTTCTCACATCCCTTTACTTCTATAATAGTGCTTTGGTTCTAATTCGTTGTCTCGGGCGTGACTTCATGGAATCGACTTAACATAATGAAAAGAGAAACTTTATAATTCCACATAGATTTATTAGACGGACGACCCAGGTTTCGACGTGGCACGTCATCATCACCTGATGATGACGTGCCGCGTCGAAACCTGGGTCTAATAAATCTATGTGGAATTATAAAGTTTCTCTTTTCATTATGCTTTGGTTCTGGTGGAGCTGAAATATAGGCTTCCTGTCTTTGTAGTCTATTCCTTTTCTGCTCATAGTTTCCAATCAACCGTATTGAAGGCTTTTTCCGAATCAATGAAGGTAAGGAAAACTTTCCTGTTCATTTCCAGCCTTCTCTCTAAGATCAAGCGCAGCGCCAGTAAAGCGTCTCTTGGTCCTTTACCTTCCTGGAAGCCAAATTGATCTTCTCCAACATTTTCCTCTTTTATTTTTGATTCTGTTCCGTATTATATGCAAAAGAACCTTGGAAGCATGTGACTGAATAAGTTCATGGATTCAATTGCTTACCCTGCACTTGGTATCATAATAGTTTTGATTTTAACAAAGTCTCCAGGTATCTCCCTATTTTCATAATATTCATGCACAATTTTAAAAGTATCTTTCTTTCATTTTATTTCCAAGGTTTTTTTAATATCTCAGCCGGTACATTATCCACACCTGTAGTTTTTCCAGCATTTAGCTTTTGGATGGCATGCTCGAGTTCCCTCTTCATGGTTGGGGGCCCACTTTCTGTTCCTGCTTTTCTGGAAATAGTAGGAGGAGCTAATGGAGATTTCATCTCGTCTTGTAGAGAGACCAAAGGATTATGGAGGGCCACATAACCAGTTGAGGGATAGTTGGACTGCTCCAATAGAGGATCCAGTTTCATGCCTCCGAACTGTGGCGATGCTGCAGGAAGCTGTGGCAAAGTTGGAGATGGAGCATAATAGGTACCTGCAGAGCACAGCGCAAGAGATGACAATTGGGAGCAAGTAAGTAGTGGCGCTGCCCCTTGATTCAGAAGAGGTGGTCTCTCCATGTTTATCGTTAGATTTTGTGTCCGTAGTGTGTGTATAGTTCAAACACATGAAATTGTAAGCTCTCAAAGCCGTATGCTTTTTTTCGTGTTTTCCTTCAGCCAGAAGCTGCTGTGTGGTGTAATGGTTAAATTAAGTGGCGTTGTAGGGCAATAAAGTGACTTGGAACACTTTTGCTAACATTCCAATCAAATTTGAATTCCAAAGAATGCATCCCACTTTTCAGGGACATTGCCCTTTTTAAGAGAAATTGATAATGAAGTAAAAATTTAGCTCTTTTGAACAGCTATTTGTGACAATAAAAGCATGTCTCTCTCTTAATTGAACTGAACTTCATTGTTGTTCTAAACAAAAATATTAAGTACTTCATGGGTCTCTTTCATTGATTGAGGATAATTTAATTTCCCATTTTGGAAATATCCATGACAAAATCATTGCATATTTTTGCCATATCTGTCAGTGTTATTGATTTCTGGAGTTCACAATCTTACGTATGTACCTTGTGTCCTTAATCTTGCCCCTCATGTACTGACTTAGAGTTTATTGTGGCTGATCTATTAATGATTTGTGCTCTCATTCCCACTTGCAGAGTATAATAAATAGTATTTGTTGGCCACCCACCCGTGGGAAATTTTCTTACTATCATGGTTGATTATCAAGTTGAATGGTGTTTATTGGAAAGTTTGTGAGGTGCATATTTTTAAAATAATTTTCTGTCAGTTGTGAAGATTTTAGTCTTTAAGAGAGATTGTAAATTCATTCTACATAATGAGACTGGGGTCAGCACATTAACCATTAAATAACAAAAAATCTGTAAGGAAGCGACTGCTTGACATAATGTTTTGGATTACTTTATTATTGCTTGGAATAATTACTTGGAAATTGATTTAGATTAATATTACCATTACATCCATTATTGTGCCCCTAAATAAAAGTAAAGGCCTTAACCTCCTTGTTTTGCCATGTGTCAACCTGGCTGGTGTTAATAATTAATTCATTTCATATTCAGACAAGCTCCAATTGGTGATGACAACTACCTAATGCTTGTGGCCCAAGCTGGGCCAAAGGATGGCCACCTGCTGAGAAAGACGTACAGTCTACCAAGGTCATGGGACTAATTGTGCATTTCCATTGTTGATGTTTGGATATTATGTTCTTGTTCAATTTTGGCCGATTTGGGCCTGCGTGGCTGGCTCAAATGCTATTGCTGAAAGAGTTTCCTTGTGATTGCAGCTGTGATGAGACTTATGAGTCCGTTAGGCTGATTGTTGTTTTATGATGATGCAAGGCTTGTCCTGTCCCATACGTGTTGATCCTGTTGTTTTACCCAGATTTTGGAATGAGATAAAGTGAATGAGAAACAATTTAAGAGAGCTTGGAGAGTGAATTAATTTTTAATGAGGAAGTTTTGACTGTTGAATGTATTGTTCTTGCAGGCATATATCTTTACATGTGTTAATGGCCCTTTTACTTGTTAGTAATCAGTAACTGCAAAAGTTAAATACTCTGGGATGGAAAAATGTAAGTCAGAAAAAACAGAGTAAAATAATGACAATGGGATGGTATTCCTTGTTGGAATTTGCAGTTGTGAGGAAGTAAATTATTTATAAAACTGTTAAGTACAAAGTGACTCTCCATTTAAAGCATTTGAAAAAAAAATATTGACCACTATTGATGCTTTGAATAAATAGACTTTCAGTGGCACATAAGAGTGATAATAGTAAATATCGTGTGGTGCCATGATATTTTGGACTGGTAAGAAAGAAATTGCATCTTCATTCCTTTGGTAAGAAAGGTGCAGCCAATTAGAAAAAATCCATTGGTAAATAATCTTGTGGAAACATTGAATGGAGATTGTATTTTAATACTATTGAGATCACTTTGTTTTCCAATTTAGATTATATCTAATAATCTAATATTCTGAGTCTTGCTCAAATAATTATTTATTTAATTGAATAATCTCTTTTTATAAAGATGGAATTCATGACCAACCTTTGTGATACCTATGTTGAAACTAGAAATTTTATGATTATAGAATGTGTATAATTAGGTTGTACAGTCTGCATGTTAATATCCAAGCATTAAATATGCATGTAAATTTAGAAAATGGTGAAATTTAAAAAAAAAAGATTGAGTTGGAACCTCAGTTAGTTGTGGAGAGAGATTTTATTGAAATAAAATAAACTGAAAACAGCTCTAATTTTATTTGTGGTGTATCTTATGGTCTTGTGGAACAAAATTTGCTTTACAATGTTGATAAGATTAGTTTTCAGTTTTGATTTAAGCAGTTTAACAAAGAAATAATCTCATGTGAAAATGACCAGGAAAAATACCGGCTTTTGAGTTTTTAGCATTTAACATGTAAAATTTTACCATTTATTTGTGTAATTTTATGAATCTGTCAGCCCGAATTCAGACTTTTGTGTTATCTTTTTCTTAGTTGTCTTAAGTAAAACACTGCTGAGGTAACCATTTGTAAGGGATTATGCAAAACAAATATTTTATAAGTTCCCCCTTAGGTGTCTCATTTAATGTTGACTTAAAGCTATTTTGCAAGAAGTTGTCAATCCCTTGTAACATGTAATTATTACATATGTCCAAAATTCTTTGTTGTGAAGAGGTGGATTATGGGATAACTGGGGTACATTGCTACAGTTCCAATACAATTCCGGTTCATTTCTGATAGTGATGCCGACACCATTGATAATGTTCTTCTTTAATCCCTTCCATAAAAGATGATTCTAATTTTATTGAAATCGCCAATGCCTTGTCTCAAAAGTTGAGACTTCCATAAATTGCTAATTCATGAAAATGTCATTGGGAATGCATTAAATTAATAACTGAAATGCAAGGATTCTGGAAATTTAAAGAATCTAAATTGTGTCATCCCTTCTGCTTTTTTGATTGATATGAATCAATTTTTATCCTCAATTAAATATTGGTGTAATTAATATAGGATTTGAGGTTAGTGTATGCATTGCCTTATTTTTGTAGAGACCATTCATAGTTGATCAAATAATTTATTCACTCCTAAATGCATTGCATTGTTGTTGCAATAGTCATCAAATAGTGTTTTAAGAAGAACTTAATTGAATATAACCACAATGTTGATGGTGCACTACCATGACTCCCAAAATAAGATAAAGTACTGCAAATGTTGCATCAGAGGCAGGCAACCCAGCAAGTGATGTGCTCACAAAGTTAAAGATTCTAATGCGCTCAAAATGAAAAATTCAAATCCAACCTTAAGCATGCGTGTGGAACATTTATTCAGTGGGTTTTTCTCAGAATGAGTTCACTGTTTCTTCTGATCTCATTCCATTTGGAGCACCTGAAAAATGTTAGCACTGTTATAGGGCACTCAAAAATGATTATACAACAAAAGAAAATTGATTATGAATCCAAAAATGTTTGCATTCTTATGTTGTCACTTTCATGACCCATCCAAAAGTTTTTTAAATAAATAGGTCTTCTTGTATATGTCCATTAAATCAAAGTGAGTGTCGTTTTCAATGAATACACTTTGTAACCTCCACACAATTTTTTATTCGTACTACCAGTTTCAACGCTTCGGCGTCATCATCAGGTACCTAAATCATCAGTTGCCTGATGATTTAGGAGTTATCATCAGTTACCTGATGATGACGCCGAAGCGTTGAAACCGGTAGTACGAATAAAAAATTGTGTGGAAGTTACAAAGTATATGCATTGAAAACGAAAATGAACCTCCACAAAGTTGAGCCTGAAACCATAGAATTCAAAAGTGAGTGTTTTTGAAAATGGTTAATTTTATGCTGGAATCATATTGGTGCCGTAGTTAGTACAATGAAAGTTGGCTACCAAACATGACTACTATGTGAACTGCACAGACAATGATGTTATATTTTTAAACTGGTTGTGCTCAATAACCAAATTTTACTGTGGAAAATGCATAATTTTTTTAACAAAATCTGTGTATCCTTTGTAATATCATTCCTCCAAGATGTTGTTTCTTCATTTTGTAATGCTGTATTTGATTCATTAGTTTTCTTGATGCTGTAGGATGCTCTAATAGTCCAGGGTCAATTTTATAAATTGAATTTTTATACACAAGCTTCTGTTTCCCGACGAACAAACTTTTTTAATGTTTGAATCCTGGAAATTTGCAAAATATTCACTGGATATTAGTTTTTGGTTATTGTTTAAGTGGAATTTGATGTATCAAGAACGAGTTTGATTTTATCAGAACTCTCTCTGCTAGAGTTAACTTATTTAGAGTCATACCTTTGGGGCCAAATTCAGCATTCTTTAATGAGTATAAGGGTATTTTCTGTGCAATAGCATTTATTTTTAATGTGATGCGATGTGCCTGTACTTAGTGATCATAAATCTTTATGTTGCTCTTCTAAGTGCTCAAGGAGACATTTTGTTGGTTGTACTAGAATTAACCAACTCGGTGTGATGCTGAATAAATTTTGTTTTTGACAGTGAAAGGATCACAATATCCTGTATCTGGTTTAAGGGCTAGTGTTCTCTGTTATACTCTATATAGTTAGCTCTGTGCTGCCAGTCACCTTTGCTTGGAGACTATTTAATTGTTGTTCCATCTGCTATGGGTGTTTTAAGAAAAGGTTTGCTCATGACTGCTTATGCATGTGATTTCCTCGTGCTATCCTTGTCTTTCTCAAGGACTGTTTTCTGTTGGTCCCTATGAAGACTGGACGGGTGGCAGTTCCTGCTCCAGCAGGTTCTGAATGCATTTAATTTAGTATCTTGTCCTAAGTTTTTATTTATATTTAACTATTTTGCTCTCTGGAAGAAATGCCACTTCATGTTATATGAAGCAATAATGTTAATATGTTGTTATAAATACTTTTAAGATGACTGTTTTGGTATTTCTTAGTGATCATTCTTTTCCATCGTCATAGTGTTAGAACTGTAACTCAAAAGGACCTATTCCTATGGGTTTAGGCTCATTGAGTATTCGTTCATGTTTAATAGTCTGAGGCATCACATTGTGGAATTCTTTCAAGCTGAGAATAAAAGGAGTTATTGGATCGGTCGATAAAGGAGCAATCTGTTGGAATCCAAATCATAGTAAATAAATTGTGTGTACTGCAAAGTTACTCCTTTTATTCTCAGTTGTTCATGTTCATTATTTGGGTCCATAATGAACTACCTACTTTGTGATGAGAGTAAATTATGGATTCTATTTATAATATTATATGGATTCTGAAGGGGATGTCATGTGAGAGTGGAATGAGTTTTATTCTTGAATATGACACCACAGGTTAGCTGAATTTTCATTACTGTGAATTTCCATTTGATGGAAATTGTTATTTGACTTGATGTATTGAAAAATGTTCTCTTCCATTTCCTTATTAATGGTATGATTCTACTCTCCAAGCTAAACACTGGGCTCTGCAATGTTTGGAAATAATGCATTTTTAATGGGACCTGAAGTTGTTCTCAATTGTCTTGCTTCTCCCCAAATCTATTTCCACCAAACTTCCGATCCTCTTTTGAGATTGCCACAAAATGTTTCTGTAATCACTATAAACCAACTGTTGAAATTTAACATGGAATATAAAGTCTATTGTTGTTACTGACAATTATAATTCTAACTTTGTACAGTTTTCTGCAGCTCTATTGTATTTCAAATACATAGAAATTATTATGTAAGAGGAAGTTCTTGTGATAAATTATCTTTTTTTACATAAACATTTTTTAATAAAAGAGAATGTGTTTTTGTTCTATCTGTATTTGGCTTACAAGAAAAAGAGTCCATATGTTGCAATCAGTGTACTGATCTGCAAACTGTGTAAGAAGTAATGCCAGTTTTTCACCAGATATCATCCCTGCTATTTCAAAGATCACTTAACAGTATTCCACTGGTCAATGTTTTATTTCTGGATCCAAGGAACAAGCTATGCTGCCATTTTAAGGCCTACCTAATGTGAAACTAAATAACATGACACCCTATGCTACAATGATCTTCTTCTACTCTTTCTTCACTTGTTCATCCTCCTTCACAACCATATATATCTCCAAACCCTAGCCTACAACCCTACAATCTATGCTCATCTCCTTATCTTAACGACCAAGTTCCTTGATGTATTTCACATATGACTATGATAAATTACATTTCAGCATCACATCCCACTGATTATGGGATCTGCCCATTGACTTGTCCTTGCATGCTTAATTCCTCACCCCCAATTCCAAAGATCCATTATGTCTTTCCTATTGCATTTGTTACTATTGTGTTGTCATTGTTGTCCGATGTAAAGGCCAAAAAGTGCTGTTTTCGGGCCAAGACAAATAAATTTTCAGTCCCTCCGCATCCTTTCCAAATACTGAACTGATTTCTTCCTAGCATTGCCTTGGGAGTCTTTTCCATTGTCCATAAATATGACCGAGATTGTAATTTTAGTGTGAGCAATTAGGCTAGCTACTTGTTATTTTTCATCGTTTTTGTAGTTTTTCTTTTATATTTATCAGTTAATTTTCAGAATTCCTTCAGCCACTCTCCAGGTTTATATATGTTGATCAGCCTAGTCAATACATATGTCATCACTTGCTATCAGCTTCGATAAATCTACTTAATCCTTTTTAATGTCTTCCTCAATTCCCCAATGGAATTTCTTACTCACTTCAGTGTTAATTATGCTCAATCCTCAGTCATAAATAACTGCTTCTGTTGTATTCATCAATTTTTTGTCAGATCTCTGATTTTTAATGTAACTATGTCACATCTCCACTCGGTACTTCTTTCATTTTATTGCCATCTTGGAATTTCGTAGCTATTAAAAAAAGTTACACTTTTCGGTCATTCAGAATACTCTTGTCATCAACTCTGGTGGCGTGTGCACAAATCGCGGGTGATATTTGCGTCAGCAGTACGCTAATCACTTTCATTCCTGCCTAAATTCTGTACTGCATTCTCAAAGTGACAGTATAAAGGAAGGGCAATACAGGACTGCCCTGTTCCTGCCCTTTACTGCTTGTCACTGTTTGAATGTAAGTATTGTCTGTGGAATGTCCATACAGGGTCGCACCCAAAAGTGGTAGGCTGATTTTTTTACAAGACTTTATTGACGATATACTTACATCGACTTAATAATCTTCAAAGTATGCTCCTTGAGCTGCTACACACTTAGTATAACGTTGCTCCCATTCCCCGAATGCCCACTGAAAATTTTTTTTGGGGATGCCGTTGATGACCCTCGTCGAAGCCTCTTGAATGGCCTTTATCGAGTCAAAACGTCATCCCATGAGCTTTCTTTTCATCAGGGGGGAGAAGAAGAAGTCCGGTGGTACTAGATCGGAAGAATAGGGCGGGTGCAGCAACTTGGCAACGCCATATTTGGCCAGGAGCTGTCTGACAACCTGTTGGTCGACACTGAGAATTTTCGTTACCATCCTGGTGCACACCTTGCGCATGGCCAAATCCTGTGGAATAATGCGTTGGACGTTGGATGCAGACAGACCCAACTGGCCTGCAATTTATTCACTGGTTAAGCGTCGGTCTGTGTTCAGCAGTGTCCTCACTCTGTCCACATTCGTGTCGGTTCTTGCCGTTGACGGCTGTCCGGAGCAATGGTCGTCTTCAACGAGCTCCCTACCCTCTTTAAACAACTTGTGCCCTTGTGGAACAGCTTAAGGCAGTGCCCCCATAAGCCTGCTTGATCCTGCTTTTTTGACGCTGACAAAAAACTTGCTTCATTGAAAACGGTGTCCTCACTCAAACCATATTTAAAAACGGAGACAGGGAGGACCCCAGTAATTATAGGCCAATATCGCTGACTTCCATTTCCTGTAAGATTCTTGAACACATCATTGTTAGTTCCATGATGAGGTGCATCGATAGCCAGGATTTATTAATTAATAACCAACACGGCTTCCGTAAGGGTAGATCCTGCAAAACTCAACTCGCACTTTTTGTACATGATATATTGAACTCCGTTGAAAGTAATATTCCACTTGATGCGATATTCCTAGATTTTAAGAAAGCTTTCAATAAAGTCCCTCATTGCAAATTACTCGCGAAATTGGAAACTTATGGAATACACAAGAGTATTATTAACTGGGTTAAACAATTTTTAAGTGATCGTGTCCAAACAGTCGTCCTGGACGGTGTATCATCCGATACTGTCAAGGTCACGTCGGGTGTACCACAAGGAAGTGTCATAGGTCCCCTCCTTTTCCTTATTTACATAAATGACCTCAGTACCATAGTTAATAGCAAGCTCCGTCTTTTCGCCGATGATGCAGTAATTTATGGGGACATCCGAAGTCAGGAAGACAGAGTCGTGTTAGCCAACAACCTAGATGCAATTCAAAATTGGTGCGATACATGGCAATTGGAATTAAATTTTAAAAAATGCGTAGTAATACATTTTTGGGAAAAGAGTAATTCCCTCCCTTATAGTTACAAAGTGAAACAAACCAATATCCCGAGGGTAGATTCCTTTAAATACTTGGGTGTAACAATTACCCACGATCTGTCCTGGGGAAAACACACGAGAAATATGCGGTCGTTCTAATAAAAAATTGGGATTTGTGAAAAGAGTGCTAGGTAAATGCGATGAAAAAGTGAAAACGATGTTTCCTTGCCTTGGTCAGGCCCCACCTAGAGTATGCTACCAGTATATGGGATCCTCATAACATAAATTTGGCTTCGGAATTAGATTGAGTTCAGCGGAGGGGGGCTAGATTTGTCAAACATTGTTATGACCAACTCAGCAGCGTATCCACTTTGCTAGACAATTTAGGTTGGGATTCTCTTACACAGCGGCGTTTCCAATATAGATTAAACTTATCAAAAACATTTAAAGATGGGCCCTTTTCCGATGACATCAAGGATATAATACGAACCCCAACGTATTACGGTCAAAGGGATCACGAATATAAGACTTGAGAGATAGACTGCAAGACTGACAGGTTTAAAATGTCATTTTTTCCAAGAACGATAAGGGACCAGAATGCTTGTAGCCGAAATTCCCCAGGACTTAGTTCATTACAATAAGTATTAACGTACAGGTTAGGGACTGCGCGAGGATGTGTATACATGTGTGTATGTATGTATGTATATATATATATATATATATATATATATATATATATATATATATATATATATATATATATATATATATATATATATATATATATATATATATATATATATATATAAACTTAGACAGTAACACACAGCACAAGAACACATAAAAAGAACACTCACAATAATATCTTGATAATTTCGACGGACTCGAGCTCCGTCTTCTTCGGAAGATAAGATATGCTCACTATGACTGTTACTAAGTTTTTATTCAACACTTCCTTGTTACTTCGAAGAAATCATCTATATATATATATATATATATATATAGATGATTTCTTCGAAGTAACACGGAAGTGTTGAATAAAAAACTTAGACAGTAACACACAGCACGAGAACACATAAAAAGAACACTCACAATAATATCTTGATAATTTTGACGGACTTGAGCTCCGTCTTCTTCGGAAGATAAGATATGACTCAAGATATTATTGTGAGTGTTCTTTTTATGTGTTCTCGTGCTGTGTGTTACTGTCTAAGTTTTATATATATATATATATATATATACCAAAAAGGTGTGTGGCAGGGGGTGTAGCACCATGAGGGAAGGGTAAGGGTTGAGGGGGTTAGGTGAGGAAAGGTGGGGGAACCTGTAAGAAAAAAAAATATTATATATATATATAATATTTTTTTTTCTTACAGGTTCCCCCCACCTTTCCTCACCTAACCCCCTCAACCCTTACCCTTCCCTCATGGTGCTACACTCCCTGCCACACACCTTTTTGGTGGCTCGCAGGGCATTTATGTAGATGTAGACAGCCCGCAGGCGACTGAGGTTGATGCTGGTCTGTTGCTAAGAGCCCCCTCCACCTTACCCTGCCAGGAAGACCGCCCTCCACCACTCCGTTCGCACCAGAGAAAATCAGTCTTACTCCTTTTGGATGTGACACTGTACACTCGCAAGATTCTCTATGGAGTAATTGTTTATTTTAAGCTTCTTTCAAGTTTATTCATGTAAATTTTTAGTAATATCAAAATAAAAATAATTTTAATGGGCTTTAAGTGAGCAAACAATAGACCTTGTCAACCGAAACAAATATCAGACAAAACACAGAATGTAGCACATCCGGCGTGTAACACTTCAGAAAATCATAACTGTTTTTCTATTTATTTATTTATTATTTATTTATTATCGACTTAATTGGGCGAGGTTGAGACTAAATAGTCCCTTCTTCCACCTAACCCTTACATTACATACATCACATTGAAGACAATTACATACAGCCAAGCCCTGGATGGAGAAAAATCCACCCAGACGGGAATCGAACCCGTGACCTCTCAGTTGGTAGACGAGGACGTTACCCCGCCGCCACCGGGGCCGGCAAAGAGTCTAAAGTTCATTTGTAGTAGACTCTATGAGTCTGATGTTCATCAGTAGACTCTATGAGTCTAAAGTTCATTTGCTGAATACAGAGCTTTAGAGTTAACTGAGTTTTAGAGGCTGGCCATGACTGCAAGGATTCTTTAAATTTGGCAGATCTAGTTTTTCTAGCACTCTGCATAAGTTGATTAAATAATTTTATATTGAAGTTATCAAATAATGCTGTGATTTGGTTAATCTGCAGTTGCACATGGAGAGGTATATTTTATTATCATATTATAATCATGTACTTCACATTTTGTGGGAAACAAATGTAAATCATCTTTTACATAAATCAATATTTTATAGTCATTTGAAGAAGTTTTAATCATTGCTTTTAGAAAACACATTAGCTCCCAATTCGTTACAACCGCTATTGCTCGTCTTTATTTTCTTTGGAGATTTTTCTATCAAGTATTCTTTCACCAAATTTTTCTACATTCAAACCCTATCCTACATTTTTAGAATGCTTCCTGGTCTAATTTATTTAATAAGACGTTCTTCCGTGTATTCCTTCTACCAAATGTTAATTTCCCTTTTCCTTATGCATAAATGTTTGGCCTCTTATATCTCTTATAAATATTTTAATCTAATAATTAACTTTCTTGTATTCAAATGCCAATTCCTTTAATATCTCTCTCATGTAAATAGCCTTCACTTTGATTTAAACTTTACTGGTATAACTTCCTCATTCCCACTGCTCACTTTTGATATGCACCATAAACCATGTACAGAGTAAAGAGAGAAACTGAAATTTCATGCATGCTACAATTTATTTTCTTTTAATATCTTGACACTCGGTGGATAATACTGTTGTAGTAAGCAATCAATCTGTGCAAAAATGAAGGATTAATTTCAAAATGCCCTTTTACTAAAATACATTGATTCATACTTTCCTCAAAAACTGATTTGATTTCAAAAGGTGACATTCTAATGATGGTTGCATTGTTTTGTCAATGTTGATGTTTTCATAATATGATCAAATAGTAGTGTGTCTATTTATGCTGCATAAATCATCTCAATTTCATAATATTTTAAATCAGAGATAATTTTTCTATAATGATGTGGTGTGCCTTTAATAATGAAAATAATTTGTCCATCAAATAGTTACTTAATCATCTGGCAGAGATTGAGAAAATTCCTTCTCTGAGGTTCAACATTTGAATTCCTAGATTCTTGGTACTGCATTATTTTTTGTGATTCATGTAACCATTTTTGAAATCGTCTGTAATTTTGTCAGAAAATATTATACTTTGCAGTTGTTTGCATTTCACATGTACCTTCATAGAGAGAGATTGGAGTGCAGTTAGGAGAAAATGATGACCAAGGGGAAGGAAACTATGGTTTGACAGTAGAAATACCTTAATTATTATGTGTACCTTGTTTAACTACCTCAGTAGCTTTAGGCACACATTTAAATGGCCATGAGATATCAGTTATATTTTATTCGGCCTGTGTTAAGGAATACCAAAAACTCAACAGCTCACTGGGAGCAGATTCAGATCACAATTTATTGCTCATGCAGTGTATTGTTCAATTTAAGAGAAAGAGGAAGTATGAAAGGAAGGAGAGAATGGGAATGGGGAAGTAGTTTAAGGAAATAAAAGCATGAAAGACTTAACCTGGGTAAAAATAAAGGAGTACCTTGGGACAATTGATAAATTCTGAGTGAGGATGTGTTCAGTAGAAGAAAGATGGAAATATCGTATCAATAAAGGAATGAATAAAGCATTGGACAAAAAAAACATGAATGGTAAACTGAGAAAGAATTAGAAAGCCATGGATTACAGAGGAAAGTATGAGGAAGTTGGATGTATTAATGCAATGGTCCTTGGAATAATGGATGAAAAAGTACAAAGAGCTGAACAATAAACCGAGGTGTGAACCTAATAGGGTAGGGAACATCATGGAATCAGCAGAGCAGGGATATGGAGAGTTTGTAGAGACAGGGCTAAATAGGTGTACTACATAGGATGTTGAAGGAACTGTCAGGATATAAGAAAGAATATTCTGTTAAAACTATTAGAGATGCAGTGGGTAAACTATTAATTGAAGAAGAAGAGGTTCTGACTAGATAGAAAGAATATATACAGGAACTATATGTTAAAGACAATAGTGCAGATAGTTTGGATGGAGAAAGGGAATACAATGTTAATAATGATAGATTAGCTCCATGAATACTTGACTGTAAGATAGAAAAGATGTTAATGGAAATTATGGGAATAGATAACATCCCTGCTGAACAGTTCAAGAATTGGGGAAAAGAAGGAGGCAGAGTGTTTATGGGCTCATTCATAGCATTTAAACCATAAACACAATAATCAACCCGAAGGTCGGTTTGGTTGGTGATGACAGAGTTCACCCATGTACCAAGTCTGACGGCATGTGAATATTCACACATCAGGGTAGGGGGGGCAGTTCCTTTCTATGTGACCTGTTATGGTTTATGAGGAAGATCTGATACCCAAAAAATCACATAGCTTGGGTGGAGCTGCAGGTGCCCAGAGTGCCTTACCCAGGAATCGAACCCAGGACCCTCCGGCCAGTAGTCTAACACTCTACCCCCTGGACTACTGCGACCCACTCATAGCATTAATGAGATAGAAATTTGGCTGGCGGACCTTTTGACCATCCCAATTAATTATTGATACCCTTCCCAAAAAAAGGAGACTACTAGTCCAATAATGATAATAATCGTTTGTCCAGAGATTAGTTGCACATTCACACATACACAAATATAGGACACATCAGATATAAATTTCACAATTTTAGAAGAAACACAATAAATATACTTTTTAACACACGAAATCCCTCCATATAGCGAACAAATATTTATTCAAACATGGAAATGGATATTCGGAAAAAAGATAGGAACACAAATAAAGGATGAACACAGGAGAGGTGGGGAAGGCAAAAGATCCAATGTTCAAGTCCTGGTCAAGGAAATAATAAATATATATATATATCCCTTCCAATGGACTGCAACCTTGACGTGTTGGAAGGGCTTGTGTGTTCCGATGACCTCTAGAAATGTGCTGGTGGGAGTAATAATAATTGCTCCTGGTAGGGTCACCCATGCCAGATAGGTCGAAGGTTAGGAGCCAGATGAAAGTTAGTCCACGCAGCGTCTGTTCCTCAGTGAGGCAGCCATTAAGTGATGGTGTCTTGTTAAAAACGCTATTGAGGAAGACAACGGGAAACCACATCAATTATTATTCCCAAGCAAAATGATTGGCGCAACAGAGAAATTGAGTCCTAGCAACTGCCGTACTCGGCCCAAGGGGCATGTGTCATGCCCGGCAGGGGGGGAGGCAAGGCTTCCGTGGTCGTCATCCCACGAAACCCTTGCAGGTCAGAAATAACAGCTGCAGGACAGAAGACAAAATTAGTTAGAATAGAAACATGGAATGTCAGGACAATGTTGAGGATAGGAAAATTAGTGAATATTTTCAGCGAGAGATGGAAAGAGGTAATACTGATGTTTTAGGTCTATGCGAGGTGAGATGGAAGGATAGTGGGGATTACTGTAGTGACAATTATAGAGTGATATACAGCGGCGGGGACGACAGCCAACGAGGGGTTGCCGTAATATTAAATAAAGGGGTAGGAAGAAGTGTAGTCAACATAGAGCAAGCGACAGATAGAATTTTACTCGTAGATATTAAAGCAGATTAGAGACCGATGGACTCGGTCATTGTTCAGGTATACATGTGACCAAGCGATCATAAGGAGGAAGAAGTCGACAGGATATACGATGAGTTAGAGGATATAATCACGTGTGTTCCTGCAGGGAAACATTTGATAGTGATGGGGGATCGGAATGCGACGGTAGGCAAAGGAAGAGATGGTGATGAGGTGTGGGGGACTATGGTTTCGGCACGAGGAATGAACATGGGGAGAAAGCCATTGAGTTCTGCAAGAGACAGGGGTTAGTCATCACCAAAACATGGTTTAGACATCACAAAAGGCATAGGTATACATGGAAAATGCCAGGTGACTCACAAAGGTATCAGTTAGATTATATTATGGTTAGACACAGGTTTAGGAACAGTGTGATAAATTCGCACAGCTTCCCGGGAGCGGATTCAGACTCTGACCACAATTTAGTCGTTATGAAATGTAATGTCTGCTTCAAAAAGATAAGGCAGGGTCGGCGGATTAGGAAATGGAATGTAGAAGCATTAAATGGATTAACGAGGAAGTGGTATCAACAAGCTGTAGAGAAAATCATGGATGATGGTAAAGAACTGAGTATTATTGAAGAAAAATGGGATTGTATCAAGAAAGTGATATCGAAAGCTGCTAAAGACACTATAGGAACCGTTAACGGGAAAGGATAAGGAAACCATGGGTAACGGATAAGATTATTGCAAAGATGGAGGAGAGAAGAAGATGGAAAAATGTAAACACAGAGTTAGGCAAAATGAAGTACAAAGAGTTAAACAACAAATTGAGACAGGTCATTAATAAAGCAAAAGATGAATGGTGGAATTTGCAATGCGAGGATATGGAATGTTTACAGAGGAAGGGTCGAATTGGTGCGCTATACAGCAAGGTTAGGTTAATATTGCGAAGTAAGAAGGCAAGATCTATGCTAACAGTTGAAGATAAGTGGGGTGAGATAATAGTTGACACAGAAAAGATCCAAGAGAGATGGGAGGAATATATAAAAACACTGTATGGGAGAGAACTTAGACCAACAAGATTAGACATAGAAAAGGAACACGATGTAGAAAAAGATAGCTTAGGTCCAGGCAGACTCGACGATGAAATAGAAAGGGCATTAAGGGAGATGAAACCAAATTTGGCCTTCGGGGTAGACAACATTCCTGTGGAACTATTGAAATGATTAGGAAAATGTGGGAAGAAGACTATATGGACTGATTCGTAGCATCTATAAGGAAGGAATCTGGCCAAAAGATTTTTTGAGATCAGTGTTAGTTCCTATTCCGAAAAAGGTAAAGGCTAAATCATGTGAGGATTACAGAACAATAAGTTTGATATCCCACACAGCTAAAGTTATTCTCAGGATCATCAACAAAAGGATAGAGAGTAAGGCAAATGATTACTTAGGGGATGATCGGTTTGGGTTTAGGAAAGAAAGAGGTACGCATGATGCCATTGCAGTAATGAGATCACTAATCGAGAGGAATATAGAATACAATCAGGACGTATTTGCCTGTTTCGTAGATTTCGAAAAAGCATTTGATAGAATAAATTGGGAACAGCTAATGAGTATATTGCAGAAAATAGGAATAGATTGGAGGGACAGAAGACTGATCCCCAACCTGTACATGTCCCAGACTGCTCAGGGTCGAGTGGGAAGGAGCCCGGATGGGCAGTGTTAGGAAGAGGTGTAAGGCAGGGTTGCCAATATCACCACTGTTATTCAATGTATATGTGGAGGAAATGATTAAAAAGGCATGGGAAGAACTGGAGGTAGGGATGAAAATCAAAGGGGAATTCATAAAATCGGTTAGGTTTGCTGATGACCAAGCATTAGTTGCTCAGTCAGCCAAAGGGTTGCAAGCATTGCTGAGTGAATTGGAGGTTCAGTGCAATAAATATGGGATGAGAATCAATATTAATAAAACAAAGGTTATGCGATTATCCAGAAAGAAAAAGGCTAAGCTAAACATTAAAATAGGAGGGGAAAAAATAGAGCAGATAGAACAATTTACATATCTTGGAAGTGTTTTGGACCAATACGGTCAAAGTAGTAGGGACGTTTGGAGAAGAATTGCACTAAGCAAGGAGGCTATCTCAAGAAGGAGGGAGTTGATAACGGAGACGTTGAGTAGGGAGGTTAAGAAAAGATTCGTAGAAACTTTGATATGGAGCGTACCTATGTACATTGCAGAAACGTGGTCGCTGAAGCAGGAAGATAGACGTAGATTGGAGGCTTTTGAAATGTGGGTGTGGAGAAGAATGGAAAGGTGAAATGGACCGAAAGGAAAACAAATGAGGAAGTACTGTAGATGGTGGGTGAGGAGAGGGGTTTGTTGAGAGAAATCCTATGGAGGCAGGAAAAATGGATGAAAGGTACATTGAGCGGTAGTGGAATGTTGATGAAGGTAATAGAGGGGAGAATGTTGGGCAAGCGAGGAAAGGGTAGGACCAGGACAGGGATGTTGGACGGGATGAAGGGAGGAAAGAAGTACACAGAGATGAAGAGGGACCGTGTGTAGAGTAGGTTGCTGGATTGGGTTTTGTTTGAAGTCACAAAATATTTATTTGGTAGTTGTGTCCATCCAAAAACCTATCTTAACTGGTAGATTACCTTAAAAAAAATATATATATATATATATACGGGTCGCGGTAGTCCATGGGGTAGAGAATTGGACTACTGACCGGAGGGTCCCGGGCAAGCCACTCTGGGCACCTGCAGCTCCACCCAAGCTAGTTGACTTTTCGGGTACCAGATCTTCCTGGGAAACCATAACCGGCACAAGGTAAGGAACTGGCCCCCTACCCTGATGTGTGAATATTCACACGCCGTCGGGCTTGGTACACGGGTGAGCTCTACCATCACCTACTAAACCGACCTTTGGGTTGATTACTGTGTTTATGGTTTATATATATATGCACATACCAGTACACTACTATATTTACATGTTATTTGGTTAAGCCTAAATGTGTAGTGACAATTCATTGAATTCCAATTCTGGAATTGTCACTACACATCAATTGTACTCTAAACATATTCATTTACAGAATGGTACGTGTTATATTTTAATAGGTTGAACAGCTTTTTCTTAGAAATAGGTACTTTGGTTTCATATTTGATTTCATGGGAAGGTTTATTGAATAACCTTAAGCCCATTGCTTTGAGTAGTATAGTGTGTTCTGGCAAATGACAAATGGTGCAGGTCATGCAGGTCCTTGTACAGTGACTATGGTAATCGTGGTTGGACTTGTACTGAGAAATGGTGCCCTTTGCAAGATGACATTAAAAATGTATTTGCAAGGTACTGGTAATAAACCAAGTCTTTTGAAGAGAGGTTTACATGGTGCATCATTAGGAGCATTGCTCATAATACATATCCTCTTTAGGATTTTGAAGATTATGCCCACATGGGGAGAGGAATGCCAGAAGAGGACACTAAAAGAGCTGATAACCTAAAGCATGAGTTGAGTGCAGCCTTGATCAGAGTTGTTTTGTCAACACTGGTGGTTTGACCCCTAATTGCAAGCCATGAGCTTATCAGGAGCCCAATGATGGCACAAAACACCAATGAGATCTGGAGAGCAAAAAAGGAGATAGCTTTAGTCCCTGTAATTAATTTTTGAGTCCATCTCATTGAATTATACGTGCACAAAGATCCTATCCTTTTGAATTCACCAAATGAAGGCTAAAATATCTCATTTCTATTAACATTTCTTAAAATCTTATCATTCGGGTTAATGGCAAATGAAGTAATGATAGTAATGTAAATTAAAGATCACAATTTGTTTACCACAAAAGATTGGTATACTCCATAGAATGTAAATATTTGTAACACCTAGATATGATATAACAATAATTAAAAATTACTGGCCAAGGTAACAATCAGAACCTAGAGATATAGGAACTTCAGAATGTATACAAATATATCCTACACTATGTCATAAGCCCAAGGTTTGCATATTCAGGCAAATGGAAAGAGTAATACTCAGTGAACCGTCAATTTCAGAGAGATCAATCAGCTGGTTTACAATATATCGTGGTACACATGGAATCTGATTGAAAAGAGGATACCATTATGTGTGTGTTGGTATTACTGAAAAATCTATAGTCTGTTCCAGGCTAGATAGAGTCGTGGGCCAGTTCTTCTTCACGGGCTACATCCTCATTATGGGCTGGAAAGCTGTATCCCCATCAAACCAACCCTCAGGTTGACTACTATGGTTAGATATACCACTTCCACTTAATGACAATTTCAGCAGTTTATTGTATTTATACAGTCAAAGAAATTGTATTTTACATTCGATGGTTCCAGGCTTTGACTGCATGTAAATTCATCTTGAATGAAAGAAGAATACTGCATATTTTCTGCAGTTTTGTACAACTACTTTCAATGTGTAGGAGTCATCCTCAGGTAACTGAGGATGATGCCTATATGTACATTATGTTGGCACTAAGTGTACCAAATAAAAGGTGTGCAGAAAATACTTAGTCATCTTCTTTCATTCAAGAATTTTTCTTTCCCACAGTCATATCATAGGAAATGTCATATTTTCAGATAATTATAATATATAAACCAAATATATAGTCAATTATGTTGAAGAGTTAATCCACATATTACAGAAACTTCTCTAATAAGGACTTATGTAGCTCTTGCTTCAACGACACAAGTGTATTCAAATCTTTCAAAGAAGTAGGAAGGGCATGGTACAGCTTTAAACATATCACTTTTGGTCCCAGAGAACAAATTTTAAAGTTCTTTTGCATAGCATGAACGTAGGTCACTCACTTTTCTGGTATGGTGGTTGTGGCTGTTGTCATTCCTCACCAAAGGAGTGAGGTTTATTCTTACATAAATCACAACATTGAAAACATATCGACAGCACACTAAGTAATCCCAATACTTTAAAACAGTTGATTTAGTATTACACATTGATTTTACCATTTTCTTCTAATTTTAAAAATATCAATCATTTGGGAATATGAGCACCAAATGACAATGTTACATGAACATAGAAATGTGCAAATTAAATAATTAATAAAACATTACACTGGATTAAAACTATTTAATAATGGTAGAATTGAATAATTGTAGCAGTAATAAAAGTGAGGTACTGATTTTTCTGCCACAAGCCTTATCCACATTTATAAAAACTAAGTCAGAAGAAAATAATTTATCCCCCGAGATATCTTTTTCCCATTTGGTACTCTAATATGCATTTCACATTCTAGTTCTTTCCTTTCAGTATGTTTTCATAACACCTCTATCAGCTTCCCATTATAGAGGTGGCTGTCTTGTTTTCTAACAGTCAGCTTGTTTATGGTCAAGACTGTCAAAGTTTTTATATGCAAATGGTTTCTTTCTTCTACTTTGCATAAATTCCATTGTGACATTCAAATGGACCATTTCTGGAGAGAAAAAATGCAGCATTATTAATTTCATTCAATGTTAACTTAAACATTTCTGCTTGAACTAACTCCTCTCACTCCCTTTTTCCCTCCATGGCTTGTTCCCCTGTGGTATTAGTGTTTGGGTTCCTCTTTCCTAATCAACGCAGATATATTCAGTTTATCAACTGATAGAGTTTGTTATACAATAACTGCTAGTTCACAGTCTGCCACATGGTGGATGGCAAATGACACAGAAAATGTTTTTTTCCAATTTAGTGCTGTTGGGCCACAATTAACAAAAGATTCTGTCAAACAGTCTTAGGGGAGTGACTTTATCTTTCAGCTCAAATTAGATGTCGAATGCTGTCTGCTCACCTTTGAGGTTTTCGAAATTATGCTACTCTTCCATTAGCCCCAATAAATTTCCATTTTTTTTGTAATTTTTAGCTCTACGGCGTCAACCAGGTTAATAGATAGAAAGGAGTTGATTTTTGGTTATTTTTCTCCCTACGAGTCAATCTTCAATTGGCAGTTAATTGATTAATTTAAAAATATAGCCTGATAGCAAACATTGTAGGCCATGGTTTCCACCTTATATTCCCAATTATCATTTGTTCCGGGAGACAACGGAATTTCACGAATGTTGTATTCCGCCATTCCTTTAAAATTGTCTTACCTCTCTTCTTTTGTTTTTTCTACGTCTTTCGTACTTATCGGATTTAATTATCTTTACCTCTTCCAAAATGTGTGGACAAAATCACTAAATATACCAGCTGAGTTTCTTACAAGTCCCATTGCAAGTAACTCATAGATTGATTTTAGTCGCAGGTCGGGCTCTAAGTGGATATAACCTGTTGTTGTAAATTAATCTTACGTGATCCCCTGAGGAAAACGTTGAGATGACGTACTTTTACTTTAGAAATGCATGTTATATTCTACAAAATAAACAAAAAATAATGCAGCCATGTACTAAGAGCTGAATTTCAACTCTCAACATTGTCGGAGGATTTTGCACTTCCAGGGTTGCATAACATCTATCACCATGGCTGATTTGTTATACTGAGGTATACCGCCACAGTAAAACCGCGGAGCCTAGTTGCTAGTGTTTGTAAACTAAAAGTTGTAGCATGAACATTTTTACCTACCCCAAGAAGTCGACCTTATTGCAATTATCATTTGAAAATAATAAAATCTTGAACTTTAAATATCGACAAGTCACGGAAACTCTTATCGCAAGAATTGTCACGTCCGCATTCTAATCGCTTCAGGTTTTCGCCTCTTCATTTTTCTTTACTTCTACGGGTGTTATCGAATTTTTTATAAAAATAGATTTTCCGAAAATTCAAATCAAGAAAAAATCCTGACTGAGGTTGCGTAAATTCTGCATGGGGAATACGTAAAATTATCTAGAAAAAAATTGGCTACTTAATTTGTACATGGTCCATTAACAGAAAGCTTCTTGGAATACTGTGATTTCAAGTGCTTTCCCAACAAGAGCACCTAATGGTGCAGGAATATCATTGAAAAATTGTTTCGGAGCTGCTAGATAGAATGCCTAGAATGACACATACGTAAGAAATTTTATGGGTGAGATCACCATGCTCTCAAAATAAACGCGACTTACGTAACTAAAATCGCAAGACCAAATGTGACTAGGCATTGATATAATTCGGCCCTATCGCTTCCCGTGCGTTACCAGGCCATTCACATTTCATCTTCAAAATTTGCTGATATTTTCTCTTTCCGCAAAACTCGCTCACCAATATAATAATGCGATGATATTGCATATTATCTACATCCATTCAGATAATATCCCCGCAATCGCGTCGAACTCTGAACTGTGAGATATCTCGTTCATCGATTCAGGACATGAGATATTGGCTACAGGGTTCACGACTACCAGTTAGTTTCTTTCAAATGCGCCCAGATCTCCTTTCACTCGTTTGTTACTTTGCCGCCACCTCCAGCTTTTCACCTTTAACCACGAGTTGCGAAACAAACTCGTATCGATATGCTGGATTGACTGTATATGTTTTATTTATATCTAAACTGTAAATTTGCGCTGTTATCAATGAGTATTTCGTGAATTTATTTTTCAATTTTATACCTGAAGAAACTTTTCACGAAGCTTAATCGTTGAGTACGTGGACATCTCATGTTTAATACATGAATATGGGTGTTGGTTTGGGATGTGACTTTTGTAATAACTTCAGATAATCTCTTTTCCTCGTAGCCTCTGCACGGGAGGGTAAATAGATACTTTGATCTCTGTAGACAGACCTAGTGCACGACTTTAGTCCGATACTTGGAGATACCATTGATGGTCAGTCGGTGGATTTGAAAGTTGCCCTTGACCTTCGTCCTTTAAAGTAACCACAACTCTTATAGTTGAATTCTATCTATTGTTGGTAATTTCAAAGAGAGTGCAATAGACATCACGGCATGATACGTTGTAACAAACTGTATTTATCTGCGGTGAAAATCTACTTATCTTCAAATAGTTTCTAGCGTTGATAAAGCGTGACTTGGAATATACTGCACGCCTGATAGTTAAGTTTTAGTTAGTGTCACGGTTATGAAAGGTGACCATATTACTCAATATTTCTAATTTCAGATCTGAATACCAAGAGTGAAATGGAAAGTATGTTAATACGCCTTAAACGTTCGCCAGTTTCTCATTTGCTTCTGGCGATTACCTTCTTTTCCTCAGGACTTGCAATAAACTTGTTTCAGTCTTTTTTGTGGGTTTTCATTCGTCCAGTCAGCAAGCATGTGTATAGAAAAGTTAATTACTATTTGGAGTACTCATTATATTCCGGTAAGTGATTACCTGTTGCATAGTATGGCAGCCGTCTCATGGTGTCCAGTAATCCAATACTTTTGCATTTGCTTTCAGAGCTTGTGTTTCTGTGTGAATGGTGGTCTGGTTCCGATATCAAATTGTATATTAACAAGGAAGAGTTTAACAAATATTATGGAAAGGAACATGGATACCTTGTGATGAATCACACGTATGAAATTGACTGGATGGTTGGTTGGATGTTTTGCGAACGAATAGGTGTTCTTGGGGTAGGATTTTAAAAATTTAACTTTGTTAATTTCGTGTCTAGTCTTACAGATTTTTATCACACCAGCGAAGATATGCTCTTAGAGCATTGGATATATAATTGAAATAATTGCACATTATTGTTTATAATCAATAAGGTTTATTATTTTTGTGTTGTCGTCATGTGAGTTATAACTGAAGCTAATTGTCAGGACTGTCCTGTCCATAGTTCTTTTTAGTAGTATTTCTATTGTAGACTCCATTTCCGAGTTTAGCCACGGACTCAGTGCTTTTCTCACATCACATGAAATTACGTCAAGGTTTTTTTTTAGAAGTTAAACCAGTTTTGGCCTTTATTGATTTCAGAATTGCAAGAGTTATGCAAAGAAGGTGATACAGTACGTTCCCACCATAGGGTGGGCATGGAAGTTTGCAGAAAGTATATTTCTTGAAAGAGATTGGGATAAAGACAAGGAAACAATAGGAAAACAAATTAAGGAGCTGGTGGAATACCCGGATCCAATATGGGTTAGTTCAGTTGGATATTTATTAATGTTGATATTGATGTTGCATTTATTTGATGTTTTGATGTATTAAGGAAATTTCTTTTATTCTTAAATATCAATTTATTTATTTTACATCTCTATTCCTATAATGTCTTCTTCATTGAAAGTTTTCCTTTTTGTTGTTTTTAATGGTCTTAGTCATGTGTGTATTAAGAAAAGTGGGAAAGCAAGTGAGCATTATTGGTGGTGGATTACTGAATGCACCAGAGAAACTTGTTGTCGTATACACTTTGATGACAATATGAATCATAGATGGTGTAGTTACTAAAGTTTAGGAGTCCTGGATTTGCAATAATTCAGATGAATAAGTACTTATTTTGTGGAACCCCCTGATAACATATAATTTTGGCTGCAGGACTTGTGAGAATTAGCAACAAATCAGCTGCTACAGCGAATCAACAACAGGTGTGACATTATGCAAACCATCCATATATATTTCTCTCCTGAGTTTCAACCCTCCCACCCCATGCATTTGTTAGCATTTTTATTTTTGATAATATCTAAATGGATTGACATTTCCTTTCTTTATTATTTAATTAAATACGATCACAAGAGCATTCAGCATGCGTTACAAGTAGAGTAATTAACTATACTTAAACTTACCTTATTAGTGCAGCTCTTGCATCTTGTTTCGCTAGCTTTACATACTGGAGGTTTTCAGAATCCTTAAATATTTTGGTATTTTTAACGACAATCTAAAATATTCACTTTTTTGGTTAAGTATTGGTTCCTGTACTGCTAGACTCCCGGCATTCCTTCTGATCGATTTAAATTGGCCACGGTTATTAAGAAAGGATATGAATATGAATTTATTTTTGAAGATTAGTTGAATTACGGATGTAAACTGCTTTGAGCTACCTTTAAAGTAAGAGGATCTTGGTTGGTGGCTATAGCCTGTGAGTTGTCTTGTACCAGAAGAGAATGTGCAAGGTGCTACTATGGCGCTATGTGTGTGTGTGTGTTTATGGATTGTGATTATCATGTCAGTCAAATTTTGGCGTGACACTTAATGGATAGCTTGATTCACTCTGTCTTTATCCCACTATAGTCTATGATCACAAATATAATGGAATTTCATGATAAAGTCTTATAAAAATTGTTTCCTATATCATGCATCTGAAGGAGTAACAATTTACCAAACAAAAATAAAATTTAAGCTTTAAAATATGTCTAGAGGCTGCACTAATTATTGCTGTAAGAAAATTGACTTTGATCTGGATTAAACTTGTGTAAGTTAGCTTAATTTATCTTTTTAGAAAGATATAAAATCAAGTTTGTATAATTTCTCATTCAAATATATGTATTTTTAGTTGAATTGCCTCTTAGATTTGCTGCAATTTATCAATATGGCTTCTTTAAGTGATCTTGTCTCTTGTAAAAGGATTTGCAGAAGTTTGAACGTGAAAATTTCTTCTCAATTTTATGATTTTAAGTATTGATTGAGAGTGTGGAACTCTTCTAGTCTTTCTCCAAAGGGAAATGGATTAGTTTGGTAGAATGGCTTGTGGAATGAATGGGAATAATATGGTACTGGCTAACACATTCTTTTGAGTTATGCTGGTGCAGTAGATTGCCTGCATGAAAGATTACTGGGAATTGAGGCAGATACATGGCTGTCTTCTTCTTGTGCAGAGGTTGCATAGCCAAATTAAGATGTGTGAAAACTTGGTGCACTTGGACAAAATACAAAAATGTATTGGCCGCCATCACATTTTCCAAAGGGAAACCAACTTGAGGTAACCCTGGCAGGTCGTGGGGTGGAGAATACTCCCACGACATGCTTCCTGCTTGTAATAGGCAACTAAAGTGCTGTTGAGGAAATGCCCAGGTCAGCTAAGGTAAGCAACCAAGCTGTCTATGGATCAATTACTTATGAGTGGCTGTACCATCTGGTTTACAATCCACCCGGTTGTTTTCCATACCCGAAGACCCATTAGATAAAGAAGGAAATCTGTAGCTGGGTGCCAGATGATCTACATGGACCAGGGAACAATGTACCACTTGGTCATTAATGCTGTTTAAACGGGCAGCCAGGAGCTAGCCCATCCCAGTCAATCAGTTTCCCTCTTGTTTTCTTATTGTTTGAAATGGAAGAAAAAAACCATCCTTCAACTGAAAGATCCTGCCACCAAAGAGGTAAATGCAGATACCACCAGCTGATGAGGCGCCGGAAGGAAGAAAGCGAGACCTTTGAGGTGATGGCTCCCTTCCTCATTTACCACTGTCTGCTGCTGCTCAGGGGGAACTCAAAGCCAGTGCAAAAGAACTGCAAGATGATGCATATGCTCATTGAAAGAGCAATTAATGTGCCGAGCAAAAAGCTCTTGAGGAGATGAGAACGCTTCATAACATCCCAGAGTCTGTGGAGGTGGCAGCATACCTAGAGCATCTGTGAAGGAGTCATAAGTCATTATACGACCTATTGTGTGTGCAAGTCAATGAAATTGAAAGACAAATGATTTCTCAGGGAAATTAGAATGCTGCTTCCTGTTAGGGTGCTCGTAGGGTTTTAATCTGTTTCAGTCAATTCTTTCATACCTACTCTAGTGTGTTGTTTTCAATGCCAGTGTTTCAGTCACATCGCAACAAGATGTAATGGCAAGGTCACATTCTGCCCTCACTCTGACAGAGGCTTGCACGAGGATGAAGAGGGAACCTCTGAACCATCATGCATGAATTATGGGGGAGTGTGCACTCTGTGTTTTTTGTAATTGTCCAAAGGTTAAGGAGGAACAGAAAGCAGGGTAATGTATCACTAAAAAGACGCAAAGCAGGGCTTGTATTAATGTGGGAGCTTGGGTTATTATGGCCTTCATTAAATGAAAAACCCATCTATGAGTAATAAACTGCATTGGTCGTAAACTTTTATGCCCATTGGAGTTTATTACTCACAACCGAGCTTAGTGAACTTTTTCATGCAAGGCTTCTTGTTGAGAGTTTCTTGATGATGTCTTTTAAAGGTGATAAGGAATGATGACATGTCCCATGCAACAATTTATATATTGCATTGCAATTGAGGCTGCTAATTTAAGTGAATAACATAAGATGAAATGGAATTGATGATGCTTCAATTTTATACATCATTACAAAACTGTATGCTTCAAACATTCTATTTGTGTTGTTGTTCATTTAGTCAGGGTTCGTAAGTAACTCATCTGGCTTCTCTCAAGAATGTTGTTTCACTAGCAATGGTTCGGCCTGAATAGTTCCAGGAATTGTATTGTCAGTGGGATGACCTTCTAGATCGCTGTGTAATGCAGTCTTTCCTGGTCAATTTTGCAATGCATTATCACTTGCCTGTTGCTTGCTTATAAATCACTAACATGATCTGCTTAATGATTATTCATATGACTTGCAAATTTTTATCATGCAAATCATAAGTTTTTTTACATTTATTTTCACCATTATGCTCAATATATTACCTTCTTGCTGCATTTTGTTTGATTTACTGTTCTCAATCTCTGTTATTTCAAATTTTTTATGATGGGACACCATAGAAAGGGTGGCAAGTCCTTTTTGGTGCCCACTCTTAACTGTTTGTGTTAAACTATGGTGGACATTTTGAATGTTAACACTTTAAAAAGGTTTTTCTGGACTATCACTTAAATATATTTTGAATATATAAATGTAGTTTAGTCTACAGTTGTTTATCATGTTATATCATATGATGTTTTATCAGTCAAGAATTTTCAATTGTTCTATAATGTGTGAGAAACCATTGTGCTTTGTATTTGGATTGTACTCTCCTGAACAGGCTCTGCAGTTAAACTACTCCGTAACCAATCAATTTATTTAGTTCCCTCTTTATGTATAGCCATACCAAATAAGTTACTCTATTACTTTTATTGAGTTTGTTTTATGTAGGTACGATATATTTCTAGAATACATTTGAGAGTATTATGGTAATTGTTTCAATCCTCTTCATAACCATGACCTGGGTCTGCGTTGATAGTGAAGGGTGGTGCATTGATTATTTTACAAAGGGAATTAAAACAAAATAGAAGAAATTCTGATGGCGTCTAAAATCAAGGGTGTTATTCATATTCGAATATTTTCTAAGTGTTCGGGTTGCAGTATTTATGAAATTTTGTTTCATTTAAGTGGTTTCTTTAATTTGGAATTTGGTGGGAAATAGTGAAACGTTAAAAATAAAAAGAGACGTTTCAGGCATGAGTTTCAGTGACCAGAAGATGATGTAGTTACATTGAAACCGATCGTATTAATAAAAATTTTATTTTGTGGAAAATTGCCAATTTTAATTAAAAATAGTGAAACGTTATTATTAGAAAGTTGACGCAAAGTCATCATGATGCTGACAAAATTGCAGTGAGAATTTTTAAGTGGGATAATTCTTAGAGGTTGAAATATGATATAGTTATCCTCACTTTAATTTTTATCATAAAAAAATGGTCAACTGCCCACGAATATAGCTGGGGACATCATACATCCTCTAAAATTTCATTAAAAAAATGTGGAGAGTTAAAAATAAGTTTGGTAGATTTATTGTTAATTTTTTTTAAATACACAATACCATTAGCATATACATGCATGAGCTCTTAAGTAGATTCTACTGGATTCATGTGTTGCAAGCAAGAATAGGAAAAATTCAGAATATATCAAATTATAATTGATTCATAGTTAGGTAAACTTACTTCCTGAAATTATGGAATTGTAATGTTTAGGTTCTAGGTACACTGGGACCATATATGTTTTATCCCAACTTCATCAATGACTTCCCAAAATGCTAAGAAAAATAAGTCATTCCACAAATAAAAACATGTTTATAACTTTCTGAAATAATGTTGAAAAATACTAAGGTGCACAACGAAGAATGATCATGAAATTTGGTTTGCATAATTTATTGTACAAAATGTATTTTGTGTTCTATTGTTAGCTTAATGTGTACTGTAATGTTTTACAAGTTTTATGGATTTGAATCCAGTATATTATGTCAAGAGCAGCCATTGCAAGTAAAAAATCTTCACTTTGCCTATGGCAACCACGGTGGTAACATTAAGGCACTGCATTGGAACTTTGCTTCCATTTATAAAAATTGTATATAGAGGCCTATGTATTGTCACAGGAAGTTTACAGTCTAGTCTGTTCTCTGTATATCTCTGCTAGAAGATGGTATCAAATGATTAAAGAGGGTAGACAAAAATTTCAAAGAAAGGTGGACCAAGAGGCCCAGACATGGGCCCCCCTGGAGGTAAACATTACATGGCTGCTGTCGGTCTGAGATAATGTCATCAAATGGCATTAATAGCACTATCAGTAATATTGAGACTTTCATTGGGTGTCAACCAAATCATGGTAACAGAAAACTTGCACATGAGACGTACTTGTGGGCTCCGAGACTAATCATATGCGACTAAACAGACGTTTGTGTGTTTGCAGTTAAAGTTGATTTTAGTGGAAGGTGAGGGGTTTCTTTAGAAGGCTACCTCTGCCGATTATAGCTGGCCATGTCATTTTGATCCTGAAAACAAATAGGAAAGTTCTGTGAGGAAATCTCCTGCATCATTAACAGCAAAAAAAGTTAAATTGGTGATAACTGCATGGAAAGTTATGGTCATGATGTTATTTTTTATATTTAGGGAATGGTGTATGAGCATGTTGTAGCAGTGCACACAACTGTAAATAGAGCATAATTATTGGGATGCAATGAAATTTCTCCAAGGCATATCAATTGTATCAAAATAGCAGGCTAGACTTTATTATTTAAGGAATGATCAAATGTCATTAAATGTTGTTACAGAGTATCTAGCAAAAATCAGTGGAAAGTGTGTTTCTCACCCTCTCATTAGCCCAGATCTAATCTCATGCGACTTTTTCCTGTTCCCCAATGTGAAGAAACACCTTTGTGGAGTGTGATTTTTGTCATCCAAGGCAGGTGTAGGCCTATTGAACATCTGCAACGGCTGCCATTGATGCAAATACTTGAGTCGTCAAATCAATGAAATTCATTGGACATAATTACTTTACGTGCTATTCTGGCGGAATGAAATACATTGAAATTTTTGCACATTAAACTATGTAAAAAATTTTATGATTGCACTTGATTGAATACAATTATGCTTTGTTTCCTTTAATTCGGATTGATGCTCATTTTCATTATTGTGGAGGTTCACGTTTGCATATATTTGATGCAAGTGATTTTGGTTGAATTTTTCATTTTCTTGTTGAAATATTAGTTCTTTTTCTATCGAGAAAGTGGTGCCTGATAAAATAGTCGAAAGAAAAAATGGGGAGAAATGTTCCGACTATAATAACAACATGTATGAAGTAGATAAATGTTTAAGAATGCATTTGTACAAGTCTGGAGAAAATTATTTTTCTCCTGGTAGCTGTTAAATATCAGGGGACATCACATGTGAAAATAGGCTGGTCCATATTGAATATTTTGGGAAACTTTGGAGGACAAATGATAAAAGGTTTAGGTTTACTTTTAAAATTTCTGTGTCATAAATCAGTTGTGGAGATGGTTTCTTGTTACTCAGGCACTTGCAAAGTAACAGACAAGCTAATGGAAGTGTGGGCTCTAATTGAGGAGCTCACCTAATTAAAAGGACCCTAGTGTGACGGTTGTGATTGGAAGATGACTTGGCTATGTGGAAGCATGTCCAGACTGATATAGTGATACTGATGCATATTGTAAGGAACGATTGTAACTTTTTCCACTTAAAGCTTTTTTTAAGTGAGAAACTAATAACTCCTTTTTTCATTCAAAATGAGTTCAGCTTGGTCTTTCATTTAAATGTGATTTTATATTTAAGGCAAACTCTCTCTTCTGTGACATTAATGTGAAAATCTCGACTAGTCAATCATTCTCATTCACATGAACATTCTCTGTTTCTATAGTTTCATGGATATGTTTATTTTGCAAGGGTTCCTGTTTCTAGTGTTTTATGTGATCTTTATTCATCAATATCATTAAAATATCTCATCTTCAAATAGTTTCTTTGGCACCAGTTAAATAAATAATTTAGCATTTTCATTGCCTTCAATTGTCTACCAAAGCATCTTATTGTTATCAAATAAGATGAACTGGTGACTACATTAAAATTAGTTGTGACCTACCTATGTAGCAAATACTGTCGACATATGTAGTGTGCCCCCGCCCAAGTTAGCATTGCTCCATCATTGTCTCATTCAAAGTGTGGTTGACATATTTATTTGGATGCACATGCTATTTTTTACCTTGAATGATGTTTACAGCATGTCTAGTTAGCATGTTTTACTTTACAGTTTGAGTCATGTTGTGAATGTTGCTTCCTCAAAATATTTAAATGCATCCATTAGTTTACCGCATCCAAAGGCATTTCTGCAGTAAGAAAATTGAAACATATAAGTTTGTCCAATCAATTTATAAAAAAAAGAGATCCATATTGACCATATTCAAGGGAGTGTGCATGATTGGATATATGGTAAAAGAAGTTGCATTTTAAATTAATACATGAAAATGAAAATTGTTTAATATTTCACTTAAAAGAATATCCATTCAAATATGGCAGTTTTTTGGTTAATTAGAGATATTTTTATTGTAAAAATGATTTTTATATATCAATTTGGGCACACCTTACTGCACCAAATTTAGCATAATTTGGATCTGAAAGAATGTAATTTGCAGTACCTATTCCTTTTAATCCACAATAGAAAAATGGAAAAATTCAGGGATCGAGTTGCTTTATTTTTTAACATCGCTTTCAAAAGCTAGGCAATGGCTGACAGGCTGTGAATATTACCCCTTCACATCTTAAAAATACTGCAGTAGTGCATTTTGTGTACTATTTTTTTAGCCTTTGATTCCTTCCTTGTTGTTTGACTCAATTTTACAATTTTGAAATGCATATGCTTATAATGACATATCCCTACTTTTTATTTTTGTTTTAGCTCCTTTTATATGCAGAAGGAACACGTTTTACTCCAGAAAAGCACAAAGCTAGTTTGGAATTTGCCAAAGAAAAGGGTTTGCCAGAGTTGAAACATCACTTGACGCCTCGTACGAAAGGCTTTGTTTGTAGTGTGCCATATCTCAAGGAAAAGTTCGGTGCTATTTATGAAGTTCAGCTGGCATTCAAAAAGTAAGTAGGCCTGGCTCTGAGGTTGTATTTTTAACATTTAACCTTAAAGGTCACGGCGAATTGTCATTGTGTTTTGAAGATGGAAAATTATGAAAATACATCACAAGTTAAAGAAAAATAAAATTTAACTGCTTACTAATTTCAAGAAATTGTAATAGTAACTTTAACGGAGTCACCCGCTATGTGTGCATTATAATGCAACCATTTCAGAGAGTAAAAATCATTCATTTCAGAGTGTAAGAGGACGTCTCGGTAGCTTAAGTGGTTAAAGCACTCGGCCGGATATCGAGGGATCCGGGTTCGAATCCCGGTCAAGGCGAATGATTTTTACTCTCTGAAATGGTTGCATTATAATGCTTACTAATTGTCATGCATAGTTGTAGTTTGCATTTAATACCTATATATTTAAGTATCTCTTTCATAAAGTTTCTTACAGTTACTCTGTGTCCAGGTTTCTTTCAATAATTTGCCATGGTGACATTTCATTTTGAATTAGGGATTGAAAATGTTTCATGGGGTTACTTGTGTCCAAATCCTGGATAACCTGGATTTTGGCATATGACACACAATCCAGAGAGCCCCTGGCCTTATGTAATACAGATAGCAGGGTTTACTGTGTTTAAACGTTAAGAGGCCCAGTCATAAGTTTGTCTTGTTGCCAGTATCTATTTTTTGTGGAAATTGATGATCCTATATTTTCTTCTCTCTGTGATGTCCTTAGCTTTTATCTTAACTAGAGGCCTACTTATGCTGCAGATCCAACAAGTATTAAGAAGGTTATCCAAATGCTAATTTCTGTAGGCAAAATCAATCCTGAAGGGCAAATCTTGTAATATCCTAGATCATAGTCTGAATCCTTTTTTGCATGCCATGTCTGTGTGGTAGTGTTGACTTTAATGAGTATCTCGTTTAGGAAACAAGCCATAGAAAACACATATGCCCATTAATCGCAAATGGGCAGGTGTGGAAAATGTGTACTTATCCATAAAGCACGGACCCAAATTTATGATTACGTTTTCGGCAGATGTTGTCAGTCTTAAGATTGGATGACACCTGTGGATGCAATGTGTAGCCATCCAATGATGAGATTATGAATGAAAAATAGACACTGCAACACTATCTGCATCTTAGCTTCTGGTATATTAATTCAAAGACCAGTTTGAGCTCTCAGTCTCTTACTGAGCAACATGCAAAGATCATTGGGGTAGTTGGGTTTATTTAAAGGAGGAGCCTTCAAAATTAAGTAAAGATAAGATTATTGGCACATTTTTAGAGAAATCATTTCAATACTAAAGGATGCAGATGCTTTACCAAAGAAGTTAAAATCAAAATGCATATTGTAAAAGCGTCATGTAAAATAAAAATCCTTGTTTTTTATCCTTAATTTGTACATATAATAATAATAGTAAAACTTTTATTGGCTCAAAGCATTATTATATTTATAGTACCATTAAAACACACATCTGTTTAAAATATAAAATACAAAAAGTCATCAAGTGTACAATTTTGTATTAACAAACCGAACGGTATTAGGGTTAACCTTGTGAAATTTATCCATGATGGAAAGGAGACAAACTAAACTATAGTTTGTTTCCTTTCCATAATTTTGTATTAATTTAAAAAACTTTAAGAAAATTTTTCAATTCGAAAATCCATTTTATGTGTAGACATTTTCACTTTGAAAAAGATTTATAACAGTTGTATCAATAGAATATAATATAAGCCCATGATTGTAATAAATTTTCTGTCTATGAAGTTTGTCTAATTAATTATTAATGGATGAAAATCTTTATCAACTTAACAGAAATGATATCCTCTTGATGAAACCATTTTAAATGGATTGCCTTGATCCAATGTGGGTAAAAGTCCATAGGCTGATGACAGTGGCGGCGGGGTAACGTCCTTGCCCGCCAACCCAAAGGTCGCTGGTTTGATTCCCACCTAGGTGGATTTTCCTCCACCTAGGGCTTGGGTTTATGTAATTGTCTGCCATATCATGTGTAAGGGTCAGGTGGGAGAAGGGACTATTAGTCTCAATCCCACCCAATTAAGTCAATAAGTAAATCAAATAAATAAATAGACTGAAGTGAGTGGCATATTGAAGACATTAAAAATTAGGCAAATTAATTGAGGAATGTTTTCAGCTATTCAAGTTGGAAAATTAAAACATGGCGATATATATTCTAATAATGACTTATGGGTATCACTGTCAAAATTTATATGAATTTTAGCTGTGATCTTATATTAATGATCAAACTTTCAAATCGACACTTATGAATATCGTAAGGGGTACCAATGGTATTTTATGTATTAAAAAATCAATGTTTGTCAAAAATGTAGTGGGAATACAAGAAGTTTTCTCGGGTTTCCCACCGGGTCAGGTTGATGAAGTGCACTTCATCAACCTGACCCGGTGGGAAACCCGAGAAAACTTTTTGAATACCATACACCGGGAAAACCTGAGATCCTTCATTAGTGGGAATAGTTGGTCAAAGTTAAACTCTATCCTATTGTGAAAGTTTCATCCAGATTTTGAACAGCATCTGTGACTGACTTTAATGGTAAATAGCCTTATAGGTAGGTGGTTCTTTGATGTACTGTGATATTAAACATTCTTTTTTTAATGTGTGTGGTTAGTTTTGGGAGTGACATATGTGAATAATATATTAAGTATACCATAATGCGTAAGTTATGAATAGAGAACTTTTTACAATTTGTCATTCATCTCTCTCTTTCTTTATGTGGAGTGTTTTTTTCCCAATTCCATCCGTTGAATTTTATTAATTTTGTCTGCATAATGTGTATATTTTATATCTGTCCTTTGTATTTCAATCTAGTAGAAGGAAGACCAGTGGGATATGTGACATATCTGCCCTTTCCGCTTTAATATATTGCCATTGTAGTACGTAAACTAAATGCTCTTAATGGGTATAGACATTCTTCTAAATCATTGTGGTTGCCAAAGTATTCTTCCTTGTGATATGGAAATCCTTCTTGCCATGTCTTGGTGTTTGAAAAATCTTTTCTTTTGAGTGCTTACGTGATGGATATTGCAGTTTTTTCAGTGATGAAGTTGAATAATTGCAGGTATTGGTGCGCTTCATGCTTAACAGCCATCCTGGGTGGTCTGGGTTGCAGGTTTGAGTCCCGCCTCAGACATGAGTGTTGTGTAAACTGTGGTGGCTCAGTCACTGGCAGATTTAAAGGAATGCCAAGATTGGCTTCCTGAAGTCTTTTAAGAGTGTAAGAGCCACCAGACATGCTCAAAAAACTAAACAAAATATGCATGCTAAGTACAGGATTTGGTGTGAATGCTGTGCGTGAAATCTTCAATGGTCTTCCAGTGGATTTGGTATTCAGCTGCCGACATTTGAATGACTGATGTCGTCCTCAATGCCCTGAGGATTATGGCAAAGTCGGCCGTCAAAACGTCGGCAGTTGATTCCCTGACCTGTTGGAAGGGCCCGCAAAGGCTTTGCGTGCATTACAGAAATCACAATCCACTAAACATTTACTTGACGTTTTTCAAGGTTTTTTATTTCACTTTTTTATTTCTTTTATCTTTCTTGTCTTTGTTTACAGTATCATACGGTTGGGGAAAATGCTGTTTCACAGTTCCTCAGTCAGACAAGTTAGGGAGGGGGGACACACAAACACATGTGGTCGCCATGCTCATCCATGTAGGGAGTGAATATGTACTCCTGTGGTTTTGGTAAATGAGCATTTTATGTTGTTGAGGTAGGAATGGGTGGAGGACTCAAAAGAAAGCGAGTTGTTATCGGGGTTAAAAAAAATGATAATTGAAAATTATTCTTGCGGGAGTAATTGAAGATTTTAAGTTTACACTTTTGATATGTCTCTTCTTTTGACCCAAAGATATATTTGTCTCTCAACTGAAGTAAGTGGTCATTCTTTTGGCACTTGATTTTACTATGTAGTCATTGTATTTCAATTCTTGGATCACTTTTATCACACTTTTTTGGTATGGGTGTGCCATGCACATTCTTGGGTGAGTAATTCTTGCAATATTCGTTTGACGTAGCTTTTCACCACATTTTGCATTGTGGAGTTATGCACGACAGAAAATGTATTTTGAAACTCAAGCACAAATGAAAACAAATTGATACTACTCTTAACATACTTTTCATTACAGCACTGACCCAGTTTCTCTTTCATGCAGAATATATATAATTAAAACCTTGGCAACAAACATTCTGCAGTCTCCATGGGCACATTTAATTTATTCACAAGTTGCATGCTTCTGGTGTGGTTAAGGCAGTTTTGGATTTCTTTATATTAGTGCATTTAATATCTTTCAAGATCATGTACCAATTTTCCCGATTAAAATATTGGGTTATGGATTACGTCTCACCATAGAGTGAGACCTAAACTGGCAGGATTCATGATTTGGATTATCGCAAAAGTTAATGCATGTCAGTTGAAATAAAGGGCATATTTCAGTGATGAGTCAAATGATTTTATATTTATTTCAATGGGACATGTTGATTTTTATTATTTCACTCTATCATGGACTTGGGTTCTTGATACAGAAGTTGTTTCAAAACAAGATAGATATCTGGAAAGTATACTACTGGTTGTAAATTATCACCCATGGCATATTAAATATTTGAACTGCCATAAATTTCTATGCACACAGCATCCTGCTTTTGTTATTATATAGTACCCATCATGTCAATATGATTTCTGTCTGAAATCCCATTTCATTGTGCATTGAAGTACATTATATTCCCCCATTTGGTGAATCTTTTCACTCCTGGGAACATGTGAGTTTCATATTCTTTTGAATGTGAAAACATGAAAAATATGGTATCATGAAAATATAAGCATACTTTTTACTAAGGGCATTAATTTTCAATCACTGCAAGAGAACTTCCAGTAGGCCAAAAGGAAGACTTATGTACTTCATTTTTTGTGGTGCACACAGAACTTGCATTATAGGTTTGAAAGTCCCTTTTTTCATCCTATTGCATCGTCAATAAAAGTGAAAGATATGCTTGTTTGTTTTTGTAGTAGGTTATTAGCAAGGCCATCAGTATTATTAATGTCAACACATTCAGTTTCATATGAAGCAAAAGTTCTCTTAATTCCATCCTACATCTTATTCCTACCTCGTTTGCCTAATGTTGTCCTCTCTCTCACAATGAGGGTAGAAGAGGAAACTTTGCACTTCCACATAAAGATTTAATACTTCACACAGCCATGGTTTGGATGTTGCACATCGAGTGATGATGATGAGCAGCATCAAGACCATGGTCGTGCGAAGTATTAAATCTTTATGTGGAAGTGCAAAGTTTCCTTTTCTACCCTCATCATGAAGGAATCCCTCAAAGTTAAGTCTGAAACTCTTTCTCTATCACAGTCTTTAACATCCCATTCCTAATCAAATTACTCTGAATCCATCTTTCCTGCCATGTTGAATAGCTATTAGAGAATGAAGCGTGAGGCGATTTCCTATGTGAATAAAATTGGTTTATGAAATGATCATTGAACTTAGTATGATATTTTTCTGCAAATAAAAAAAAGTGCATCAGATGTGAAAGCTATCAAGTGAGTCTAATTAATGTTTTACAATATCTTTAGCATTTCAAGGTTTCCGGTAGCAGGAAAACCTAAGAATTCTGAAGGGGCTGGGAAAAACCAAAGATTTACCAGGGATTAGTGATTTCACTGGAATGGAAAGTTTGAGGAAAGAAGTAGGAATTTTCTATGATCAAAATAATTTCTTGAGTAAATATATTGCTTAAATGTCAAAGTTGACGTTTGACCCTTTCAGTCTCCCAATTCTCTTCAATCATCACATACAAAGTGTGCCCACTGAGGGAGCAACCCACTTAGTCTGAGAGGCAACAGAATTACAAAATAAACCCCCTGAACTTTGTGTGAGCATACTTATTGTTTTTTCCATGGTATGGCGAAAACATGCAGGCCCCTGGGTGATGCTTGCTTACAGAGCACAGATGTCCCTGACAGTAATGGGTTTATATTGGTGCTTTCAACCCGGAACATGATATTTAGTTTGCAGAGGATTACAATATGCCCTATTCAGGTGTTACCGCACATTTTTTTCAATCTTAACTTAAGAGAGAGTTAATTATGCAATGTTTTCCATTAGTTGTGGCAAAAGTTTGAAATGAAAATGTTACCCATGCCTGGTAATGAATGAATCACTGTGATTTGTATGTTTTTATTTGCATAACATTTTTGATATAAGATTAGCTGACTACGTCTTGTGTTTATTTTTGTCAAAATTTATTTTTGCGACTCACGTGGCTTAAAACCCATTGTTTACACTGTGGGGTTTTGGGATAAAGTTGCACAGAGTACATGATTGAACGATGCAGTTGACTCTCATCCTAAAAAAAAACTGGAATTTCACTGGGCCAATGGACTAAACATACTGCATTTCTGTTGTTGTTTCAGTGATAGGCACTTTTAGTCACACACATTAGGAAAGCCATCAGCAGAAGAACAGAATTTGGAAATTTAACATTGGTCACTTTGGAGTGGGGGGTCTATTGTGTATTTCATTGCCGTTAGCTTTGTAATCTGAGGAACCCTCTGTGTTCCTTTATTTTGTGGAAAATTGCCAATTTTAAATAAAACAGTTTCTGGCGTAACTTGGTGGAAAATCTTCATACTGACTTTTAATAATCAAACCACTTTACTTTTCCACATAAACTTTTTAATTTTTACTACCCAGGTTTCGTTATAGCATAACATCATCAGGTGATGATGGTATGCTATACCTGATGATGTTATGCTATAACGAAACCTGGGTAGTAAAAATTAAAAAGTTTATGTGGAAAAGTAAAGTGGTTTGATTATTAAAAGTCAGTATAAGAATTGGCAATTTTAATTAATCATGATATTCCACCATGTCACGCCTGAAACGTCTCTTTTTATTCCTCTGTGTTCCCTCGCCATGGGTGCTAGTTCACTTTACAGACAGTTTACAAGACTGCATTTTTGGGATGCTATGGTACTTTTTAAGCTGAGGATGCTGTTTGTGGTTGTAAATAAATAATGGTGAAAGTTGAAATACAATTAAGATGGCTAGAAACTTAAAGGCAACCCAAGATAGTCGAGGACAGTTCAAATCCCAACTACAATGTATTCTTTAAAATTTGTCATCAGACTGGGGCTATAATATTTTATTTTCAGTAGTATACTTGTTGCACATGCTTACTGCATTTATTTTGTGTAATTAACTATAACTTATTGAGTTTTGCTCCATCCATCTTAACCACTTCTAACATTTACCTCACTTGCTTGTTCATATATACTGTGTCAATGATGGCATTGTGGTTTCTTTCCAAACAGAAATGATGTCATAAAGCCCACACTCAATAATTTGCTTATGGGTAAGAAAGTTATGGCCCACATGTATATAAACAGAATTCCAATGGATGAAGTTCCAGCAGAAGAGGAGGCTTGTGCTCAATTTCTCAAAAATCTTTATTTGAAAAAGGTACTGTTGGTCATTGTATTTTATGTATTTGCAGAAAGTGTTGTTCATTGGAATTAAATTTTAAAAGCGATGAAAGTATTCAGTCAGAGCGATAATTAATGCTGTGCTATTTTTAACATGGTGTTTTGCATGCAGAATGATTGAAAAGTTCATGTTTTTATATTTTATTTGGGCAGGATAAGATGCAGGATAGTTTCTATAAAACTGGAGACTTTTTCGAAGAGAGTGGCGTAACTCGCACTGATGAATTTATTCTTCCAAGGCGACCATATTCATTTCTTAACACTGCTGGGTGGGGAATTGCAGTGCTTTGTCCCATGACCTATGTTCTCCTTGGTTTACTCACCTCTGGCTCGACCATTCAATTTGCCTTAGGTGTAGGCATCATTGCCATATGTAAGTAAAACTTTTTAATCCCTTTTAACTCTTAACATTGTTTTATATTTGGTTGTAATAGATTCGTCCGCATGGATTTTTCATTGAATGCATAGAGAAATCGGACTTAAAAATATTTTGAATAAGGAAAATTTTCATTCCTTTACTGCAACCATGGGTACATCATTATATGTATGGATGTCCTATTATTTTCAGAACATAAATTAACGTCACTGCATGCAAATAGGTGCAATGCTATCCACTTAAGTGCCAGACAGTTTCCTAGAGGGTTTTCCTGTGTTTAAGAGTTTTAAACGAGGGTATAGCTTGATAGGAGCTGAATTCATATTGTAGAAATTACCAAGCTTGTTGACCGAAGGGCAAGTAGGCATTGAATGCATTCTTTTGCGAGCTTCTTTATTAGGGTTTGATAGACACTTCAGAACCTCAAGCAAACACATATGCATCTTCTAAAGTATATACCGTTTTATGTGACATGAATTGAAATTCCAAGAGTGGTGCCTTAATTATCTGGATTTTAATGCTAATTTTGGATTTAAAAATGAACACTTAACAAAAAATATAATTTTACGGCAAACATAGCTGGCATGAGATAAAATTTATTGTTTAACACAGACATTTCATTTAGGCTAGCAAAAAATGGTAGTGGCTCAACTTTTGTTAGGGATGAGAATTTGATTCCATATCTGCGGCATATAGTACAGAGTCTCACCCAATAGTGGTAGGACTGATTTTTTTACAAGTATTTTATTGACGATATACTTGCATTGACTTAATAATCTTCAAAGTATGCTCCTTGAGCTGCTACACACTTAGTATAACGTTGCTCCCATTCCCTGTACGCCCGCTGGAAATTTTCTATGGGGATGCCGTTGATGACCCTCGTCAAAGCCTCTTGAACGGCCTTTATCGAGTCAAAATGTCATCCCTTGAGCTGTCTTTTCATTAGGGGGAAGAAAAAGAAGTCCGGTGGTGCCATATCGGGAGAATAGGGCGGGTGCGTCAACATGGCAACGCCGTATTTGGCCAGGAGCTGTCTGATGACGAGCGTGCCATGGCACGGCGCGTTGTCATGATGAAGCACCCAGCTGTTTGCTATGGCCGGTCGGACTCTATTCACGTGTTCTCGAAGGTGGGTGAGCACCTGCATGTAAAAGTTTGCATTCACAGTCTCCCCTGGTGGGACAAACTCCTTGTGAACCACTCCATGACGGTCGAAAAACACAATCAACATCGTTTTGATTTTTGATTTGATCATGCGAGCCTTTTTTGGACGTGGGGACGTGGAAGTGTGCCATTCCGTGGATTTTTGTTTCGGGGTCATATTGAAAAACCCATGTTTCATCACCAGTTATCATATTGTCCAAACAATTTTCATCTTTATGCAAATTGGCTAACACTTCTTCGGAAGTACGCACACACGTTGCCTGTTGGTCGACACTCAAAATTTTCGGCACCATCTTGGCACACACCTTGCGCATGGCCAAATTCTGTGAAATAATGCATTGGACGTTGGATGCAGACAGACCCAACTGGTCTGCAATTTCTTCAATGGTTAAGCTTTGGTCTGTGTTCAGCAGTGTCCTCACTCTGTCCTCATTCGTGTCAGTTCTTGCCGTCGACGGCCGTCCGGAGCGATGGTCGTCTTCAACGAGCTCCCTACCCTCTTTAAACAACTTGTGCCACTGTGGAACGGCTTAAGGCAGTGTCCCCATAAGCCTGCTTGATCATATCGAGGGTCTCAGTTGCCGTCTTCCTGAGTTTCGCACAAAACTTCACGGAATAACATTGCTCTAAATTCAGATTCATTTTGTTTTTCGACACAGACAAAAAACTTGCTTCACTAAAAACGGTGTCCTCACTCAACGACCGCCCGCAGGCGACTGAGGTTGGTGTCGGTCTGTTGCTAAGAGCCCCCTCCACCTTACCCTCCCAGGCAGATCCCCCCTCCACCGCTCCGTTTGCACCAGAGAAAATCAGTCCTACCACTTTTGGGTGCGACCCTGAATCTCCTTATATACATGTGCACTACTTTTGTAATATTCACATCCCTCCCTACTTCACTAACAGCTTTTCCTGAGGTAATGAAGCCCTCTTATCATTTGGGGTCTTTGAGACGTTACCATAATGCTCCAGCTAACAACTGTGTAGCAATTCTGTGGGAAATTAATTAATTCTGTGTGTACACAGCAATCACATCTGCATATATTTGAAAAGGTATTCATGCATATACAAATACAGATCTGAAGAAAGAGGATTTCTCGTGTAAGTACAGATATTGTGCTGAATACTGAGCAGGCAACATAATGGCCTCATTTGTTGAGTGGGGAAGCTCTTACTATCTCTGGCAAATGGAAGTTTCCAGTCTCCTCTGCCCCTCACAGCATTTTCTGAGGACCGAAACAGAGTGTTGGGATTTTTGAAGTGCCATATTCCCGAACCTACACAACTGAATCATAAGATAGGCTCAGAAATCTAAAAGTTTATGTTAGTAAAAGAACAGATTTATAAATTCATTGGCGTCATTTTAAAGCATTTTCATGGAGAAGTATACAAGACTACTCACCACAGCCAATCAAATAGTAGAGAAGTTGGAAAGGAAGGTAAGGAAAGATTAAAAATAGCGAGCTTTCACATTAAAGCATGTCTAATGTCTAAGTAATGTTGAGGTGGTATAATTCATATTAATTCTAATATTTACCAAATTTATTGTTTAGATGTTCTTTAATTGTTTTCCATTGATCATTTGAATAAAGATGAATAAAAGTCCTTGCTGTTAGAACTCCTAAAAATGACCGTTGCATTACTAATTTAGTAATTCTTCTCAAACTCCAAAGAATTTTATACGAGGGAATGGAAATTCAAATTTTCATTTTGCTCCTTTCTTGCAATTTCCTATGGAAACAGCCATACCAGGACTCGCGTACCATGCAAGTGCTATATTTTTAAGTTTAATGTTGTTAATTAAAGTTTACTTTGCAATGATGTGAGTGTGCAAGGAAAAAATGTATTCTTGTACACGTTTGGCATAAACTGGTGTATTGAGATGGTGTCTTTCATTCAACTTTCAGTTTTCTTCCTCCTGTACAAGTTGATTGGGATGACTAAGATCAGCAAAGCTTCTTCATATGGGATGCAAGACAAGAGGAGCCCATCAAAAAAGACTGAATGACTGATTATTTGGAACTCTAGGGTGGAATGGAAAATTTTTGCACATGAAATTATCTTTTTGAGATTTTTGTAGTTTTTTTCTGTTGTATTTCACGAAGCTCTCGGCACAAAAGTGAATTCCATTCAGATGGGTTTTTTTAGTTTGGAAATCATTATATGTACATGTAGAGTTGTTACTTCTCCGGTTTCTCTTTTGTCAGCAGGTATTTTTTCCCTCCCTAGTGTTGATTTTATTGATTCAAGATTGGAAAAGCAAGTGTAAGCAAGAACAATCATTCCATTCATAAATGAGTCAACAAAAGATAGATATCCTGTCAAATCGGCAGTTCCATCACATTTGTTAATTTTGTATGGTAAAACAGGAGGAAATTGAACATAGTTAGGAGAGCTATAGAGTTAAGGGAAAACATATTTTTACTCAAAAGACATTATCTTTTGTAACATGCTTTCGTACCTACTTAAAGATAAAGTTTTTTGGATGAAACTCAAGCTGTTAAGGCATGCCAACACATCCAATTGGGCCCATTTCGTATTGGTATTCTTACTTTTGAGTGATGGTGTTGGAAAATGAAATCTATTTTCTTTGGGGGAAGCGACGTATCACTTGCTACCTCCAGGTTGAGTAGTTTTAAGTTTACGGCAAAAAAGATTAGAAATACAAAGTATTTTCCCATAGCTTGTAATGCCATTATCATTGATATGTAGGCTTCCAAGATGTCTCATTGCTGGATTCATGCTTCTTTCGGCATTGGCATCTCGTGCATTGCTCCAGGAGAGGCAGGGAACTGTTGTCACTTGAAGCAGCATGTGAGATGACAATCCCCAAAAGGAGTATGTATCCTGCTGTTATCATTGTTTGTTCATAAGAAAACTTTATTTGTGGAGCACTAATGTATTTAATTAATCAGGAGAGAAGCACTTGCATAATTACCATTACCAGTACCTTAAAGCTCTTAGTCATTATTTTTATACTTTAACAAACATATTGGTAAGTAAATGATAAAAATCATTTTTGTAATCCTTCCAAAAGATTTTAAAGAGGCTGTGGTAATATTCTACACACACACGTTTAGTGGGAATTTTCTGAAGCAGCATTTGATTGTGCTTAAATTTGAAATGAACAAACTACTAGGTTTGCATTTCATCCTGTTATTTTCTTGCTGCATCAATTGGAAGCAGGTGTGCTTCAGTACCTCAACAAATAAGAAAAAATGGGTTTCAGGCTTTTGTGAAGTTATTTTTAAGCCACACAGATTTTTTATCTTTTAAAAGTTGAAATCTTTTGAGGGAAGTAAAGTTGTGGTAAGTTCCCATGAAGAATTTTCATTTGTTTAGAAGTGGCACTTCACTCAATCCATGTTGAACTGTGGAGAATGTTTTTATTTTTGCAATGTTACCACAACAAATGATGCATTTGACTTTTCAGGTCAGTAACATAACAGAGTTGTTTACATTTTGTACCTACTGCTAAAACATCTTCAAGTTGAGGAGTGATAAATCTCCCAAATCACTTGCTGTGTCATCTGATCGAGCAGTTCAAGATGTTCACCTTAATATTTGGGTGAATTGATCAAATTCTGACTGCAAATTGATGATGGGGAGATTTCATATCTATTCCTTTACTCCCTACCTAATTGCCACTGTTGTGCATTATTTTGTATAGAATTATAAGGGTGGACAGTTTTTAATGACAAATTTTATCACACGTAGTATGAACACCTATCTTTCATTGTTTTGTTAACTATGTCTATAGAATTTGCCATTTAAGTGTCTCTCTAGCCCCACTTCTCTCATGGCATCATAAAACATCTTATGTGTTAGTTTTTCTCAAAACTGTATGTCAGTTTGTTCTCTGTTTATTGGCATACTTAATATACCTGTTATTCACTTAATGAGTATTGTGGTTCCTGCAAATGTATATAGACTGAGCAAATTATCAGAAGTTGTTAATTGTTTTACGTGAGCTATTAGTTCTCAAAAGTGTTTGATGTTGGTGAATAGGTTTATGTTCCCTTCTAAATAGGTACCCACAAACTATTTCTTGTTTGGATAAAGAATTTTAAACTTTAATTTGAATACATTTCAGTAATTAACCACAGCTACTGCTCATTGGTGTAATTTTTTTAAATATTACTATACTGCCATGCTGTGGCACTAAGTAGGTAGAGAAAATGTAATTGTGCCTTCATTCCACGGAATTGTGTATTGTTCGGGAGTTGGTTTTGTACTATAAAAAAATCCATTGATGTAATTATTTTTTCCTGTTTTGTGCAAAGTATGTAAACCACGTTGAATTCCATAGTGACAAATTGAAAGTATTTTTTATTTTAGTGTGCGGGTTTACTGTAGAGATTGCAACTCTGGTGCAAATGCTTTTTAAATCTGGAGATGTATTATCTGTTGATTGTCATTGCTGCAAATTTGCATGCTACAGTTTAGTAACCCTGTCATTGTTGAGCTCTATGATGTAGTATGCTTTTATGATTGTCACATTTTGAAAATGTTTACCATCAATTATCAGCAGTAGTACTTTTTAATGCACATTTTAATTGAAATGACCACATTCAGGTACTTCAAATGTCCTGGGCACAATTTTTCAATGTCGTTGCATAGTGTTAAAGTTCTTGATCAGTTTTAAGCTGTTGGATTAACAAATGGCATAATTTATTTTCTCATTCATGAAATTTTGAAATAGAAAGATAAGGTGACTTTTGTTCTCTCTGAAAAAGTGTTAATTTTCATTGCTTGGGTAGCAATTTTTTATAAAACTTTTAACCATAGGGAGCAAATGTATGGTAGCTGTAACAAGTTATTTGCTGAAATTGGAATGGATATTTTCAACATTAAATAGTATGTGAAGCCGTTTGAGATGTACGTACAAATTTGTAACTGGGAGTCATGTTTCTGTAAAACAATGACGGATTATTTTGTGACTTTTGTGTACTGTGTTAGAAAAATAATTAAATGACATTGTATGAGCCCTTACACTCATACGGTCATAAAAAGTGGGTGAATGCTTATTTCTCATGTACCATGTTCAGGCAGTATTTGAATCAAACCAAACTTATTCAGTCATAAAGCAATTAGGAGTTAGAGACTAAATAAGAACCAGATTAAATTACCAGTGCTACAGAACAGAGAATATAAATGGGCAATTCATTCATTAGGCTTTTTTTCTCAATTCCCAATGATTGTTGGGAAATTCACAAGTATTGTAAAATGAAAGGAAAGTTTTTGAAAAATATTATGAATTTAATTAACACTTGATATAATTCGTTGTCTCGGGCATGACTTCATGGAATCGACTTAACATAATGAAAAGAGAAACTTATAGTTTCTCTTTTCATTATATTCATTAACACTGCAATAAAATGTTTTTAACTGAATGTGCCAGCATAAAATCTTATTTGCTGACAGTTTACACATTAGTTGAGCAATCTGAAGAACTTCCACAGAGTGAAACCAATGTTTAAATGTACAGCTATGAATTATATTGCCAGGGTGTCCTTAATACAGAATGACAAGTCCATAATTTTGGACCAAAATTTTACTTAAAATAATTCTGCAAAAGTATCTTACAGATAATTTACATAAAAAGATAGAAATACCAGTGTTTCTTCCTATGGGAGAAGAGGGTCAGTAACAAATATGACTCAAAACAGACTGGACAAAATACTGGTACTTCTTCAATTATAAACCTAAATACACCTGTATGAGAGGTTTACGTGGCATCTTCCAAGTAAGACATTGACAGTGTCTGTCTGAGGACAATTTTCTTATTCTGAAGACAGCAGCAATGGTACTGATTGAGCAATTTCATTGTAAGAAGTCATTTATGCCTCATTCCATCAATACGAGTGTGTTTATGACAACATACAACTTTTTTCATGAATACATCTAAAACGGCACACAAGAAACATGCAAAATATTTACAAACAATTATGTACAACATTTCCTTGATTGTGATATGGACATGTGTGCTCACTGAGGCAACTTCAACTTGCTTATACGAAATATGAAGTCCAAAAGGTGCATCTGAACTTTAACTTCTAAGGGGTTATTTGTCACATAAAATCCTGGAACACCAGCCTTCTCCAGAGTGACCTGCTGGTCACTCACCTGGAAAATATGAACACATTGGTTATTGTCAAGTATGGCTGTTATCCTTCTACACATAGGACAAATGAATCAAGCACTAAATACCATTAAGGTTTACCTAGAATTGTATAATTGAATGGGCTTTAACTTTTTATCTATGAAGCCTTCACAGAGTAAATTTTCACCATGAAATGACAGTAGGAAGTTTTTCATATCGTGGATGAAGCAAGAATTGCCTTTGCATTTTTATTCACTATTTATACAAAGATAGGAAATTTCATTTAGAAAAATATAAATTGGACGTGGCTTAACTTTAACTTATCCTACAAGAATTCATTGAAGGAGCAAATTCAGTATGCAGTCCTCATCACTCTCTTTTCGACAAATGATTATTGATTCCTAAAACGTGTATGGACCACGTCACAATGATTGCAAATACTCCAGATAAACACAATACAATTACAATTAGAGTTTGAATACAAATGATTGTCACAAATAAAAAAAACAGGAGCAGTAACAGGGTGCATAAGAATAAAAATTATTTATAAACAGAGAGAGATGACAATTCATCCATGGCATAGAATTGATAATCGCACAGGAACTTATGAAGTTTAGAATAGAATTACACAACATTTTCTGTTTGCCTAACTTTTCTAGGTAATGATTTCATGAATTTCACACCAGTATAACAACGGCTCTTAGCAAACACAGCTGAGTTATGGGCAGTTATCCTCAGGTCATTACATCCTCTTGCACTGTACGTATGTGCATCAGCATTGGCTATATAATTGAGCAGGCTTTGCTCTGCTATACAATAATAACAACATAGAAAATATACATTCAGGGAATAGTTAGAATTAAAAATTTTTTAAAATAATGTGTACAACTGAATGCCCCGGGAACTTGACCTATGCTTCTCACTGCCTAAAGAAATGCATGGAATGATATGAGTGCCACCATGGCAATTCCATATTTCAATCAATAATAACGCTCCACCTGATTGCATGCATGAATGTACTTGTATACCCTTAGTTTTCAAAATGCATTTATATTTATCAATAATTTGCTTTAAAAACATCTACACCCATCCCCTTGCATCACACACAAACCCAGGGTGCATTTTTTCAGATTGACAGAAGAATTTCAATTCCTTGTCTGTTTACTAATGGGTTATACCTACATGAGAGATTGAATATGAACATTTCACTGGTCCATCACAAACTTTTTATAATTGAGAGGTATGAGCATTGAGTCAGGATGGCAAAGCTAAATACAGTCAGAGAGCAAGTGTTAATTGGTTGAATTGGTGCATATGATCATAGTGAAAGTGTGGCCTTTGCATTATTACATCACATGCAATAAATACAAATTACCCAAAGCCGTACTCTTGGGGGCACTAGTTAGGGGACACGGGGGAGGGTGCAAAGAATAAGGATAACCAAACTGCACACATTCTCTCACTCCGGTATTTTCTAGGTAGGTAGTAAGAATATTATTAAGGATTATTCTTCTCTGAAGAGGCCTCCTTGGCAGGCGAAACACCTGGTGTCAGGTTTTTCGGCACTATTTTTTTTCCCCACGTACACTGCATCACAGTGTACTTCCCTTTCCGTATTCCTAGTCTGTGTGAAGGGTCCCTGACGCTGGGTTAAAGCCCCGTAAACCCTGAGTGCATGTGTGTTTGCGACTCACAAACGGTCAATTTGCTCTGCAAATACCGGAGTGAGGGAGTGCGTGCCGTTCCTTTACTATTTCTATCTTTACGTCTGTCTGAGTGAAGGGTCCCTGCCGTTGGGTTAAATTCCCCGTAAACCCTGAGTGCGTGTGTGTTTGCGACTTGCGACGGTCAATTTGTACTGCATATACCGGAGTGAAGGAGTGCGTGTGGATTTGTTTGCCTTGTCTGAGTGTGTGGTCCCTGGCGAGGGGTTTTTTCCCCCGTAAACCCTGAGTGCGTGTGTGTTTGTGACTTGCAACGGTCAATTTGCACTGCAAATACCGGAGTGAGAGAGTGTGTGCAGTTTGGTTATCCTTATTCTTTGCACTCTCCCCCGTGTCCCCTAACTTGTGCCCCCAAGAGTACGGCTTTGGGTGATTTGTATTTATTGCATTCATTCGGCCGTAGTACGTTCCCTTTTGCTTTATTACATCACATAATCATATTTATATTGACAATTGCAACACGGCGAGTGCCAAAAGGGAAACTCATCAAGAGATGCATTGAACAAGGAGACGAGACTACGGCTTGTGAAAAACTCCCGACATTTTGCTGCCAGCTGCACAACCTCTCTCTTTTGAACAATTGTGTCTTCTGACTGACTCTGCAAGGCATAGTTGATTCTGTGATTCCTCTCCTCTCAATCACATATTACTTGGCAGTTGACTTGGTAGTACTGTACCTATGGTACATTTTGGATGGACGTGGACTGAACCTTACTACCATTCTTAGCCTTGCCTGAGATAAAACATTACCTGATTTTTAATAATCAAACCATTTTAATTTTCCACATAAACTTTTTAATTTTTACAACCCAGGTTTCATTATAGCATAACATCATCAGGTTACGCCATAACATCATCAGTTATGCCAGAAACTATTTTATTTATTCATTACCTGATGCTCCACACTACAATAAACTGTCCTTCAATTCCTTATGCATTCTACCTACCACATTCCATCAAATATGTCTATTCTATTCATTCCCCTTCACTACTTGACTAACAGAAAGAAAGAATTTTTAAGGACTAATCTGTAAAAATAATAACACATTTTATTTTCCCAAAGATCATATTACAATAATAAAATGAGGATTGAGTATGTACATGGTATTATGCATGTGAGAACAATGCATACAAGCTCAATTGATACAAAATGTGGTGCCAACAGTTATATTAAATGCAGCACAGACACACGTATACACACATTAAATGTAACATACACAAAAATATCCATTAAAAATCATGGAATATCAATATAAACTAGGCTAAGAGCATTGGTATAAACTAAAAGTATTGACTCAATGATTAGGTATATTGTTTAGATATTTGTCAGCTGAGTAGAATGTATCTAAGAAACTTGAGCTCTATGGCCTCGTAAAATAATAAATTTAAAGAAGATCTCCTGTGCCCATAATTAATTAGCACCATTCATCCAAAAGGAAAACTATAAATTGATGTGATAGTTTGTGGGAGAAGGCATTCCACTTGTGCTTGGTCACTGTCATGGACTTCCTTCTCCCACAAACCATCACAGCAATTTATAGTTTGCCTTTTGGATGAATGGTGCTAATTAATTATGGGCACAGGAGATCTTTAAATTTGATTATAAAATGTTGAATTGTTGATAGTGTTTTATTTTATGATTGAATGTGGTATTTTCCTTAGTATCCTTTATATTTTTGGGTATTATTTATATTTAAAAGGGAGGGATTGAGCCAGAAGATTTCATCAGATCATTGTTGGTCCCCAACCCAAAAGAGACGAGAGCAGCCATTTGTGAGAGCAATAGGACAATTGCTTTAATTTTGCATGCATCTTAAGTGGTTCTCAGAATCATCAATAAGAGAATTGATAGAAGGGCAAATGATTGCTTAGGGTATGATCAGTTTGAGATCAGAAAGGGGAGAGGCATTGAATTTTTGAAATCTAGAAACACCTGCAATTACGATGCATTTATTTCTGGATTTCAATAAGGTGTTTGATATGGCGAATTGGGTAGAATTGATGAATGTATGCAGAATATAGGAGTAGGTTGGAGTGATAGGTGACTTATCTGCAACCTGTAAATTTCTCAAACTGCTAAGACGTGAGGGATGGATGGAGAGCCAGGATGGGTAGAGTTAGGAAGATGTGTAAGGCAGAGGTGTCCATTATTACCCATAATTTTCAGCATGCACTAGGAAGTAATGGTAAAAGAGGCAGAGGAAGAGCGTGAGATACAATGAAAGTTTGTGAAGAATCCACAAAAACAGGTTTGCGGATGATCAAGCTTTAGTTGATCACTCAGCCAGGGGTTACAAATTTGGGGGTGCATTATAAAATCAGTGTGATAAGCAAGGGATGAGAATCAATGCGAATGAGTAAAATAAACTATTTTAGGAAAAAATACAATATTTATGGTATTGACTTAAGTTAAATATTTTTTACCTTTTGATCTAGCTGCAAAACTATTTTCATGTCTGCCACCCTCAGTTCATCCGTATGTTTCTTTTTAACAGTTTCTAGCAGAGATGTCTGTCCTTCGACAGAGTTGCTAGCAATCAGATCTTGTATTTCCACTGGAAAAATTAAATATTTAAAACATTACAGCTAGATCAGTTTGTTTTTTAACTAAAAATGACAGTGTGGTGTACTTCTGGAGATTTTAGTTTCGTTTTATTTTATATCTTTCTTCATCTTGAAAGTCGTTATAACTCTACCAAGATGATGATTACAAAAAAAAACGAAATTGACATCTTCAGAAATTAAAGAGAATGTACTACTACTGTAGACTTTAAAATACAGAAAAAATCGTTACACTAAAGATATCAAAATATAAATTTAATTTAGGACACTAATGCTATTACAATTAAATTGTAAGAAAAGGGTGAATATTCTAGGATTATTACTCGTGCATTTGTAGAACCATTGTACGATGGAATTACTTACTTCGTTGTTTATTTATAATCTGCAACCTCTGCTGGAATAGGTGCTTTTCTGTAACATGCTGAATATCCATTAAGCCTTTCACAATTTCAAATACAGTGTCATTCAATAAGGAATTAGCCAGTCCGGATAGCAATTCATAAGGGACCCGCTGTTGGTATTTGCTGAAAGAATATGCCAAATATCAGTGTAATTAATGCTGTATATTAATTTTATAAACAGCTAACCCCAAAATTACATCTTACGTGGGTAGCTCCCTAGCCATACTCTGCAACTGTTCTAGTAGAAAATACAGTTTACTCTGTAAATCCTCAGGGTTTTGAAAGGCCTCGTAGGATTCCTCCATCACAGTTCTTCACTTTAACTAGATGAAGTGATGAAGTTTACTTAAAATGAGGGGCTGAAGGCTCGTGTTTGAAAATTGCACATTTCGCACACCATTCGTTCAATTATTTCGGACAAAACACTGTAGCTTATGTGCTTGCCATATGCTGACGATCGTTAATCTTGATTTGAGTGGAATTTACTGTTGACCACGTTTGTCACGTCAACTGTAGGGTTCAATGGGTCGTGGTTTGCCACAGCTTACGTGAAGTTTTCTAACACCGTACTTTGGTTTCAAAGTTATTTCAGTAGGTTGTGTAGTCAATCAATTTTGAATTGCTGTATTACAAAGCCGGTGGCATTACCGGAGAATAATGGTTTTGGATATCGAGCTATTTCGCCCAGAGAAAGGAGGAGACCCAAATTATGTTCGGGAGAACCAGAAACAGCGATTCAAAGATGTAGGATTGGTTGAGAATGTTATAGAGAAAGACAATAAGTGGAGACAGCGTGAGTATTTAACGTATGGTGTTGAATGTAAGCTTCCAGATTTAGATTGAGAAATCCATAGTATGGTAGACGCAAGTATGGTAAAATATTGTTAAATGTGTCTACACACCACGCGTTTTTCACATTAACCTATGGTACTGACTGAGGTTACATTATCCATTTCTTGTTTTAGATCGACACAAAGCTGATGGTTGGAATAAGTTAAAGAACATATGCAGCAAAGAGATCGGAGAGAAAATGAAGGTAATTTCCCTTTAGCAGTGAAGGTTTATTAATGTTCATTACATATTGTCTCTCGTATTGATAGTTAACAGATGTCTGTTAACACCCGCAATATTTGCTTATAAATACACTCCTTTTCTAGTGACAGCAGACTCGTATGGTAATAGTAAAATAAGTGTTGAAATGCTTCGTAATTTGATCATCCCATTTGCCTCGTTTAACCTTGCTCCAGATCAAAAACAAGATTTTGTAATTCGACCTCTCTAAATAATTTACTTCAGCATGTATTGTAGTTGATTGAAATCTATTAAAGCCAGATTATTATCCATAAAAGTTGTTTCTAAGGGAGTAACACACAATTACTCACATAAAGTGCTCCTCATAAAGCACCTCGAGTAGGGAACGGGATACCACTGAAAATATCTGCTGGCTCTGGGATGCGAACCCTGGCCCTCTGAGTGAAAAACCATCACATCATCCCGATCCCCCTGATTATTGATGGCAATTTAATATGGTGTGTCTCCCCAACTCTTTTCCTCCCAACCCCTTTAATTCTAAAAGTCATACGTCGGACTGTCAGCAATCTGTTTAGAAAAGTATCAAAGAAAATGGTTATTCTGTGTGAACATATTTGTTAGATCATTTATATTAGTTTTGGAAAAAAGTGTGACCCTACAGGTATTTAGGAATTGTGATTATTACGAGAAAACTCCGAAACATTACATAAATCAATTGTCTGCCCTTAGCGGCAAGGTTTTTTGTATGAAAAACTTAATATGGGCCAGAACTGATTTTCCTTATTATAGTTAAAGTATAGAAAGCATGATTTCTAGTCTAAATATTAAAATTGCTTGGAGAAATCACATCTTTATGTTTTCCATGTGATTCAATACGCAAATGCATGATTATTTAGCAGTAATCCACCTGAACTAATATTTCTCTTTTCATATAATCCTGAAAGAAATCGTCTGATTTCAGGCTGAAAGGAAAGGAATGTCAAAACCAATTAAATCAAACATTTGTGTGGATTCAAGGGAATGGTGGTGTGCAGATGGAAAAACTAACTTAGCTGTATTGAATGACCATTTAGCTAGCCAGAGTTATATAGTGGGGCATTCTCCCACACTAGAGGATGTTTCTGTGTTCAATTCTGTCCCAGAACCTCCACCAACTCTTTATCCTCATGTTTTAAGATGGTTCAGGCATATAAAAAGCTTTGGTGATGATGTCTCTTCATTTCCAAGGCAGGTGAGAAAATGACCTTTTACAAGAAATTGTCCTTAGTTCAATTTTAGTTTTGCTTTCCGTCAGTTATTGCATTTAGTGCGCTATGGGTGTATTTGTATATTGTTTTAGTGAAAATCATTTTTTTTATGCCTTTTTTGATTTAGTACAATCTTATATATTTTTAATTTTAAGGAATGAACTAGTGCCTTGTTAGTTTTGAGTATTTAGTTTTACTGTTTTATTTCACTTACAAAGCTTCATAGATTTTGTGAGATGCATGCTACTCAAGAATTAGTACCTTTGAATTGGATTTTTGAGAAAGTCATTCAGTTTTATAAAATGTACCTCTTCCTGACTATTTTATTTCTTATTCTGCAATTTGAGGTGGATGTCATATGTTCTTGTATTAAACTTTAACAAGTCAAGGTAGATTAAATCCTTTAACTGTACCAAGTTTAAAGCAATGTGTAAGCCTACTATGAACTTTCATTCATGATCATTAAATGTTGATAAAATTTACTACACCTAGCAAAAGGTTCCACTATAAATTGCAGTGGAATTGTGTACATCATGAAGAGTATCATGAAATACCATAATAATAAATATAAATATTGCAGAATCACTTTATCATAGTAAAATTCTGTATGGTTGACTCAATAAAATGTGCACTGGCTAACTTGATGCACTTCAGATGTTGATTTTTTCCTTTGGAAATATTTTAATCAAAGAAATATATTTTCAAATTTTATGTCTTAAAATATGACTCAGGTTTTTCAAACTAAATTAAAAAAAGAGATTTCATTAATGTATTATATGAAAATCCATGATTTTGCCCCTGGTAAATATACTGATTTTGTTAGACTCAGGACATGTTGTGAAAACTCAAACAGTTCAAAAATCAATGTGTGTGTAAAGTCACAGAAAAGGCGTTTTACATATGATGTTGTTATACTGATATATTGAATTGCTTTGAAAAAATGAACAATGCTATTCAGACAGTTGGAAAAATATCTTTTCCATTGGTGGGAGAAAACTAGCATTGTTTGATATCCTCAGAAGTTCCGCAATGCAATTTGTTGATATCTAACGTAAGAATTATGAATTGAAGTCCATATTTGACCAAGACATGATGGCTTGACATAATGTAAACGTTTATCCAGTGATATTTTGCCAAAAGAGAATCCTTCAAATTAGCAATACATATTTTCATGCCTGAAATACATTGGCCACCTTTATATTTCATGATATTTGCTTGTTTCAGAAAAAACAGCATAGTCCAGGTGAAGATGATGCCCTCTCTGAGGATGTGGTGAACAACCTAGAATCCCTGAATGCTGAGAAGTTGAAGAGTTTGACGGTTGCACAGATCAAGAAAATTCGTGTGCTTGTTGATGAAGAAATGGTGAAGAATGAAAAGATCATGCAACAGTTGGAGAGTGATCGGAATGCTGCCCTTAAGGAAATAGGAAATCATTTGCATAAGTCAGTTCCTATTAGTGATGATGAGGTAGGAAATAATCTTTTTAACTCATTTATTTTAAAGAAAATTCCTTCATGCAGGAAAACATATTGGATTTGTGAAGTTAGATGGATGTAATTACTTATTGTTGTGTGGGTGAACAGTTTTGAAAATAATTTTTATCCTTCTAGTATTGCAAGGTATTGTACATATTGCATATTCCAATCAATATGGAATTATTAAGAAATGAGATATAATTGTTAGTTTCCAAATACTTTCATTGTTTACAAAAGTGAGAAAATAAATTCTTAATGTTGCTAAATTGCCCTGTATAAAATTTTGCACATTCTCCTCAGGAAATTCATTAAATTGGATCTAAAATGATTTAATGTGGCCATATGCTTTTTGTGCAATCATTTACGTATGGATTTGGTGAATTCATTAAATATATTATTTACTTTCCTCAGTGAAAAACCAGGAAATAAAGTTAACTATCTATTCTTCTGATTTGTCACACAAGAATGAATACTCTTAGATGAGGGTTAGGTGAAACGTTCTTCCCCCGACAATGAAAAACTGCGATTTTCAGTTTAAAACTGATTTCCTTCTCTGCGTAATCTCATTTGACTTCAACACACTTGGCCCAGCACTTCTCCAACATAAGTATTCCTACCCGGAAGTGAGAGTCTGGAAGGCTGTGAAAATATCCCTCTACGGCCCTCTTAAATTCTTCATTGGATGCAAAGTGCTTCCCAGAAACGAATTTCTTCAAGTTTGTGAACAGATGAAAGTCTGAGGGTGCTCTACCAGGAGAATAGGGGAGATGGCTGAGCAAATCATACCCCAAATCCCAAAGTTTTCCTATTGCCAATGCCCCTTTGTGAGCTGGTGACAGCAGGTTGTCCTTGTGAAAGATGATTCTTATCTTCTCCAAGCTAGACCTCTTCTCCTGAATTTTGGCATCCAGCAGGCCAAGAAAGCTGGAGTAATAGTCGCCCGTAATTGTTCTGCCTTTTTCTAGGTAATCAATAAACAGGATGCCTTTTTCATCCCAAAGCACACTGGCCATGGCCTTTCTGGCAAATGTGATCTACTTTGCTTTCTTTGGCACTGGACCACTGGCTTCCACCCACTGCTTTGACTACTGTTTCATTACTGGCAAATAGTAGTGTACCCATGTCTCATCCATGGTGGCAAATCCCCACTGAAATAGGCCTATTCCCATTTTGACAAATTGACAAATTAGAAGGCTGGGAAGAGGGGGTCAATACAATGTTGCAAAAAGCCTGCCTAAAGTCGGATTAGTTGGCAGAGGATTAGGGGAATGATTATTGTGAATGGGAAGAACAGCACTTAGTAATTAGTCAGGTGACTCAGTAGCGGGCTGGGAGGAGTCGCTACATTGTAGAAAAAGTTTTCCTTGGTTTACTGCCAACTAACCTGAAACCAAGTAAAACTTTTTCAACACGTAGCGACTCCTCCCAGCCTGCTACTGAGTCACCTGACTAGTTACTAAGTACAAATTACTAATAATCATTCCCCTAATCCTCTGCTAACTAATCCGACTTCAGGCAGGCTTTTTGCAACAATGTATCGACCCCCCTCCTCCCAGCCTGCTAATTTGTCAATATTACCAATCCTCCTCCTTTGCCTCAAACCATACACTTTTAACTCCCTACCTTCCTAGCTCAACCAATCCTTTCTTTCCTACCTCCTCTTCCCCTCCACCCAGAGATATGTATTTATAATGTGCTTGACTTGCATTTATACCTGATGATGTTATACCGTAACGAAACCTAGGTGGTGAGAATGAAAAATTTTAAGTGGAAAATCAAAGTTGTTTAATTTTCAAATGTCAATATGAAGATTTTCCACCAAGTTACACCAGAAACTGTTTTATTCATTATATATGCACGTTTGCTTTCGATCGACATTCAGTAAATGTGGCACCCAGCTTGCTCAGAGCTTTCGGATCTCTAATTCTTTGTGCAAGATGTTTCTTTCACCCTTTCTTCCGCTATCCCCATGGCCTTGGCTATCTCACTCATCTTCACTCGCCCATTGTCCAACATGGCATCTTGCGTCTTTTCGATCATTTCCAGTGTGGCTGTGGTTTTTGGCCTTCCTCACGTGGGTCATCTTTGAGGACATGGGACATTTGAATTCAGTTGCCCACTTTTTAACAGCCAACATTGAAGGAACAGAGTACCCATACACTTTTGTCAACTTCAGATGAATGCCAGTAGGGGTTAATCCATCCAAAACGAAGAATTTGTGACCGCATGTTAAGTCTAGTCGAGCATGTTGAGTCATGTCAAGTTTTTCCATTTGAACAATAGACTTCTCCTGCAAAAATACATGAAAACAAACTACTGAAGAGAAACTTATCTTACAAACTAATGACACGTGCAACCAGACAGGAATCATAACTTTTCGTTGATTGAAATGCCATCTCTGTGTCAGACCGAGAAGTTTTCACCTTACCCTCGTTTGTATTGGAAAGCCAGTGACAGGTGTTTACTCGTATGGTTTGTTTCAATAGTATCAGTAAAAGTTTGGCAAAAATAGATTTATTTCAGATATTGCTACAATGCCTCAAAATTCTTAAAGCACATCTTTGAAGAGCGTTGATACACTTTTGCCAGTGGCTTTTCTATGACTCGAAGACTTCCTGGTAGGCAGGTTTTGGTAGGTCTTTAAGGTTACTCGTGAAAGCGTCTTTGACAGCACTTAGGGTCCCATGGTGGTGCCCTTTGAGGGAGGATTTCTTTTTTGAAAATAAGAAATAGTGGTCTGCTGGTGCTTAGTTGGGGAATTGTCGCAATGTTCTTGCAGAAGGTCTTTGCAAGCAGACACTCGACTCTGCTCTTGGTTTTCCGTCAAGACCTTCGGGAAGAGTTTAGTGCAGATGTTTTGCATCGCCAAATTTTCATGGATAATGGTGTGTGCCCTGTCATCTTATGCCAATAATACGATCTGCAATTATGCACACACTTAACCAACGGTCTGAATTCAGCACTACACACATACATCAGCAAAAAATTATGGTGTATTCATATTTTGCATTTATGGGATTTGAAATGTGGAAAAAAATGTAGTAAAGTTGATTCTGGTGAGATAAAAAATACCAACAGTGAGGTAGTTCGTAAGAAAAAAATATGTTGACTTTTTCTTTGGTAGAACAGAAATAGTTAATTTCTCTAGTACTCAAAATATTGGCAGTGCTTATGCCAGGGTGACTGTAAACAAAACCACAATTTTACAATAAAATCCTTCTCTTGGTACTTACTGGAAGTTTTATCTTAATTCAGTTAAATGAAATAGCCATGGAAAGCGTATAGAAATATTATTATGTTTTCTGTTGTTCTGTTCCGTAGACGCTCCCTCCTATGCTAAACATTAGGTAAGGACATCAATCACACATTTATCAAAGAATTTATATTTTATTTTCAATGAGAGTTATCTGATGATATATTGTTTCAGAGCATTTTGGCATTATTACTTGTTCTCTCATTTTCATGTCCATAGCTCTATTCTAAAATCTGCTCATTACACAAATACATTTAAACAATTATTATTGCCAAGGGCACTGGTTTAAATTTTTTAGTGGCATGTTAGTGCCTCCAGGAATTGTTGGTAACTTGTAAAAATTGTAGTATTAATTCTAAATTATCATTGTCTCACTGTCGAACATGATAAGATGTCCTTAATATCAGGCGGATGTATGTTCTAGTAATTTAGTATTTTGAAATGTGCATGGTTGCATACATGACTCATAATTGTCTTCCTGATTTTTTAATTTCAGGATGAGAACAGAGTGGAAAGGACATTTGGGGATTGCACTGTGAGGAAAAAGTATTCCCATGTCGATCTGATTCACATGATAGATGGCATGGATGCTGAGCGAGGTGCAAGTGTTTCTGGTGGAAGAGGCTATTATTTAATGGTAAGAGAATGACAAGGAGATGGAATACTTCTTTGGCCATGTAGGAAAACTGTGTGAATGGGAGAAAATTGTGGCTTGAAAGAAACCTACCTAACAACCAAATACAGTCTATGTAATACCCGGCAAGCTGCCTCAAGGGTGTGTGGCGGGGGGTGCCAGGTCACCACCCAAAAAAGGGAAAGAGAAAAACCACATTCAAAACCAACACATGCATGCAAACCCAAATCCACAGTGGTGCACATATTCACAGAAACATGCCATCATCCTACACGCCTGCAAATACATATATAATCCTCCTTTAATTCTACTCACATGCAACTACATATGCTACAATCCAACAAACAATTGCACCCTAAGATGCAGTAAGAAATCCATCCAATAACGCACAAGTTGACTTTGGCAATTTCACAAGACTTTGGCAAGCAGCAAGGCAAAACTCCACCACCACAAGAATGGGCAACACATACGCTCTCCTACCCAAGGTTAGGAACCCGATGCAACGCTTCAGGCAGGAGGAAGGCCCCCCCACGGAGAGGGACAAGGGATGGAAGGGGTCATGTAGGGCACCAAAAGCAGAACAAGCAACACTGGAAAGAGCACCACACCACCCAATGGCACTCCAATGCGGTCATGCGGGAAGGGCTGGGACAACAACACACAAGAGGTCAGTGAAAGGGCGTGCAACTCCGCAGAACCAACCATTCCCAAGATGCCGAGGGTGACAAGTGGCATTTTTGTTATCTACGAGTGTAACCCTACAGTTGTTATCCCGTATTATCTGTGGGAAGAAGGAGTCCTTGAAACTGCTAGTTCTGGCATCTATTTCCCGAATTGTGTGCACATGATCCAAGCGACCAATGTATGTTGGAGTGCGAATAATTTTCGAGACCTAGGTGCTGAAGCATGCGGATCTGAATTTATTTTGCAAGTTCAACCTAGCATTGAGTCGTCTTTCTTCCAATGATTCCCATCCCAACTCCATAAGCATTTCAGTGACGCTTTTTGTTTTATCGTCGAAGCTTGATATACCTAATGTAAGCTCATGGTCCCCACAAATATTCTTGCTATATTGAATTCACGTTGTTACCAATGATAAATTAATAATCACTTATTAGCTTACTCTTATGGTTTGTTAGGGTATTATTTTCATCAATGTGGCCATTTTTCTCCCCAGCCTAACTTAAGCTCCAAATTTTCTGTTTATTTTTAAGGCCATTCCTTGTATTTCCATGTATTACACTAATGCCATGCTAATTTTTGTAGCAATGCAAATCACCAAAGTGTCAAATCCATAATCGCCCAAAGTATAAATACAAACATACTACCAGCTGTAATCCCCCTAATATGAACACAACTCAACAACCAATAATATAGACAACATAACTTCATGTTGGTGTATACTTGTCAGTGACCACTTATTTGTTTTAGGGGCCTGCGGTGTTTCTAGAACAAGCTCTTATTCAACTAGCGTTAAGAATTCTGTATGGCAAGAAATACAAGCCACTGTACACCCCATTTTTCATGAAGAAGGATGTTATGCAAGAAGTTGCTCAGCTCTCTCAGTTCGACGAGGAACTTTACAAGGTAAATGCTGTTTTTCAAAACATTTTATTCTAAGTTTATTATTTATATTTGAGTGACCTAAAGTTTACTGTCTAAAATGTCACTTGGTCCTGAGAATGGGGAAACCATTTAGAGTTCTAAAAGTGTGCCTTTCATTGCACCCACGATATTGCCAATCTGTATTTGCAATCCTCTGCAGCTGAATATCATGGCAGTTTCTTATTTGGAGTTTTTCTTTTAACCTCGTTTACTGTTCTAACCATAGATAAATAAATTGGGGTAGTGTATTTTTCTGAATGTATATCCTAGTAAGGAGAAACCTTTAGGTACGTGGGTTGTTCAATAGAAAAACAAATTATTTTTTTATTGGTTTAAAAAATTTTTCCACATAATCTCCTTCGATTCTTAAGGTCCAGTGGGCATATGCATCTGTGTTGGCAATGACTGCCTTGTTGAACGTGAATCGTTTTCTGCCGAGCCATTTTTCCAAGTTTGGAAATTGCAAAAATTCTCTTGGGATCAAGCCTGGTGTGTTGGGTGGATGTTGTAATGATTCGAACTTATATTCCATAATTTTTACCATAGAAACTGCACAATAGTTCATTCGTGCATTGTCTTGATGAGAGAGAATTTTTTTCCTTTACCAAATGAGGAATTTTTTTCTTGACTTCTTCACTCAACCAGTGCAATAATGATGCATAATACTCTCCATTTATCGTTTGACCTTATGTAAGTAAGCGCTGTAGGTGATCCCATGTGCATCACTAAGAATGGTAGCATCACCTTGCTGTCTGATTGTGGCACCTTCGCCTTCTTTAGAGCCAGATCTCCTGTAAAAACCCACTGTTTCGACTGTTCCTTTGTCACTTTGATGGTAGTATAATTTCTGGAAATGATGATATCTACAAGGTGGATTTTCAAATTTTGTGGACAACATACATTCGATGTTCAATTTTTTTTGTTTTGTTGTATTGGTACACATGCTCCAAACATTTGTTTACTATTTCAACAATGTAGCATATTTGGTTTGTTACTGACTTTAGACTGTTATTGTTGTGATATATCTCATTCCATATCAAAACTCATATCTTCCAGTTAAGGTAATTAAAACTATATCACCAGTTTTGGGGCAATGCTTCATGTTTTATTTGTCAACATTTGTAATCTTTCCTTTTATTCAACATGTTACTCATTATATCCTTATTCTTTGGCAGTTCATTATTTGCAGCCATTTGCATGCAGTTCCTGCAACTGCAAAAGTTGAAAGAAAGAAACTGTTGTTGATAATGAAAGGAAAAAAATACTATGTTGTTGTTAATGATGAACGTAAAGTACCTTTCAAAGAGGACTTGAAACGGGAGGATGCGTGGGTTGGGCATGAATGAGAATACCGTATGGAGAGAGAATGCAGTTGGCTAGTGATACGAGGAGAGGGAGTGGTTTGGATTGCCAGCTTAAGATATGGACCTATGTTTCCAGAGTTGAATGAAAAAATGAGAAGTGGACATAATGACAGTTTTCCTGCAATGTATGGGACTTGTTGATGCACTGTAGGTGTGAGTGTGTGAGCTTTTACACCTCAAAGTAAGCCCTAATGAAATTATTAATTTACTAATTCTAGGTTGTAGGTAAGGAAGCTGGTAAAGAGGACACTAATGAAACAGAGGAGAAATATCTGATTGCAACATCAGAACAACCGATTGCAGCATTTCACCGCGGCGAGTGGATTCCAGAAGCAAGTTTGCCTATTCGGTATGCTGGGATCTCGACATGCTTTCGACAGGAAGTGGGCTCCCATGGCAGGGATACTCGCGGAATTTTCAGAGTTCACCAGTTTGAAAAGGTATTGGCAGCATCATGAGATGGACCCATTGTTTGATAATGTTTTGCCATTTGGATTTGAATGGAAATGGCATTTCACTAAGTACTTGGAACTAAATTTAACATTTTAATTTGTTTTTTTAACCTAATTCCAAACTTGCTACTGTACAATTCAGATGTTCTTTTGCCTAAGTATTGGCTTGTTGACCAATGAAAAAATGTTCACAGCTATTTTTGTGTAAATAAAAAAACTGTTATTAATTGTCCTTCCATAAAGAGGCTAACCATGTTAATAATATGAATTTATTAGCATCTGTACCATTTCAGTGAATCAGGACAAACCTGGAAAACTTTGGAAATTTGGCAGTTACTCAGGAAAAATTAGTGTTTGATATGTTTAATGTAGGACAATTCTGAGTCTGTCATTTAGAGATGATTTTAAGGGATAGTACTAATTTGTTCTGACATATCTTTGTTCTACTTTACAACACTTTCTCTACTTGAGCCTCTATTGGGAAACATTACATTAAAATTGCACAAATAGTGGAGGTGATTTATGCTTCATTTTGTTCCACAGCCTACCAATTCTCAAGAAGTGACTTTTAATGAGCTATTTTCATCAGGCTTCTTGTTGATCAATAAGAATGATAAATTTTAAATCAAAGTTTCTCTCTCTTCAAGGGTATGACTAATCTTGAAAACTTAATGAGACTGGGTTGATAGGATTTGCTTAAAATCCCATGTTACCCTCCGAATCTAGAGATAGTTGTTTCTGAATATTATTCATGTTTGGTTATTAACATCTTCATAGGATGCTGTGATGGTTTTTACTGAATTTGCTGGTAACTAACCACAAATACATGCATGTTAAATTTTTGTTGTGCTGGTTTTCCATGACTGTTAGAGCAAACTGGCATCTTGTTGAACTGTGACTACTTAATTAATGTGAATTAACAGTAATTGAGGGTTGTATAACTCTAAAATTGGCTGTATTGTGTACATATTTTGGTATTATTTAAAGATGCATCTTCAAATTCACAATTGAGGGATATGGTCTCATTTCTTTCACCATGCAGGTGGAGCAGTTTTGCCTAACCTCTCCACTTGAGGACAAATCCTGGGAAATGATGGATGAAATGATAGGAAATGCTGAGGATTTCTATCAGCAGCTAGGTATCCCCTATCGGATTGTGAACATAGTGTCTGGGGCACTGAACAATGCCGCATCAAAGAAGCTCGATCTAGAGGCCTGGTTCCCTGGCTCAGGTAATTGTGAATGCTCTTGAATGATGCCTTTGAATCCATCTTGGTGCATAACTTGTGCTAATTTTTCATGAGTTAAAGTGTCCTGGATTTTCATTGATAGTATAAAATTGGGACATATGGCAAATATGGATCCCATTTCACTTGATACCCATTGCGCAAAAAGAATTTTTCTTCTTTAAAAAAAATGTAATATTTCATCGAGATGCCTATTAGTAGTGAAAATACCCATTGCTCAAAAATCATTTTTTCTGATATGGGCCCATCTCAAGTATTTAGAATTGATGCTTTTCCACTGCAATGTTAGATGCTACAGATGGAAATATTTATGTTATTTCAACAAGCAATTAATTTTTTTTAAATGCCGAATTATTCACTCTAGTGTATAATATCAAAATATCATTACTGTAATTACGAGGCATGTTCATAAAGTGAGGGCCGTTTGGTCACAGGAAACAATAACTCATATGAAACACATTTTATTGGCAATTTTAGTTAACTACAAACCTACTTCACTTCTCTATGTAATCGCTGTTCACTTCGAAGCATTTTTTGTCCCGCTGCACCAGCTTCTTTAACCCCTCTGCATAGAAGCTCGCCGCTTGAGAGTTGAACCAATCGACAATGCCGTTCTTGAGTTCCTCTTCGGTTTCGAAACATTGTCCACCGAGCCACTGTTTCAAGTGCAAGAAGAGGAAGTAGTCGCTAGGGTCAAGGTCAGGACTATGGTGGGTGGTCAAAGAGTTCCCAACGAAAATCTTGAATTTTCTTATTGGTTTTGGCAGCAGTGTGAGGATGCACATTTTCGGTACCCACCCTGCACCCAATTTGTGGTATCCAAGGTTTTCCATGACAGTATTATAGACAGTAGTGTGTCCAAGTTGAGGACATTGTTCAGCCATGCCATTAATCGTCAATCGATGATCACATCGCAGTTTTTGTTCCACTTGTGAAACAATTTCATTGGTCAGAATACAGGGCCTACCACTTCGCTATTCGTCATGGACATTTGTTCGTCCATTTTTAAAATCACGGTACCATTGTCTAACCTTCCCTTCACTCATAACTGTAGGTCCATAAACTAGGCATAACTCCCGATTAATTTCAGCAGCCGACAATCCTTTTGACTACAAGAATCTTATGACAAAACAATTGTTGCGGACATTGTTGTTTGCACGCTCGGACAAGCAAACAACTTCTGAAACAAAACAATTGCTGCTATAGCTTCTCAATGAATCAGTAGATGGCGCTGGAGGAGTAAAACTGTGTTCTGAAGCACCAATATTTAAATATAAGCAAACGGCTCTTACTTTATGAATATGCCTCGTATTTCAGCTTGAAAAAATAATTGGAAGTGATTCAGAAAGTAGCGGCGATAGTTAATTATGGTAAAAATCATGTTTAATTTACAGTGTAGGACAGAGTTAAATGTATTACATAATTATGTAGACACTTTTGTTTTTTTAATATATATTTTTAAAAATAATGTTATAATAATTTTTATAACAATTTGTCAAATAAGGTGTGTCACTCTTCAGAGGTCATTTTAATGGCATCATATTGATATTTATTTCAGGTGCTTTTAGAGAGCTTGTCTCTTGCAGCAACTGTCTGGATTATCAAGCTAGAAGGCTCTTAGTTAGATATGGACAGACAAAGAAAATGGGTGCTCAGGTAAATAATAGCTATTAATTCCCAGTTTTATGTTGCTCTTTACAAATCGATATGTATCAAAGCATTATTTATCGGAATGGTGTGTTCTCTTCTTGCAGACTTCGTATGTTCATATGCTGAATGCCACAATGTGTGCTACCACCAGGGTTATATGTGCGATTCTTGAAGTACACCAAACTGAAACAGGAATACTTGTGCCCGAGTTGTTGAGACCATTCATGCCTCCTGGTGAGATGATAGCATTACTAAGTTTCTGCGTAGGTGCAGTAGTGTGTCAGTTATCTGCAGTAATTGAGTTTCATAAGGGTTGATAAAATTATGACTTTTAATTAATTTACTCTCTTGGTAATATATATATATATATATATATATATATATATATATATATATATATATATATATATATATACACTTTTTTGGAAAACCCACAAACGTGTAATGTAAATTCACTGATAAGTCATAACAAACACAGAAACCAAAACACAAAAGAGGAAAAACTCACTGGTTCTCGAATTTTCGGTGGTCCCACCACCTTTCTCAAGAGGAATTAGGAACAGAACTGAGGCAGAGGAGGGCCCGAAAGCAGTGGTAGGAAGGAGAAGGGGAGATGGGGGAAAAGAGGAGAAAAGAAAGGAAAAGGGGGAAAAAAAGGGGGGAAGGCATTCGAGGTGAGGAGTTTGGAGGGGTAGTGTATGGCGCGGGAATTTTAAAAAAGGTGGGGATGATATGGAAGTTGTTGGGGGCGGAGGGGGATGAAATTATATGCATAAAGGGGGCAATTAATGTCTAATATTAATACCTGGGCGATTCCAGGAATCCAAGAGCCAGATGAAAGCTAGCTCTAATGTTTTGAGTTTCAGTGGAGGGTCTGAGTGTGGGAGGGATGCTAAGACGGATACTTTAAAACATTGGTCAAAGGCAGCGTTGTGTTCGGAGGCATGTTTGGGGATTGGGAGCATACCAATAAGGGAGGAATTGTTGCATGAGGCTCTATGATTATTGATTCTAATATTGAGGGGTGTGGTACACTGTCCAATGTAAAAGGCAGGGCAAAGTTGGCACTTGAGTAGGTAGACAACATTGCTGGAGGTACACGAGGAGTAGGGAATAGGTGGGAGAGAGTTAAAGAGCGGGTGGGAGAGGGATGGGATTCTGGTTAGGAAAATAGGACATGTTTTGCATCTAGGTTTATTGCAGGGTCTGGGAGTGATTTTGGAACGGGGCGAGGATTTAAGAAGTGGATTGGTAGATTTTAGAAGATCTGATAGATTGGCGGGGCGTTTGAAAGTGACAGAGGGGCATTTGGGGAAAAGGTTGGTGGTGGAATTGTGGTTTTTGAGGATAGGATAGAGGTCCTTTAGGATAGAACGCAGAGATTCTAGACCAGGGAGAAACGTGGTACAAATTGAAAGAGGGTGGTTTTTCGCGGTGGTGGAAGGTCTGGGAGTGTAAGTATGCCTACGGATCCTCTTATTCAGGAGGGATTCAGGATAACCTCGTTTGAGGAGGGAATGGTGTAAATTTATGAGGAAATTGTCTAGGGAGTCAGGGTCATTGCAAATTCTGTGACCCCTTATGGAAAGGGAATAAGGAATGGAACGTTTGGTGTGGTATGGGTGACAGCTGCTAAAATGTAAGTACTGTTGTTTATTTGTGGGTTTTATATGTACGGATGTGTGAAATTTATGGTCTATAAATGATATGTTTACATCTAGGAAGGTGATATGGGAGGAGGAAACTGTAGACGTGAAGGAGATAGAGGACGAAGCATTAAGGTTGGAAATGAAAGTTTTCAGGGAATCAGGACCATGTGGCCAGAGAAGGAAAATATCGTCAATATATCTGAGCCACCATAGCGGTTTCAGGGGTTGTTGTGACAGGAATTTATTCTCCGCGAGACCAAGAAAGAGGTTTGCATAGGACGGGCTGAACCTGCTACCCATGGCACAACCCTTGATTTGTAGATAGAAATTATCATTAAAGGAGAAGGAATTGCGGGTAAGAATGAACTCGGAAAGGCTGAGGAGAAAATCTGTGCTGGGGATGTGTGGCTCAGGGCGTTGGGAGAGGTAGTGTTGGAGGGCGGAGAGACCTTCTGAGTGGGGAATGGATGTGTACAGGGACGTGGCATCTATAGTGGCCATAATGATCTCGGCATCTGGAGGGAGAGAGATAGAATTTAATCTATCCAGGAAATGGTATGAATCTTTAGTGAATGATGGTAGGGCCTGGACAATCGGCTGGAGATAGTGGTCTACAAATGCCGAGATTCTTTCTGTTGGGGAGTGACGGGAGGATAAAATCGGTCGACCAGGATTACCCGGCTTGTGAATCTTCGGAAGGATATAGAAATGAGGAGTGCGTGGGTGGGGAGGGGAGAGGAGGGCTAAGTCTGAAGGAGATAGACCCTCATTCGGCCCATTGGCACTAAGAAATTCAATTAGGTCCTCCTGAAGTGCGGGATTTGGATCTTCGGGGATTTGCTGGTAGGAAGAGGTGTCAGAGAGTTGTGTTTCAGCTTCCCTAATGTAGTCTGATCTGTTTAAGACCAGTTTTTTTTTATATATATATGGTCTAGACTCATTGGCTATTGAGTTATTCCAGGTCAAACATTGAATCAAAAACATTTGTTATTAAGCAAGAATGTGCTTCATTATTTTAATAAAAAACATGGTTAAAGGCAAAAAGTCTGAAGACTAGGACTCACTGTAATTTCTGTATAGTTAGTACAAGGGTAAGCCCAAAAGTAAGGTCTCCAATTTCTTAGAAGTAGAAAAAAATCATTTATTTTCTATGATATATACATCATTTAAAAGATCAATTATCTATTTTTCTACCTAATCGCCATTTTGGTCGATGCATTTTTGCAAAAGCTGTGACAGTTTTTGTATGCCCATGTCGCACCAGCTTGCTGCCATGTCCTCGAGGAAACGTTGAACTTAATCTTTCACCTCTTCGCCGGAGCTGAATCGCCTTCCGGCCAAATGTTCCTTCAACTTAGGGAACAGGTGAAAGTCGCTGGAGTCCGGACAATATAGTGGGTGGTTGACAATGTCCCAACCAAAGTCACGTGAAATTCATGTGAAGAATCAACTCGCTGCCATTTGTGGTCTTCAGTCAGCATTCGCGTCACCCATCTTGCACACACCTTCCAATATTGCAACTTTTCCGTTAAAATCCAGTGGATGGGGCTTCGAGAAACATCAGGAACCAAAACGCAGAGTTTATCCAGCGCGATCCGCCGATCATCACGCATGGTTTCCTCAACCTTCGCGACAATGTCGTTAGAAATTGACGGTCTCCCGCTCCTTTGTTTGTCGTGAATTTCAGCACGACTGGATGTAAACTCTCTACACCACTTGCGAACGATTTGGCCATCCATTCACGATTGTCCGTGCACTTCCATCAATTGAATGCGATGAATTTTAAGTGGTTCAACCCCTTTTGCATTCAAAAACCAAATAACTGCGCGAACTTCACACTTGGCGGAAACATGCAACGGGAGCTCAACGGCCGCCAATCCTAGACTGAGCGTCCCAACGGTGCGCACACATGCTTGTCTGGGAGTGGTGGAAGCAACAATCACAACAGAGCCACCAACAGCTGCATGAGTAGTTTCTTTGCATCCCCAACGTTTCCAAGACCTTACTTTTGGGATTAACCTCATAATTCCCACACGATCCGTTGATTTATTAAAATCAACACCTGAAGCACTGTGCCCAAGGACTGCCAATTAGTGCAGAAGTATGTGTGGGGAACAAATGGAAAATCCTTTGTTTAAAGTTGGTAAACTTGTTTCAGACAAAGTAATTGAGGATTATTTGTTTATTCTTGCACCTAGAGCAAATGCTTGTATTATTGGGTGTTGCTTTGTTGAAAGATAGTTATGATCTTTGGGGAAGAGCTTAATTTCTGAAATATATAAAAAATATTGTCTAAGGAAGTTGTTAGAAAATGAAATTTCCTTTCAAATGGTACCAATGTTTTGACTGTGATGAAAAGTGCATGGGAAAGTCATTTCTGTCTAATTAATAATTTCACAAGATTAATTTTTGAACCAAATTACTGCTTTTGGTGCACCCGAAGTTCCTATGGATGATTGTGATGTGGGAAATTCAATGATGAAGGGTTTTACTTGTAAAATTGTGAGGGGCAAAAATGATAGTCTTTTGATGCTATCTGCCAGTGCCTGCTATTGATATCATAATAGTGGAAATCCAGGTAGTAATCAGTGGAGAACAGAATCCTCTGGTTTCCATGGGCGGTGGCGCACAGGCCATCGAAGAAGCAGTTTCTGGGGGCCTAGTTAGTCCCTGCCGATAATCCTCCCCTCCACAATCCTGTCACCTTCTACAGGCCTTACAAATTCAAAGAAACTTAGCAGAATGTTGCAACAGAGTAACTTTAGCAGTGTCTCCTGCTGATGTGCACACAGATTTGAGAATTTCCCAGTGGAGCAATCATCCCTCTTGGCCATGATTCAAATGAAGATCCCCGTAAGTGTCTGGCTGAGAGTGTTAGAGGATGCCTCAGCGGCATAACTGACCACTTGGCCAAAAATTGAGGGATCTGGATTAGAATCATGGTCAAGGGAAACACACTGGGAAATTCTTACATTTGTGTGCTCATCAGCATGATGGGTGTCTGCTAAAGTTACTCTGTTGTAATATTTTCCCGCTTCTGTGAAGCTGTCGAGGCTAAACACGCATCCACTCAAATGTTGGCCTTAGCATCTTGGACTCTGGCAGAAAATGCACAACTACAATTACTTTGTGAAATGTATGCATGGTACTTAATCAGAGGATCTTGTTTCTTTTAAAGATCTTAGATATTTAAGATATTGGAGGATTTTCGTGTGTAACCACCATAAATGGAGGTCCTCTGGTCAAGGTGAATGATTTTTACAAAGCAATATGATCTTGCATTTGATAACAAATCTAGGTCACCAACCTCGGTCACTCCCAAATATTTGGAGTAGATCTATGCTTTCGTGCTCTAAAAAATGCTTTTAACGCTCTTACTGAGGAAAACTAGAAAGAGATCATTCAGTTGGAACATTCCATAACCATAACAGAAGCATATTCAGTTGGATTTTACTGTCACGGAGCTATGTTTTAGAAGTTTCATGGTGCAGTTGTACTGCTATGAGTGACATGATTGCATGACTTGAATGTGAAGGAAGATTTTTCCATTGGATTAAACATCATTAGCTGCTAACATTGTCGTGAGGGAGGAAGGAAAGGGAGCAAATGGGAGGGGAAGGAACGCCTCTTGCTGGAATCAATAGATGATCCAGCCATTGGATTACTATACTTTGGTTAATTGATGCTCTATTTTACATGGTGTTTTTCACTTTTATCTTCATCTCAATGGTGATGAACATACATATTTTACCTAAAGTAGTTTCATATTTTTTTTCATTTTTATGGATGTAATATATAATAATAGTATTTCACTAGTTTTTTTTAATTTGTAGGTTATGAAAATGAGATCCCATTTGTGAAACCTGCTCCCATTGATGAAATGGAAACCAAGAAGCAGAAGAAACAGAAAGAAGGAATGAAAAAGGATGAAGTCCGAGAACAGTAGGCACTAATGTTGAAATATTCCATGAGTTCCTGTGGAACAATTCTTGCAAATTGGACATGTCATCAAGAATTGTATAATTCTGTGATATTGATATGTTCATTGACATTTTAAAAAAGGCCTTGATGGGTGTATTTAAAGTTTCTATTTAAAACAATTTTTTAAGAAGTTAATAAACACGACACCATGATAATTGTGAGATTTTATTGATGTCAACCATTTAACCACATTGTAAGATACAGTGTTATTTCAGTACTTTGACGGGAATACACTTACCCTGTCTGGAGCCAGCATTTAGGAAAGAAAGTTTTTATTGTACCAGTAGGCGTACCTACAAAATGTCGTAATATAATAATAGTAAATTATTATTGGGGCAAGATTGAGACCGGATAGTCCCTTTTTTCACCTCCCAAGTCTTCATTTACATGTATTCATTAATCAACTACCAGGTAAATAAAGAGTAGGAAAATTTTATAGTTATTATAGGAAAGTTGGAGAGGAGGGAGTTGATGACGGGGACGTTGAGTAGGGATGTTAAGACAAGACTTGTAAAAACTCTGATGTGGAGCGTAGCTATCTATGTACGGCACGGACACGTGGTCACTGAAGCAGGAGGATAGACGTAGATTGGAGGCTTTTGAAATGTGGGTGTGGAGAAGAATGGAGAAGGTGAAATGGACCGAAAGGAAAACAAATGAGGAAGTACTAGAGATGGTGGGTGAGGAGAGGGGTTTGTTGAGAGAAATCGTATGGAGGCAGAAAAAATGGATGAAAGGCGTATTGGGCGGTAGTGGAATGTTGAAGAAGGTAATAGAGGGAAGAATGTTGGGCAAGCGAGGAAAGGGCAGGAACAGGATAGGGATGTTGGATGGGATGAAGGGAGGAAAGAAGTACACAGAGATGAAGAGGGACCTGATGTAGATTAAGTTGCTGGATTGGGTTTTGTTTGGAGTTACAAAATATTTATTTGATAGTTGTGTCCATCCAAAAACCTACCTTAACTGGTAGGTTACCTAATAATAATTATAGGAAAATAAGAATTAAAATAGAAAAATATTAATGAATAATTAAATAATGCTACATTATTAAAATTGGGTGGTGTGTAAATGATGTATACATTGGTGGGAAAAGCATAAGGATTTTGAAATGATATCCTTAGCGAAAAAATCCCCCTGATTGGAAGAAATATGTGGACTATATAATGGAGCATTTAGTGAAGGATAACTGTATCGTTGACTCTCTTTGGATGATAATGTTTCATGTTTATTTATGGATAGGGATAGTTTTTATATTTTGAGAGCTTTAAAGTAATACCTTATGGGAATTTATAGTATAGTTCATCAAGAGAATCTGCAAGATGCCTAGTCCATGCAATGGATAATCCATAATTGTCAGTGCAATCAGACAATTTTTTTATAATAATGCTGGTTTTATAGGCTGTAACCCTTCCCGAGGTGAAGGTGTGCATAATGACAAAGAAATGATTTGCCTCGTGAATGGCGACTACTTATGAATAAGCATACTTTAAAGACTACTGATTGAGGAGTAAATGAGATGCTTGTTCATTTCATCATAAGTAAATGGCAGTTAGGAACTGGAACTAATTGACTCAGCCTCTTTGTCAATTATTATCCAAGCTGCCTTAGAATGGTTATTAGCAATTTTTATGAATATGCAGTTTGTATTAATTTAAATGAAACAAACCAAAATTGCGAGGGTAGATTCCTTTAAATACTTGGGTGTAACAATTACTCACAATCTGTCCTGGGGAAAACACATACGAGAAATATGTGGTCGTGCTAATAAAAAATTGGGATTTGTGGAAAGAGTGCTAGGTAAATGTGACGAAAAGGTGAAAGAACGATGTTTCCTTGTCTTGGGCAGGCCCCACCTAGAGTATGCTGCCAGTTTATGGGATCCTCATAATATAAATTTGGTTTCGGAATTAGATAGAGTTCAGCGGAGGGGGGCTAGATTTGTCAAACATTGTTATGACCAACTCAGCAGCGTATCCACTTTGCTAGACAATTTAGGTTGGCATTCTCTTACACAGCGGCATTTCCAATATAGATTAAACTTATTAAAAACATTTAAAGATGGGCCCTTTTCCGATGACATCAAGGATATAATACGAACCCCAACGTATTACGGTCGAAGGGATCACGAATATAAGACTAGAGAGATAGACTGCAAGACTGACAGGTTTAAAATGTCATTTTTTCCAAGAACGATAAGGGACCAGAATGCTTGTAGCCGAAATTCCCCAGGACATAGTTCATTACAATAAGTATTAACGTACAGGTTAGGGACTGCGCGGGGATGTGTATACATGTGTGTAGGTATGTATGTATATATATGTATGTGTGTGTATATATATATGTATATATATATATGTGTGTATATATATAAGCGGGTCGTTGTGGTCTAGCGGGTAGAGCGTTGGACTGCTGACCAGAGGGTCCCGGGTTCGATTCCCGGGCAAGGCACTTTGGGCACCTGCAGCTCCACCCAAGCTAGTTGATTTTTCGGGTACCAGATCTTCCTGGGAAACCATAACCGGCACAGGGAAAGGAACTGGCCCCCCTACCCTGATGTGTGAATATTCACACGCCGTCGGGCTTGGTAAATGGGTGAGCTCTACCATCACCTACTAAACCGACCTTCGGGTTGATTACTGTGTTTATGGTTTATATATATATATAAACCATATATATATGGTTTATATATATATATATGTATATATATATATATATGGTTTATATATATATGTATATATATATATATATATATATATATATATATATATATATATATATATATATATATATATATATATATATATATATATATATATATATATATATATATACACACACACACACACCTTTTTGGTGGCTCGCAGGGTATTTATGTAGATGAAGTGACATGTATTTTATAGTGGTTAATACTTGAGTGTATGCCAAGTAATTTTATCATCATCGTATGTACCCCTAATATTCTATTAGGATCACAAGAAAATTGATTCAGTTCTGTGTCCAGTTGTCAAGTCGTCAGTAGTCTTAAAGGTTATTGTGAGGTGGAAAACAGATTCACAAGCAATGCGTACTTTCTGATCAATGATATAGATTACTGAACAATTAAACCATACATGATTCAAGATTGTGTTGATGTAAACTGGAAATGATTCATCGATCAATAATAATAATGCATTTAGTTTTCTGGAGATTAGGTGCATATTCCCACATACACAAATTTAGGATATACAGGTATACCTGTTTTTGCAATGAATGCTTGAATTTTGAAAAATAAAAAGTTTTAGGAGTATGGTACCCAAAACATTTGTACGAGCTCCTTTTAAAAAATTAGCAATTTCAGTTTTTGGAAAGTAAATAGCTTCTACTTTTTTGAATATTTAGTGGGAAAATATAGTTCATCATATCGATGCAAGTGGCGCATGGTAAATAACCGTGAGCCGCTCATATGAGTCATGGGTGTCATTCACATGATTCTGAAGAGAGATATCTGATGTTGACATCTCTATGTGAAGTATTTCCCCCGCTTAATTATACTTCCAATTCCGTGAGAAGAGGGATAGTCCTTCAAATTTTTTGTTTACGGATTCAGTCTTGTGGTGAAATTTTAATATTTTAAATTCGTATTTATTTGGGAAGGAGCGTTTTATAATTGATGTATAGTTATTGAAGTGAGGAGAATTGTTAATTATTTTAGATAGATTCTTTGGGATGGAACTAATAATAAGGAATTCAACGCGGCTGCAGTGTGTGGCAAGTTAATGTGTCGCAGTGCCATTATTATTTTAAGACTTCTCCTAGAAGAAACTCAACGCGGATCTTTTTTAAAGAAATGCTATGCATTTTTAAGTATTCACAATGGAATTCAGCATCTTAAATGACATTAGCTCTATTTTATGGACTTTCATCCTGATGTTTCCTTTTTGTCATGGTTCATCAGCAAGTTTTACGGATTTGTACGCCCGAATCGAAAGTTCTTTGTTCTTATTTTTGCCATTTTAATTTGAAAGTATACGCCTATATTTCCTCTATTCTTCAGAATAAATGACAAGAACAAGACCTGTGAAAAACTTCAGTCAAAGTTTGCCTTTGCCGCACAGGATTTTATCTCTTGCTCTATTGTTAATGCCAGACCTATTACATTTTGTGAAGGCTGTGTTACTTCATACATAGACGTATTAACGGTCCACCAGGAAATTTTGACGGTAAAGAGTTTATAACAATTTTTAATAATTCTAGGGCATTACAATTCCTAATGTTTAATATATATCTTGAACAAGGGAGCAGAGAATGGGACCCATTGCAGAAATGAGTTAATAAACGTTGATCGCCTAGAAATAATCGAAACTCTGTACAATAACATAGACCGCTTATGGACAAGAGGGGAGTGTAACCGTAAGTACCCATGCTGACACTTATATTGATGATTGTTTGCTATCATTCTTGGTTGTATGCATTGTGTTAAACTTTCTAATTAAACCCTTTGTACGACTTATAATGAATAGTGTCTTAAATTAGAAATCCTTTGACATGACATTTCAGATTGCTTCGAGGTGAATACAAACGGATCGACCACTTCCAAACTGAATAATAGTACAAAGACCTTTCAAATGTTAAATTCCGTCGTCAAAAAATGTGTAATTGACAATATGCCGAGGGATAAACCAGATATTTGTGAAATATGCCATGATTCGTATGAAAAGCTGAATGAATTTTATAATGAGTTGAAACATTCCGAAAATCCTTCACACATTTGCATGGACATTGTGGATTCTGTAAGTAATGGTTCTATTATGGAATCTTTAATATCTGAACAAGAGTATTAGGTTTGACACATAATCATAGTCTTTTCTGCTATTTAAACTACCAAAATTTGTAGCTTGACCCTATCTTCCTCATTTTTCTTATGTATTCTGCAGTGTTACTATGTAGCAGGCTAACTTAACATACCACAAACTTCTAGATTCACTGCTAAGACATAAGATGCTGAGATGAGCCAACAATGGAAATGCCTCCACTAATTGCTGGCCCCTCATAAAACCGTTGGCAAGTCAGTGGGTTATTAGTAATTTGAGTTCACTGAAAATGTTGTACCACATATCTTGATTATATTTGGGCTGTGAGATATTTAATTTAATGGTGCAATAAGAGTCACTCAGTGGAATTTACAAATGTCCTACCGCACATATATGATTTCTCTGTAAAATAGCAATTTTATGTTGGATTTGGGTCGTGGAATGCTAAATGTTTATGTGGAAATGGACAAAAAGTTTTTTTTTACCCATTTGCATACTTAATGCATATATCCATAGACTGCATTATTTATAGCGTTAACATGTAGCATTTTCATTGTCACCAATGAAACCTGAAGGTTGCTTTGATAAGTGAGGGTAAAGTTCACCCAATTTGAATGCCAATGACATGTGAAGTTCTTGCATCGGGAAGATATTGCACAAAACATTAATGAAATTGTGTGAAACTGAAGGCATCCAGAAGAATATATCACCCAAATTTGAACTGGTTCACCAGTCAGGAACCAAATTGTCTAACCAATGAGCAGCCACATGAAGCACTACCTAATTTTCTTTTGTTAAGGTTATGGAATTCGAGATGTGTTTATGAATTAACCCTCTCCTCCTCTGGCTTCTTATGGATAATATCAATATACCGCATGGATAGCAATATAATCAGAGATGTATTACAATATGAAAATTGTGAAACTTTGCATGGAGCATCACTCAATGCTGTTATACTTTGATGGAATAAAGAAGTTAGCTTCAAAGTGCATAGCACCACTTCTTGCATGCAGGAGAAATTAATTTCTTATCTCATTGTCCCCGCAAGTCTAAAGCTCTCATAATTTTCTCTGTCAAACTACTTATACTAGAACATTTAAACTTCTCAACATAATATCCATGTAGCTTTACCAATTTCTTCATCATCAATGCCATGATTCAACAGCCACTGAGAATACTTTTGTAGGGGTCCTTTTTGCCCACTGGGACATTGTGGATGGTCCTTGGCTGAGCTATTTTGGTTCGTTGTCACCTGACTTTCAGACTTTTTTGAATTGTTGCGCCCATGAATGGACATTTTTCAAACTCCTCATATTATCCTGGTATCATGATGATAGTTTTGTGGTAGCTTAGCCGGTGGAGTGTTTGACGACTGACTGGACAGCCTGAGCTCAAATCTGAGTGATTCAGGGCTTCCTTATCTCCATACAACATGTGCTCATTCCTTTACTTGATCTTCCTGTGTAAATAACTACAAATGGCAGAGGAAAAGGTATCAATCTTCTTGGTTGTGTAAATTTCATAACAACAGGATATAGTCAATCTCAGTTGACCTTCACCAGTCAAACCCAAATTAAGGCTAAATTTTTTTTAACACTTGCTTGGAATGATATTGATGAATATAATTGCTGGAGCTTTCATAAAATTTCAGGTTGCTCTCTTTAGTGGTTATCTCTACGATCTATTGTAAAGTCCACTTATCTTAACGTGGTCGATGGGCTCAATGCGAGGAGGGCTAAGTTTGTGGGATGCATGTGCGTTTGGAATCCGCAGTGGCCGATTTTGGTTGGCATGAGTCTGGTATTTGAGAATTCTGTCAATTGAGCGGAGTCCGCTTTGTGGGTTCATGCAGGTGTAAACAAGCTTACCTATGTGGGTGGAAGAGGGAGAGAATCAGCCTCCCCTTTTCCCTTTTGTTCTTTATCCTTTAGACTTCTGTTTCCAAATGCCTTCCCTTCAAGCACTAGGCACATTATCCAAGATGGACTATACCCATTTGTACAGTAGAACAGTGGCATTAACCCGGACGAAAAGAAAGGAGTGTTGGCAAGCTGTGGCGAAGTATGAGCAAAGGCAGCTAAATGGTTCGAGTAGAAATAAGATGGTAACAGCTTAAGAAAGGGATAGTGAAAACTGCAAACAAAACTATAGGAATGGGCAAGAAAATATTGGATTATGGACGATAAGATTAGGAAGATGGATCAGAGAAGGAAATGAAAGAATGTAAAAACTGAGTTCATTATCAATCCTCGACAGTAATACAAAAAGGAGAAGGAAGTATAAAGAAATGAATAATAAACTTGGGTGGGAAACGGTGGAAGACAAGAGTGTGAGGATGTGGAAAGTGAACAAAGGAAGGGTGAAATTGGTGTGCTGTACAGGGCGGTGAAAGCTCGGTCGGGAATTACAAATTTAGGAAAATCCATGCAAACTATCTAAGATTAGTCAGAAAATTATTTATTGAATCAAGGAGGAGCTGTGAAAAAGGGAAGTGAACCCTAACTACTATATTGACCTCTAAGAGTGCCTGCAGAGCTTTAATTTTTATAGTATTGTTGAAATTTTGCTACATTTTTGTATGCATTGCTTAGAATTAGATTTTCTTTTATTTTGCGGCATCAATTTTGTAACTTGCAGATGAATGCATCCCGGAAGGAATGGAGCATGGACTTGGGTTGCCGTGATCAACCTGGTACTGATTTACCATTTCTACTGATGGGTTCTTTTGTCTCTCTGGTCCCATTTATTTTCTACATTTCACTATGGAAGTTTTCAAACATAATTGGACGTCGAATGCAGCAATGTAAGTGTTAGCTTATTACTTGTTGCTTTCCATATATTTTTATTGTTTCAGGCCAGAGATTGTAAACATTTCAGAAATCAATTGCTCAACAAAGTAAAATTTGCTGTCTCAGGCATAACTTTATGGAATTTGCATGACATATTGAAATGAAATACTTTGTAATTCCGCACAGTTTATTTAAAAAAACACGACCCAGGTTTCGATGTTGGACGTCATCATCAGGTGGTCCTCCTCGTGTGCTTCTATGAGGACCACCTGATGTTGACGTTCAAAATAGAAACTTGGGTCATGTTTTTTAAATAAAGTGTGTGGAATAACGAAGTAAACTATTTCATTTCAATATGCTCAACGAAGCATTATTTTACCTCTAAAGAAATTGAACTGGAGTGGATAAGTGACCTTAGGAATGTCTCAGACAAAAGAGCTGGTTGTCTTTCTAGTAAACAATAAATCGTGTATCCCATACTGGAGGGTTTTTTTAAATTAACAACAAAAGCCAGCCAACAGTTTTGTTAAAATAGCCATAGTGAGGCATTAGCAATTAGAGAAAACCCGGGTTGAAGTATGTCCATTCCAGTAATAGTTGAGAGTGTAGGCAGAAATCATACAAGAAAAATTGTTTGACTTTTCTGATGCTTTTTGTGCTCTTCCTGATTTGAGCAGAGTATTATTATTATTAGGTAATCTACCGGTTAAGGTAGGTTTTTGGATGGACACAACTATCAAATAAACATTTTGTGACTCCCCACCTAGCAAACTAATCTATATCAGGTCCCTCTTCATCTCGGTGTACTTCTTTCCTCCCTTCATCCCGTCCAACATCCCTATCCTGTTCCTACCCTTACCTCGCTTGCCCAACATTCTCCCCTCTATTACCCTCTTCAACATTCCACTACCGCTCAATACGCCCTTCATCCATTTTTCCTGCCTCCATAGGATTTCTCTCAACAAGCCCCTCTCCTCCCCCACCATTTCTAGTACTTCCTCATTTGTTTTCCTTTCGGTCCATTTCACCTTCTCCATTCTTCTCCACACCCACATTTCAAAAGCCTCCAATCTACGTCTATCCTCCTGCTTCAGCGACCACGTTTCCGCGCCGTACATAGCTACGCTCCATATCAGAGTTTTTACGAGTCTTGTCTTAACATCCCTACTCAACGTCCCCGTCATCAACTCCCTCCTCCTTGAGAAAGCCTCCTTGCCTAGCGCAATTCTTCTCCTTACGTCCCTACCACTTTGACCGTGTTGGTCCAAAACACTTCCGAGATAGGCAAACTGTTATACCTGCTCTATTTTTTCCCCGGCTATTTTAATATTTAGCTTAGCCTTTTTCTTTCTGGAAAATCGCATAACCTTTGTTTTATTAATATTTATTCTCATCCCATATTTATCGCACTGAACCTCCAATTCACTCAACAATGCTTGCAACCCTTTGGCTGACTGACAAATTAGAGCTTGGTCATCAGCAAACCTAACTGATTTTACCGATTCCCCTCCGACTTTCATTCCTACCTCCAGTTCTTTCCATACCTCTTTAATCATTTCCTCCACATATACGTTGAACAGCACCGGTGACAATGGGCAACCCTGCCTTATCCCTCTCTCTAACACTGCCCATCCGGACTCTCCGTTCCCCACTCGCACCTGAGCAGTCTGAGACATGTACAGGTTGCGGATCGGTCTCCTGTCCTTCCAATCCATTCCTATTTTCTACAATACACGCATCAATTTTTCCCAATTCACTCTATCAAACGCTTTTTTCGAAATCTACAAAACAGGCAAATACGCCCTGATTGTATTCCGTACTCCTCTCGATTAGTGATCTCATTACTGCAATGGCATCACGCGTACCTCTTCCTTTCCTGAACCCAAACTGATCATCCCCTAAGTAATCATTTGCCTTACTCTCTATCCTTTTGTTGATGATGCTGAGAATAACTTTATCTGCGTGGGATATCAAACTTATTGTTCTGTAATCCTCACATGACGAAGCCTTTGCCTTTTTTGGAATAGGAACTAACACCGATCTCACAAAATCTTCCGGCCAGATTCCTTCCTCATAGATACTACGAATCAGTCCATATATGGCCTTCTTCCCACCTTTCCCTAACCATTTCAACATTTCTACAGGAATATTGTCCACCCCCACAGCCTTATTTGCTTTCACATCCTTTAATGCCCTTTCTATTTCATCGTCGAGTATGCCTGGACCTAAGCTATCTTCTTCTACGTCATGTTCCTTTTCTATGTCTAACCTTGTCGGCCTAAGTTCTTTACCATACAGTGTTTCTATATATTCCTTCCATCTCTCTTGGATTTTTCCTGGTTCAACTATTATCTTACCCCGTTTATCTTTAACTGTTAGCACAGATCTTGCCTTCTTACTTCCCGATAATAACTTAACCTTGCTGTATAGAGCACCAATTTCACCCTTCTTCTGTAAACTTTCCATATCCTTGCATTGCATTTTCCACCATTCTTCTTTTGCTTTATTTGTGGCCCTTCTCAATTTATTGTTTAACTCTTTGTACTTCATTTTGCCTAACTCTGTGTTTACATTTTTTCATCTTCTTCTCTCATCCATCTTTGCAATCATCTCATCCGTTACCCATGGTTTCCTTATCCTTTTCCCGTTTACGGTTCCTATAGTGTCTTTAGCGGCTTCCAATATCCCTTTCTTGATACATTCCCATTTTTCTTCGATAGTACTCAGTTCTTTACCGTCATCCATCATTTTCTCTACAGCCTGCTGATACTCCTTCCTCGTTAATCCATTTACTGCTTCTAAATTCCATTTCCTAACCCGCTGCCCTTGCCTTATCTTCTTGAAACGAACATTACATTTCATAACAACTAAATTGTGGTCAGAGTCCGCATCCGCTCCTGGGAAACTGTGCGAATTTATCCCACTGTTCCTAAACCTGTGCCTAACCATAATATAATCTAACTGATACCTTTCTGAGTCACCTGGCATTTTCCATGTATACCTACGCCTTTTGTGGTGTCTAAACCATGTGTTAGTGATGACTAACCCCTGTCTCCTGCAGAATTCAATTGCTTTCTCCCCGCGTTCATTCCTCGTGCCTAACCCATAGTCCCCGACCTCACCACCATCTCTTCCTTCGCCTACCATCGCATTCCAATCCCCCATCACTATCAAATGTTTCCCTGCAGGAACACTCGCGATGATATCCTCTAACTCATCATACATCCTATCGACTTCTTCCTCCTTGTGGTTGCTCGGTGGCATGTATACCTGAATAATGACCAAGTTCGTCGACTCTGCTTTAATCTCTACGAGTAAAATTCTATCTGTCGCTTGCTCTATGTTGACTACGCTTCTTCCTACCCCTTTATTTAAAATTACGGCAACCCCTCGTTGGCTCTCATCCCCGCCGCTGTATATTACTCTATAATTGTCACTCCAGTAATCCCCGCTATCCTTCCATCTCACCTCGCAGAGGCCTAAAACATCTATGTTACCTCTTTCCATCTCTCGCTTAATATTTTCTAATTTGCCTCTCCTCAACATTGTCCTGACGTTCCAGGTTCCTATTCTAACTACTTTCGCCTTCTTCTGAGTCTTCTGTCCTGCTGAAGTTATTTCTTCCCTGCAAGGGAAGGAGCAGAGTATACGAACGGAGTAATGAACTTGTAATGTTGGTCAGTACCGGTCAACAAATCCCTCAAAATGGGATAAAAATAATTTTGGGGGTAATAAAGACTCATTAGTAGTAGTTTCTATGGCAGGCGACTGACAGCTAGGGTCATTTGCACCATTAGGGGTGGGTGGGAAAGGATGGAGAGAAACCCGGCATCGACATTAGCCTACTCTTGTTGAAAGGTGCGGAGGGGTTCACAGTTACGTCCCATCCGACGGATGTCATTCTCTCTCAAAGTGCTCTCCACAAGTGGGGATTAGGAAACCACTGAAAGATAATTGTTGTCCCCAGGATTTAAATCTAGGCCCTCTTGGTGGGAAGCCTGTACGTTGGCCACTGCACGATCCCCAATGTCTCAGTAGTATGAAACAGTTACATAAACACTTTTATTCTATAGAATGTCTGACCAATTGTAAAAGTTTTATAGGGAACTCATTATTAAATATTATTCAACATCCTTGGCTTATATCTTTTGCAATACCCTTAGTAGGTACAATGCTCAAATGTGAGCAGAGGTACCATTATGGCAGCAGTCTGTGAACATTATCGCTAACGTCTGTTAGGACTGCAGTACCCACACAATGAAATTTTTGGCAGTATCTTTAACTAAGTATGCAATTAGCTGTGTACTTGAACTTAATACATTTTCTTTTGCAAAAATATTTTCAATTTTCCAGTGTTGTTATTTTTCTTGAAAATGAAGTAATTTTTAAAGGTCCATGGTTTAATGTACCCAAATATGCCCGATGCAATTATGCATTTGTTCAGCAGTTTGTCAGTCTGCATTAAGCTCCTTTCTTGAACTACTCTCTGCTGAGTGAAAGTCCCAAAGTAGGGAATTATTTCCTCTAATCTATTTTTTGTCCACCAGACTTATTTCTATGTGATGCTATTTTTCATTCTGCAATATCTCAATTTTCCTCTTTCAAAGTTAATGAGCATCCTTTTAAATCATCTTTCTGTCATTACAACCATGCCATCACCAAAAGTTTACACCCATCATTTTTCTTCATGGATCTGCTCTCTTTTTAATTTACCTTTTTCACATTTACATGATTGCACATCTTAATTTGAAGAAAATATGTATCTTTTATTTGTTCGGTTGGTAACTATTCATACTACCCATGGAATCTCTTCATGTGGTACAAAAGTAGGGTAATACTCAAAAGCTAGAAAACTTAGTTCAGGCTTCTGTTAAAAATGTGAATGTCCTCTCTGTATACATATTAGTATTTGGCAAATATCCAGACATCTTCAATCTTACTAGCAAAGTTCAATTCAAACTAGAGAATGTATTTAGTTATTTTTATTTTGATCCACTTTCAAACTTGTTTTCCTTAGTTTTGTTGACTTTAAGGATTGAGTTCCTCTTTTAAGATTACATTTGTAATACTCTTTGTCTGCATCATATACGTATACTCCTTCTGCAGTACCTTACTGGACACAAATTATTGCCATTGTGACCATCATTTTCTTTCAGTTATGATTGGAGCTCCTCACTCTCAATCCAATGTCTCACTGAATTATAACCATTGAATTTCCATCGGCAGACCCTTCATTGCAGTCCACTGGAGTAGCCATCTCCAAATCTCCTTTGTGCCAATTTATTTCCCCAACCCCTGAAATACCAAAGTCACTCCTTGGCATTTTGAAAACTTTTAAGGAGTTTTCTTCGCCATATGCTCATCAAAATTAGAGGTTACGAGAAACTGAGAAATGCCGCAAAAGTAGCTTGTAACGGAGTCATCAGCTAAATGTGAGAGAAAGTACAGAGAAAGGCAGCTAGGTACGCTCTAGGAAGACATAACAGGACAGATAGTGTGACAGAAATGTTAGAGACACTAGGATGGACACCGCTCCGACTCAGAAGGAAGCTGAACAGGCTATGTGGGATGTTCAAGATAGTAAATAAAGAGAAGGGGTGGGAGGAGCTCTCAGAAAGATTAGACAAACCAAATTACATTGGGCGGAAGGACCATCAGTTCAAAATAAAACATAGAGGGCACAAAACAAACATTAAAAAAAACTCCTTCCTCAATCGTGGAATAAAAGAATGGAATGAGTTACCTGAGGATATCTTTAAGTCCTTACCTTATTCATTAAATAAATTTAAAACGAGGTGTATGCTCGCCTTAAAAACGTGTGAGTGAGAAATAAAACCGTATGTACTTGTGCTATGAATAATGTGTTAACGGGACGCGATTTTGAACGGTATATGAAATTGAAGAGTACGTGATTACGGACGAAGTGTGGCGATGGACGGTGCGTAGTATGTACTCGTGTGGTGTACACCTAATCCTTGTGTGATGGTAAAGGAGAGGTCGGTAATCTTAAAAGTGTCATTGAATATACGAGCATTTTGTCTCATATCTGTTCTTCTTGTGTGTGTATGTATGTGCATTGTAAGAGTGACCAGTGATCACACTGGACCGTTGCCACCAGGAAAATTGCCTAATTGCAACGAAGTATGTAAATAAATAATATAAATAAATAATGTGCAAAACAATGTAACTATTCCAGTGTGTAAAATTCATTCACTTGAGATCCCTAAATGTATGGCCGAGATTTTTCGCCAGTTTAGCTACTGAGGCATACTAATCACTCACTAAACCAAACTACTCACAGAATTTTGGAGTGTAAGAGGATGCCTCGGTAGCAAACTGGCTAAAGCACTTGGCCAGACATCGAGGGCTTCAGATTTGAATCACGTTCAAGGCGAATGATTTTTAAACTCTGAAATTGTTGCTTTGTAAAAGTTAAGGTGTTAATCCCTCATTTTTTTACAGTCGGGAATAGTCTAATTTCTGATGTAGCCCATGACAAGATGTGCGATGGACCAGGTCACTTTCAGGATATTTTACCTGAGAGGGTTTTAGTCGGCATCTGTATTTTTAATTAGAACACAATCAGAGAGGGTGCCCTGCTGGTCCACATATGTTGTAGTGGTGTAATGGTTTCCCATTTCCTTTAGTAAGAATTTTGTTATGTACAGTAAAACTTTGAATGTACATTGTTTTGGGGACCAGTGGATTATGATAAAATAACTAATATAATTTATTCATTGTCATTTGGAATAAATTTAATAAAAAATGCCTATCGATGAAAATTTTGAAGTTGGGATTTTCATAGAGCAAGGTTTCCCACAATAGCAGTTAATTCCTGCAATATTTCATTTCTGCATGATTTCCAATGTTTTAATAATTGAAATGAACTAATCCACATAATATAATCATAAATACCCAGTTATAAATTTTACCTGGGGAAAAATGTGTGTAGAATTGGCTGTTTACTCCATGGGACATTGGGGTTTTACATAAATTCTGGGTTAATGAATAGAAATGGGACTTAGGTAGTTGTGGAAGCCGTAACAAATAAATTTAAGAATTATTCAATGTTGGGGTCTTTAAGTTTGAGGTTTCTCTATGTTGTTTAAAATTGCTAAAAACATTATTTGAGTGTATTCGTACAGCTGAGTTATCATGGCTATTCCCGAGATGCTGACGTATTCATTATAACTCACTTGGTTTGTAGGAAGTATATGCACTCTAGGGAGACTGGTGATTTCACTGGCTGAACGTCAGCCTTGTATGAAGAGCATTTTATTTTTCTGAAGATTTTGTAAAAATGTTTGTGATCACATAAGTAAAAGCAAGTAAAACACCATGTAAATTAGTGTAAAAGTGCACTCTGTGTGTCAGATCCCCTGCTCATAATTTATTCAAATAAGTGTTTGAATTTCCATGAAATGAAATTCATTGAGCATGTTAACATTTTTATTCTTCTATTGCAGGAATTGGATAGCAGAGGATGCTGTTTCTTCTCCAACCCATTGCACTTTTAATTGGGAAAATGTTGAGAACATCGTCAGTGTTCCAGAATTAATTGATATAATGGAAGCACTTACTGTTGCATGAAATTAACGATTACACTTTATCGTATATATATTTTCAAAATTTCAATTTGTCAAAAGACCAGTAGACACTGAGTGTACATGATGCATACATGTTCAGTTTAAAACAAACGTATTAAAAAGACATTATAAATTTACAGCTAGTAAAGTGAAGAAGGCGGTTCAATATGGACCATAGTTATTTCTCACTTTTAATACCAAATTATTTTAAAAGTCCAGACACGACTTGCGACATGCTAGTGTGCCACAGTTGGATTGCTGATACACTGTCACTTAAAAGTACTACAGCTGAAAACAATGGCAGACACTGGTAAGGCTACATTTGCTATCAGACTGAAAGAGAGCACCGCCACTGGGAATTGGTGGTACCTTCGACCACTGACATTTCTGTCCACGAGCAAATGACACACTAATCGCTAGTCGAAACATAGGGACAAGGGGGGAATTGAGGGAAGTGAGAGGGCAGGCATTAGGAAATATGGACTCTCTGCTGCAAGTTATCACGAGAACTCTATAATATTTTAAGGTTGCAGCACTTTCTCACTTGCCATTGGTGACAGCCCAAAGCATGGGACATGAATAATTACTTGTTCTTGATGACAGCTGGGAATTGTGTCATCGGTGTCGTGGTTTCTTTATGCCTTTCTTAATTCGATGTAGAGGTTTAGATTCCTTACTAAGGGAGTCTTTGGGAGGGATGAGAAGGGTTGATGGCTCACTTGTACCATTCACAGCACCATTGTTGTCGTTGATGTTTTTCCCTGAATCTTTGCTATTGTCCTCACTTCCACTATTACCAGTTTGTGATTCAGTTTCACTGCTGCGATCTATACATGCATTAGGGGAAATTGAATGAAATCAATAGACTGAAAATGTCACAATATGCACACTTTTTCCATGGAAATGTTGTGAAAATTGATATGCACCACTGGCATATTTGCTTTTGACACTCTTTATGAGAGATGCACTCCTTACCTTTGTCTTGAGGAGGATCCACAAGCCCACTTACAGCCTATAAGAAGAAAAAAGTTCTTGAAATGGGTATTGTAAATTGCAACTTCAAATAATGTTGCCGAAGAAGTATTAATAGATTTAAACAGAGCAAAAACAGAAAAAATGTACCATTCATAAAATATTATAAAATGATTAGTTTAGCAACACTAATGATGACCGACAAAATTTTAAATTCAGCATTCAGTTAATGTTAAATTTAATACCTATTGGTCTTTAAATTATTGAAAAATGTTATTGCCTTACACCCTACATTAATTGACCAGTAGACTATACACACATGCGTTACAACAATATTTCTTCATGACGATAAAAACTGTTTACTATGACTTACTACTTACTATTACTTACTTATGAGTAACAAATAAACAAGTAGCTAAAAAACAAATAAGAGTCAGTGTTGGATTGGCATAGGATATAAAATGGAATCATGTGCTCTGTAATTCCCTAACCGATATGGATTCAAGTTACGAGGGTAGTCGGAAAAGTTCTTGGAATCACCGCCAGATGTTGGCTCTAGCTCAACGAGTTTCCCCTATAGTAATAGATAACCCTTAATGAGAAAACACGTAATGAGTCAATGCTCTAGAAAGAGATCTGTGGTGCGGACACCTCTCAGTGGTTGTTCCTACGTAGTGATTTGTGAAGATGGAAAAAAACTGAGATTCAAGCAGTGATTAAATGCTTATAAAGAAATGTATGAAAGCAAAGGAAATTCATGCTGACTTTCAGAACATTCTGAGGGTCTCTCCTCCTTCATATTCAACTGTTGACAAGTGGACAAAAGAGTTCAAGTTTGGTAGGGACAGCTTAGATGATGATCTGTGCAGTGGTCAGCCAAAAGTTGCCACCACCACAGAAATTGGCAAAAGTGCATGAAATGGTCGTGGAGGATCGCTGACTATGAGTGGGAGAAATCACTGAAGCTGTAGGGATGTCACCTGAATGGGCTCATCATATTTTAGCAGTGGAAGTGGATATTAGAAAATTATCTGCTAGATGTCTTTGACGCAGGATCGCAAAAGCATCAGAATTGAAATTTCCGATCACTGTTTGACCCATTTTAACAGCAACCAACAAGATTTTCTGCACTGGCTTGTGACCACAGACAAAACAGCAGTCAAAGTATGTTGACTTACCACCTGCAAAGCATAGAAAACAAAGGCAATGCGGTCGGCTGGAAAGGTGATGGCTTCAGTTTTCTGGGATGAGAAAGGCTTGTAGATTATCTTCAAGCTTATGGTCAAAAAATTACTGGACAATACTATGCCAATCTCCTGTATGAACTACAGCTAATGATACTCGAAAAAGGCCAGGTTTGGCAAGGAAGAATGCCATCTTTCATCAAGACGACCCATGCCTACACCACAGACTTGTAGCCATGATGAAAATACATGAACTAAGATATGCATTATTGTCACACCCGCCTTATTCGGCTCCATCGGATTTCAATCTCTTCCCCGATTGCAATGGTTCCCTCAGTGGACAGAGATCCTCTTCAAACAAAGAAGCTGAAGTAGATCGGTATTTTGCAGGCCAGAAGGAATCTAATTTTCGAGATTGGATCAAGACATTGGAACATCACTGGACCAAGTGCATTAGTGTACAGGGAGACTACATTGAAAAATAAAGAAGTTTCACAGAGGTAACCCATTTATTTTTATATAATTCTGAGAACTTTTCTAAATACCCTTGAACATGAGAGTAATGCATCGTTCGTAGCTTGACCTTCTCATGGCATAGTATCTGGCTGCATACCAGCACTACTTCTATATTACAAATGAGGGAAAGTGTCCATTACAGAGAGGGCAGGTGTATGCACTTTAGTTGCTGTGGTGTTATAGTCGGGGCAACAGGGGCACAGTAGATTAAAATATAATCAATGAACTCGTGGAAGTAACTGGGACAATATAAGTAAATTAGAAGCTTGTGATTTTGTTAACAGAGCAAGATGGTATAATGGCTAATGTACTGGCTTCCCATTCCCAAAGGCCCAGGTTCCAATCATGGAGGTGGCAGGATTTTTCAGTTCAGTCTTAACCCTACTTGGGATTCTATGTTTATTCGAAGAATACTTTCAGTAGAGTTTGCCATCTAAGGAATGGGATGTTAATTTGTTGACCCCTTGGTTCCTTCAATATAAATTAGCCTTGTGCCGATGCCAGGTTTCTCTACACCCTTCTCCCATTCCTTGAACATCCTCCCATCAAATTATCCACCCATAGATCAGAGAGCAAGTTAACCTGGCTGTCAGTTACCTCCTCCAATAAAAAGTGCAGAGGCTTGGAGCAATGATGATTTATTTGATAGAGCTGGTAGACCACAAAGAGAATGGGAAATTTTCCAAAAGAGAACAAGATGACAAGCCAAAGCAAACCCTAATCATGGGGAAATGCTTCCCACATGAGAGAGAAAAACCCAAACAGATTGTGAAGCCCTTATCTAACTCTCATTACTTAATGAAAGTATCTGGGATATAATTATACTATATTGAACAATTAGATGTCGGAGAATAAAAGCAAAAGTACATGCGTCACAGAAAAATTACATAATACAATAACTATAACCCAAGGAATCTGTATATTAATGTGCGTGAACACAATGTCCACTCATCAATTTAACTTTTTTTCAAATATATACCGTGCAGTTGGTGAAAATATGATGCCCATAACAAATTAACTTTCCTCAAACGTTTTACATGAATGCTACTATTTCCTGCTTTAATTATCTAATAAATTCAACATAATTTATGTAAAATGTCACCAGTATTAGGTCAAGTTGGCAGCCACTACAAAAAAAATAGCATTGTTGACCTTGTGGGCATAAAAATGTTAATTATGCATGAATGTTTAGATGCTCCCTGAGATACTGAGTTTTCAGCTCAAATGAATATTTTCTGGACAAGTGAACCACCTAGGTCACAGACTTGCTGAATTAAATATTGTTTGTATTTTAAGGCATTATAATGAAAAAATCGAGTACTAAACCTAATACCAAATAATGATCTTGCAACCTGCACCATGAATTTACATTCATCTCTACATGTAAATCGCAGACAAATACGCTCATCAGTGTAAATGGCAATAGGCATTCTGTAGCCTCGACTGAAATAAACGAAAAGAATTTTCAACTGACATAACATTACACTTGCTTGATCAAATTTGTCATTTGAAAAAAAACATTGACCTCTTGGATTAAGACCAGTATCTTAGATGGTGAACTGTCAGAAGCCATTCGGGGAAAATTACTGGATCACCAAATCTGGACATTAGGGACAGGCTTACAACACAGAAAAGTTGTGAGTAGTAGTAAAAGAGGAAATTAATGGACCAGCCTTTAGAAATTGGCATATCTCCATTAAAAAAGGCGAATTTTGCCAACATACTCGCTGCCATATCTTCCTTTGTGTAAAGTGGAATTCATAGTGCCTGCTTGCTACAGAGCAGTGAAATCAAAGAATTGGTTTAATAATGTTAAAAGTGGGTAAAATGACTAACTGTAAGTTAAGAGAGAATTAATGCATGACGAAGTACATGGCGGAAGTTTTATGATTAAATAAACTTGGCTCCATCACGTACATACATATGCATTGGTTACAACCCATTTTTGTTTTGAAATGTGATTTCTGACTACAAAATTGAGATGGACGAACTAAATAATTTTAAAAGTGATAGGAAAGAAAGTTCGAACGATTTTAATTCCTTACCCAGAAACACAGTTAAAAAAAATGAGCATGCAAGCTGCCCTGTAGAGTGAATGTTACCTTGTCCAGCATAGCAACCAAAGCACTGAGCTACACAATACGAAAGAAAACATTATGAAAACTATATTATTATTATATACTCACAGCCATTGACGTAATAGAAGACTTTGAAAATAGCCTTTCGGCTTCTTTAAATTTTCTATTCCTCTTGTCAGCTTTGCTGTTTGTGTTCTTATTGCTAGCAAGGTATCGGTCCCATCCTCTTATTATGTTTCCATACAATTGTGTGTCTTCTAAATAACTTCCTTCAAAGGCATATATCTGTCTTTCTAAATTTGCTAATGTTTCCTGGAAAATAAGTGGTACAACTATTATAAACTACTCAAACGTTCTGTTGCTGCAACAAAACATTTCCTAATTTGACAATGTTAAACAAAAGCGCATATCGTAATCAAAGTATTAATTGTACGGTTTATAGCACTTAAGTGTTGCATGCAAGAAAAACTTACGGCAATTTCTGCCTTTCTCTTCACTAATTCGGCTAATTCTGCTCTGGTATCAATTGTTGTTGGTGTTTTCGCCGCCATTTCTGCGATTAGTGAAGTTTGACGATCAATCGAATCGCCGTTGTGTATATCGATATCTACACGTAAACATCAGAACATATATGAATTGGAAGGAGGCAAGAGCTTGGAAAACTTTGTGTCAAGATAATTATTAAAATCGGCCATTTAGACGATGTTAGGGGTAAAAGCCTAATATATGGATAGAATGTAATTCTCTCCGTTAGGGAACGATGGAATATATTGCTGTATAAAGTCTTATCGTCAACCATGAGAAGTCTCAACCCAAATTACGTTCCCAGGGTTGTACAGGTGCGTCTTGCTTTTTTCTTATCCGTTATCATTTGGCAGAAGATTTTAGTAATTTGATTGATGTGGATTTAATTTTGGAAAAAAGTAATAACATAGGATTTATTTTTGTAGCTCGATGCTGTCGATCTGGACGAAGAGGTGACACGAGTGTTGAAAGATCAGCTTTTGAATGTCTTTAAGTTTTCAGGAGTAAGTGTCATTAGTATGCGAATAAGAAACAAAATAATCATTAATTTAATTTATAAAACAAGGTCTATATGGTAAATACATGGCTGCAAATATCATTGATTTCTCAAAATAATATCGGTGCAGCAACAGCTAACCCTGGGGCAGGCATCTAATTATCCCGACCTTGTACGAAATGTTCAATTACCGAGTCATTTTCACCAAACATATTGATGTTCGCTATTCTCTTTCGGTTATGGCAATTCGAATAGTAAAATCGGTTAGGAATGACATGGATTATCATGCTTACTTGGGAATCCTGTTTTGTGGTCTATTTAAAGCAACTGTAAATTTTGGAAACCCTCATATTCTTAGAATTCAAGCCTTTACAGTTAGAATAATATATCCTTGTCACCTTCACATTTTTAATTTTACCTCAAAGGGAACGGTGTTGATGACGGAGTATTCTTTGAGTAAGGCTACAAAGAAAATATTAGAAAAGTTTTTCAGTTATTTTTCTGCATTCCTGCCAAATATAGTTTAATATGGAGTGTGCCTACTGACATTATCTAATGGTGGCCACTAAACTAGAAATTGTTTGTTAAAGGCATTTTGTTGAATACAATTAATTGGAAAATCATTGAAAGGAGTATGAAATAGTTGAAGGCAGCTAGAAGTCAAGAATTTTGGTAATACCGGATCAGTTTTTCCTAAAAATAGGAGGAAATACTTTTTTGTTTCCGCTAATCCCTTGAAAAGAATTAGCGTAATAGCAAGGACACTCTGACATGATAATTTTCTATTTTTAAAACCAAGTGAATGTTATGACTGAATATGCTTGAATAGGATAGCTACTTCTGATTGGCATGCTTTGATATGTGGCTATTTTCCCTTCCTCTTTGACAATCAAAGTTCAGATAATTCATGGTCATGAAAATGAGATAGCCAAGACCGTAAACTTGATTGGCACTAAGTGGTAAGGGGGGGGGGATAAAACAAGGTTACAAGTAAGGGGAGGAATAGGGAACACACACACTACATCACTTGGGTGTGTTTGGGAGACAGTGACCCACGTGTACCTCAATCACACACAAAAGGAAAACTTGATAATGAAAAATAAAACAAACTTACAGCAACTCGATCACTAGGGTGTTTTAAGGAATAACAGTTCCTCCCGTGAATCACATTCACACACTCAAGGTTTACAAGGATCCCTCCTATGTGTGTGACCCATCAATTCCCAATGAATTTCAGCAGCCGACAATCCTTTTGCATACAAGAATCGTATGACAGAACGCACTTCACAGCTGGCGGGATCAACGATTGTCACGGACATTGTTGTTTGCATGCATGGACAAGCAAACGACTTCTGATACAAAACAAATGCTGCTATAGCTTCTCAATGAATCAGTAGATGGCGCTGCAGGAGCAAAACTGTGTTCTGAAGCGCCAATATTTAAATATAAGCAAACGGTACTTACTTTAAGAATACGCCTCATATTTCACATACATTACTTAATCTCATAGATAGGTAGCTATCCACTTTGTAATTTGTTGGTTCTGATTTTTAGTTACTCCTCAATGATTTAAGAGAACCAATGGATGTTTCAATTATGTGTCAAAGGTCATGCCAACCTTTGTGCATAACTTGTTTCCTTGACCTCTGCTGTTTTCATTAAGGGTCATGATGGCTATGCTTTTGGTGATATTCTATAATCCATTTTATACAAATATCTGTGCAAAGAAAAGGGTTTAGTGTGGTGGTCCATGGAAGGATTTGAAGAAATGTCTAGCCACTTTATACACTGTGGTTAGCAAGAAAACTAGCATTGTTTAGATAAATAAGAGGATGATCTGGGAAAGTATTTGGTCTTATTACTTCGAAACTTACAAAATCATGGATTTTTAGTGGGAATATTGCTTGTAGAGGTGTCCTGAGAATGAATGTGGTGAGAAGTCACGCATCCCCAATAGTTCCTATCCTCTTTTATGGTGTGCTACAAAAATATGATCAGAGACTTATGAGTTCACACCCCAGAACTGTTGGCATGTGGGAGGACATATTCTGTTTGCTTCATCTGGGAAGGGGTGTGAATCTCAAATTGGCCAGCTTAAAAAATGTGCTTTGACCTGTGTCATTTGTAGATTTTAAATTACTTTTTTGGGTCTTGGGTCATACATAATTTTTGAATCCTCTTGAAATTTCCTTCGATTGAAACATATTAGCTATGGTGCTATGGCAGAAGAATTACAATGCTTTTAATTTTTGTGGCAGACTTCATTTTTGACCCAATGGGAACCTGAGCTGGACCTCCTGTTGAAGCTGCTCATCTGGAAGGTAATAATAACAATACATTTATAGAGATTAGGTGTTTATTGAATTCTGTCATTTTTCATGGAATTAAGAGTTGAGACACCGATATACATGTCTTTTCTAAAAGAGAAAACTGCTGTTGTAGTGAAGAAAATTGATATTTTTTAAAGTGAAAATAATTTTTTGTGTGAAAAATTTATTTGATCCAATAGTAATAGCATTATATTTTTATCACGACTTTTCCCTTTAGTTCTCAGTGATAAAGCATAATGCCACATTTGGACATCAGTTGCTTGGCCTTAAATATGGAGGGAAGTACAGTTATAACAAAGCTTGGCTGTTTGCATTTATCAAATTTGGATCCAAGTACTTGGACTCCCGGTCCATTGAAATATCTAGTTTGACACCATCCAGAAATTTAAAGGATTTGGTAATGTTTGTTTACTTTTCAGTTGTTATTTTTTTTAATGTTTTACCATTTGCACTTGCCTCAATTAATAGGTTAACTTTCCTTTCAGATTCATAAAACTACCCGTTATTTGAATATGGGTGTCCAGCTTTTTAGTTTGATAAACTTTTTAGTATTCCTCAGGAAAGGGGTGTACCCCACCTTGACATATAGACTTCTTGGCCTTAGAATGGTTCCTATTGATCCTGGAAGACGTCGTTCAATAGGGTATTCCTTCATGATGAGGGAATTACTGTGGCATGGATTTGTTGTAAGTTTATTAGCTGAAATTCTTACAAATATATTATTACTTTTGAACCATAACACTACAGTGATTATTTTGAAATTGACGATGAGAATGACACCCTCGTTGTTTCAAAGTCACTGTTGCTGCATATATGCTTATATGAATTTTGAGTTTATCTGGAACACCATATTGTTATGTGTTGTTTCAAAATAATTGTGCTTAATGTGAGGTAACTGCCATGTTGAACTAAGCTTAGGGTTAAAAAGAGACGTTTCAGGCGTGATATGGTGGAATAACATGATTAAATAAAATTGGCAATTTTTCACAAAAAATAAAAAAATTTTATTAGTACGACCGGTTTCGATGCTACTACATCATCATCGGGTGATGATGATGTATGATCTCCAGATGATGATGTAGTTGCATCGAAACCGGTCGTACTAATAAAAATTTTTTTATTTTTTGTGGAAAATTGCCAATTTTATTTAATAAATAAGCTTAGGGTAACAGAGTCTGATGAAGGCTTGCGAAATGGGTGTATGTGATTGCCACGTAATTGTAACTAAGGGTGGCTTGGGGAGAGATTAGAGGTGGAAGGGTATGTTGTAGTAGTTTTTATGGGAGGGGGTCAACAGCTGAGGTCATTTGCACCATTGGGGATGGATGGGAAAGGATGAAGGGTGGAGCTGGCATCGGCATTAGCCTACTCTTGTCAAAAGGTGCCAAGAGGTCCGCAGCTTAACGTCCCATTTTAATATTTTTTAGTCATATCCCGATCCCTACTTGAGGCGCTTTGTGAAGAGCACTTTGAGAGAGTATGACATCCTTCGGATGCCTTGGCACCTTTCAACAAGAGTGGCTAGGCTAATGGTGACTGACATAGGCGAAGGAGTGAAAGAGGAGGGGGATGTCACAGGGAGAGAGAGTCTAATTCAGAGCATAAAAAGAACAATCTCATAAGATCTGTGGTTTAGTAACACGTAAGGAAAGATACTGGAACTCCTTTTTATCATTCTTTTTTTTTTGTAACATTAAATCTCACAATGTCTTCACCGGAAAGAACTTTGGGTATTAGAGCTTTTTTCTTTATTTCAATGTCATCTCCACCACAATCCTGGATGCTGCGACAAAGACTACTTTTGTGGTGGTTGGGGTGTTAGATAAAGATTTGCTCAAGTGTTAAAGAAACTCCTGAATCTGTTTATTGCATACTTTCTACACTATCGATTGTTGTGTCTTGCCAATTTGATACAATTCCATAATTGATATCTTAAATTTCAAGAAACTGTAACAGTAAGAAGAAGATAGCTTAGGTCCAGGCATACTCGACGATGAAATAGAAAGGGCATTAAAGGAGATGAAAGCAAATAAGGCTGTGGGGGTGGACAATATTCCTGTAGAAATGTTGAAATGGTTAGGGAAAGGTGGGAAGAAGGTCATATATGGACTGATTCGTAGTATCAATGAGGAAGGAATCTGGCCGGAAGATTTTGTGAGATCGGTGTTAGTTCCTATTCCAAAAAAGGCAAAGGCTTCGTCATGTGAGGATTACAGAACAATAAGTTTGATATCCCATGCAGCTAAAGTTATTCTCAGGATCATCAACAAAAGGATAGAGAGTAAGGCAAATGATTACTTAGGGGATGATCAGTTTGGGTTCAGGAAAAGAAGAGGTACGCGTGATGCCATTGCAGTAATGAGATCACTAGTCGAGAGGAATATAGAATACAACCAGGACGTTTTTGCCTGTTTTGTAGATTTCGAAAAAGCGTTTGATAGAGTGAATTGGGAAAAATTAATGCGTGTATTGCAGAAAATAGGAATGGATTGGAGGGACAGGAGACTGATCCGCAACCTGTACATGTCTCAGACTGCTCAGGTGCGAGTGGGGAACGGAGAGTCCGGATGGGCAGTGTTAGGAAGAGGTGTAAGGCAGGGTTGCCCATTGTCACCGGTACTGTTCAACGTATATGTAGAGGAAATGATTAAAGAGGCATGGGAAGAACTGGAGGTAGGAATGAAAGTCGGAGGGGAATTCGTAAAATCGGTTAGGTTTGCTGATGACCAAGCATTAGTTGCTCAGTCAGCCAAGGGGTTGCAAGCATTGTTGAGTGAATTGGAGGTTCAGTGCGATAAATATGGGATGAGAATCAATATTAGTAAAACAAAGGTTATGCGATTTTCCAGAAAGAAAAAGGCTAAGCTAAATATTAAAATAGGTGGGGAAAAAATAGAGCAGGTAGAACAGTTTACATATCTCGGAGGTGTTTTGGACCAACACGGTCAAAGTGGTAGGGACGTAAGGAGAAGAATTGCGCTAGGCAAGGAGGCTTTCTCAAGGAGGTGGGAGTCGATGACGGGGACGTTGAGTAGGGATGTTAAGACAAGACTCGTAAAAACTCTGATATGGAGCGTAGCTATGTACGGCGCGGAAACGTGGTCGCTGAAGCAGGAGGATAGACGTAGATTGGAGGCTTTTGAAATGTGGGTGTGGAGAAGAATGGAGAAGGTGAAATGGACCGAAAGGAAAACAAATGAGGAAGTACTAGAAATGGTGGGGGAGGAGAGGGGTTTGTTGAGAGAAATCCTATGGAGGCAGGAAAAATGGATGAAAGGCGTATTGAGCGGTAGTGGAATGTTGAAGAGGGTAATAGAGGGGAGAATGTTGGGCAAGCGAGGTAAGGGTAGGAACAGGATAGGGATGTTGGACGGGATGAAGGGAGGAAAGAAGTACACCGAGATGAAGAGGGACCTGATATAGATTAGTTTGATAGGTGGGGAGTCACAAAATGTTTATTTGATAGTTGTGTCCATCCAAAAACCTACCTTAACCGGTAGATTACCTAATATATATGTAACAGTAACTTTAACGGAGTCACCCGCTATGTGTGCATTATAATGCAACCATTTCAGAGAGTAAAAATCATTTGCCTTTGTTCAAGACGAATGATTTTTACTCTCTGAAATGGTTGCATTATGATATCTTAAATACCAAATATGCTCTTTTACTAATGTTATTTAAACTATTATCAAGTCTGAGAGTCTTCTGTGTGTCTTCATTTGAAAAGAATTGCATATTATTGCTGAGAAACATTGTGTGAAGTAAGAGGGTAAATTAGTAAGATGGAAATTATTCCTAGTTCAGCCATTTGGTGGTGTGGTAATTCTGTTTATGTAGTCTCCAAATTGTGAATTTATTCCTGCAGGAATTATTGGCAGTTACCCTACCTCTTATCAATTTTCGCTACCTGAAAAGAAAAATATACAGGCTATTTGCTGCCAAGAAGTCTGTGGAGCCCATGGAAGCCACCCTTGACAAGAACTCCCTTTGTGCCCTCTGTAGTGAGCCTCCTATTCTTCCACATTTAATTGGATGTCCACACATTTTTTGCTATTATTGCATTAAGGTAAGGAAAAATAATTTGAAATTAATGTAATGTATCTCAAGAGCTGTTATCATTGTTAAGATTGGTATTGTGGAACCTCACTTAACAATCACCATGAATAGTGAGTAAACTGCCGAAGGAGAACAAATATTTTCTAATAAATGGCTCTGAATGAGCAATTTTTTGCACATGCAAATTTTCCCCTCACAAGGAGTAATAAGGAGAGTGAGATTCCTGGAAGGATTGCATGTCAGCTGCTTCAATTCATGCTTAACACTTGTTCCTCTAGTATCTTAGGTGTGATGCATCTAAAAAGAATGTACAATTTTCATATGGTATTAGGGGATCATTGGACTCTGGGAAGTGGAGATTGGTCAATGGTGCAGAAAGCAAAAATTGTTTATTTAATTTGTCGGAAGGGAAGGGAGGGTAAAGCAAGCCATCTTGTTGCTTTGCAAGGCCAAGGTTCCTTGGTTCTCCCAAAGGTTTTTTGGTTTGGAGGTGGAGAAAGTGCTTCTGAATATGGATATTTTGCTTGATTGATTAATCAAGTTTCTTAGTGTTTTGTATTTGACAGGACACCTTATCCTAAAAATGCAAGGCAAGCCCTAGTTGTCTTTCTCATTATTTCTCTGGTGCCTTCATTCAACCAAGGGATGGCAGGGTATTTTAGATGCAATGTATGTGTTTGCATATTTATCAATTAAGCAAAGAAAGTTTAACGCTTAATGTATTTAATTTGACTTTAGTACAATTGTATTTTAAAACCTCTGAACAGTCCATGTCAGCAAGATCTACTAAATGCAACAATTTCAGTGTGTAAAAATCATTCACCTCGACCGTGATGACTCCTTTAAAACTTACTGTTGCTGCATCTCCCACAGTTTCTTGGAAGATCTGCTAAACATTGTGCATTGTCATGGCCGTTGAGAGGTTTCTGTGTAAGCGTGTCTTCATAGGAGTCCTGGAAAATATATACTTGTGTGCAATTAGTATAAGATCACGCACCAAAAGACAAGGAACTGGTTTTGGACAAATGGTGAAATGGATCGGAAGGAAAACAAATGAGGAAGTGCTAAGTATGATGGGGTAGGAGAGGGGTTATGAAGGGCGTATTGATCAGCAGTGGGATGTTGAAGACTGTATTCGAGGGGAGAATGTTAAGCAAAGGGGGAAAGGACGGGAACAGGATAGGGATGTTGGATAGGATGAAGGGAGGATGGAAGTACACAGGGATGAAGAAGAACTTGTTGTGGAGTAGGATGTTGGGTTGTTTGGTTAGGATTCATGAAATATTAATTGGTAGTTGTATCCATCCAAAACCTACCTTAACCAGTAGATACCTAATAAATATATAAAAATCAGTTGTTCTCCAATATTTTTCTCATGATCTCTCCCACCAAACTCAACTTCTTGAGGTTCTCAAATACCAGCATCATATTATAACTGAAGCTTAACTCGTGAAAGATGCCATTGCTCGTTCACCCACTTGTAACATTTTTCCAATAATGTTCTTATCTGTACAATCCTCACAATTTACTATGTTTTCCATGTATTATTAATTCCCCAAATAAGCTTTTTCCTCCTTTGCTTATTCCCAGTAGCTGCTAGGCCATCATCAGGTACACGAGATAGTAGGCCAGCGTTTCTGTTGTGAAAAGAGGGGAAGGAGGAAGAGTTGTTGAGGGGTGTGAGAGTAATGCCCAATGGCAGAGGGGGTGGGAAATTACAAGTGGGTAAGTTTGGGCCGTGTTATAGCATTAAGGTGGGGGTTGGGAGGTCAGTGGTGGAAGAGCAGATGGTGTAGTTCAAACGATGTAGGTGTTGTGGGGAGATTGAGCTGATAAAGGTGCCGAAATTTGTAAAAAAGTCTTAATTCATTCAGAAGGAAAGGATCCTCGGCATGAAGATCAATTTTCCATTGTTCCCAGGAGTCAGGTTTGAGTCTATAGAAGTAAAATGCCGGAGCTTAGGTTCGAAGGTGCTCTGATGACCTCGTGATTAAGAATACAGTGTACACTGACCTCTTGTGTATTACATATATGAATTATAAAATAAGAACTGCACCTCAACGCATATGAGTCATCATCAGGTATACTTCAAACATGCCCGTTGTATGTTACAATAAATATATGAGTGAATGGTTCAATGTGACTCTTAATCATTAAATACTGTTTCAGTACGTCACGTCGGACAGAGTTGATATAGCTCACTCTCTACCCAATTTACTCTGTTAAAATATTGTTAATTACATACATGGTCTTCATACCTATTACTGAACAATAACCATTCGAAACCTTAAGTCACTGATTAAAGAGGTGCGGGAGATTGGGATGTTGCGGTGGCTAACACACTGGCTTACCACCCAGAGAACCTGGGTTCGAATCCAGCAGCATCAGATATTTTTCAGTGGCATCCCGATGCCTACTTGAGGTACTTTGTAGAGAGCACTTTGGATGAGTATATTCTCCATCAGATGGGACTTTAATTTGCAGACCCCTTGGTGCCTTTCGTTAAGAGTAGGTTAATGTCGATGCTGGGTTTCTTTCCACCCTTCATCCTTTTCTGTCCACCCCTAATGGTTCAAATGACCTCAGCTGTCACTTGCCTCCCCTAAACACTATTACTACGGAAATAAATGATCCGCAAGCACTGAACTCATATTTGTCCACGATTGTCCTGCCACCCCGAACTTATTGCTCTGGTCGATGTCAACACCTACCAACACTCAACAGCGATATTAATTTCTTCTCTAGAGTAGTAAAATACAGGGTCCTCAATCTTTGTAATGGGTCGAAAGATGTAATTTTGTCTTCACCTTTTTACCTCTAACCTTCCCAACCAAATGGCACAACCTGATTTAAAGTTCACTAACAACTCTATTAACAACTCTCTCACTGACTGCCTCGGACTGCTCTCCCTCGTCAACTTGAGAGTACCTCCGCGACCCACCCGCACACACACACCCATTATACCCATTACTCCCATTACATGCCCACTCCCAGATTATCACTCGTTTCTTTATCACTCACTTTTCTTCCAACTCTCATTTTTAGCAAACTCACTCCCTACTACCATTGATCGTTTTTTGCTTTCTTCCGACACATTCGCTTTCTTTCAGTTCTTTCCCACCTCTCCATAATTAGGTGGTACATATAAATGGCCTCTTCTTGTTATTTCCGATGTTAATTGTTAATATTGTTCATTTTGTTTGCTTGCGTCCTTATTCATATGTTATTACATGCTCCACTTCAAATTGGCAAGTTACTTCTGTATTTGGTTCTAGTTTCAAACAAAGAAATACTCAAGTTTTACCATATCGCCTTGAGTATTTGTATTCAATTATGTTTTAGACATGCATTGTATCAAAAAGATTATCATTGAATTAGTCACAAAATTTATCGAGATGCCCAAGAAAGGATTGACGGCTAACATAGCTTTTTTATCTCACTTCTTGTAAATGATAAATAGAATAAACCTAACACCATTGCAATTAATTAATACAAATGATAACGAAAAAATATATTGCATTCACATGTCCCAACAAAAATATTTGAATTAGCCATAGTTTAGAACAATTGCAATCTTTGAGTAACAAAAGAAATTTCTACAGTGAGCTATAATTAAAAAAACATGAAAAAGAAAGCCAAGAAAAGGTTCAAATCACAAGGTCAACATTTTCATTACATTAAACAGTATAAATAGAAGCAAAATATTACTAATCTGATTGTAATCAATGTTAAATAATTGAACATGACATTGATAATATTTGTTTTACAAGGAGAAAATAACGTGTGGTTTTTAGAGATTATGTGACAGCAAAATAAACCTAAGCACTTAACCTAATGGAATTTTTTGAGTTCAATAGGGTGTGAATTGTAACACAGTCAAAGCTATTTTCTTTGCATGCATATATTGATTAATTACTTATCCAAAGGCACTTGATCCTTCCTTCCTTTTTCGAGCTGTCTGCAAAACTAAAATACTTTAATTTTAAACTAAATTACTCCGACCACATACAGACTGTAAAAGATAAAGCAATGTCCCTATTAGGCCTTCTTTAACGCTTCACACAAATTAAAGATCCAATTGCACTCCATTCGTACTTCTCCACAATTATCCTCCCCATAGTATCATATTGCTCCCCAATTTGGTCCACCTCATCCCCAACTAATCTTAAATCCCTCCATTGCATCTCCCACTTCTTTGCCAAAATAGTCAAACACCGAGTCCCACTTTTCCTCAATATGTCTTCAAATGCTGTTCTGTCTTCCTTATCCATTTCTAGCCCCCAAATCCGCAGACTTAAAGCTGATTGAAAGCTCCTCCACAACACCCGACTATTGATTGCCCTGAACTGCCCTCTCTCTCTCTTCAACCTCAGGGTACCAACTCGATCCACCCACTCCCTGCTCCATCTCCTCCTATTCCTACGATATCTCTCACCAAGCGCTCACCTTAATTTCGCCTCTCCTCCCTTCTAAATTCACTTCCTCCTCACACTGTCCATCCTTTTAATTTATCATGTAGCAATTTCACCACCCAAGCTACCATTCCACCTGTCAACAAATTAAATTTCTCCCCAGTCCATGCTCACTTCTCATTGTTATTGTTATGCTGTAATTGTCTTTTTGTCCTCTTTAATGTTTCTGTTATATTTTTCACTGTAAATTGGCATTACTGTTGTATGTGAATAATGTTTAAAAATAAATTAATAAAATTACAAACTCATTTAAAAGGATATTATGTTGGAATTTTATATTATTAGAAAATACTTTTTACTCATTGCATTGGCTGTTAATTTTGGTAAATTTAATATATTCCAGGCTCAGATGACGGCTGATCCTCAATTTGAATGCAATGTTTGTGGTTTTTCTTCTGAAGATTCCATTCGGCCAGTGAAAATGGATACTTCCCAGGGTAGAGCCAAGGGTTCTGATTTTGGCACGTAGTTAAATCTTAACCGAGGGTATTATTGGGAAAGTGCATTTATATGCATATTGTTGTTATTTTTGTTCATTGATTAATAAGTATTTCATTAATAAAATATTTTGGTTATTTTAAGTATTATTTTTTGTAATTTCTTTACTTAATTTGGCTACGATATTGAGTCTATGCAAAGTCATTGGTAGAAAATCAATAAAAGAAGGTGATCAATGATTTCGCCAGACAAGGGATTATGTATTTAATTATTATTTTTGTACTTCATTGTACTTGTGGACAGTGAATTTGGTGTTTTTCCTGACATACCTTTAAAAGGTTGCCGTTACTGCTTCATTCATATTTTCTGTCACATGCCACAATAAAATGGCTACGTTTGCTGTGGCTCATGATGGCAGTTTTTAAAAAATAATAAAGGATAATTTTTACAATACAGGTGTGGCCCAGTTGTTACCATTTTTGACATTTGGGAAATAAAAAATCATTGGAAGTGACAATCATTATATGGGGATGCCCTGCTTTTGAACTTAATCATGTTTTGACAGCGCAACCTTTGTTATATTGTTTGAATAGGCATGAGCACAGCCACAATAGACTTGGCCATTGAAGCCCCAAGGCTATATTAAATAGCCATTTATGTTACACTAATGGTAATTGCATGAGTCATGCACATGCTGAGATCAATTGCAAATTGTAGGGTTGGTGAGGTAAGATTAGGATGATGGAGGGAGGCAGGACTGGGACTGTGTGCCCAAACCATCGCATGAATTTTATCTCCTGAAATGTCTGGATTCTCCTCTTATGAAGTTAACAATTTATATTCTTAAGTATTGTTTGAGCAGCTCCAATAAAACTCATTAAATCATTCTTGTCATCAGTAGTTCAATATTGAAGTCAAGAGTGATTCAATTAGGTATTCTAGGCATCCCCTCTATTTTTAATACATTCAATCCAACCAGAAAAAATTGTTTAAAGAGGAAATTTTTGCATTTTTCACAATATGTTATAACATGGCATGACTGGCTTAATTTATTTGCTGACATCGTACAGTGGTTTCATCAACTATTGCATGACACTAAATGTGGTAAAAAATGTGGTAAAAAATAAGTTCTTCTTGTTTACCCATCATGTATCTTCATTACGTCGAGTTTGAAACCATTGAATACATAAGAAGTAAAATAAGATATTTTATTTCTGAGATGCAAAACTTACCTAACTTTGTTTAATGTATATGTTATCTAGAGTAACAGCACCTTTGTCATGATTAATCTACCAGCAATTTCATGAGGGTAACTTTTTTTAAAATGTTTTTATGCCTGGTCTTTATTATTTTTGTATTCTGAAATGGATATGAAAAATATTTTAGTTTGAAGAAGCTCTCAACCCCCTAGCTGTGACCTTACTGGACTTTCGTGAAGGCCGATCCTTGGTAGTAAACGAAACCGTTGCAGTTCATAGCACAAAGACGAAGTTGTAACTAAAAGTTATAGTAAAATTCTGCCTGTGGCACTTGCACTTTAATGTAGCAGACGTGGCTTGGTGGAAAAGGCGAGATGAATTAAGAGGAACTGGAGACGAAAGTTGAAATAGGAAGGAGGTTAGCGAAGAACGGGATACTGTTACTTTAAGTCCATGACGTCAATGATTCTCGGGACGAGGGCAAGTGAAAGTGGTGTCTTCTCCCAAGATTGAAATGCGATGTATGTAATACTGGGGTCAACGCCCAAGTAGTTAAGAAAAATGCATAAGCATTTGAAAGAAAGCACACTGCCCCAAAGTCAGTAACAAGTAACATCACTCTTGGATATAGGCGAGCTAGCTTCGGCGAATGCGATTGTAGGCCGCAAGAACGATCGGGTTGTTCATACTCATTTTGCGACAGCTCGCATAGTGACTTAGTGTCTGTCCGGGATATTTATGTCATTTTACTTGCCTACGCGGTTGTTTTCGCGGATATACAGTCTTACGTTGGAATGTTTTGATTTCAGATGGTATAAATTGGAGTTTACTCAATGAGATTCCATGCATAGATAGCAAATTGAATTTGGGATTGCCGTTGACAACCTATGAGGAAATAACGCTACTATGTGTACGAGGAAGTACCAGCAGTTTTGCGTCACCATTTGAAGTGCGGGAAAATGCTGGGAAAAACCTTTTAGGTGCTGTTATTGAAAAAAAAACTTAGTCAGGAGTCTCGAGTGAGAAATTTTCCTTGAGAGTCTTGGAACTTCAGTTACGCTGAGTGTGTAGGATGCTCGATTCAAGGTTATGAGGAGTAAGTGTCGTGTGGTGGCCGCTTTGCGTTCCGTGCGTTTTCTGCTGCTCTTCGTTTAATCCCTGGCGGGCGACGCTAAAGGTTTGAGGAACTAATTCTTATCTGTTAAGTTGCATTCATTGTGTACATAACCAATGATTCTGGCTTAAAATAAAGCCTCTGTCGTATTTTATACTGTTGCTTGGGGTGACCTACCATATGATGATTTCTTGAACATTCACCCATTGATTAAAGATTCTCCATATTAACATTCAGTGTTTGCGCAATAAACTGATTGACCTTGAAGTATTTACGAGTGAACATAACCCTGATGTGATTTGTGTAAATGAGCACTGGCTTCAGAAGGGGGAACTGCTTTTGTTCCGACTTACTGGTTACGTTCTCGCCGATGCTTTTTGCCGAGCAACAAGTAAAAATGGTGGTGTATTAATCCTAGTGTCTGTGAGACTGACATATTCCTCAGTGCCACTTATCCAGTTCTCCAATCCCCTTAATGAAGATCACCTGTTCGAGTCCAGTCTGTCTCGTATCAAAGGAAACAATCGTGATTATATAATTGTTACGATTTATCGTTCTCCAGCCAGTGATTTTGACGTGTTCCTTTCTAAATTTTATACATTGTTGGAATTAATCCATAAGTCTATTCCTAACCCAATGCTGATTATAACTGGCGACTTCAACTGCAACCTACTAGAAAGCTCTAAAGCTAAATATGATCTGTTCGACATTCTGTCTTCCTTTGGCCTTTCTGTTACTAATATGGAAGCCACTAGAGTTTGCAGAACTACTTCTACTCTTCTAGATGTAGTTCTTACAAATTCCAGTGCAGAGTTATCTGAAACCATAACAATCGAGTCTCATATTTCTGACCATTTTCCTCTTCTAGCCACTTTCACCTTCAGTGATAATAGTAGCAGCAAGACCATTTTCAGAAGAAAATTTTCCGATGAGAATATTTCTGACTTCTTTGAGCGGCTAAGCTCCCATGACTGGTCGAATGTTTACAGCGATTACTGTTTTGACGACAACTTTCTTTACTTCTATTCTACTTACCTTGAATACTTCAATTTTTGTTTTCCCATTGGGCCAATTAGGTTCAAAACCTCAGTTTTATATCATAATAAGAAACCCTGGGTTACCGATGAAATTCGTAATCTTGCAAGGTACATGAAAGATTTAGCAGCATATTTTAGAAATAAAACTGACTCCTTCAGTCAACACAAATACTCCACCATGAAAAAGGAATACAGGACTATTCTTTACAATGCCAAACGATCATATAACAATTCCCGAATTACTAATGCCTCTAACAAATCTAGGGAAGCCTGGAAAATGATTAATGAATCCAAATCTATCTCAAATGTCAACTCTGACATTGTACTTCGTAATACTTCTGGAAAGCTCAATCAAAATACTATACAGATGGCATCCTCCCTCAATGAACATTACCTATCTCAGATAACTCCTACAAATCAGTGTAACAGTGGCAAATATCCCCTTATTTCCAACTCTTGTAACTCGCTATTCTTATATCCCTGTTCGGAACATGAATTAACTAAGGCAATGTCCAAAATTAGTAATAAATACTCTGCAGGTCTTGATGGAATACCAGCCACTATTTTTAAGAAATCTTACGAGGCAATTAAGCATCCATTATTATTTTTAATTAACAAATCTCTAAAGGTAGGGAAATTCCCTGCCACCTTGAAAGTAGCGAAAGTCTTGCCCCTTTACAAGGGCAAAGGACCTAAAGATGATATGAATTCTTATCGGCCCATTTCATTGCTCAACCAATTCGGTAAAATATTTGAATTGATTTTTTACAATCGCTTAATATTATTTCTGGAATCCCATAACTTACTTTCTCCCAACCAACACGGTTTCAGGAAACTCAGGTCTACATCCACAGCTATATATCAAGCAGTTAACAAAATAACTTCTGATCTTGACAATAGATCTGAATCTCTTGCCTTATTTTTCGATTTTTCAAAGGCGTTTGATGCTGTCAATCACAACCTCTTACTTCGAAAAATTGAATGCCTGGGAATAAGAGGGACTTCCCTAGATTGGGTTAGATCCTATCTCCTGGACAGAAAACAATGTGTAGCCTTAAGTAAACAAGGAAGAGAGTTCCTTTCTCCAGTAAAAAGTGTTCTATGTGGTGTACCCCAGGGATCTGTCCTGGGCCCAATCTTGTTCCTTATGTATGTAAATGATCTACCAACATTACTGAACTCTGTACCAGGCGTGCTGCCTGTCGTCTATGCTGATGACACAAATGTCCTCGTGTCTGCCTCCTCTGTAGACACACTAATATTAACCTCTGTTTCCGTTACCCAGCTGCTACATGAGTGGTGTCTCCTCAATTCCCTCCTCCTCAATGTTAGTAAATCTTCTTTAATTTACTTTGCTAATAAGAATAAATCAGCTGCTTGCATAACTGTAAATATTGATAACGAACTTATTGTACAAAAAAGTAAATCATGTTTTCTAGGCATCTCTATTGACAGTCGTCTGTCTTGGGATGACCATATTCTCAAACTTCGTAATAAGTTGAGTTCACTCTGTCATCTTATCAGATTCATTAGGCATACCGTCAATACTGAGGTCTTATTGTCTCTTTATTTTAGTGAATTTTACTCTCATGTTGTTTATAGTATTCTTTTATGGGGACCTACACCTAATGCAAATATTATATTTAAAATTCAAAAACGGATCATCCGACTTATTTGCTTTGCTACTCATGCAGCATCCTGTCGTCCCCTCTTTAAAAAATTGAAAATTTTACCCATCCCCTGCGTGTATATGTATTGCGCATCTTTGTATGTCAAAAGCAACTTCTCTAGTTATCTTTCCAATGCCAACGTTCACAATTATAACACAAGGCATTCTGCTGACCTCCACCAAAACTTTGTCAGAACCTGTACCACCGCCCATGGACCTAAACATATGGGCCTCAAGATTTTTAATAAACTTCCTAAAGAACTGAAAGCACAACATAAGCTGCCTATATTTAAGCTCAACCTTCAGAAATATTTACTCTGTAAAATGTTTTATTCTATTAATGAACTTCTTGTCCCATGAGTTTCTTTGTATTTAAACATGTACTTAGTATTTATCATTTCTTTATATAACATTGACGTGTCCTATATCTGTGCTTGTTTTTTACAATTGTACAAATCTGCTGGGCAAATAAAAATTAAATAAATAAATAAATAAATTACCCCTTACCGTTATGGTTTGAAGAACGAGTCCAACGAGGGCCTACTTTCAAGGGGCAAAAGTCGTGCGTGGGAAGAATATTGGCAGAAGGGCTTTTTTAGGTTTCAGTTCAATTAACTTTGGTAATGTGAAATGTGTCACCCAATTAAAATTTTCCCCGGAGAGTTAAGTGCCGATGACGGTACACTATCTCTGTATACATTGAGTGGTGCAAAACTGTGTACCCAACTATAAATAATGTGTAATTTGAGTTGACATTGACTAAATCCTAGTCCGAATGAGATGCAAGAACCAAGTAAAGAAATGCTAGAGCTACCCTGTCTTGGATACAAATGGTTATCACAACCTGTTGGGCAAGGACAGCCATGTGTGATGCAAGAAGATGCAGAAAGTGACACAGGATCCCAGATGGAACATAAAGATACTGGAGGTACAGTGAGCAAGAGAAAGGTTCTATATGGCCATCATAAAAAAAATAGAATAAATAAATCAGACAAGGATGGAAGGACAATGGAAGGAATAAAAGAATATGATAACCAAAGTGGTAGATCAACAACTCATAAGTAAGGCGTCCAAAGCTAAGGGCCATGGATAACATCTCAAACTCAGATGAAAGAAGAAAGTACAGCAATCTAAGAAATAAAACTGAGGGAAGGCTTCATAAAAAGTTGCAGAATCAAGCCATACGATAGTGCAAGAAGGCAAAGGAAGAGTGGATAGAAAGCTGCTGTGAGGAAATTGTTGAAAGCATTAAGGAGGCTTTACCTTCAAATAAATGGATATATTTTCTTCTGGATTGGTCCATGAGCTCTATGAGCCTAGTACGACTTTATGTCTTGTGCTGCTCTGGTGAGCAGTTATTCACTTATTTTGCTGAGAATTCACTTGCTAGACTATCTGGCTCACTGTCACATTCATTCATTCACTGTACTCTCAATTGTCACTAGGGCATCTTCCAGAGGCAGAGGTCCATGATCCAACTCTTCCATGTACTCATTCTATTTATCTCCAGGGCCTTTCTTTTCTATTTGTATGTCTTCCCATTATTAAATGTTGTTTCATTTCATTTTTCTTTCTCCAAAGTGACTCTTTGCTAGCTGGTAGGCTATTTCAGGGCATCCCTTCCTCATCTTGTTGCTGATTTCTCCACAGCATATTTTAATCCACTCTTCTTTTGCCCTCTTAGATTCTTGTGTCAATTGTTTCCATAATTTCTTTGACAGGACCTCATCCTTTTCATACATTCTTGCATCTCCATCATTCTTCTATCAGAATAACTGAGATTTTATATTTGCTAAATTTTTTGTTTGGAATGTGGTGTCTTACAGGAGTGAAACCATAAACAGAGTAATCAAAATAAGGTCAGTTTGGTTGGTGGTGGTAGAGTTCACCCAGGGTACTAAGCCCTATACGGTGTGTGAAATTCACATTTCAGGGTAGGGGGCCAGTTCCTTTCCCTGTGCCGGTTATGATTTTTCACCTGGTCTGCTTGAAAGCTGGTAGATCTGGTACCTGAAAAATCGCATAGCTTGGAGCTGAGGGTGCCTAGAGAGGCTTGCCCAGGAATTGAACCTGGGCCCTCTGGTCAGTTGTCCAACACACTACTCCTAGACTATCATGACCCCTCTCAGCAGTGAAGCATAGATAGTTTGATTTGAAATAAATATGAAAAATACATGTAATATGTTGAAATATGGTTGTGGAGAAGATTGCTTCAGGTAAAGTGGACTAATAGACTGAGGAATGAGTAAGCGATGATGAGAAAGTAGAAAACTGTCAAGAGTAATCAAAAAGAGAAAAACATCTTGGTTAGGGCATATATAAAGAAGTAGTTTCTTGCTATGAAGAGCCATAGAGGGAAACATTGAAGGAGAAGGGGAAAAAGAAGGATTTGAATGCTTGGCGGGATAAGAAATGGCAGAAGAAGCTAAATGAAATATGCTCAGGACTGAGGTCAAAGGAGGACATGCAGTTAAAACCTGATGGAAGACAAATTTCATTGAGTTGACAGCGTTGAGAGCTCTTTTCATATCTCAGTTTGCTGATTATTAACACTAAGTTGTGGTCACTGTTTATATATGTACCAGAATAGTTGTTGCCATACACCACTAATTTATTTTACCTCTCTCACAAGATTGTGAACAATTGGGTCTCGGCTTCAGTCCTCTAGTCTCTTTCATGTGCATCTTCTGCTTTGATATTGATTGAATAGTGTGTTTGCCTCTACCATTGCAGGCTCCACTAGTCATTATTTTATTTTTTTCCCCTTCCCTAATTGCCATATTCTACTTCTCTCTCTGGCTTTTGTGATGATGACCTGCTGTTATGGTGCGACTGTAAAACTTTTTCACTTATCGCAGAACATTTTTGGTTCCAGCTGAGAAAAAATATTTTAGCTGGCATTGATCCAGAATGAATTCTACTGAGCTAGGTGAAAAGAAATACACTTCAGACCTGGAAGATGTGGACATTGTGGGAGCAAGTGCCATTGCTTTTTTATATATGACAATGCTCTTGATTGGTGTCTGGGCATCATGGCGTCAGGTCAAGAAAAAATCTCTGAGAACTACTGGAAGTGAAGAGTTGTATCTTGCTGGACGACGATTAGGCTTGCCAGTTGCTGTTGCCACTCTCGCAGGTATGTTCTATGAAGGGGATGTTTCAATTTTAAAATTTTTCAGAATATTACCTAAAAATTACACATAAATAAATAAAAATAAGTATGTAATCATTTGGTCCAGCATGCCTTTCCTATTGCCTACAGCTTCCACACTTGCCTAAGATCCTCACCTCGCTCAAAGCTTCAACATTTACTTGTCCACTTTTCCAGCCTCATTTGAATTCCTCTGAACAACCCTCTCTCCTTCCCCACATTTCTGAGTACTTATTTTGTGTTCCTTTATGTCCACTTCACGTTTTCCATCCTTCTCCACACGTCAATTCAAAAGTTTCCAGTCTACTCACAGATTTTGCTTCAATGATCATGTTTCTGCAACTTACAAAAACACTCTCCATATCAAAGTTTTGGTGAGCCTTTTCTTAACATCCTTACTCAATGTCCTGTAATCAATTCCCCCCACCAAATAAAGCTCCTTTGCTCAATGCTATTCTTCTTCTAAAGTACCTACTACATCTATATTGACCACCTTAATCCACAACACCGGCGGAAAAGGTAAACTGTTCAATTTACTCTATATCTGTCTATAAACTCTTATTTTAATCTTTACCTAGATTTTCTCTTTCTTGAAAACCACATAAAATTCATTTTGTCTACATATATCATCATCCCAGAACCACTACACTGACTTTCCAATGAGTCCAGCAATTCTTGCAACCCTTTGGCTGACTGGCAAACTTAAGCTTGATCATTTACAAGCGTAACTGATTTTACAAATTCCCCACTGACTTTCATTCTTACCTCCAGTTCATTGTATGTCTCTTTAACCATTTCCTCCACATATACGTTGATAAGTACAGGTGATAATGTGTACCCCTGACTTACCCCTCTTCCTTACACTGCTCATCTGGACTCTATCCCCCACTTACATCTGAGCTGTCTGAACATGTACAGGTTGTGAAAAAGTGCCAATAATAATAATACTTGATTCATTTTGAAAAGTGGCACTAACATATTAAATGTTGTCAATATAAATATTACTTGACATATAAACATAAGTTCTTAAATGTGATGGAGGTTGTCACAAGAAAATTTGGCCGGCCCAGGTGGCGGTGGGGTAATGTCTTCGTATGCCAATCTGTTCGATTCCTGCCTGGGTGGGTTTTTTTCCACCTAGGGCTTGGGTGTTTGTATTATATTCACATTATGAAATGTGTTGTAAGTTGAGGACAATCTACAGTAAGTGGTCTTTAGATTTGATTTACCTCTCGTGGAGTAGTTATGGATATTAGATATTAATTGATAAGTTTCTAGACTAACTTTCACATGAATCAGAGCCTTAAAGATATATAAACTAAATACAGTCATGATTCCTTACCTTTTCTAAAAAGGTTTGCAGGAATCACGTGGTGGTATATTAGCAAGAGAGTGAATAGCTCTCTTTTGTGGTAGCAAAATTTGTTTAACGTGTGGGGAATGACCCAATGACTCAACACCATAATTCAAATGACATTGAAAGAAGGCATTGTCAAGTGTAAACGATACTCATTTGAAATGAGAAAGTTGAGCTTTCTTAACATACAAACAGCTTTACTCAGTTTATTACAGATCTGACTGATGTAAGTCTCCCAGTTAAGTTTTGTATCAATATAAATTCCTAGTATTTTAGCAGTTTCATTTTGTTATTTTTGATTTAAGGCTGCATACAATATGCTGAGGTATTTCAGCATTTAAATGTAAATGATTGATAGCAAACCATTCCTTAGGCTGTCTTTGGGTAGCGCTAGCTACCCAAATTGTACCTTTGCATTTTCTAGATCAGGGGTGGCCAAGCTCCTTCATAGTTTGAACCATTTTTCAAAATTTGTAATTTTTCGTGAGCCGCAATTAAATATGTATTTTAAAGGTATGCAAAAAAGATATAAAAATTTTTATTACCAAAATTATATTTATTGAAAACGGAAAATAAAAGTACAAATTATGTGTGTTGAATTTAAATGTTAAAAATGAAACACATTCGTATTACTTCTCTTGATAATTCTTTAAAATTTGGTAAATAATTGGTGGCAGCACTTCTAAGTAATTTTTTCAGATGCTGGTTAGTTAATACTGATCAGTGTTTGGATTTCACGAATTTTAAAGTGGAATAAAATGATTCGCATAAGTACATTGTTCCGAATATTGAAATAATTCGACAAGCAGCCTTTTTTTAATTCAGGATACTTTGATTCTAGTATAAATTTCCAAAATTCAGCAATCGACGTCAACTTATGCGAGTATCGTATTTTAATTGTAGAGCTTGAGCTAGAGCTTTTCTTGGATCTCTATGAATTATAATTCTCCAGATGCTTTTTGGGTCATAATTGTATTGGAAATGGAAAACTTGCCTTGAAGTATGTTAATTTCAAATGTATTCAGAAAAAAATCAAGAGATGATTTAAAATATTTCAAGTCTTGAAATCTATTTTGGAATTCCATCAATATTCCTTCTAGCTTTTTCATATACTAGTTGAGTTTTTCTTGTTTAATATTGGAACATTTTTTTTAATTTGAGGAAAATGACAAAATATTTTATTTATAATGTCCTTTTGAAAAAGTTCCTCCTTTTCCTTAAGTCCTTTTGAAAAGTCAAATTCCTCCCTCATAAATGTTACAAATTAGTTTGTAAAAGCATCCTCCCATGTTCTCCTGAACCTTATTTCCATGGGAATGCTGTCTGCCTCCATGGCCTTAATTGATTTCAATTCTCTTAATGCCCTTTCAATCTAAACATCAAATATGCTTGGACCTAAGTTATCCTAATCTACGTTACATTCCATTTCTATACCTATGCTTGCTGGCCTAGTGTCTGTACCATGTAGGTCCTTAATATACTCCTTTAATCTCTCTTGAATCTTCCCTAGTTAAATTAATAATTTAGACAGGAATGAATTTCGGAAGACAAACCATAAAATCAGCTTTGCAGATGGTTAACTTTAGTTTTTCAGCCTGCCCTGATTGCCTGACCCTTCCTCCTCCTTCCCTCCTCATTTCCAGCCCACACTTCTGGCAGAGAATAACAGATATATTAATGTTATTTGTACTTCCTTACTGAGGTAGGTCAAATGCTTTTTCCTGTACATTGTTCCAAATCCGCATTACTCTGTATATTTCTAGTCACATGATAAAGTTTTTGAAGTTTGAACTTGATGTTGGACATGTGAGCATCCATTGAAATCTCAGTGATATGTAATCCTGATGGTCATCATACAGTAACTAGAATCTTAACTATGGATTACTTAAATGTACAACTAGGCTCATTCTGCTAAGTGATACTCACTTTAAATGGTATTTAATAAAATGAATACAGATATTGGAGTAGTACTAGACTATGACCAATTGGTGGAACATGAAATAAGGTAAAAACTAAATACGTGTTCTTGTTGATGCCAAAGAATTCTTATGTTTTTGGCTCACAAAAATCAAGAGGAACAATGGAGATGATGATCAATGTCCCTCCCTTCATCCACCTTCTTTCTCTCACTCTCTCTCTCCCATCTCACAACCCTATTTTTTTCTATTTCATTTGTACCCATTTGGGATTACTAACTCTGGCTCCCTGATCATTGAGTAAACTGAACTGTATACCAAATGTGAGTGAAAAGCAATCCCCAAAGTGTTACCTTGGGTGGACTGCCGCTCCCAATGAATATATTTCTACGCCTATAATTAAAGCAGCCAACTTCAAATGCTTATGTCAGTATCTGACCTAATGAATTCACCTAATGCATACCTACTGAACAATTGGAGACAGTGTCTCACACAAAGAAACTGAAAAAGAGCAAAAATCTAAAGTGGCACTGAAAATCATTGTTTCATTCCAAGAAACTGTGAGAGATGCCACGACAGTAACTTTTAATGGAGTCATCCGCAATATGTGCATTACAATGCAATAATTTCAGAATGTAAAAATCCTGGTCAAGGTGAATGATTTTTACACTCCGAAATCGTCACTCTCACTCTTATCAAACACATCACAAAGATGTGTTTGAGAGGATAGTGAGTGAGAGATGTAACTCGATGTATCCAGATGTTTCTATTTATTTTGAAGTAGCTGATCTTCCTTATGATAAACATTTAAAATATTGAATTATTTTGTTTTTTAACTAATTTTATTTCATTTAATTTCCTATGAAATGAATTAAAAAATGAAATAAACCGCAACACTGTAAGCTTTATTGAGTTTATGTTTTAACTTTGTTCTCCAGCAAATCAAACAGATTAATCATATCATAGCCAAGTTTTGAATGTACAATCTCAAGTAATAGTCAAGTTCAGTGCAACTATTTTCATTTCATGAATTTCTAGTCATTTTTGTCCCCATATTGCTTCTTGATTAGGGAAACTATTTTATAGTTTGTTGGTGAAACAACATATAAGATTTGGCTGATAACAGTGTGTCAGTGACACCATGCTCTGTGCAGTGTTCAAATTCACTTTCACTGCCAATACTTATTAACAAAAATTTTCTATCCATTGCAATTGATGAAAAGTGCAACTCAGAGCAATAAATCCCCCCTTTGCTACACTGCTGATTCATCTATGTAGCATATTTCATCGTGCACATGATCGTGCTACTGCTTTTTTCTTAATCATGTCTCATTTCTTCTTCTAGTCACCTGTCATCTCTGCTTCCATAATAACAGTTGATTGATATATTTCAGTTATTACACATTATAACTTGATGCAGCAACCATTTAATAAAATGAAAAATTTTCATGATTCACTTGGACAGCTACCCAGATTGGAGGTGCCTTTCTTTCTGGTACTGCTGAAGAAACCTTCAAGAATGGGATTTTATGGTGCCCCGTGCCATTTGCTTACATATCCGGGATGGTAATTAGTAAGAGATTATTTATTATCTGTGATACATCATGTGTTCACGTGCGATTAACATTTTGATCATTTTATTACCTTTGTTCATAAAATTTTTTCAAACATTGTTTTTATCCTTGCAAAAAGAATATGAAAAAGTATTTTAAATGATTTCTAATTTATCTGCATTGATTTTTTTTTCAGATGGGCTGTTATTTGCCAGAAAAATGAGGAGGCATGGCTACTTGACAGTGTTTGACCCACTTCAAGAAACTTTTGGCCATGTGATGGGTGGCCTCTGTGTGGTGCCACATATTATTGGGGACTTATTTTGGATTGGTGCAGTTTTGTCAGTTCTTGGTAAGATCAATGCAAATATTTATGATTATTTCTAATCAATGGCCATTTTGACCATATAACAGCAAATATATTCAGAGGCTATTTAAATTTTTATGGGTTTTCTTATTTCTAAAAAAAATAAAACTAACATGGACCTAGACTAGTACAAGAATGAAATATTGGTGCAGGCTTCCGTGGTGTTGCATGATGAGTTAGTTGCTGGAAGGCTTTCGGAGTTCCACTGCGTTGGTTGTTTTCAGATGACAACAGTTTTGTCCTTGTTCCAGAGGACATTATCAAGTCCAAGTGAATCTGAAGAACTAAGATGTCCTCTGGAATTAGGATGAAACCGTTATTATCTGAATACAATCAACGTGGTAGGACACCACATCTTCCAGCAACTCAACTTGTAAACGTATATTTTCACTTACTATTGGCCAGATCAGTATCACCAATAAATCTCACTCTTCTGTTGTCAAGGTTATTTTTATGTGTAATGTTGTTGATTTGAATTTTATTAGGATCAACACTGAAGGTGACCCTGGGGTTGGACAGAGGAACTTCAATCCTTGTGAGCTCTGCTGTTGGCATGATTTACACCTTGTGTGGAGGAATGCTGTCTGTTGCGTACACAGATGTTCTTCAGATTGTTGTGATATTTGTTGGTATGGTAAGATTTTTGTCCACTTCCAAAGCTACAAAAAATCAACTGTGCTTCAAACTTGATACATATTTGTTCCAATCTTTACAGGTGATTAAGTGAGTGTAATGCCTTCCCCACAGATGATAAGCAAGTAATTAAATTTAAAAAAAATGCCTAGAAAATAGATACTAAACACAGTGATCTTTGCTCCTTTCACTTTTCCTTACATCTCTCAATCCAGGGTTTTCTCCCACTTTCCCCTCCCTCCCATGATCCTTTCATTTCTTCTCTCCTCCCCCCTCTTTCCCAGCATATGTATATATGTGTGTTCCAAGATTTCAAATTTTACCTGAAGATGTTATGCTTTCATGAAATCTAGGTCGTATTAAAAAAATTCTAAGTGGAAAAGCAAGGTGTGTTCTTTCATCGTGAAGGATTTCCACCATGTTACGCCTGAAATTGTGTTATTTCTTGAGATTAGTGCCTTTTCTGTGAGCTTGCTCTACCTGATGTTAGAACCTGGTTACTGCACTGTGTAGACCTACCAGTTCATTTTATATGCAATAGGTTGAAACTGTATTGAAGGTTGTTATGTATGTCCCGGGATATTTCATGATTATTCTTCTTTTTGCACCCACAGTTTTTAAGTCTATCATATGTTTTGACCAGCGAGGCTGTTTCACATGCCGACCAGCTTGGGTCAATGACAGAGTGGCTTGGTCATGTTTCGTTGGACCAAGCTGGAAGTTATGCTGATGGCATTCTCACTCCATTGCTGGGTGGGCTACCATGGCAGGTGAGGTTGCTGCTGCATGCCCATGAATGCGATGTGATCTTACTTTACCTCATTTCTTGTACAAAAGCAGAGAAATATTTTTACACATAACTGTGAGGAGTTGAAAGTTCACACAACCAGTTGGGCACCCAAAATAGATTGAGTCTGTGGATAAAACCCCTGTCTTATTCACTCTTATATCCAGCTAAATTCAAAATACAGTTTTAGTTTGTGTCAATCAGAAAGAATTATATTCTTCAACCTGAATTACTCTGTTGCAAGTACATTCAGCACACAAATGCACATTACCAGAGCATACATGTTTCAAACTCTTCTTAAGAACATGCATCCTCATGGCTCAGTAATAAGTGTCACTTCCCTGCCGCTCAAGGTACTTATTTTACAAATGATCAATTTCATTGCATGTCAAAGATGATTATTGGGCGTAATTCATTTTTTGGTAACTTTTTAAATTTTATGGTTAACCTATGTTATATTTTGGAAAACTCTGGTAGTTCATAGAATATTTTTCATTGGCAACTGTGCTAGATTTATTCCCAGAGGTTTTTCAAATGGGTAATTTTTTAACCTTCTTTAATACCATATGATTAATGAATGACAATTATCTTGCATTCACTTTTATTCTCTGCAGTTTATATGATAGTAGGCTTATAAAATTTTTGATTATTTGATACATGAAATAATTATGGACCACAGTGAGGGTGTTAACCTTTTTGTAATAAAAGTTATCTGATCTATTTGAATGTAAAATTTCTTTTATATCTACTCAGATTTCTGGCTTGGTTTTAAAAATGTTCAGGTTCCCTTAGCTGAAGGGTTTCACTGTTCGAGTGAATGTGTAATGTAATGAAAAAGGTTGCATGTTGGCAACATGTTATTTTTCAATTGAGGCATTAAATTAAGCCTGTGATATTTGTTATGGAACTAGCTTAGTCAATACACATATTGAGCTTGGACTCTGATTAATGTCATTATCATTAACCTTATCTATGAAGTTCTTATAGATGTTAAGTACCTACCAAAATGAATTCTAATAATGTCACTTATGCAGATTCACTCCTAGGGTCGTGCATAGTTCTTCACAAGTGAGTTCATAGAAGTCATTGATTATAATGCCAAAATTATTTATTTGCTTTTCAGGGTTATTACCAGAGGGCTCTCTCTCTGAAAATTGAAAACCATGTCTTGCCAATGTCGTTGCTGGCTTCCATTCTTCCTCTGATGATGATTGTTCCACCAATTGTTATTGGAGGAGTGGCGAGGACTGCAGGTGTGTACCTATGTATATTGTTAAATATTTATCTGAATTTTAACCATTGATGCCATTCTTGACATAAATTAATATCAGCACATTTTAATAAAATTTACATTCACCAATTTTTTCAGTGCATGCAACTGGTGAATAAATTATAGGGATATTAAAGTGCTATTTTTAACCAAAAGAAATTATTTTGATAGGTGAAGGTAAAGCTTATTAGATTAGATTTGATTAGAAAATAATACATAGAGATTTCCTTCAATCTGGATTTAACATTTCCACCATGTACAAGTTCATTCTCATTCCCATAAAATCATTTTTGCCTAAAAGTTTGATAAAACTCCTCCATCTAACATCATACTTTCCAAAGCTTTTCCATCTCACTTGCCACCACACTTTTACATTCTGTTTCTTGTGCTCAAACAATCCGGTACTTGCATACTATGCATTGGATTATGCTAAAACTACTACTGTTGAAGCTGTCAAGAGATAAATTGTTGGGACCCTTATAAGCATGGTTACATTGATCATAGAGAAAGCAACAAAATATAATTAATGAAATATCAAGCTCACAAAAAATGACTGTGTAATCTAATTTGTTCTCCCAGGGCGAAAAGGAGTCCACATCTGTGGTCGTAGCACAATCCCCCTGGAGCTTTTTGTAAAAGTCTCTTTCAATTCCCATTTCAGCTTGGAATATGACTGCTTTGGGTGCTCCAATCACCCCAGATGATGCTTCCTTGGTCCTTCCATTGACCCTGAGATATTTGGTCCCACAAGTGGTCACATTTTTTGGGGTCGGGGCCGTGACTGCCGCAGTGATGTCAACAATTGACAGTGCTGTTTTGGGAGCAAGTTCAGCCATTGTTAATAATATTTACAAAGGATTATTGAGGACTAAGGTACAGAATAAATTTCAAGTATGTATATCATGCTATTTCATGAAGTTCAGCCCGAGGGAATAATTTATATTAGACAGGAGTTATCTAGGTTAGGCTATCATCATCATGTTGTTGTGAGTGATTTTCAATTCCCAAGGTTGCAGAGTAATAAAGGATAACTCTCTTTATTTATTTTTGCTCATCTATGTCTGTCTTCAAATTGAACTCATGTGTACATCAACTAGAAAGCATTTGAAACTCCCTAATGGTATATCCTGTGGCATGCATTAAAATAACAATCAAAATAGCAGACATGAAAAATATCACGTGAGAAATTTAAAAGGTTAACTTGTCATAGAATATTTTTCAAATGTGAATGCATATATGTCATAGAAAAAAGATTTATCATCATCATCAGTCCCTCCCTTGAACTTGTAAACTATATTTACATCTACTGATTTAACTGATAGGTATGCTCTTTTACTCATAGAGATGTGAACTATTGTTTATCAAAAGAATAAAGCATAAACATAGTAATCAACCCAAAGGTCGGTTTAGTGGGTGATGGTAGAGTTCACCCAGTACTAGGCCCGACGGCGTGTGAATATTCACACATCAGGGTAGGGGGGCCAGTTCCTTTCCCTGTGCCGGTTATGGTTTCCCAGGAAGATCTGGTCCCCGAAAAATCAAATAGCTTGGGTGGAGCTGCAGGTGCCCAGAGTGCCTTGGCCGGGAATCGAACCCGGGACCCTCCGGTCAGTAGTCCAACGCTCTGCCTCCTGGACTACCGTGACCCACATATCCAAAGGATACAGATGATAAATACTTCTAAATGGTGCTAACATGCAGTGGATGATCATAACCTGTGGTTATTGTAAATTAATTGGGTTAATAATTAATGATTTTTATTTTTATGTTAGGCATCAGATGTTGAAGTGATGTGGTGCTCAAGGATCAGCATATTGGCTGTGGGGGTCGCTGCCACAGGAGTTGCTTTCATGGCAGAGTCAATCTATGGCCTGTGGTTAGTTGACTGGTTTTGAAATGCAGCATCCCAGTGTGTATGGTGCTCAAGCTGTTCGGCATATTTTCATGGTCATTAATAACAATAACAAGCTTCCACAATTTCACTAACCATGTTTGTGCTGTACATAGAAAGTTCTTCAGTTTGCCTAATTACATTTTATATGAGTAATTTATAATATTAAAATGAGAGTAAATAAGCAAAAATATTTACGTTCACACATAAAAATAGTTAGCCTCTCCTAGAGTTCAACGGTGCCAGCTGGGTATTCAACATTGTAAAGAAATCATTGAAAGAAGCCAGGAAAGGCTAAGAAACTTTGAACAGCATTTATGGATCGTATTGGAATGGGGTTAAAAAAAACAAACTTGAATTGAACAGGTTTTATCATGCCCTGGAAGTGATGAACTCCTCAGATTTTGAGTCAAATGTTTAATTTAAAAAACTACTTGCAGAGGAAATTGCCAGATTTTCATTTGTGAGTTCCTTTGAAAGATTGTAGTTGTCACACCTGAAGTGTTTCACATCGGCTATTACTACCTTATCTATTATACAATGAATTTCAGGCTTCCCATTTTTTCCTTCAATATATCATTATTACTATCGAAGGAAAATGGGAATGTATCAAGAAAGTGATATCGAAAGCTGCAAAAGACACTACAGGAACCGTTACCAGGAAAAGGATAAGGAAACCATGGGTCACGGATGAGATGATTGCAAAGATGGATGAGAGATGGAAGAATGTAAACACAGAGTTAGGCAAAATGATGTACAAAGGGTTAAACAATAAATTGAGAAGGGCCACAAATAAAGCAAAAGAAGAATGGAGGAAAACACAATGCAAGGATATGGAAAGTTTACAGAGGAAGGGTGGAATTGGTGCGCTATACAGCAAGGTTAAGTTATTATCGGGAAGAAAGAAGGCAAGATCTGTGCTAACAGTTAAAGATAAGTGGGGTAAGATAATAGTTGAACCAGAAAAAATCCAAGAGAGATGGAAGCAATATATAAAAACCCTGTATGGTAGAGAACTTAGGCCGACAAGGTTAGACATAGAAAAAGAACATGACATAGAAGAAGATAGCTTAGGTCCAGGCACACTCGACGATGAAATAGAAAGGGCATTAAAAGAGATGAAAGCAAATAAGGCCGTGGGGGTGGGAAATGTGGGAAGAAGACTATATGGACTGATTCATAGTATCTATGATGAAGGAATCTGGCCGGAAGATTTTGTGAGATCAGTGTTAGTTCCTATTCCGAAAAACATAAACGCCACATCATGTGAGGATTACAGAACATTAAGTTTGATATCCCACGCAGCTAAAGTTATTCTCAGGATTATCAACTAAAAGAATAGAGAGTAAGGCAAAAGATTACTTAGGGGATGATCAGTTTGGATTTAGGAAAGGAAGAGGTACCCATGATGCCATTGCAGTAATTTTGTAATTTGTAATTTATTCATTCACCATAAGCATAGAATTATGCATGGCTTTGTCAAAACATGTTTTACACTTCATTTCAGTAAAAAAACATTATGCAAAATCAAAACAATATGCAAGTACAATACATACAATTTACAACTTTTTGGAATTAACACATTTCAGTTATACATTTGAAATGGTATGCATTAGAAAATCATCTACACTATAAAATAATTTACATGAAAGTAGTTTTTTCACGGCACACTTAAATTTAAAGGAACTTTTGATATTTTTAATATAAGCAGGCAATTTATTGTACATAAGTATTCCCTGATGATCTATCCCTTTAATCGTTTTATTTACTCTGTGCTGACTTACATGGAATGCATTTTGGCTTCTCGTATTATGATTATGAAGGTCACAGTTTTTAATAAACATGTTCTGATTTTTGTTAATAAGAGACACTGTTTCAAGAATGTATAGACAAGGAAGAGGTAAGATTTATAGTTTTTCAAAAATAGGTTTACTGGGAGCTCTATTATTAGAATTAGTTATTATGCGAATAATCTTTTTTTGCATTTTAAATAATTTTGGAAGGAAGATAGAGGAGCCCCAAAAGGGAATACCATAATGGAGAAGTGACTGCACATAGCCAAAATATAATGAGATCACTAATCGAGCGGAATATGGAATACAATCAGAACGTATTTGCCTATTTCGTAGATTTCGAAAAAGCATTTAATAGAGTGAATTGGGAAAAATTAATGCGTGTATTGCAGAGAATAGGAACGGATTGGAAGGACAGGAGACTGATCCGTAACCTGTACATGTCTCAGACTGCTCAGGTGGGAGTGGGGAATGGAGATTCCGAATGGGCAGTGTTAGGAAGAGGGGTAAGGCAGCGTTGCCCATTGTCACCGGTGCTGTTCAATGTGTATGTGGAGGAAATGATTAAAGAGGCATGGAAAGAACTGGAGATAGGAATGAAAGTCGGAGGGGAATTCGTAAAATCGGTTAGTGAATTGGAAATTCAGTGCGATAGATATGGGATGAGAATCAACATTAATAAAACAAAGGTTATGCGATTTTCCAGAAAGAAAAAGGCTGAGCTAAACATTAAAATAGGAGGGGAAAAAATAGAGCAGGTAGAGCAGTTTACATATCTCGGAAGTGTTTTGGACCAATACGGTCAAAGTAGTAGGGACTTAAGGAGAAAAATTGTGCTAGGCAAGGAGGCTTTCTCAAAGAGGAGGGAATTGATGACGGGGATGTTGAGTAGGGATGTTAAGACAAGACTTGTAAAAACTCTGATGTGGAGCGTAGCTATCTATGTACGGCACGGAAACGTGGTCACTGAAGCAGGAGGATAGATGTAGATTGGAGGCTTTTGAAATGTGGGTGAGGAGAAGAATGGAGAAGGTGAAATGGACCGAAAGGAAAACAAATGAGGAAGTACTAGAGATGGTGGGTGAGGAGAGGGGTTTGTTGAGAGAAATCGTATGGAGGCAGAAAAAATGGATGAAAGGCGTATTGGGCGGTAGTGGAATGTTGAAGAAGGTAATAGAGGGAAGAATGTTGGGCAAGCGAGGAAAGGGCAGGAACAGGATAGGGATGTTGGACGGGATGAAGGGAGAAAAGAGGTACACAGAGATGAAGAGCGACCTGATGTAGATTAAGTTGCTGGATTGGGTTTTGTTTGGAGTTACAAAATGTTTATTTGATAGATGTGTCCATCCAAAAACCTACCTTAACCGGTAGATTACCTATTAATAATAATATCATTATTATACATTAACTGTGACATGATTCCAAATCAGGAGCCATAAGCTGTACCAAAAATCTCTTCTGAATTGGAAGAGGGCAACTCAAATGGCCAGAATATTTATTTTTGGGTTATCTGGGTTGATACTTCTTTCCTATATTTTGAAAATAATCTAATTTAATGTTCATGGTCATTTGGAAAAGAATTGGTCTTATCATGTACATTCTTTTAGAATTGTGGAAGTAGTGAATTGCATCACTTTTCATTTAATGACATCCATGACTGCTATTAGGATATTGATATCATACTGAGTGTGCTTACCACACCAAATGGTGTGAAAATCTGTTGACTTTTCAGCAGCATGAAGTTGAAATGTCATGACTCTTGAAGGTGGCTCGCTCAATGAGCAAGAAAGGGACCAGTTTAGTGCAGGAGGGAGTTGACCACATATATGAATATAGAAAAAGTTCAGGCCATAAAGATAAGAAGGGGCCCTGGGAGTAAGAGGCAGTCAAATCCACAGGAATATTTCTTCTGCAGTTGCCCATTCCCATATATGTTTCCCATGGCTGCTCAAGGCATAATGAACTTTAAGATTGAAATATGTTAAACTGTTTGTAGTTAAGATTTAAGTTTTGTTTGGATCAGTAATACAGATAGATCAGTAGTCACTCCTATGGTGCACAGGATCAGCTGAACACCTGAACACTGAAGAGACTAGCATATTCACTTGTGTGTACTTCTAGGCTTGTTAATGTTCCATGGATGCTCTTTTGACATTGAAACTTTTTTTGCAGGTACCTTTCGTCAGATCTGATGTATGTGCTGGTATTCCCACATTTTATGATGGCCATGATTGCCCCGGGATTAGGGACTCCTATCGCAAGTGGAATCACCTTTTTTGTTGGTATTACTCTGCGAGTGTTAGTTGGAGAAATGTCAATAGGGTTGCCACCAGTGATAAGGTTCCCTGAGACAATACCAGTGCGTACATTGACAATGGCTGTGAGTTCATTTGTGTTAATCAGTGTCTCTCTCTTGGATCAGGCGTACAGATCATGCCAGAAAACTGCAGCCACTTGCTACAATGTTGGGGAAAGTGCTGCATCTACAGATACCATTGCAACAAAATGCAGTTCATTTGATCATAATGATCGTTCTAGTAAAAAATATATTACTGCTTTATAAATTCACATGCAGACAAAATGCATTAGGATTCCTTATGTTTTTCATTATAATGTTACATTTCTAAAATTTGTGAATTTTTAATAAAACATTGCCCAAATGAGTAAGTTGTAAGCTTGTGTACATTCTAACAATGCAATTCTAATGTTTTCCAGGTGAAAATACTTGGGAAACAATGGTAAAGGATATTCTTGTCGGTGGGAACAAGTAACTCTTATCATCAGCAGCAAATTTTCATAATGCTAGAATTTTCACTAAAATGGCATCAGAGAAAAAGGTACTGGCTCTATAACCCTCAATGTAACTAGACCTCAGAATATTTAGCAATTAGGTTTCATGCACAGTTCATTATGATGGCGAAATTAATTTGAGTCCTTAGTTCTTACGTTATGCAATGACAAACAGGTTTGAAAAACTGATACTATGTATTTGTCTTTCTAGAACTTATTTAAACTGAAACGGTGCAACCAGAAAATAGGCAATTAAGAAGAAAATCGCCCAACCTACAGGCTTACATTTTTAAGTAATAATCGTTTTGATGTAATAAATTACCAAATGAATATTTAATAACGGAATTAATCGTGCATATGCGGATCAGCGACCATATTAAAAAACTACTCGCCTAAAAAACGCGCATTGTCCTGCTAGATTTTACAACATCGTAGAAATTTAAATATGCATTTTAACTCTGGTGTTTCTCTCATAAAAGATGACGTTAACCAAAATTTCACTGTAAATAAAATAAAAGTCGAAAAGAAAATGGTACTTACTGGTCGAGGAAAGAAAAAGTGAACTTAGCAAAACCCCTTTGACGATTTTGAATGGGATATTTACGGATGAATTTAGTTGTTCGACAAGACAAACTATATAGGTGTTGCATTAATTGGCCGTTACATTGTTTTTGCTTATTACTTCTCTGTAGTAAACCATCAGAATTTTCAAAGGATAAACCTTGACGAAACAAAAACTTCCTTGGTCAACATGAAACAATCTCTGCCCTGTTCTAGTGGAACAAATACCTTTACTTCAAAAAAGCCAGTGGAAATGCGCACTTGATATTTAACTACCAATCATTCAGCGATTGATGTTTGTAAGTTGTGGGTAATCGGCGCCGCGTTGTTTGTAACATTTTATTAAACGCCCAGTAATTTTTGTTCCTCAAGTGTTGTGAATCTTTCGGGATTAATTGTTTTCAGAAGCATCTGTTTAGAAATCTCGAATTGGACGAATTGCCATACTTTGCGGTGTAGGTAGTGAATATTGAGCACTTTTTGGCGGTTCATCGAAGTGGCAGAGACAACAGCAGTTGTTGCGAAGGCCTTCATACAATTGGTTTTGTCTTTGGTCAGTATACATTTCATCCTATGGCTCTGTTATATTTTTTTACTTCAATATATTTATTGTTGTATGCTAGTATCTGTCTCTGTTGTATGTCTGTATATGATCAGGGAGTTCAAAGAAAATCCTGGGAGTGGGCCAATTTGGCATAAATTGTGGATTTTATAGGAATTTTGGCTTACTGTTCTAAATAATTACTGAGTGAATATTTCTAATGTATCAGCTCAATGAACAGTTTCAAGAAATATCCCGTGCATTAGGGATTATTGAAACGGAGTGCTAAACTGCTTATAATTCGTTGTCTCGGGCGTGACTTCATGGAATCGACTTAACATAATGAAAAGAGAAACTTTATAATTCCACATAGATTTATTAGACGGACGACCTAGGTTTCGACGTGGCACGTCATCATCAGGTACTTTTTGCAAAGAAGACAGAGAATACATAGTCACAGAAAATTGGGGGGGGGGAAAGGCGAGAAGAGAGAGACAACTCCCTGGTCTGAGGAGAGGGTTAGGGGGTGGAAGAGGGGAAACCCCAGGGGGTGGGGGGGGTTTTGCCCGGAGGTGGTTAAGGGGGCTGAGAGCATAGGAACTAGAAGAAAGGAAAGGAGTAGGAACTCTGTAATCTAAGGAAGGGGGTGGTAGTGTAGGGGACGCGTGGGTCAGGAGGGAGAGGGGAAATCCCGAGTATATGTAAAAACGCTGTATTAAGAGCCGGTAGGGGAGGTAAGGTAGGTGAAGAATCATTAGGTGTGCAAGGAAGGAAGGTCTAGAAGGGGGGAGTGGGAAGGGTACAAGATTTCGTTAACAATATTAACCTTATTTTGAACACATTTCAAAATTTCATATTGTGTGCTAGTGCGTCAAGTCTCTGTCCTTTCCTCTCAATGTGCAGGAACTCTGGCACAAAATCACTCAGATGATTCTCGTCCAGCAGATGTTTGGCAAAGAGAGATGCCAAGTCCTTATTTTTGACGCACGATTGGTGTTCCTTGATCCTTTCTTTAAACTTTCTCCCAGTCTGGCCGATGTATCCTGCTCCACATTGACAATTTAATTTATGCACGCCACTTTTCTCACTTGTAGGAATTCTGTCTTTGGTGTGAGAAATTAAATTCCTCATGCACAGTTGGTTATAAAACGCTAGTTTTATTTTGTCCTTGGGGATTTTCCTGCATACCCTCATGGATAATGGGCCTAAATAGAGAAATCTTCTCCATTGAGCACTTGATGTATCGCTAGGTATAGACCCATAAATACAGTTTCTGGCTAACTTGGATGTTTTCCTCTTATAAAGTTTGTCTATTAATTTTTCCGGGTAGCCATTGTTCACTGCTATTGTCTTAATAATATTAAGTTCCTTTAAAACCCTGGAAACCGTCATTGGTATTGAAGTTAGTCTATTGATCATGGAATGAAATGCTGCAAGTTTTTGTGAAAAGCAATGTCTGGAGGTGAAGTGAATAACATGGTCCGTGTATGTGTCTTTCCTAAATATCGAAAATTGCAATTTCTCATGGGACCTTGAAATGCAGATATCTAGAAAATTCAGGCAACCATTTTCTTCCTTTTCGATAGAAAATTGAATATTGGATTTTAATGAATTTAAGTGGGAGAGAAAATTGTCCGATTGTCTATCCATCCCGGACCAGACACATAAAACATCGTCCACATATCTGTGCCAGCTAACTACGTTCTTGGTGAGGGGGTGGGGAGAGGAAAATAAGTCCTCTTCGAATGCGTCCATGTAAATATTTGCTAAGACAGGGGACAGGGGAGAGCCCATGGCTAAACCATTGGACTGTTTGTAAAACTGTCCGTTGAAGACGAAATAATTCTGGTTCTGGCTCTAAGTCCAGAACACTTCCGAGATAGGTTATCTGTTCTACTTGCTCAAAATTATGGCTTCCTATTTTGATGTTTAATTTAGCCTTTCTCTCTCTAGAAAATCCTTTATTTTATTTGTAATCTCTCTTATTCCATACCTATCGCAATGACTTTCCAATGCACTGAGTAATACTTGTAGCTCCTTGGCTGACTGACGAGCTAATGCTTGATCATCAGCAAACGTAACTGGTTTTATGAAATCCTCGCCTAATTTCATTCCTATCTACAGTTCTTTCCATGCCTCTTTAATCGTGTCCTCCTCACATATGTTGAACAGAACATGTGATGTGGGACAACTCTGTCTTACTCCTCCTCCAAATTCTGTCCATCTGGACCCTCCATCCACTGCTCACATCTAATCAGTCTGAGACATATACTGGTTGCGGATAAGCCTCCTATCCTTCCAATGTACTCTATGTTCTGGAATACATTCATCAATTCTACCCAATTCACTCTACAAATGCCTTTTTGAAATCTAAGAAACAGACAAACACATCCTGATCACATTCCATGTTTCCCTTTGTTATTGATCTCGTTACTGCTACAGTATCTCAAGTGCCCAGTCCCTTTCTGAAATAAGTACCTAGTACGTTCACATATTAGGCTGCTGTGAATGTGCCTTTTCATGTTTTCTGTTCCATACCATCATACTTTGAAATTTGATTAAAATTATATGCATTAAAATTATTTAATTAAAATTTTCCTTTGAATAAACTGTGAATCTAGATTATTTTTATTATTTAGATATTCCATTATTTTGGGAATAATGAAATTTATGGAGACAAAATAACTTTCCTTTTTACTATATGTGAGGAATAAAACAGTTTCTGGCGTAACTTGGTGGAAAATCTTCATACTGACTTTTAATAATCAAACCACTTTACTTTTCCACATAAACTTTTTTTTATATATTTTTTTAAAGGTTTCATTATAGCATAACATCATCAGGTAAAAATAAACAAGTCCAACACCGTATATATACATATCTCTGGGCGGAGGGAGGAAAGAAATTTTTTTATGAGGAAAAGTAAAGTGGTTTGATTATTAAAAGTCTATATGTGAGGAGTAAGTTTCCAGAGAGTGAGCTCCAGGAAAAGCGTTAAAGGAAGACACAAAGATAAGAATAGTGAAAGTTGTATTAAGGGGTCTCATAATATATGTTCCAGAAATGTGGACATTGAGGCAGGGGGGTGTGAAGAGATCAGACACCTTTGAGATTTGGATGTGGAGTAGAATGCATAAAATTAAATGGATAGTAGGGAATGCAGGTGATGAAGTTGTAGACAGGGTAGTGGAAGGCAGCCAACTGTTGGAATGGATTCAAAGAAGGCCGGACAAGGGGATGCACGAGAATCTGAGAGGCAATGGGATGCTAAAAACTGTTATATAGAGGGGAGAATGCTTGGAAAGCAAAGTAGATGGAGGAAATGAATGGATATTTGGAATGAAATTAAGGGAGGTTGAAAGAATGCAGTGCTTAAGATTGAGTTATTGTAAAATAGTGTTATAAGGAGATGCCATGTTTGTTATGGCTTAGGACTACAGTAGTGTGTAGTGCCAGGGTCCATGAAAATCTACTCTAAAAAATCTACTAGGGTGGTATATCACTAATGATAATAATAATTGAAGTTGTACATGGTGTTACCTTTAAGGTTATCCAATTGATATTATGATTGAAAGGATAATGATTGTTCCTGCTACTAGGGAATGACATCTCAAAATATATGTGATGCAGGCATATAGTGCCCATTCCTGCCTAAACCCTTTTGAGTCCTCCCAATCTTTACCATTATGACTTATCAGCTGCTCTGCTTTTATGAGGTCAGGAGACAATGCTGTAGCTCCTACATCAATTGCCGTGCACATTGGTTGTACAGCGCATAGGTTGACCATCAACGCGTTGCTCACGTGTTAGTGGTTAATGGCTACGGCATGGGGTGTCATCTCTAATGCGTGCCCCATTCCTAGTTTCTTATGATTGCTGTATAAATTAATAGTTGCCTCAGTGTCTTAAGTCAAGTCACTCGGCATTTGTGTGTGGACAAATGGAGAAAGGATCACTTTTTGCAAACTGTACCATGAAGGGATGAGAATATTCATAAAAATAAGAAAACTTTTGGATTTTTGTTGGAATTTAATGGGGTTAGCAAAGTCTGGAAGTAGCGATGAGAGTTTCCTTCAACTTATTCCAAAGATCTATCCTCTCTCTGGGCATAAGATGAATATATTTTTGTGTGTCATGTGGTCAATTTGTAAGGCTTCAGTGTGGGCATGCGTCGACCACGTGTGAAAATCATTTGCTCCACAAACATTTCTTCGTATCTAGAGGTTCCCTGAGCCCTTTACTCAATGTCTACCCTCTTCTTCTCACTGAAGCTCAGCCATTCCAAGTGCATTGGAGAATCTCCCTCGCCAATTTGTGTTTAGAACTTGGCCTTTGAGGGGTGATGGATGGGATTGGATGGATGGATTTGGAGGCTTTTGAGATGTGGGCGTGGAGAAGAATCTAAAATTGGGCAGAAAATAAAATCAGTGATAGAGGTGGCAAAATTAACTCATGGATTTGCCACCGTTGTTGTTGAGAAACCAATTGAGTGGAGTCACTCAGATGCCCTCGTGAAGTAGGCATAACTGATACTTCGCAGACATTTATTTCTTAAAAAATGAAATTTTAACAATTAAATTGTTCTGACATAAACCTTTGACCTCATTGCACTTAAGCCTCTCAAGCACTTGAGTCTCATGCCCTAGGCACGGTGGGGGAGGAGAGAAGGTTGCTGGGTGAAATCCAAATAGAGACAGGAAAGATTCAGAGCATTTGGATTGGTGATGCAATACTGATGACTGTGACAGAGGCGAGGGCACCTGATAGGCAAAGAAGTAAAAGGAAAAGAGGATAATGGCTAGTGGGATGGCATGAATGGAGGTAGAAGTAATGTGGAATTGAAGGGCAATTCAATTTGTGGGGTGTCAGGTCGCATTTCATTATGAGAAACCCAATTGTATAGCTCCCAAACCATATCTTAAACTGTAGACTGGCATTAATAAAATAGATGACAGTCTTTTGACCTAGTTTGTGCTCTTGGAAGGGTGACTGTGAATATTGCTTCTGAATTCTTTTGTTTCGTGATAGCTTATCACCATCTCAAAACAAACGAGGATGTTCTGAGAGTAATAGGGGAGGAGAGAGGATTGTTGGGAGAAATTGAAAGGAGGCAGGAAAGACAGATGCGGTGTGTTTTGATTGGTGATGTGATGTTGGGCACTGTAATAAAGGGGAGGGCGGTGGGCATGCGAGGAAGGGCAAGGAATGGGATAGGGATGTTGGATGGAATGAAAGGAGGAAGGAAGCGTGCGGATTTGACGAGAGTAGTACTGAAGTGCCAGATTTCATGATGCTGCAGTGTGTACATTCGTAGAGGCTGTGTCCATCCCAAACCTAACTTAACTAGTAGATTCCTAAATAATAATAATAATAAAGGCTGCGTGCCTAAAGTAATGCAATTACATTTCCAGCACCGCTCCTATTGGTCGGAGTGGAATCGAACCATTTTTTCCACTGAGCTACCGGCGTGTCAGGTGAGAGGATCTAACTTTGAGCTAAACACAGCAAAAACGCGTGGATATACAGGGTGCGTTCCAAAAGTAATGCAATTGAATTTACCGCGCCGCTCTTGTTGGTCGGAGTTAGATTAAAACACATGAAGAAGGTGGGGGGGGGACGCCAATATTTGGCCGCGAAACCGGTCTCAGTGCTCTCCAAGCCGTGGAAGTGGCAGAACGTCAGCTATTGTAAACTTCTGCACGCCGACCGTGTCACGAATAGAATCGACGATCGAGCAACGTTACGCGGTTACTAAGTTTTGCGCTAAACTGAAAAAATCTCTTGAGGAGACTAACAAAATGATTCTTGAGGCTTACGGGGATTCTGCTTTGTCCTATTTCCAAGTTCAGATGTGAATAAAGGCCTTAAAGGAGGGCCGGGAAGAGGTTCACGGCGAACAACGCTCTGGGCGGCTCAACCAGCAAAATCGACAACAATGTGGCTCGTGTTCGACGATTGTTGGACTCTGACCGTCGTCTGAGTATCAGCATGGTTTCGAATGAAATGAAATTGCCATCTACTGTTGTATTTATATTTTTACTGAAGATTTAGCGATGAGGAAAGCATGCGCCAAGTTCGTGTCCAAGGTTTTTGCCACAACGCGCTTCGAGTCCGCGAGTTCCTGGGCAAACACCTGGTGAAAACGCTGCCCCCCCTCCCCCTATAGTCCTGACGTCGCCCCAGAAGACTTCTTTTGGTTCCCTCGGATTAAGGCAGCTCTGAAAGGAACCCGTATTTCGTCCATGCCGTGACGAAGACCTTGATGAGGTCCCCGAAGACGCCTTCCCGGGCGCGTACCGGTCATGGCAGAGTCGCTGACCAAAATGTGTAGAGGCCCAACGACAGTACTTTCAAGAATTTCAAGTGTTGGAGCAAGTCTGTTCAATAAATTACTTTAAAAATTGTATTACTTTCGGAACGCATCCTGTAATTACCATTTCGTTAGCGAATTGAGGTATCTTTTGGAATGTTAGTTTTTGCATTCCATTATTCTGAAGCATTTATATTTCTGGAGAAAAATAATTTCGTTATAAAATATTTATGTTATTTTCCTAAAATTTGCTATCATTTCTAGAGCGATATTAGCTCTTGTTTAGGGACCTATGGAGTCACCTCGAGCCCGTAATACTTACGTTCAATGCTTATATTTATAAAATTAGTAGTTTCAGGCGTGCTATGGCAGAATTCGGATATCAAAGAAAATCTGCCCATTATCCGAAGTCACTATTAGTCTATTGCCACGAAGTCTCTTGTTTTATTTTGATCAAGCCACTCAATATTATACAATATTGAGTGGCTTGATCCATGCAACTGTGGGTAAAATAATCATAACTTGATTGCAGCAGTAAGAAAACATTTTTTAAAGTAAAAAAATCGCCTTGACCCGTATTCGAACCCGGATCTCTCGGAGCGTAAAGAGAGCGTATCGGCAGTTTAACTGGCTAAAGCCCTCGGCTGGATATCGAGGGATTCGGGTTCGAATTCCGGTCTAGCCGTATGTATTTTACTCTTTGAAAAATTGGTGCATTCTAATGCGCATTAGCGGATGACTCATTTAAAAGTTACTCTTGCGCCATCTTTCGCAGCTTTTATGAACTCGCAGCGCCAAGGGTGAGAGCATCCTGTAAGATATGCAACCGTCTGTGTAGGTGATGAAAAAATTTCTTTAGTGTCACATCAGGAGGCTAAGGGCAACCGAGGTCATTTGCGTCATTAGGGATAGGTGAGTAATTCGGTAGGGGTGGGATGCTTAGGGGATGGGGGAAGGGAGGCGAGGAGCTCGGCGCGCTGGAACAAAAATCGAGTCCAAGAAATTTTAAAAGCATCGGAATACTTTTCGCATCGTTTTTTACCAAGGAAATTTTAATTGGCAAATTAAAATAATGGATTGAAATTCCCCAGGGCATAATATTTAATTCTTTGATTTTAATTAGATGCATGGTTTTTCATGTGTACAAAAATTGTCCATGAGTCAAAAGTCAACTCTTTACCTGTTCGCCGTGAATGTTAACGTATTCCTCTCCGCGTTAGAACTTTTCACGCGTACTATATTCGTGTACGTTATTCTAAATTAAATACTCGGCCCCGCGATATGTTCCGAGGTGTGTCGTCGTCTAAGATGGCAATCGACGCTAAGAATCGCAGTAGTTAGTAGTTTTTAGTGGAGGCGACCGTCAGCTGAGGTAATTTGCGCCGTTAGGGATGGACAGGAAAGGGTAAAGGGTGGAGAGAAACCCGGCGTCAGCATTTGCTTACTCTCAACGAAAGATGTGAAGGGGTCAAACATTTAACGTCCCATCCGGCGGACGGTGTACTCACTCAAAGGCCCTCCACAAAACACCTCAAGTAGGGAACGGGACACCACTGAAAATAATCGGCCGCCGATTCGAACCCGAGCCCTCTGGGTGGGAGGGTAGTACGTCAGCCACCACACCATTCCGATATCCAAGATTCGTAATGGCTGACGCAATTTTGCCATCGGTGACTGGTAGGCCAGAATGCGCCCAGCTGCGCGAGACTCAACATCTGGGAGAAATATACGCATCATAAGATACAAATGAAACGAAAAAGGAAGATACTGCCACTTATTCAACGTTGCGTGTGCAAAGGGCGGAATGTGAATAGTAACTAATATCTATGCCTCTGGAGAATATATAAGTGTGAATCTTCTGTTATTAGCAAATGAATATTTAACGATCATTTAGAATTATTTCCTGTTTTGTATTCGGAAATGTTGGCGTATACTTGAATTTATTCAAGAACTGTCAGAGTATAAGAGGGTCGTAATCGGCAGCCCTCAATCCGTAGATTGCTTTTCTACCGCTTTCCCCATCTCCCCTTATCTACCTCCTTCATTCCTTCGTAGATTTTGATGATATTCCCATTATCTGACCGAGTTATTCCATTCTACCTACACATCTTTCGTTCTCTCCCAATGATCTTCCTCCTGTGATTGCCTTCAGGCGGATATCATTGTCCGCCGTGCATCACGAATGCATTTGTCATTTCAGCTTCGCAGTGCCTTTCGTAAACATTTCCTCTCGTCCTAAGACTTGGAAGGAATTAGTTGTTAGCGCTGCCCTTTTCTGTTATTGTCTATGCCTCACTAACATGGAAGCGCTTCATTCAGATACGGCGGCAGATTGAGGGCGGTATCTTTATCCAACTTGTTTACCCTCCATTTCTTCTTTACCCCAAGTCCTTAAGAGGAGTCGCCTCAGGCTGGAAGGTTTCCTACTTAAAGACCCGCTTGCTGCACTAGACGAAATGCTTGCCGACACGACGTGTTCTTTTCGTTGCTGCCCATTGGTACATGTTCATAGCGAAGGGTGACAATGTACGACGAACATTAAAATACGAGGTTCGGCTAAAAACTAATGCACACATGCTTGTAGAAAAAAAATAACCTTCAGAAGCGCTTCTGGTGGTATGTGGAAGTAACATTCCCCCTAAAAATGCATTGAAGCGGAAGTATGGAGACATGTCCTAGTGCTGTGTCAACGCGAGTAAACAGCGTGACTTAAAAAGTGACTCCTACTGAGATTCATCGTCGTTTAAAGGCTGTTTATGATGACGATTCTGTTGATATGTCTACTGTAAATCGATGGGTAGTAAAATTTCGTGGTTGCGAGCCTGGAACAACCATAATAGTTGATGAAACACGCAGCTGACGTCTGATCACAGTCACAGACGACAAACATCGCAAACCCGTCGAAGATTTGATTCAAAATGACGGGCGAATCACTCCAAAGCGTATCGCAAACTATATTGGTCGAGTTTGTCGTGTTGAAGGAAACCTGGCGCCAATAGTCTTGCAACATGACAACGCTCGTCCACTAACATCGCGCTCACCTGGAGAGACTCTGCGAAACCTGAAATTTGAACCGATTCCACACATTCCTTATTCCCCCGATCTTGCGCCTTGCGATTTTTATTATTTTCCTCAACTCAAGAGACACCTCAAAGGGTAATATCATTACACCTCGGACGATGAAGTGAAGGGAACTGTCGAGTCCTGGATTCGAGAAAAGTCGGAAGAGTTTTTGCAGTGACTGAATAAAAAAACTTGTTACACGTTAGGAGAAATGTGTTAGCCTTAACGGTGACCATGTTGAAAAATGAATATATGATTTCGAAACTTAAGAATTCTATTTTAATGTAATTTCTGCCCGATCTTGCTATTTGTGTTTGTTCGCGCTCTACAGACATGGGTGCATTAGTTTTCAGCCAACCCTCGTACATAGCTCGGACATAGCAAGGGCTGGGGCTATTAAACGGAGTGGTATTGGCCATTTATCAATTTTCTTCCATTCTTCTTCTGCCACTCATTGATTATGATGGACGGCTTTCAGGTGACATCAACGTTCTTTTTTTTACAGAGATTAAGGGACGCAGTACAAACCCACGCTGCAGAAAGGCGCAGACGCGCTTCAAAATGTTAAACAAGCGATGTTTCCCACTTCACCCGAATTCAAACCCCCCTCCAATGTCCTTTTGGGTCCGCAAGTGGGGTTGTCGATTGACTGTTTCGCCTAGGGCTCCTATTGTTGTCAGAGATGGCCTGGAGAGGTCTCCTCCCTTGGTTTCGTGGAGATCACAATGCTCAATGAACTGGGAGAAGTATTTTTGGGGCGTGGTATGGTAAATCCCAGAGGCAATGAGGATCATTCCGATTCGATCGGTAGTACTGCGTTCTCGCTTAAATTTAAATTGCGTATCCGTTCTATCGAAACGTTTCGGATGTACTTTTACAATTCGCTCCAATTACTCCGTGCAATGCACACATAAGCTGTCTTTCACGTAGTTTGGATCATTTTCGATACAAACAGAGACTTTGAAAATTCGACAGTTTGAACGTGATCGAGACCACAACTTTATGATTGATTGGCCGTTTAGGGGCTAAAAATAAGTCCGGAGGGAACTTCTACTTAGATTCCGTCAGGCAGTCCATAATTTATCGTACTGAGTATTCTCTTTAACTCTTCTGAATGTCCATCGAGACATTTAAACGAATATAGAGAATATACCTGATCGATTCGCTAATGGCTACTAAAAGCTGGGCTAATTCATACTCCTATTCAAACAACTATGGGCTTGCGTGTGATGTCTCAGATCTGAGAAGCCCGAGGAAAAAACACCCTTATCAGTGTCCAGGTAGGTTTGATAGATGACGCCAGAGGTCACTGCGCAGGAACTCTCGTACAGGAGGGTTGCACGCAGTCAACGGGTATCTAACGGTGACCCTTCGCACCAGAAGCCCCCTTTTCCCACTAGCCTGACGCACTCGGAAACGTTCACCGAATAAAATAATTTAAAAAATCTAATTATCCTGTCGAGACTTTTGCGAACGTACTTTGAAGATAATGATTTCTGGATCGTTTTCGCGCTGATACTTCCTACCTACCTATTTCCTACTCGGCCGGCGCGCAGAGGTTTACACTTACTGACGTTCTGCCGCTTCCACAGCTTGGAGAGCGCTGAGACCGGTCTTGGGGCAAAGCTTAGCGTCATTTTCACCGATCCCAAGTGTTTTAATCCCACTCCGACCAATAGGAGCGGCGCGGGAAATTCAATTGCATTACTTTTGGGACACAGTCTGTATATCCACCCGTGCTGGCTGTGTTACCAACTCAAAGTCAGATCCTGTCAGCCACCACACCGGTAGCTCAGTGGAAAATATGTTGTACAGCATTCGAGGGTCCCAGGCTTACACTTTCATCACTATGCCACTTCACCCAACTTGTGCGATTTTCTGGTAACGACATTTTCTTGGAATTTTAGGCGGCTCTGGGGAAGGAATCACCATTTTCTGATATGAGAATCTTGAATGCCTTTGGACCTGCTGAGAGGCGAACTCTACCTTCCCTTATGGTACTATATTTCCCTCCGAGTTGCCTAATCTGGTCTACAGTGGTAACCGGCCACACTTGCTTTTTTGAGGGATTTAGCAGATCCCCATTCCTCTCCTGTGGAGCTCATACTTCTGTGATCATTAACGTTTAACAATGCCTTCAGGTGTCTTTGATATGGAAAAAGCGGCCGATTTAAAATTACACTTTCATATATTAAGACTAGTCGTTAATAATCTCAATGGATGACAATTTACAGCCGATGTGGAGGAAAGGATACCGGGATAGGATACTTATAAAACGAGGGATTGTTATTCATTCGATAACAACCAAGATAGCAAGAATGACTCGTAATTAATCGGGAAAATGATATAGGATTGCAGAATATGTCGTCATTTGCGTTGCATTTGAGATAGAAAATTAAAATTTGGTCAATAAGTAATATAGATTAAAAGTCAAGGTTCTTTAAACACCTTTTATAGACACGGTAGTTCAGGGGTAGGGCGTTGCATCAATAACCGGGTTCGATTCCCGGGCAAGCCTCTCTGGGCACCGCCAAGCGGTGCTGATACCAGATCTTCCTGGGAAATCATAGCAGGCACCGGGAAAAGAACTGGCCCCCCTACCCTGCAAAACCTGCGAATTTCACACGCCATCGCGCTTAGTACTGGGTGGACTCTACCAACACCTACTAAACCGACCTTCGGTTTGAGTACTGTGTTTATGGTTTATCATTGCAACTTCATTTGATTGTCAGCTTCCTCCTCTGTTATACGCATCTATGCTTGAAGTTTTACTAACGCTGGCGTAAGACTAAAGTTGACAGAATTTAGCTGCCCTTTCGGGAATGAACAAGTGATCAATAGATATTTGAACTAATTGATTGCAAGCTAAGGCTAAGCAGGCTGTTCGCCTGCGCAGAAATCTCAGGAAATTTGCCCTATTAAGATGAAAACATTTGCATGTGATTCACTGTGGTGTAGGGAAAGTTGATGACCTGTCAATTTGAGATGCATTCCAGATGTGCTCCTCTGTGGCTCCTCTAAGCATCCCTCTCCTCCTTCGCACAGCTTGCCCTGCTTGAACCTCTTTGAGGAAAACTGCATCGAGATAGCTCATATCTAGACAGTGGTGGCACCATACTTTACGTTCACATAAGGCCCTGAGTCTCTCCCTTAAATTGGTTTTGAGGACCTATCCATGTGAGAAGTAGGAATGAGCCTCACGGGCGCCAGATGAACCATTCCCTGGGTGGTGGGGAGTGTGGCCTTATATATTTTCCACCTAATTTATAGCACCGATGAAATGGAGTATCCGCGGATGGTGCAGTCTCTCCCAGGGCGTTGGGGGACCCTGGAGGAACTCTCATTGGCGCGAGCCTTACGTTAACTCCTCTGACCCGCTCGCACGTAACACATCGCATCCCGGCCGGGGAATTCACTGAGGTTCCGACTTCAGAGTATCAGAGACTTAAAGGAAGCAAAATTGAAAATAAATCCAGATGAAATATAACAAAGTTTACACTTAGGAATCCCACCCACACTATGCTACTGGTTTAGGAATGGTAGATCATGCGAAAGACAGCTTTAATCCTTTTATTCGTAATAATCCTGAAATCGGGGAAAGAGAATAAAAAAACCGATTCGCTAATTTTAAATTTCAAGAGAGCCTTCGACAAGGTCCATCACAGCAAATTTTTATGCAAACTAAGTTATTATGGCATTCATGAAAACGCATTCCAACTGAATAAGGGACTTCTTATCTTACCACAAACAAGAAGTTGATATCCATCGGATGAGTTAATCAGAGGCAGATGCGGTTTCAGGCGGGCAGTGAGGAAGTGCTATAGAGCTATGACTATTTTTATTTACATTAACAGTCTAAGTTCCCTTGTTGGCACGATTGATAATTGGATTATTTGCAGCCGTCACAGTGATTTACACAGAAATGACGACAGCAGCGGATTGCGGGATACTCTGTAGCGATTAAAACCAAATATCGTAGTGAAAATGTACAATGAACGTAGCTACGGTCGTGAATCAATGAAAACAAGAAAGCCGAGACCGTAAACTTGAGTGGTACTAGGTGATAAGAAAAAAAATACAAGTAAAGGGAAAAATAGGGAACACACACTCGGTCACTTGAGTGTGTGTGTGAGAAACAGTGACCGACGTATACCTCAATCATACACAAAAGGCATAATAAATAATAAAAAATAAAACAAACTTGTAACCACTCGATCACTAGGGTGTTTTAAGGAATAACAGTCACTCTCGTGAATCACATTCACACACTCAAGGTTTACAAGGATCCCTCCTATGTGTGTGACCCATCAATCACGCAAATTAATGCAAAGTTATAAAACGGATGTAGTGACAGAAAAACGACTTATGTAAACACACAGTAACTCAATCATTCGGGTGTGTTAGACCTTTGTGAATCTCATACACTCACTCAGTCAGGGTTTACAAGGATCCCTCCTATGCCAATGGCCCGTCAATCACACAGATGAATACAAAAGTATAAAACGGATGTACGCACCCTCTCGCCCATTCACTCAATCACTCAGGTATGTTCGAAAACAGGGACCTTTGCGATTCACGAGTACTCACACGTTCAGGGTTTACCAGGATTCCTCCTATGCCAGGGACCCACTAATCACACAGAAATAACAACACAAAAAATAAGGGACTTCCGTAAACACGCAATCACTCGATCACTCAGGTGTATCGGACCTTTGTGATTCTCACGCACTCACTCATTCAGGGTTTACAAAGGACTCCTCCTATGTCAGGGACCCGTCAATCACACAAACACAAACAAAAAACAAGGAAATGAAATCGGCGGTAGGTAAGTGCCTAGAGAAAACCTGACATCAGGTGTTTCGCATGCAAAGCAGGCCTCTTCAGAGAAGAAGTAGTGGTGGGAGGAATGAGGAAAAGAATTAGAGGCAATAAAATCCACGGCATTGAAGTTTTGGAATAGAAGAAATGAGGAAAAAGACAAATTTTAAATAGATGGACCCGAACCAAGTGACTTAGAACGGGTCAAATCCATAGGTGTTGTACTTACTACGACTCTTTAATGGGGCACTTATTTCAGGAGAACATTGTGCGCTGACTTCAAGAAACTAACCATGAAAATAAAATGAACAACTTTTTGAATTTGCACAATTTATCTTCAACGTCAACCAACCATGGTTTCGATAACTAGTGTTGTCGTCAACATATACAAAAGCTGAATGCATAAAATTATCGTGGATGCTAGAAATCTTCTCGCTCATTTCAGCAAATAAGTGACGACAAATGTGGCATCTTAATGGAAATAAATTTCAAGAAACTGTAATAGTAACTTTAACGGAGTCACCCGCTATGTGTGCATTATAATGCAAACATTTCAGAGAGTAAAAATCATTCGCCTTGACCGGGATTCGAACCCGGATCCCTCGATATCCGGCCGAGTGCTTTAACCAATTAAGCTACCGAGACGTCCTCTTACACTCTGAAATTTTTTGGGGGCTTTAAAGGAACAAGATGTTATGACGAAATACCGTACATACAATGTCACAGGCATTCGTAGTCGTGCGCGACGCGCCACAGGCCACGGTATTTCGTCATAACATCTTGTTCCTTTAAAGCCCCCAAAAAATTTCAGAGTGTAAGAGGACGTCTCGGTAGCTTAATTGGTTAAAGCAGTCGGCCGGATATCGAGGGATCCGGGTCCGAATCCCGGTCAAGGCGAATGATTTTTACTCTCTGAAATGGTTGCATTTAATGGAAATAGTTTGCATTTTACGGGTTGTAGAAAAGTGTGATGCGAAAGTGAGATAGAGGTCTAATTTCGCTTTAGTAAGGCCGTATTTAGACTACGCGGCTAGTATTTGCTATCCATGGGAGAAAATGTGTGTTAAGGAATCGGAAAAAAAGTTCAAAGAAAATCCACTGAAAAATTCAAAATGACGGGGTGGAGAGAGAGAGAAAACGTGTGAGGCGTGCTGAGGGAGGGAGTTAGAATGGATCCCTGGTTGGCTCAAGAAGAGAGCAGGTTCAGACAGGCACCGAATGCCCGAGTTTACGTGTGAGGCCGAGGGAATTATTGTCACTCCTCCATATTACATTTGCATATTGGACCACTTGGATAAGAAAGGAGAGCAGGAAGCGTCGCAGAAAGAATCAATTATTTGAAAGTAAATTTGTGCATAAATTGTTAGTGACGTAACATGTCTCGCCACACGCGGGATGATTTGTAGATGCAGATGCACTGCAAAACCGTTGCCATGCCATTCGTCCATATCGAACAGTTTGGAATCTTACGGGCAGAGTAAAGCATTATGTGCAAGTGTGACCAGGGACATATTCGACCTTGACCCACTTCCTTGAGAGCCTGTGCACACATTTTTTAGGGTGTTTAGTCAGTTTAGTGACTCATGGTGATGCAGATTTTGCTTTTTTTTTCGTGTCATAGATTTCCCTCTTTTTAACTTATTGCTAAACAAATTGATGCGTAGAAAGATTTGGTGATCTGTAAGCAAATGGAAAGAAAAGCTATCATATCAAAAGACATCCCTTTTTGCCGCCGTCTTATCCTCATTTTTTATACGTAGTAGACTAAAACTCCGTGCTTCAATCGCTTCAACTGTATGAACTACTTTGATGTAGGTGCAGAAAGTGAATTACTTACGTTAAGGAGATAATCATGCTGCTGATTTGATAGAGCAACCGTTTACTTCAGTGGGGATAAAGGGCAGAGGTTTATCACTCTGAAAGACAATATCTCCCACATCACTCTGAAAGACCACAGAGGAAGCAATTAGCCAAAATTCCCCGATCCTGGACACATGCCTCTGGTCCGTCGGAGGCAATAAGATAGTAAGGGCATGGAATTACTCGAATCTGAGTAAGGTTTTTGAAAGCCAACTTCTTCAAATGAATTTAAAATATTTAATAATTAATTGATGCTTAATAAAAATGTATTTTATCTCGTACTAATAAAATAATATGGACATAACTAGTAGGTAATACCACAAGGAGGAAGAAGTCGATAGGATGTACGATGTGTTAGAGGATATCATCGCGAGTGTTCCTGCAGGGAAACATTTGATAGTGATGGGGGATTGGAATGCGACGGTAGGCGAAGGAAGAGATGGGGGTGAGGTGGGGGACTATGGGTTAGGCACGAGGAATGAACGCGGGGAGAAAGCAATTGAATTCTGCAGGAGACAGGGGTTAGTCATCACCAACACCTGGTTTAGACACCACAAAAGGCGTAGGTATACATGGAAAATGCCAGGTGACTCAGAAAGGTATCAGTTAGATTATATTATGGTTAGGCACAGGTTTAGGAACAGTGTGATAAATTCGCACAGTTTCCCAGGAGCGGATGCGGACTCTGACCACAATTTAGTTGTTATGAAATGTAATGTTCGTTTCAAGAAGATAAGGCAAGGGCGGCGGGTTAAAAAATGGAATTTAGAAGCAGTAAATGAATTAACGAGGAAGGAGTATCAGGAGGCTGTAGAGAAAATGGTGGATGACGGTAAAGAACTGAGTGCTATCGAAGAAAAATGGGAATGTATCAAGAAAGGGATATTGGAAGCCGCTAAAGACACTATAGGAAACGTTAACGGGAAAAGGATAAGGAAACCATGGGTAACGGATGAAATGATTGCAAAGATGGATGAGAGGAGAAGATGGAAAAATGTAAACACAGAGTTAGGTAAAATGAAGTACAAAGAGTTAAACAATAAATTGAGAAGGGCCACAAATAAAGCCAAAGAAGAATGGTGGAAAACGCAATGCGAGGATATGGAAAATTTACAGAAGAAGGGTGAAATTGGTGCTCTATACAGCAAGGTTAAGTTATTATCGGGAAGTAAGAAGGCAAGATCTGTGCTAACAGTGAAAGATAAGTGGGGTAAGATAATAGTTGAACCAGGAAAAATTCAAGAGAGGTGGAAGGAATATATAGAAACACTGTATGGTAAAGATTTTAGGCCGACAAGGTTAGATATTGAAAAGGAACATGACGTAGAAGAAGATAGCTTAGGTCCAGGCATACTCGACGATAAAATAGAAAGGGCATTAAAGGAGATGAAAGCAAATAAGGCTGTGGGGGTGGACAATATTCCTGTAGAAATGTTGAAATGGTTAGGGAAAGGTGGGAAGAAGGCCATATATGGACTGATTCGTAGTATCTATGAGGAAGGAATCTGGCCGGAAGATTTTGTGAGATCGGTGTTAGTTCCTATTCCAAAAAAGGCAAAGTCTACGTCATGTGAGGATTACAGAACAATAAGTTTGATATCCCACGCAGCTAAAGTTATTCTCAGGATCATCAACAAAAGGATAGAGATTAAGGCAAATGATTACTTAGGGGATGATCAGTTTGGCTTTAGAAAAGGAAGAGGTACGCGTGATGCCATTGCAGTAATGAGATCACTAATCGAGAGGAATATAGAATACAATCAGGACGTTTTTGCCTGTTTTGTAGATTTCGAAAAAGCGTTTGATAGGGTGAATTGGGAAATATTAATGCGTGTATTGCAGAAAATAGGAATGGATTGGAGGGACAGGAGACTGATCCGCAACCTGTACATGTCTCAGACTGCTCAGGTGCGAGTGGGGAACGGAGAGTCCGGATGGGCAGTGTTAGAGAGAGGGATAAGGCAGGGTTGCCCATTGTCACCGGTGCTGTTCAACGTATATGTGGAGGAAATGATTAAAGAGGTATGGAAAGAACTGGAGGTAGGAATGAAAGTCGGAGGGGAATCGGTAAAATCAGTTAGGTTTGCTGATGACCAAGCTCTAATTTGTCAGTCAGCCAAAGGGTTGCAAGCATTGTTGAGTGAATTGGAGGTTCAGTGCGATAAATATGGGATGAGAATCAATATTAATAAAACAAAGGTTATGCGATTTTCCAGAAAGAAAAAGGCTAAGCTAAATATTAAAATAGGCGGGGAAAAAATAGAGCAGGTAGAACAGTTTACATATCTCGGAAGTGTTTTGGACCAATACGGTCAAAGTAGTAGGGACTTAAGGAGAAGAATTGCGCTAGGCAAGGAGGCTTTCTCAAGGAGGAGGGAGTTGATGACGGGGACGTTGAGTAGAGATGTTAAGACAAGACTCGTAAAAACTCTGATATGGAGCGTAGCTATGTATGGTGCGGAAACGTGGTCACTGAAGCAGGAGGATAGACGTAGATTGGAGGCTTTTGAAATGTGGGTGTGGAGAAGGATGGGGAAGGTGAAATGGACCGAAAGGAAAACAAATGAGGAAGTACTGGAGATGGTGGGTGAGGAGAGGGGTTTGTTGAGAGAAATCCTATGGAGGCAAGAAAAATGGATGAAAGGCGTATTGAGCGGTAGTGGAATGTTGAAGAAGGTAATAGAGGGGAGAATGTTGGGCAAGCGAGGAAAGGGCAGGAACAGGATAGGGATGTTGGATGGGATGAAGGGAGGAAAGAAGTACACAGAGACGAAGAGGGACCTTATGTAGTTTAGGTTGCTGAATTGGGTTTTGTTTGGAGTTACAAAATATTTATTTGATAGTTGTGTCCATCTAAAAACCTACCTTAACCGGTAGATTACCTAATAAAATAGTAGGTAATATCTGACGGTGAAGCTCATGTGAGCTACTAGTGATTCATATTTGATGAGAACTTGCCGAGAAATCATCGCGGTTGCACGTTTCGGTAATTCTCCACTCCTTTCCGCTGGCATGGTTAATGTCAAAGGGATTTAAAAAAATATAGTTCGGAGCACAAAAGGATAGACATGATTGTCAGTCACACAGGAGCCTTGGTGTTAAGTGGCTGCCATTCCGATGCTCGCATGGCTGACGTCATTTCGCTCCGTAATCCCGACTTAACGTTAAGCCATCAATTCACTGGCGCAACATCTTTTCTCGGAACAGGATTTCGACACGTACAATCTTTTGGCCTGCTGTCAGGAGCAGAACAAGCCAGTTTGTCCAGGCCACCTAAGGTGGGGATTAAAAATTTTTTTTATTAATTTTGGAATGTGCCACGAAACTTAATGAAATACCGCGCGTCAGTGGGAAGAAGGAAGTATCGCGGTCGTGGAAGGGATTGTGAGCTCGAATGAGGTTCTCTCGGAAATAAGGCGAAAGTTACTCTGCATATTGTGCGATTTTATGCGGAAAGTGACAAGGGGTCGCGATATTCCGAGTAAATATGATAAAAGTCAAAGTAGAACTTCGATAGCGTGGTTTATCGAATTTCAAGACAGTTTGTTGATAAATTTTACACACTATTACTACCTTTAACTAATTTAATAATTATGATTTAGAGCATACTGTTTGTATTTTGAAACTGTTTCTACTCTTGACACATCCCCATCGCAAAAAGGTGAAAACATATTCGAGTAGGTACTCGTACGTCAATACGTGTAATTATAAATTGTGATAAATGTTGATTGGCTGGAAATATTGTGTAATTTGTGCAGCTTCGATTGTTGTGACTTGCGAAAACTATACTATTAACAGTGGTTCATAAATTTAATATTGATCCATAGTTAAAAGTGTTAAATTTAGAGCTACGAAAAATAATTAAACAACCCTTCCACCGCCTTATTCCTTGTGAGGTCTATATACACGCACACACACACATATATATGTACGAGCGTACATGTATAAAAATATATATAAATATGGGCCGCGGTGGTCCAGTCGGTAGGGCGTTGGACTACTGACCGGAGGGTCCCGGGTTTGATTCCCGGGCAAGGCGCTCTGAGCACCTGCAGCTCCACCCAAGCTAGTTGATTTTTTTAGTTAGTGTGAATATTCACGTGCCGTGGCGCTTAGTATATGGGTGAGCTCTACTCTCATCACCTACTAAACCGACTTTCGGGTTGATTACTGTGTTTATGTTAAATATATATGTGTGTGTATCTCGTATGTATAATCTCGTATGCATCTCGTATTAACCTTTTCATCAAATTATAAGTGCTAATTATTGTATACTGCAGAACCACGACCACTCCTGGAGAGGAAATTCAAAGTTGTTATATTCATTCATAATTTAACTTTTCCAAAGCATTTCAACCAGGAATATTTTTCATAAGCATCCAAATTTCTCTCAGAGATATCGTCGATTCACAAAATAAAATCGTGCATTAAAATCACGAAATTCATTAAAATTTCGTAAATGCACGAAAAATTTCACTTATCGATTTCCCCTTGTTTTTAATTATTGCGTGAATCTGGAACTTGTGTCCCTTTTTGGTGCGTGTCCTTCCCTCCAGTTCCGTGCGTCTGTAGTTTAGGAATTTGGAATGTATTTGCTTCTTCGTAGTGAGAAATACGTCGCCATTTCCAATGTCATTACGAATTGAGCTCTGTTTTACAACAAACTTCCGTCATCTCTTATTGTATACAAGTTATGAGCACTATATACATCAATTAAAGTGTGGCCATTTTGGTAGGAAGAGTGGTGAGCCTTCACCTAGGGGCTGAAATTTTTACAATTCGTATTTTCTATATGCATATTTTTACAGTACATGTAACCGCCAATGTAATTACGTTATGCATGACTTTGCATATGCATTTTAGGCTTCGTGTGCTTTCGTCACCGATATGCAAATCGAATTCAAATACCTTCGTGTGTATTTGCCCTTGTGCTCAATACAAATTTGCTTTGTGGAAGAAAATATTTGGTAACATGACTTGCCAGGACGCTTTATCGATCTGAAGAATGTGAGATTTGAGAAAACGATTGGAAAGTTACTAATTTCGGCAAACCTTGTCGGTTGGTTCCAAAAAATAATATTTGTCCTGCTTGTATGAATGAGTAAATGTCATTCGGGAAATATTCAACAGATTCAGGTGAGATGAAGTGGAAGTTCGTCATCATGCGAAATACAAAATTCGCACTTTTCAACAAATCTGTGGAAAAGCGCGAATTTTGTTTTTCTTATATCATTCAGGACTTCAGAATGCCAAAAGAATCCTTTTTCCCACATTCGGTGCCTCCCAATTTGAGCCCAATTTCATGACGTGGAAAACGCTCGTTATTACTTGCCTCTTCCCTGCTTGTCCAATATTTCTTTTTGGATTTTTTTATATTACTTTAATACCGCTTTTTATGTTACTTACCATTTCTATGACAGCCTTCAAAATTCCACCAACTCTTAAATGGAAGTATCCAGTTTTTTTGTTTCTACACCTTATTCCACTGATGTCCTTTCATCCTCCATACAATCAATGTTCATTTTATTCTCTGAAATCCAGTTTCTGAGGCATTCATTAGTACGGTTAGAACTCAGTGGAAGAGAAGATATTGCAAGTTGCCTAATCAAACATTAAGCGCTAATATTTCTTTGTATTCAAAGTGTGGATATTGCGTAAAATAAAAGCTGTATACGTGTGTCGTCTTTACAAATATAATTACTATCGAATGTTAGTTTAGAATATTATAATATAATATTAAGAAGCACAAAGGATCTAGACCATCATATCAACTTCTGTATTTGTACAGGTTAATGTAGTTAATGAAATTGAGTGCAGAATGACACAAAACTAGACGTTTGGATTGAAAGGTGAATTGGAGCCATGGGAAATAAGTTAACTCAGCGGAATACGCAATTTCCTATTCGGGAGAAGTGCTGGAGGAACGAAAATAGTAATATCAATAGTACTCCATGACAACAGTTAAGTATTTAACATTTGACTTGTTTATGCGAAACTGAGCCACACAGAAATGTGTTTTCGAAATTCCACACGGAAATGAGTTTTTTGATGGTGTTTTAGAGCAAATGTAACACTTTATTACCTATTTTTCCTCAAGAAGAAGAATTAACTCTATTAGGTCACATTGAGTTTTGGGCGCTACTGATAAGAGTCGTCTCTCAGTCGTCGGAAACTCATCTACGAAAGACGTTAATACAGACAGATAAGGGGACTCTTAAGGACGACTTTTGACAAGGGAGTAAGGTGAATGCATTCAGATTCCGAAAAGGAATTTTTAATTATTTCAAACATGTCTGTTCATCGAAATATAATCCATGCTACAAACTATTAACTCGAGGAAAAATAAAAGCCTACTTATTCAAATTTCTCTCCTCTGGATAATTTGGGTCATTATATGGAAAGGACTTCGATGGCTATGCCATCTACGACGCAACGCTTTGGGCTATGAACATGTTTAAATAGCCCTCTCTCCACCGGCATACCACATGATATTTGCATTTTCCATGCAGTTTTTTGGGTTGGGTCAGTCAATATTTACTCATTCTCATCAAAATTTGAAGGAAACTACTCCTGACTTCGAAATGATCCGAAACCGGATTGGGCGGGATTCTTCCAAAATATTATGCATGTGTGTTTTCGCCCGTGGTCAGTTCGGCCAACGACTCTCCTTGAAAACTATTCCGGCGGTGGATGCAGCTACAAGGATCTTTTGAGTCACAACTGATTTCTCATTCCACGAATTTCACATTTAGAAATACCAGGTGTTCCGGAAATAGAAATTTTCATCGCCCATGTTCCGATCATAGTTTTTCCGGTAGCCGGATCCATTATGCCCCATGATTAACATCTAATAAAAGCCATAGCTACGCTTGTCACAGCGAATTTTCTAGGAGATATGATATTTAATCCTCCCATATTCGGAGAGAAATTTCATCATTCCGATTTGTAGTTCATGGGGGAGGGAAAGGATAACAAGGATATTGGAAAGGTAGTCTTTCTCTCTCTCTCCCTCTCTCCAGTCTTGTTATCGTTTTGGTCGATAGCGACAAAAAATATCGGAGGCCTTAATTTGGCGGTGGTCGTGATTGAATTCTTGATGATCAGAGGCGTAAACCTGTGTTTACGGTGTGGCACGTACATTTAAAAACTGAATTATGCAATCCAAGTGGGACCGGAAAAATTACCATACAACGTCTGCGCTAAAGGAGGAGACCCGCAAGCTTAGGGTTAGTTGGCTTCTCACCACGTTAAGCGGGTCGACAACCGCGCAATCCAGTTGTACAATTAACTATACCAAATGCTCGCAATGATTTGAAATAGTGGGCGAATTAATAAGAAAACGGATCTCAAACTCGTTCCTCTCAACACGGAAATAAATAAACTTAAATCTGGCAGTAGTATTGTATGATTACTAAGGGCCCGCAACGCCACGTGGCGTTTGTATCAGACGAGGATATCATGGTTTTTATTGAACCTCTCAAATTGAGAAGCTACGTGAAAAGGTTCACATACCAAGGGTGTTTATTTATTTGACATTTTAGATGTGAAGAAACTTGAACATTAGCCTTTAACGTTTTTCGTTGGATATAACAAGAAAATATTTATTTATAAAAAATCAAGTGTAATTGATTCGTATTCCGCAGGTGCTTATGAATATTCCTTTTATTTCACCTCGATCATTTCACGTACGCCATAGTGAAGTGAAGAATAAGAAAATACTGCTTTTTCTGATTGATTCAATATCATTTATATTTATTTATTATCGATGCCATCTTTAGTTTAATTTATTATTATTGACTATAAATTGGCCATTTTTGCCAATTCCCTCCGAAGTTGGTAATGTGTGGACTTTTTGAGGGATTGTTGTGGAAAGAATTATTGGAAAGCTTGCAGGGAAAGTGCAATTTTCTGGAAAGGAGCAACGAGAACGCTTGTCTTGCCTGCTTCGCGTTTGGAAAAATATATTCATGTTTTCAGCAAAGTGTGTCGTTTTTTGTCGTTTTGTCCTACTTGGTGATATTAACGCCTAATTCCTTGGAAAATATTAGGGGCATGGATTGATTTGAGGTCATTCACCTCAAAGTATTCCACGAGTTGCCCACATTAATTCTGAAATAAGCATCTCGTTCTCAGGCTAATTGAAGAGTGGGCATTAATTATGGTCACCGGTCAGGGAAGTGTTGGTCAAGGGAAATCGAAGTTTCAAAGGAATGAAGTGAACCCCTTTTGATATGCAGTTATTACAGATTTATATTCTATTATTATTTATTATTGCAGATTTATATTCTGCAGTTGCAAACATTTTTGTCACGTGACTAAAAACAGTAAAAGATAAGACTTTTCAATTGAATTGTTTCAGTAATAAAGAGAGGATTTTGAAGTTTAATTTACATCAATTCAAAGTTCGATTTTAATTTGAAAACCTCCAAACCATTGAGGTCTATGATAAATCATGGGATGTGTCCACGCCTTTCATTCCCATTAATCTCTTTCAGTTTCCATACGTATTGATTGCCCTCTTCCTTGGTTTTCCATTTCTTATCGGTTATTTAATTCGAGGGCACTTTCGTTAATTCTCATTATTTTCATCATTGGAGGTTTGGTTTATATCAGCCATCCATACAATCCTATTCCATGTCCATCTCGCCATTCCATCATAGTTCCTTGAAGTGCTTTTCTTGACCTGCTTCTCTTAACCTATCCTTGATGTCCCTCTGTAGGTTCCCCTCCCTATGGCCTGCATTACAGTCTTCAGGGGGCAATGTTGTCCGAGGGTGAGCCATATTGGTTTCCTTCTCCTCCTGATTGTCAGTGCCATCCAGAGACCGCTCTTCCTCCCACAATTTGAAGGAATAATTCTTCATCCTTGTTGGCCTACTCGTTTGATTTTCATTACACTTCGGCAAAGCGTCTTCTTTCCGCTTCTACATCCTTCCTCACATCTCGACCATAGGTAAGTAAACGTACAGTAATTACATCAATCATATGCAGTGGCATGCCTAATGACTTGTGGGAATTACTACAAGGTAATCTACCGGTTAATGGTAGGGTTTGGATGGACAGAACTATCAAATAAATATTTTGTGATTCCAAACAAAACCCAAACCAGCAACATACTCTACATCAGGTCCCTCTTCATCTCTGTGTACTTCTTTCCTCCCTTCATCCAGTCCAACATCCCTATCCTCTTCCTGCCCTTTCCTCGTTTGCCTAACATTCTCCCCTCTATTACCTTCTTCAACATTCCACTACCACTCAATACACCTTTCATCTATTTTTTCTGCCTCCATAGGACACCTCCCAACAAACCTCTCTCCTCACCCACCATCTCCAGCACTTCCTCATTTGTTTTCCTTTCGGTCCATTTCACCTTCTCCATTCTTCTCCACACCCAAATTTCAAAAGCCTCCAATCTACGTCTATCCTCCTGCTTCAGTGACCACGTTTCCGCGCCGTACATAGCTACGCTCCACGTCAAAGTTTTTATTTTTCTTAACATCCTTACTCAACATCCCCGTCATCAACTCCCTCCTCCTTGAGAAAGCCTCCTTGCCCAGCGCAATCCTTCTTCTTACGTGCCTAATACTTTGACCAAGTTGGTCCAAAACACTTCGAAGATACATATAATGCAACCATTTCAGAGAGTAAAAATCATTCGCCTTGACCGGGATTTGAAGGCGAATGATTTTTACTCTCTGAAATGGTTGCATTATAATGCACACATAGCGGGTGACTCCGTTAAAGTTACTGTTACAGTTTCTTGAAACTTCGAAGATACGTTAACCCGTTCTACGTGCTCTAGTTTTCCCCGCCTATTTTAATATTTAGCTTAGCCTTTTTCTTTCTGGAAAATCGCATAACCTTTGTTTTATTAATATTGATTCTCATCCCATATTTATCGCACTGAACCTCCAATTCACTCAACAATGCTTGCAACCCCTTGGCTGACTGAGCAACTAATGCTTGGTCATCAGTAAACCTAACCGATTTTACGAATTCCCCTCCGACTTTCATTCCTACCTCCAGTTCTCCCCATGCCTCTTTAATCATTAATTTGTGGGAATGTGGTATCCTAATTAAGAAGCAATCAATTCCGAGCTGGTGTTCTGCCTTCGTTAGGGCACTCCTCGTCCTCACCGAAGGTCTCAAGTTTTGAATTCAGTCCGGGACCCGCATGTTCAATTGCACCGCCGTGCGTGGTGACGTCATCCCTCGGAGCACCCCATAAACCCAATTGCGGCTATTTCCATTTCCGGAAACGAACCGTTTAGGGACCTAAGACTCCTGACCGGTTCGTTTTCTTCTTAAATCGGATATCTCCTCGTCCTTTCTCAGGTCCAAGGGCGCCAAGGAGCTTCAAACAAAGCTCCATGCGGTTCTCATCGACATGAGGAATCGAAACAAAAATGTCACACCGTGCATTGCTACACGCGGGTCGCCCCGAAGGGCACACATTTCTTTTCGAGGAGGCCACGCTCACGGGAGGGGATTGGGCCTTAAATGCGGGCGGCGGCTCTGCTCACACGCGGATGGGGAAAGAAAGTTTCATTCGCCCGGACGGGCGGGCGGAGAGCAGGCGGGATTCCCCCCTCTCCCCCCCGCGGTCCACTTCCGCGTACACGCGGCGATAAGCATCCCGCCCCTCCCCCCCCAAAACACACACACACACACACACAGGCGCCCGCGCAAACTACTCGCACCACTCGAAATTCAGTTTTCATCTCGAAAACACGGCATCGGGGTCAGTGGATCGGTGGCGATACGAAAGAAAAGCGATCGCAAATGATTCCGTTCCGACGGTCGCCCTCTTTCTCTCTTCTTTTTTTTTCACCCTCGCCGGTCTTTTCCACTTTTTCCCTGTGTCTCCCCCCCCCCCGGCCCCTCCCCCCCGATCCCCATCTCCTATTACGTACGTCGGTGGCGTCGCGGCGATCGCTACGTAAAAGAACACGCGCGGGGGACGTCCCACGTTCGGAGGAGGAGTGGGGGGGGGGGTCGCGGGTGCTTTGCATGGCTTTGGCGGGCGCGGTTTGCTCAGACTTTCACGCTCACCCACAATTGGGAAACTCCCCATCCTCGATTAAAACTAATATTGTGTCGAGTCGCACATTATAATTAGAGGGCTGTCCAATCAATGCGGGAATTGAGGCCATAAACACTTTATTTTGCAAAATATAGTGTGCATCGATTTTGTTCCCTTCAAAGTGCTCTTCATTCGTTGCTATTCTCACTTATTCCATCTTTTTTTCGGCTGTTTAAAGCACCCTTGGAAATCCTCGGCAGTTAGGCTTCAGTGTGCACTGTTGATTTTCCTAAATTCAGTTCATCAGCTATCATTCGGACAGTTTTTCGACGATCGGTAAGGACAAGGGACCTCACACGATCAATTTTGTCGTCAATGAAGGTCGTCCCGACCGTGCATCATCCGTGGCGTCTTGTCGGCCATCTTTAAAACGCTCAATCCACTTCAAAACGGGTGTTTTATTCAGCGCATTATCACCGTGTAAACAGCTGTCAACATTTCAGTAAATTCTTGATAACTTTTACCGCACTCTACCAAAACCTTGATATGTTGATTCGTTGCTCCGTGATTTCGTCAATTTCCATTTATGACAAACATTAAAAACAAGGACAACAGAAACGAGCATAACTGGCACCATACGCACAGCTCGACGATCCGCCGAGCACAGAAGGCTCATTGGGTCAACTAGCGGCGCTAGTGGGCGGGGCTATAGTTCACGTGATGGCCGCCAGATTGCACCAGTTCGCGTATTTATTGCACAGACCATGTAAATGCGCAGCATTATCGTCGCGCATGGCCTCCCGCACTTATTTCCGTGGCGGGAGCCATGGCGACGTAGTTCGATCACCAGACGGCCACCGATGGGTGACATAAGAGGAACTCAGGAAAAATATTTTTCCTTGGTGAAAAAACTGATTATTTTCGCGTGCCCCTGTTTCAAAAAGAAAAACCAATACTTTAATCCGTTTTCTGTAGAAAATATTGACAGTTAAACATTCCCAAAACACAATAAATGTACATTATATCAGTAGTAAATGAAATAAAAGCACTTTTCAATATTTAATCATTGCGACAATTTCAGAGTGTAAAAATCATTCGCCTTGACCGGGATCCGGCGAATGATTTTTACTCTCTGAAATGTTTATTTTGAAATGGATGTTAGCGGATTACTCCGTTAAAAGTTACTGTGGCGGCATCTCCCGCAGTTTCTTGAAATACTTAATCTACTTAATCCCAATTTGGTGAATAGCAATATTTTGTGAAAGTGAGCCTTAAGCAGGTGTTGTATTTCTTAAAAATAAAATGATTCCCACTCTTTTAGAATAGCTGTCAACTTTTCCATTTATTCATCATTATCATCATCGGTATTTCAATCACAAGGTTGGTTTTCTGTAGCCCTCCATTCTTCTCTATTTACATCCACATAATACCCCGCAAGCCGCTGCAAGGGCGTGTGGCGGGTAGTGTTAGGGCACCTCCCGTAATTTAGAAAGGAAAAAAAAACCGCATGCAGAAGCCACAAATTTATAGTCCACAAACCAAGCATGGAATACGTACATGCATGCAAGAACCATTTCACCCCACACAAATGCAAAACCCACAAAATACTAATAAGCATACACATGCACCTACATTTAAACCTAATATCTTTGCGATTTTTATTTTGTTCCGCCTCAAAAATGAAATGTTTTTAATATTTCTAAAGTGACTTCGGTTTCTCACCATTATGATTTCTGATTGTTCTTGGAAAGAATGAGTATTTCAATCTATCTCCCTTATTTTATCTTTGTGGTCCGATCTACCTAAGTTGTGTGGGGCCATTATAATTACTTTAGTGTCATCGTTAAACTCGCTGGTTATGATTCTTTCTAAGAGTCTCGCTTGCTCTCTTCGTATCTCAAGTGGCTCCCAGCCTAAATCCACTAAGAGACCCGTAACACTTGTGTTCTTCTTATAAATATCTTTAACGAATCTGGCGGATTTTCTCTGCCATTATTAAGTTGGGCGAGAGAGTATATAAATATTATAATTATATAAGTTGAGTGCATGTGCAGCAACCTATTAGTGGGCTTGGGGAGGGGGAGGATATGTATTTGGTTTTATTTCCGTTGCTATTTCTAAGAACGGTGGAGGGATACATTGTGTTCTTCATTCAATGAACATGAACTTCCACAAATTTGAGCCAAAAGCTATCGAATGCATACATACCCTCCCCCTCCCCTAGCCCACTAATAGATTGCTGCACCATTATTCAACTTACCCCCTCTCCATTGCTCCCCCTAACTCCCTCTCCTCTTGGAGCCAGACTGTATAAGTTGAAAAATTTTTCATGGATGTCACCTGATGATGATGCGCAGCATCGAAACCATGGCCGTGTGAAGTATTAAATCCGAATGTGGAAGTGCAGTTTCCTTTTTTACCCTCGCCATGAAGGAATTGCACAAAGCTAAACCTGAAGCTGTTATGTTTGACACGAATAGAATTAGGAAGCCATTGTTCACGGGAGAGTTGATTAGATAATGAGAGAGAGAGGAATTGGAAGAACGTGAGCACGGGGGAAGAAAGGAGAGAAAACGGAATAATGAACTAAGTGGAGAAACCAAAAGACACGAGGAAACGTGGTGGTGAGGCTTGCGAGTTTATGGGGATATCTCAGGGACAAGGGAAGAAATGCAGCTGTGTTAGGTACCGTTATAGTAGAAATTACCTATGGTGAAATGATAACTCTTTTGTAATTTTCACTGATACGTAACCTCTTTAAGTGTTTTAAGTGGAAAACTACACCTACCACACGAGATGAAACAAGGAAGTTTTTAATGAAAACGGGAGAGACTCTGGGAGGTTGAAGGGATGCGACGTAGGCCGTTACCGTGAAGTGATTGAAATAGTCAGTTTATGCATGGGTGGCAAATTTGACGAGGTCGTGGATAGCCTGGAATAGTGGATAGCGAGATGGAAAAACTCCTTCGTGAATTGAAGGCGAATCAGGAACAGACAGTATCTGCGCGGGTCTACTAATGAGCTCAGGGAAAAATTAAACGAATGGATATTTTAAACTTGCGCCACTGAAATTTATGAGGAAGGAGTTTGGTCGGAGACTTTATTAAATCAAGTTTTTATCTCGTCCCTAAAAAGAGTAAAGTGACTGTATATGGCCGTAATAGATGTGATGTCACATGCAGAAAAGGTAGTTTTGAGGATAGGTAGGAGGTTGCGTAAAATGCAAAAAAAACTACCTAATGGAAGATTATTTTCGATCTAGAAAGGGTAGGAGAAAACGTGACTTGATTGATGTAGTGAAAACATTGATGGAAATAAATGTAGAATATATTTGGGTCGTCTCTGTCTTTTTGAAGGCATTCTGAAGAATAGCATTTTAAAATATGAGAAAGTACGAAAGGATAAGCGACTCGGTCGAGATCTATATTTGAATCGCATGTTTCGAATAAAGAGGTAAAAGTAGGGAGAGAATCGGAGGCAGAAACTGCTTCTGACGAGCGGAACCGTAATCTTTTTTTATATCAAAAATTCATTTCCCAAGTATTTTGACATTTCCGCACAATAGATGGGTTGTTAGCTAAGGATTTGAGTTGATGTGGGATGCATGTCATGAAAAATAAACTTCATGCCTCTTGTCCAGAGAAAAGCGACTGACACTCTATATTACTCGTGGACGATTGCATGTTTCCGCTTACAATCTTGTACTTCCTGCGTAGCCTTACATTCCGGAAATGAGAAGTGATGGCTAGTTGGATGAATGCTCGTTGAATGCTGTAATTACTTTCATAGGATTAGCAGTGGAAATGCCAGTGTCGGAAGAGAACGCCACTCGCTCCTTCCGCTAGCCCTCTGGTGGGCCAAGCTTCATTGCACGCCCTTTATTTTTTCCATACCCATTTCACTTATTTAGGTTACTTATCCGAACTGTTTCTCAATGAATCATCATGGTTTCAGCCCTGACTGAAGTTAAAATACCGGGCATAGAGAGGTATCGAATCTTTATTGATTGTTTAATTTAGTTGAGATGCAGCAAATAAATCATATCAAACTAAATGTTTCTCCATGAATTTATAAACATTAGGAATTATGATTGGAAAAAGATTTAATTTTAGACTTATTCGCATGTCTTGCACGATTTAATGCGGAAATATTGCGCGTGTTTACTGACGAAAGTATGATTTTTACCTCGAAGAAAACGATAGCTTATTGATTTTTGCAAAGGTTTAGCGATGTGTTTCTGCCACAATACTTTCTTCCGAGGTAGGGCGCGTATGTTGCTTTCATTACAGATTATATGATGGCGGCGCGCGCTCACACAGTAGACATAGCACGCACGCAAGTGTGGCGTGTGAATGAAGGGGCCGTCGCTAATGGTTGTTTGGGCATCATAAGCGTTGTCTTCGATCCTAATCCCATCCAGATATTCCAATGAAACCGGAGATGCGTTTGGCTGAAACACCGAGGGCAGCAAAATTCGAGCTTCCATTTCAAGTGTTATTTGCGTGCAATGTCTCCGGTCAGAGAAAGTTAACATACGAGGGTGGGCTGAAAACTAAGGCACACATGCTTGTGGACCACAAAGGAAATGACCTTCATAAGCACTCCTGGTGGCATGTGGAAGTAACATTCCCCCTCAACACGCATGCGTAGGTTTGCGATCGTTACATTCATCCAGTATACTTAGAGAAGCGGGAGTACGGAGAGGTGTTCTGGTGCTAAGTCAACGCGAGTTAAACAGCGTACTGTTGTCGAATTTTTAACTGCTGAAAAAGTGACTCCTACTGAGATTCATCGTCATTTAGAGGCTGATTATGATGACGATGCTGTTGATGGGTCTCCAATAAATCGATGGGTAGTAAAACTTCGTGGTTGCGAGCCTGGAAAAGCCATAATTGTTGATGGAACTTCTTTAGACTGTGTTCTGGGATGCTCACTGACTAAACATTGTCGATTTTCTGGAACGAGGGGCAACGGTAAATTATTCTCAGTATGTACAGACTCTAAAACATCACCGACGTCGAGTTTGTCGCGTTAAAGGCAGCCTGGCGCCAATAATCTTGCAACATGACAACGCTCGTCCACACACCCCGCGCTCAACTGAAAAGGCTCTGCGAAACCTGAAATTTGAACCGATTCCGCACCCTCCTTATTCCCCCGATCTTGCGCCTTGCCATTTCATTTTTTTCCTCAACTCAAGAGACACCTCAAGGTTAATCGTTACACCTCGGACGATGAAGTGAATGCAGTTGTCAAGTCCTGGATTCGAGAAAAGTCGGAAGAGTTTGTCAGCGACGGAATGAAAAAACTTGTCACACGTTGGGAGTGTTAGGCTTAATACGGTCCCTATGTTGAAAAATAAATGTATAATTTTGAAACTTAAGAATTGTTCTAAAATTTACATTTTTCCCGATCTTGCTATTTGTTTTTGTTCGCCCTCTACAAGCATGCGTGCATTACTTTTCAGCCTACTCTCGTAAATCAGCATAAGTTTAAGCCAATACTTTTGGTTGTTTATCAAGGGAGTATTGTCATCGAATCATTATCTTATGCCTAAAAACGAGAGGCGAAAATTGGGCGTCGCGCTATTGAAGTTAAGCTCCATGATGCATTTAGTTCCACGGTTGACATCCCTTGAAAGCAAAAAGAAGTGCGTGGTGCATCGTTACCGCACCTGGTGATGGTGAGACTCCATCGATGGGAAATGTTTTTGTTTTGATGTGTTCATTGGCGAAATATTTGCATGAAAATCTTGCCAACAGGGGATGAGAGGCCCACCGACAATGGAACGCGTACCATGATTGGTTCACAAGGACTGGAATCTAAAATTAAAAAAATATATACGGTTTATCCCTACTCTTGGCACGAAATGGCAAAAAGAAATTCTTTTAAGATCCCTAGCCACTAGAAATGAGGAACTTGACTGCACTAATTTCTTCATCAAAATTAAACCGCTCACTTGGATTCCCGCCTTAGCTGAAATTACACCCCAGATGAATTATCGCCACCCTGTGACCTTCTCCGAGGTGAAGAGGGCAGGATATTTTATGACGCCACGGAAATTGGCAATACTAAAGAGGAAAATACAAGTAATTGCTGGCGTGTCCTGGTTTGACCTCGCGCCGCGATTACAGGGAATGGGATTGCGCCAAATCATGCATTCTATCGACATTTTTGTGCATCTCTATATCTTACGTCGAACCAGGGCAAGTAAAATTATGAATGTGAAAAAACCTTGAGCACCAAATACATTAAAATGAGGATGAATATTAGAATCTGTCTTCTTGTGTCCAGTCCTCAGTCTAATTTACTGAGGTAATGGCATAAAATTAATTCTCAAGACGCTGCGACGGCTGTGGTCATTTCCCTGTGTCAATGTAAATTCTTGAATATTAATTCCTTCCAAGCACGGCAAGGCCGGCCTTCGGGTGACTCCGATTGACTGTCAAGGATCCCGAGGCTGAAGACATACAGAAACTGAGAAACAAATTGACGAACAGCAGCTACCAAAAAAAATAAACCGATGAAACCATAAATGATAAATTAAATTTTTTCGAACCCAACACCGGAAGAAACTGACAGAAAACGGAAGTGTCGTAGCCCCCTCTAAATAAAGATCGAATAAAGATCGGAGAGTGCGTAAGAGAGAAACGTTTTAAATGACGGCTGATTAGGGAAAGGACAAGGATTAAAAAAACCAAATAAAGATCTTTACCACAATCCAGGAGTAGGAAGTAAACGGCGACACCTGGTAGCCTATGTAATGACCAAGAGGTCTCCAGAATTCCTTCCCCCACCCTTATTCCTTTCAGCAGAGGAGAAGAAATTCCATTTCTGACACGGAAAACCAAGTTATTTTGTAACATTCGTGGCAGTTGCTCTAAAGCTGAGCGGTTTTTTAGGTCATCCTTGCAATTTAAGATAATGAGGGTTGTCCAATTGGTGGGCATAATAACGTATAAGAATTGAGCGGGAAAGAAATTTGTCAAGAGTGAACCTAGGACGGTGTCGGATTTGCCCTTTTTTCAAATAAGTTGCTCGTTTTTCAAAGGTGTAGCCGTGGTTTAAATTAATGTTCCTTAATCCTTCCGACTTGGATCAATGTTTTTTTTCGTTTGAACGAGTGCTCGAAGAAAGACGGAACAGGAGTAGGAAACGATGTTATTTTTGAGAAAAAAACATTACCATTGAGAGGGACATAAAAAAAGGATGGAGAGAGATGATATGAGCCGCTGCTATACGTATGCTCCTCCCTCCCAAGAAGGGAGGCCAGGGTCACCCGCTCCCCTCTCTTTCACGTACTTCCGAGGGTGAAATGTGTGTGACTGGGTGGATCGAGCGTTGGAATCTCCATCTCATCTAATTCCATTAAATACTTGAATGCATGCATACGCTTCACGCAAATCCATTTCGGGGCGGGCAATGCCACGAAAAGTCTCATTAGATTTATATCAGGTACTATTCAATGTTGGCACGCGCTGAGATACTTCTTTTCATTCATACATCGCTTCGTAAGTGGGTAATTAGAAAAGTTCTTGGAATGGAATAGAAATAAATGACTTACCTCAAAGGAACCGTTTTATTATTCAATATAGTCTCCCCGTACACTAATTCACTTGGTCCAGCAATGTTCCAATGTCCTCATCCCATCTCGAAAATTACTCGTACCTACCACAAAGATCCTTCCTATCAGATTTCACACGCGTTTTCCTCTCTTCACTCATCCTGTCACTTTCACAAACATTCTGCCAAGATATGAGATCATCTACTTGGTCAATTATTACGGCGTTTACATTCGCTGTGCAATCATTCTTCTCATTCTCTCTGCCAAACACAACTGCTTCCTTCAATACTTGCCGTGATTTTTATTTACTTCCTCCTCTAATATGGCATCACATTTCTAGCTAACCATATTTCTGATTTTTCAAAGTGGAATCAACATTATTGGCTTCACCACTGATTGATTTCCACGCTTTGGAAGGCAATGTAAGTTATTAATACGATGATCATGCTTGATTCGGGCACTTCTTGGATGACGTCGTGCTTCCCGTGACGCATCACTCTGGTCATGCATCACTCTGCTTTGCCGCACCCTCTCCCACACCCACCCGCCCATAATACGTGGATGACAATTATTCCGTACGACGCCCGCTCCAATCGTAAAAATCGCGTATGAGTTAGCAGTTTTTCATCGTGCGTATATGCTACTACTACTAAATTACTCCTATTAAAAATATTATTGAAATGTATGAATGAATGAAACACAAATGGACACTGTTTGATGGTTGAAAGGCCATTTGCAGACAAACACCATGGGGTTATTGAGGTACTAACGGATTATAATGGCTGCATTGTTTCTTTGATGTAATGTTGAATAACAATGTTTGGCCGAGATTGGGCTTAAACTAGCAATCAGTGTAATGTTGCGCTTATATGCGGGGCGGGATAAATTACGTGATCCTAATTACTTCGAATTATCAAACCTTGTGAACAAATAAAGCCATCCCTGCACAACAATTGAAATACGTTAATTCATTTTTTCTCCCGCATCGTACCTCTTAACTCTTTCTTGAGCATCGCAACAAGATTCAAATCAAACGTTATCCTGCATCGGCGGGGGAAAAACTTCGGATCTCCTTCCATTGTGTTAACTGTGTAGGCAGTGGTAATTTTTCGAAACGATATTTTTGTGAAAAAAATTATTTCTATTAAATTATATAATCGCAAGTTTCGTTCATGCGAACGTCTTATTTATAATTATTAAAGGATAAGTTATTAAAAACAAGATTAGCCTGAAAATTCCATGAAGTCAAGAGATTGAATTATAAGTGTGGTAAATATTAACAGCTGGAATAAACTAAAATTTCACCATCCATTTTTACTGTAAGTTTGAACACAACAAGACTGTACATTGATAATGGCTTTGCAATGTTGAACCCAAGTTGTGCAAACGGTAACAATTTTTTCCTGACGTGCGCGTTAAGCGCAACTGAATGCAGACTCGGCTAAATTTGCGCCTGATCGCAAATCGTATTAGCATTGATAAGATGGCACTGCACGTCATTGTCACTGAAAATTTGGCCACACGAAAGGCATGCGCTAACCTCCTCCCGAAGGTCTCATGGCGGACGACCAACAGTATAGTCGAGTGCCTGCTCGCGAAGACCTTCTGTAACGGCATCGCGACGATTCCCCAACCCCCTTACAGTCCCGACTTGACACCAGCAGACTATTTCCTATTCCCATGAGTGAAATCTTCCTTCAATGGACACGACCATGGGACCCTATGTGTGTCGTCAAAGATGCTTGCACGCGGACCTTCCGGAATCCGCCTACCAAGCAGCCTTCAAGTCTTGGAAAAGCCGCCCTGGCAAAAGTGTGTGGACGCTCAAGGGATGTACTTTGAAGAACTTTGAGGCATTATCTGAAATAAATCTATGTTTTTCGAAAAAATTCCCGGTATACAAACCATGTACATACTTACATGAGGAAACGAACAGTGCATAATTATTTCTTTTCCAAGATGCAATTTCAATTCCACGAATATCCCACAGGTTTGTCCAGAAGTTAGACAAAGGAGTAGATAGATTATAAAAAAATATTTGAAGGGTGAGGGTGAACATGCGTTTTCAATACCTCTCAGTCGTTAATGCGTCTGCCTGCTGAAGGTATTTGATTGTATATGTAATTAAAATTTAATAAGATCGTCTGCTTATCTAAAACTTTTAATCTAATTGGGGCTTCATAATTCTATCATCGTAAAGTTTCGATCCAATCGGAGCGTCTTAATTTTATCTTTCCTCGGACAATTTTATTTTGTCATTAAGTATTCTTGATTCATCAAAACGTGCTGAGTTAATATTCGTCTCCTTCCACAGAAACTTTAACAAGCGAAAGTTTCCATTTTTTCCCGGCAGAACTTCTCAATAAACAGGTTTATACTTAAAAAATCCGGTTTTCTTCTAAGCCGGTGGCATTATACTTATCAGATAGTCGGCCGTCATTTGATTTCTATTTCGCGCGCTACATTGGGTAATAAATGCACTAGGAGCACCGTTTTATCATATGCGTAATAGTAGAGCGCGTGATCATTGTGATCCATTCCATCCAAGTATCTTGAAACCTCCAGTCTCTTCGAATTCCAGCGTCCTGGAAAATCAACCTCAAAACAAATTGCAAGTTCTCGGCGTTATTAGTCATCCATTACAACGTGTAAGAGTTAAACTCAACCGATCAGTGAAATTTTTCTCCCCATTATTTAGCATGTATAGGGAATAACTGTTCTTGTAACGTTCGACTCCCCAGCTTTCATCGGAGCGACTAACGAGACTGCTTTACTTTGAATAGATCGGCAGTACTTTTCCGGAGAAAGCTATTTAGTAGTGTTTTTAGTCAAAACATTTGCATGGGAAAGCCTAAATATTTATCACATCTGAAAAATGAATAGAAAGGAAGAGACTAAATGTGAGCATAACTGGAAAATGTTGAAAAAGAGGAAGAACAGAATATTATTCACTTTTTACCTATTATCCTTTCCGGACATTACTTTGCAAAAATTGAAGTGAAGTTTTTAGCATTTCGGTTCAAATATCTCATTTTATAGGAAATTTCTTCGCCATATTTTCTAAGCTAAGGTCAAGTGGGATTATAGTGAAGGCCGTCTATGGCGTAGGAAGTGGTATTAATCATTATTGTTATCACTTCCTAATTCAAGTGAGGATCTGCCATCGTCATAAATTATACATATTATTACATTATTCTACATTTTTTAAATATTCTACATTATTTTGCCATTAGAGGTGCTGGAATTTGAACACCCTTGCCTGATCCTAATAACATTCGAGCCGGCTTGGCTTCAAGGGCAAATTTCTTTTATTTTATGAGTAAAACAGAATCTCGAAGTTGTTTAGTTCAGTTCGCAAGCAGAAATAGGTCTAAGGCCCTAATTAAATATATTGCAATCCAAAGTGTTTTTGCTCTCCTTATTGTGATCTTTTCTAGTCTGACAATTCAATATTCAATATTTGTTATACATAAGTTGATTTTTTTGGATTATTTACCAGTAAATTGCTCCACGTTGCTTTAGACTGTTTTCGTTTGGCAAACCCATTCCTTTACCCTTTCCTTAATAGTTCAACACTCCCCCAGTTGAAAACAATTATGTTTCAATGCGGCTCTTCCAGCTCTAGTTCCTCAATCGCCTTTCTATGTCTACTTCGTATTTCTCCTCCTTCTCGAAGGATAATCTTCTTTCTGCATGTAATATATTTCTTCTCTCTGACTTAAATGTGTCATGACATAACCCGTATTTAGCATCTTGGGTGTTCGTCTGTATTTATTACCGTTCATTTATGTATCCCCGACTGCCTTCAACATGCCCATCGGTCTTAAAATATATCCGATTAGAATATCCCTTCTTTTTCCAGAATCTTGATTAGACTTTTGTCTGCTTCTTCTCCTCGTGGACTTTACTTCCCCTGTCAGACAATTCCTTTTGTCTCATTGCCGTATTATTGTAATGACATGAATCAATTATTATAGATAGGTGTATCTAACTAAATTCCGTTCTAATTTTGTTCTTTTCTAAATTAATGCTAACTTGTCGATTGAGCTTTGTATTGAGGTTCAAATTCATTTCATTTTTGGACATTTTAGTCTTAGAATAGTCTTAGAATATTTCTCAAACATTGGAAACTGGTATAAATGTATAATTATAAATGTTACGTGCTCAAATCAGCAAAAAATATAAAAATTATTTTGCCAGATCTGGTGTCGTTCGTCGAGTGATCTTTTATATGATTTCACCTACCCTAGTCTAGGTTTAAATATCTAGTAAATTAATGAATGCACAACTTTGATAAATATACAATTCAATTTATAAAAATAGATGTAATTATGCATTCTGGATTGAGCTCCATAAATGACGCATTACCAATTGCCAGTGTCAATAGGCTGTCAATGAAATGTGTGACATCAAATTGTCATAAGCGTATAACCCCAATTTTATTTGCATAACCAGGAGAGATTCATAGGTACATAAATGTAAATTGATGTAAAAAAGTTAATATGTTAATATAAATATAGTAACAATTTATGTTGTTGATTGGATGGTGATATTAAATATAATTTCAAATTTAGTGAAAATACTTTTCTTAGCCGAACAGTATTTGGGCTACTGAGGGATGTATAACACAATTTCTTGTAACATTTTATGCTTGGAAAGCAGTGCCTATTAAGTTCGGAGTTCCATAGTGTGAGCGTGTGGTTACAACCCTCAGAGACTCCTTGAATGTTTCTCTTTATTGCTCTCCCTTTTTGTTCTCTATTTCAAATCTCTAAGCTTCCCCCGAGACAGAGAAAGAGAGAGAGAAAGAGAATGTGCTCTCCTACCTCGGAATTTGAGGGTTAGGCGCCACTATGAAACATCATCGTAATTCATCAATTTATGACTGGCCACAAGATGATATGTGTGACCAGTATTTTTCGCCGAGACATCACAGTTTCGTGTTGATTTGTATTGTGTGCATGTGCTTGTCTTTCCAAACGTTTCATCAGCTGTTTGAACGTTCATGGTAGACCTGCATCATTCATCTAAATTCATTCGGAACAGCTATCTTATTATTAATATATTGTGGCATTTAAATGAACCCCTAAACCGTAATTCCAATGTAATTACCAAATACGGTTGAAATTGTTTAAAATATATCATTAATGTACACTTGAATAAACGTTAATATCGCGCCACTTTACCTATGACTAGATTAGGTCTTAGTGCATGGTTAGGTATTTATACGCATTTATGGACATGTAACAGGTAAAAGGGTTGTCTTATTATGTTGTAATTACGAAAAAGCGGAGCCATTTTTGAAAGCTTGCGACTCCATAACCGTTCTTTGAGTAAATAATTGGCAAGCAGTGTAAGGCCGTTGAGTCAGTTTGCTTGGAATACTTCTATCAGCCTCGATAATAGCCGGTCTCTTCGCTGCACGTCCCTGAGCAAAGGGCCCACAGGCATTCGCTTAAAAATGTGCAAATTCGGATGTGTGTGTGTGAATGTATATATATATATATTTATAATATATATATATATATATAATTCACTAAATAGTCATAGCAAACACAGAAACTAAAACATATAAAAGAGGGACTCACTAGTTCTCGAATTTTCGGTGGTGCAACCACCTTTCCCAAGAGGAATTAGGAACAGAACTTGAGTTCTGTTCCTAGTTAATATATATATATATATATATATATATATATATATATATATATATATATAGATATTTCTTTGAAATGGACGCTCTCCGGCGAAGCACAAACACACAAACACTTGGATACAAAATATTCCACACACAGAAACATAAAAGAAGGACACTCACAGTATGCATTGACGTTTCGACGGCCCCGCCGTCTTTAATGCGACAAACCAAGTCCACATTCGGGCAAAATGAACAAGGAAAGCTTCGGTCGTGTCCCAAATGAGTTAAAATGGCAGTTAACATTCTTACTATTTCCTGTTATTTCATAATGCCTATATATTTTACTTACAAAGTAAAAATAGGCCAATGAAGATAACGATAAGTACGACAAGTACACATAGAGAACAATTCGCACACTCATTAAATGAAATTGTTGGCCACATTTAGTTAAGTAATGAAATTAACAATTAATCACGAAGTTTTGTCTCCTTTTTGGATGTCTTCCTTTTCCTTTGTTTAGTTTTTTATTAGGATATTTCTCGGCAGCATTTTCAGAAACGATAGAAAAATAATGTTTTGAGAAAGTCAGTTTTTTTACAATGGACCCAACTCGACAATAAATTTAGAGAAGGAAAGCGTTCGAGTTAATCCGGCAGAATTGCAAATATATTAGGAAAAAACACCTTTAAAATAGCGCTCTCGATACATGAGTGTATTTCACAAACTCTTGTCAACATGTTAACGCCATTCCGCATTCATAAATGTTTTTAGTACCAATAAAGAATCGTTACAACTGTGTATAAATAGCAAAATATAGTATATGAAACTGGTAAAATAATTTTGGTAATAATTCTGTGATCATTGATTTGATGATAAAAAGGGATGTATAGTAGGAATTAAATCACATTCGTGTATAATTTTTCGCAATTATTTGAGCTTTTTGCGTCGATCGTTAGGATGCCATCATCATTTCGTAATGCAATGGTTTGTCAGGCGGGGCAGGTGCGGATGGATGGAAATCCCAGCATGATTTTTATTCCTCCCTGATCGGAGGTGGTCGGTAGAATGAGAGCGTATCGCTTGTGTGTGTGTGGGGTGCGATGGGCAGCAGCGAGCGACTGGCTGCTGCTTCCGCCTCCCGATGCATCTCTTTCGCGAGTGGCCGTGGAGGGTGGGTGGAGCCGCTGCCCCCGATTCCCGGCCTAACCGACCGCGGGGTGCCTCCGGCAAGGCTGCGTCCGGAAGACGAAAACTAGAGCGGGAGAATATTCGAGGGAGAGAGTGAGTAGTCAGTCGGATGAGGGTGGAGATGCTTGCTCGTATATGGAAAAGCCACAGGCAGGGAGGGCTGTTGTAATATTGTGATGGAGTTCAGGGAACCAAATGGGAAATCTCGTTGAAAATGAATGAATTATTGCCTCGGTGGACTCAATCCCGGAGAACAAGTTTTATGGCGCTTCCCATGGATATAGCAGAGCCCTTCGCACGGCGTTAGTACTTGCTGCGTTCTCGGAAATAGGGGGCTAATGGCTTACGCAATTATTGTTATTGAGGCTCCTCGTCACCATTTTACATTGCGTCGCTTTCTTTTTCTTTGGATTTTGAGTCAATACCAAAATGGATAAATATTGAATGTGGCCATTGGATTGTTTTCACATTTGTCTCATGAAAACATTATTTCGGCGGACAACATTAGGCGCGTAATATTAGCGAAAATAAGGATTAATCATGGTGGCTGACAGTTACGTGGAAAAATTGAATTTGATCCTCTCCTTTCTTAATGGGTAAGAACCATTCGTGTTCGCATCAATACACATTAATGTCTTCGTGATTATTTGCAGATTTACACTCTTGTATGGATTGCTTGCAGAATAAATGTATTGTAATCATTATACCTCTGCCAAATCAGAGTATTCCAGTTAACATCTTGAAGTTGAGTTTAATTGACCAGTCGTTTCTTAAACCCTCCGAATTTACTGGATGCATATTGGGCCCGTCTAAGTACATTTATCCATATTTATTCGTATGTCTAAGTAAATCCTGTATATTGGGCGTATCTAAGAAGCGTTTTGTCACAGGGAATAGCTCATCGAAAAACGAGTTGGTGTGTTATCAGACTTTTTGGGGACCAGTACAAAAATATGCATTTGATTTTAACGTGTCTTATGTCTCTGCTGGGTATCACAGAAAAAATAAATGTTCATAGAAATTTGTCTCGGTTGTCTCTCGGAGATTAACTCAGGGCATTATGAAGTGTGTCGTGTATTTTTTAAATACTGCTAATCTATTAATTAATGGTTTCCCTCATACTGTATGAGGGGAGAAAAGTTTTGGGTCATCATTTGCGACATTTTAGTCACTCGGAAAAGCAGTAAGAAGATGAGTTTGAATATTATCATTGAACCAAATTACAAAAATTGGCAGGCGGATGTCAGGAGATTAAAGGCCTTCCTTGAAGTGGTTTGGAAAGGACTGAAGGAATAGACTTGCTTAGGGAAGATGGAAAATGAAAAATTACCGGATTTGGCAGTATCGAGACGATGGAGAAGTTTGGTTGGGGTGTCAGCTAAAAGTACATGTGTGTACCAGAGGAAGCTGTGGATAGGAGAAGACGATGTTGTGTAAGTTAGCTTGGCGGGGAAGAGAAAGAGAGAATACGCATTTTACATTTCGAGAAAGAAACCTAGAAGGATCCGCAATTATGGTATGCTAGGTGAAAGTGGAGGTGTTGAGCAGATAAGTACATATTTTTCATCATTCTTCCAAAAAACTCTTCCTCCGTTTGTAAGAGGAAATCGTGAATTCACCGATACAAAAAACTGCTGTAAACTATCGGGAAAAATAATGGTTGATAATTTACCTCCCTCGTATATTTTTTCTTGCATCGTATCTCATGAAAATATTGTTTTCTTTTTTAATGTTTACCCTTTCGTTTTAAAGAATAGAAACTTTCAGCCGCGGGACATATTTTAAAACATTCAACATTTATTTTTCGATGAAGTCCTGTGGCAAAACTTTGGATATATGAGAATTATTTGAAGACTAGCTATGAATTAATGGCCTTGGCGTGACAGTTGGCAATTTATGGTTACGACTAACACCGGAAATTCTACTTAGGGCCCGAGCTGATCTCTTATCCTCGAACGAGCCATGCCATCAAACTAGAAGCAGTCGCCGTGACTTAATGTTGCTCTTTTCCGTCTGATACATTTTTATTAAAAATATAGCCGTTTTGTTGAGTAAGTGACGAACAAAAAATGTAAAAAATACTGCGAGAGTTTCGTGTGTTTTATAATTTTTTTCGATTTTGAAACCAAATCTGAGAAAGTTTTCACGAGAAGTAATAATTTAGAGTTATTATTGTAATTGTTTCATTCTTGTAATCTTAAATACGCAAAGGAAGTCGGAGTCGACCATATTCATTTGGTTGCCGAACAAGTTATGCCCAATGGAGTTTTGTGTATCCTCTGCGGTTTTCATCGTCGCAACCAAATTATTTCAACATTCTCACATACTATATACCACTGTATGGTATTGTTCCCTCGTTGATCTCTTGCCAGATGAGATGGATGGAAATGGGCAATAGCTGGAGACTGGTGATAGAATATATTCAAACGCTCAAGAGCAATGGGTGACACACTTTTAATGGGTTTTGACGTAGGCCTTAAAGGTTCGTAGAGAGGTTTTACCAGAATATTTCGTTAGAACAAGTTAGAATTCCCTTCCAAAAGGTCGCCAAGAGTTTAGTTTACCATGCGGTTGATACATTGCCTACTGAGGATCGTTTGCAGAGAATCGGAGAAAAAGGTAAAGGACCAACTTGGCGAAGAAGTTAACAGAAACCACGGGCACATTGAGGAAATATTACAAGTCCAGATGTTTTTTTTCGAGAAGGGGCTTAACAATATTTTTTGGATGAAATTTAAGTAAATCTTCCCAAATATAGGTAACAGATTGGAATGGTAAGAATGTTGGAATATGAGTCCGGATACCCAGTTTGATGGTATTATATTATATGTTTGTATGTGTAAATATACATACAAATATGTATATACATAAACTATATACTATGCTATATAATATATATTTTTATATACGTACATAAAACACTAAGGAGAAGAATTGCGCTAAGTAAGGAGGCTTTCTCAAGGAGGAGGGAATTGATGACGGGGACGTTGAGTAGGGAGGTTAAGAAAAGACTCGTAAAAACTCTGATATGGAGCGTAGCTAGGCTTAAGCTAGACTATGTATGGCGCGGAAACGTGGTCACTGAAGCAGGAGGATAGACGTAGATTGGAGGCTTTTGAAATGTGGGTGTGGAGAAGAATGGAGAAGGTGAAATGGACCGAAAGGCAAACAAATGAGGAAGTACTGGAGATGGTGGGTGAGGAGAGGAGTTTGTTGAGAGAAATACTATGGAGGCAGGAAAAATGGATGAAAGGCGTATTGAGCGGTAATGGAATGTTGAAGAAGGTAATAGAGGGGAGAATGTTGGGCAAGCGGGGTAAGGGCAGGAACAGGATAGGGATGTTGGACGGGATGAAGGGAGGAAAGAAGTACACAGAGATGAAAAGGGACCTGATGTAGAGTAGGTTGCTGGATTGGGTTTTGTTTGGAGTCACAAAATGTTTATTTGATAGTTGTGTCCATCCAAAAACCTACCTTAACCGGTAGATTACCTAATAATAATATATAACACTTTTGTCACTTTTATGAAAATCCCACGGGCGTGCACAATAATGAAATGGACTAGTCGACACAAACACAGAAACAGAAACACATAACAGAGGGACTCACTGGCTCTCGAATTTTCACCACCTTTCTCAAGAGGAGTTAGGAACAGAACTAAGGAAGAGGAGGGCCCGGAAGCACTGGATGGAAGGAGAAGGGGGGAAATGTATGCAAAGGGGAGGGGTTAGGCGCGGGAATTTTAAAAAAAGGTGGGGATGATATGTAAAGTGTTGGGGGCGGAGGGGGATGAAATTATGGGTATATAGGGGAAATTAGTGTCTAATATTAATACCTGGGTGATTCCAGGAATCCAGGAGCCAGATGAATGCTTGCTCTAGTGTTTTGAGTTCCAGTGGGGGGTCTGAGGGGGGTATTATTCTTATTATTACGATATGACCCCTTAATATGGGAATTAATAACCATCGAGCATCATGTAACAAATCCTCCCTGATTGGTATGCTCCCAATCCCCAAACATGCCTCCGAACACAACACTCCAATATATATATGTATATGACTTTTTTACGGCACAATAGAACACAGAATAAAACAGATAACACGTAAAAGGACACTCACACTGTAGATGATTTAAGCTTTCGGCCTACTCCGAGGCCTTCTTCAGGTCAACGCACACGCGCACGCACACGCGCACGCACACGCGCACGCACACGCGCACGCGCGCGCGCGAGTGCGTGTGTGTGTGTGTGTAAATGTTAGAGTCATATCTTATCTTCCGAAGAAGACGGAGTTCGAGTCCGCCGAAATTATCAAGATATTATTGTGAGTGTTCTTTTTATGTGTTCTCGTGCTGTGTTTTACTAAGTTTTTATTCAGCACTTCCGTGTTACTTCGAAGAAATCATATATATATATATATATATATATATATATATATATATATATATATATATATATATGCACTTAATCATATGGAAATAGACATAAGGAAAGGGGATAGGAGCATATATGTTTATATATATATATATATATATATCCCACCCATGGACTACTATTGACATGGTGGAAGGGCTTGTGCGTTCCGATGACCCCTAGAGCTGTGCTGGCGGGAGTAATAATAATTGCTCCTGGTAGGGTCACCCATGCCAGATAGGTCGAAGGTTAGGAGCCAGACGAAAGGTAGTCCACGCAGTGTCTGTTCCTCAGTGAGGTGACTGCAAAGGCGTCTGACCCCAGTGGGGTGGCCATTAAGTGATGGTGTCACATTAAAAACACTACTGAGGAAGGCAACGGGAAACCACCTCAATTATCATTCCCAAGAATGTATTGATGGTCACAAGAGAGAATATGAGTCCTGGCAACTGCAGGACTCGGCCCAAGCGGCCGTGTGTCGTGCCCGGCAGCGGGGGAGGCAAGGCTTCTGCGATCGTCATCCCACGAAACCTTTGCAGGGGAAAAATAACAGCATCAGGACAGAAGACGCAGAAGAAGACGAAATAAGTTAGAATAGGAACATGGAACGTCAGGACAATATTGAGGACAGGCAAATTAGAAAATATTAAGCGAGAGATGGGAAGAGATAATATAGATGTTTTAGATCTATGCGAGGTGAGATGGAAGGATAGCGGTGATTACTGGAGTGATAATTATAGAGTAACATACAGCGGCGGGGACGAGAGCCAACGATGGGTTTCCGTAATATTAAATAAAAGGGTAGGAAGAAGCGTAGTCAACATAGAGCAAGCAACTGATAGAATCTTACTCGTAGAGATTAAAGATGAGCCGACGAACTTAGTTATTGTTCAGGTATACATGCCACCGAGCAACCACAAGGAGGAAGAAATCAATAGGATGTACGATGAGTTAGAGGATATAATCGCGTGTGTTTCTGTAGAGAAACATTTGGTAGTGATGGGGGATTGGAATGAAACGGTAGGCGAAGGAAGAGATGGTGGAGAGGTGGGGGACTATGGGTTAGGCACGAGGAATGAACGCGGGGAGAAAGCAATTGAATTTTGCAGGAGACAGGGGTTAGTCATCACCAACACATGGTTTAAACACCACAAAAAGCGTAGGTATACATGGAAAATGCCAGGTGACTCAGAAAGGTATCAGTCAGATTATATTATGGTTAGGCACAGGTTTAGGATTAGTGCGATAAATTCGCAAAGTTTCCCAGGAGCGAATGCGGACTCTGACCACTATTTAGTTGTTATGAAATGTAACGTCCGTTTCAAAAAGATAAGGCACGGGCGGCGGATTAGGAAATGGAATTTAGAAGCATTAAATGGATTAACGATGAAGGAGTATCAGCAGGCGGTATAGAAAATCATGGATGAGGGTAAAGAGCTGAGTACTATCGAAGAAAAATGGGAATGTATCAAGACAGTGATTTCGAAAGCCGCAAAAGACACTATAGGAACCGTTAACGGGAAAAGGATAAGGAAACCATGGGTAACGGATTAATTGATTGCAAAGATGGAGGAGAGAAGAAGATGGAAAAATGTAAACACAGAGTTAGGCAAAATGAAGTACAAAGATTTAAACAATGAGTTGAGACGGGTCACAAATAAGGCTAAGGAAGAATGGTGGGAAATACAAAGCGAGGATATTGAAAGTTTACAGAGAAAGGGTGAAGTTTTTGCGCGATACAACAACGTTAAGTTATTATCGGGAAGTAAGATGGCAAGATCTGTGCTAACAGTTAAGGATAAGTGGGGTAAGATAATAATTGACACAGAAAAGATCCAAGAGAGATGGAAGGAATATTTAGAAACACTGTATGGTAGAGAACTTAGGCCGACAAGGTTAGACATAGAAAAGGAACATGACGTAGCGGGAGATAGCTTATTTCCAGGGATATTCGAGGATGAGATAGAAAGGACATTAAGGGAGATGAAAGCAAATAAGGCTGTGGGGGTAGACACCATTCGTGCGGAACTACAGAAATGTTCAGGAAAATATGGGAAGAAGACTCAATATGGACTGATTCGTAGTATCTATGAGGAAGGAATCTGACTGGAAGATTTTGTGAGATCAGTGTTAGTTCCTATTCCGAAAAATGTAAAGGCTACATCATGTGGGGACTAAAGAAGAATAAGTTTGTTCTCCCACGCAGCTAAAGTTATTCTGAGGATCATCAACAAAAGGATAGAGAGTAAGGCAAATGATTGCTTAGGGGATGATCAGTTTGGGTTTAGGAAAGGAAGAGGTATGCGTGATGCCATTGCAGTAATGAGATCACTAGTCGAGAGGAATATAAAATATAATCAAGACGTATTTGCCTGTTTCGTAGATTTAGAAAAAGCGTTTAATAGAGTGGATTGGGAAAAATTAATGCGTGTATTGCGTAAAATAGGAATGGATTGGAGGGACAGGAGGCTGATCCGCAACCTGTACATGACTCAGACTGCTCAGGTGCGAGTGGGGAACGGAGAGTCCGGATGGGCAGTGTTAGGAAGAGGTGTAAGGCAGGGTTTCCCATTGTCACGGGGCTGTTCAACGTGTATGTGGAGGAAATGATTAAAGAGGCATGGGAAAAACTGGAGGTAGGAATGAAGGGGGTAAGTTTCGATATAAGGAAATTGGAGAGAAATGATAATTAACAGTTGTGATTTCCACTATAGTATATTTATTCACACGACCCGGGTTTCAAACTCGTGTCTTGTGAATAAAAATACCATAGATGAAGTCACAACTGTTAATTATTATTTTACCCCAATATGGGAAGGTTCCAAGAAGTTAAGCCGGAAACTTTCCGGTTCGATAAGGAAAATTCCTGGAATAAGATAGTTTGCAGTTAATAAAGTTGAACGGGATCAGTCCGCCAATGAAATGAAATTTTTCACCGAGGCATAAAATGACTTGACATTCAGCACGGAGGAAATAAGTTAAAGATGTAATAATATTTTCGATAATTATGATAACGAAATTAAATGATGACGTTGGGCAAAATTAGAGCACGCGATACAACCTTAATATTTGTCCAAAAACTCTTTATTTGCTAGGATACCATTGCGCTCAACCCTGATGAATTAATGATTGGAAAGGATTAAAGTGGAGGGAAGGGTGGAATCTTGGAGTGAAGAAATGGGATATCTGTAAGGGATAACATAGCTGAAAAAGCGATAACATTGAAGCAAGAACAAGAGGAAGACAATTCTAGAGGATGAATAGGAAAATGATAACAAGGACTGCGGAGGAAAGGATGAGAATGGTAAAAGGGAGAGAATAAAAAGCTAGTAGTTAGGGAATCAGTGGATAGGAAGATGTTGGTCTGGGGATTTGTGGGGAAGGATATCCAGTGTAATAAATATTTAATTCTGCCGAGAAATCAATAAAACGAAGCAAATGCGGCGGATAGAGAAGTGCGGTGAGATGAAGAAATTTCAGATATAGGAAAAAGTTGACGCGCTGTAAAAATGATGGTGATAAAAATTTGAGGTCGTAAAACCGAGAAAAACGATTCCTTCCCCAAGAGCTAAGACGAGAAAGTTATGGAACCGAATCATATTTTCGGATGTGGATCAAATATGTGGAAGAACTTATTGGTGAAGAAATCAGACAAATTACCATTGATAAACATTGAGAGAGATTTCGAAGTGGACAGGTAGGTATAGAGTTACATACAAGGGCTGTCCCAAAAAAATAAGTGGAATGAATCGGGATAATACTATATTGCAGATCATATTCAAAATTACACTTCAAAACAGCAACCTTGTGAATCAACACACCAATGCCAGTGCCTCTTGCCAGGCTTCTGGTACGCTTCCTGTAAGGCATCAACAGGACCCTCGTTTGGGTACCTCGTCATGGCCTCTTTGACATAATCCAGTTGTCCAAAATTGTACTCAAAGGGATTGTACTTGGGTCGTCGTACTCAAAGCCCCATGACTCGTCACCAGTTAACACCTATTCGAAAACATTCGGGTCACTTTCCCCGTAGTCCAAGAGGCCCAAGGCAAGATTGTCACGCAAGCAGTCTTCCGGCAGCACCTTGGGGACCATCTTCGCACGCACCTTTCTCATTGGCTAAATCTTCCGTAAGAATGCAATGCACTGTGGTTTTATGAATATTGCTGTCCACTGCAAACATCCTGACACTTGGAGCCAATCAGAACTGAGCATATGTCTCATTTTCCTCATCGTCAACCTCCTCTCTACCCTCCCAGAACATCCTGTGCAGAAGCAGAAAACCATCAATCGGGACATTTCTCCATCTCCATAAGCATCCTTAACCATGGTCATCGTCTCTGAACCCGATTTCACGAGTTCGACACAAAATTTTATCGGATTTCATTGTTCCATGGTAAGTGGCATCGTGAATTCGTGACGCGACCCTCGAACATGGGTTCAGTGTAGCAGCGATTCGCACATTGTAAATACCCACAGTTAACTGACGCGGGTCGTGTTGTTTTCGTAAGACCTCTCACTATTTTTCCAGCCACAAATCGTCCATGTTCTTTATGCTTAAAAAAATCAGAGAACAAAAAAAATGTAAAGAAAATTGACAAAGAATGTCTTTCTAGTAGGTACTTTAAGTCAACGACCTCGCTGGCACGTGGGTGGGTGAAATCTCTCTTAGGTACGTTTTACAACATTACTTCAATTAAAAGGCGAATCCACTGTACTGTTTTGAAGGCATTTTCACATCTCACGGAGAAATACATTCGAGCAGATTAAGCGACTCGGGTATTAGTGATTTGCAAATTTTCTAAATCTTCACTAATGCGTCCGGGAAGCTAAAATTTTCTTCCAATTAAGATAATTGTTACTTGAAGGTTTATTATACGCCGAATGGTTAATTTGTTAGTGCTTTTCCACAGCAAACTCTTGTGTCGACGGATTTGATTTCGCTGTCAGTTGTTTTACGAGTGTGTTGAAAGATGATGATTTTATAATAAGCTTTATCCGGCTCTAATTTCTTTTCGATTGAATAGTGCAGCAAGTTATGGAGCCTTTATCCATTAGAACTAGTTATTTTTCGTGGACATGTGATATGCGTTATCCAACTTTAATATTTTTCCTACCGCACGTCCTGATCGGGGAATTCTTTGCCGATCATGGAATCGTATTCGTTAAAACAGTATAAAAATGACTTATAATTATTCGATCTGATGGCATGTATATTAAGTCAAATAGGAACAAGGTTAATTCGCATAAAAATAAAGTTTAATCACATTTTTGTAACAAAGGCCATGTTTTGTGTCTTTACGATTCTCGCAAAGCTTACTAATAGGTTTATAATTACTCACTAATATTTATCCTTAGTTTGTGTAAACTAATTTTTTCTTTAGTTAGGATATATTTACTATGGGATAACTAATATCTATGCCACATGAGTAAATCAATATAACGGTGAAGGTTTATTTATATATAATATAATGACAACAACATAACATTAAAACCCCATGCTCGATTCTAATTCACGATGTTTATTTCCTAGATAGCAATAAAGTCACATGTCGGATCAACTTGAATTTTTGGGTTTTAGGTTAAACGTTTCAAGGCGAGTAGGAAAAGGCGCACTATCCGCTTTCACTTTTCACAAGTATGCGGAAGTGTAGTGTTAAGTATTGTTTATGTGAAATATTGAAAATCCGAAAGTTCCGTAGTCCAAAAGAAACCATCCTCAAACGGAGTACATGTACGTGCAATTTAACTATCACGTACTATGGCTGCACCTTTGGGAGAACAAATTATGGACATTTGTTTAATTTACTTAGAAGACCATTCATTAATCCTATTATTAAGTTACTTCGATTGTAGTGTAGGCTTTCTCATTAAAAGATTTCCAAGCTTACCTCTCGGCTCTCCCGCTACGCACGACCTTGAAATCAGAACCCTTTTACCGTGTTCCAGACTCATCACTCCTTCGCAGATTTCGTGTACGGCGTCCCTTCAGCGTGATTAAGTTGCATCTGCTCTCTTACTTCTGTTCGCCATCATTTATTTCCTTTTACGACGCCATAATAACGCACGTCAACCGAAGTGGACTGAAAACTCTGTTATTACCGTTCATTACGGGAGAGGAAGATGGGAAGGGACGTCAAAGAAAGTGGGGTGGGGGTGGTTACGGTGAACGAAGAGTTTATCGAGGAGGGGGGCGCGGATATGTGGCTATCAAGAGTAAAAAAATTCGCAAATGGCATGGAAAATGGTTTTTTCCTTTTACTTTTAGAAAAGTTGATTTCTTTGGTCCAGAATAATCTCTCCTCGCTCCCATGAGTCTCTCTCGATGCTCAATGAGCTCGATTCGGGCGGCCACCCGGCGGGGGCGGTCGTGCAGCCTCTGCTCTGCTGTGCCATCTCCTCCGGGGTCTGCCACCCCTCTCTCCAATCGCACCTCTTCCCCTCCCTCCCGCTCCACCTGGAAACAAATTACCACGTGTCCTTTGAGCTTAAGAGGCCATCCCCTCCATCTTTTTATTCTTCTATGCTCTCTTCTGTACCACACCATGCGCCCGTCTGCAATGAAATGAATTTATATGATCGCCAATTGATGTCAGTCGAATATACTATACATACTCACAAGCACAAAAAAAGAAATCTAAGACAAATTGGAAATATTGGATATTGTCTACGACATATTGGCAATATTGCACTGGGGATAATGATGGAAACGAGCTGACTAGTTTAATCGTTCGGGAAATGCATAATGAATAAACTTAGACTTGAGGAAGCCTCAATTAGAAAGAAACAGCTCATAGTTTGATATTTTCAGATATATCTTAGTAATATAATGAGAAGAAATGTAAATGCAGATTGTAGAGTAAAATTAATACGAGAAGGAATGAATGAATCCAGAAATTATCGGTTGAAAGAGTATTGAAACGCCGTAAAAAATGAATTTAAAGGGCGTGTAAACTTTTGGAGATATTATTTTCATTTTTATGCGTAAAAATTATATTTCTAGTTGTAACACTTTCTAAAAAAATAAGTAAATTACGCATCCAAATGAATCATGGATTTTTATCTCACTATTGACATGTCTGCGAAAACTTTGGGAGAATTCAAATAAGGATAGTAGAAATTATTATTTTATAGTTAGTTTTATAGAAACCATTAAAAATAAATGCTGAAAACTAAATACCCATTTAAGTTTATTCGTATGAGGGGCCGGTTCCGCAGATTTTCTGTCGAGGAAAGATAAATTCTTTCAATCACATCCAAATGCTGTCTGCTGAGCTCGTTGGGTACAGTGCTCCGTCCGATTGGAGGTATTAGGTTAAACCTCTTGGTTTGTGACAAATTTCGCTATGCATGGAGCAGGACCTCTCGCCACCCATTATTCCAAGCCTTTTATTCTCTCCTAAAGTCCTAGAGAACCAATTAGTAGTCCTGTGCAATATGAAGTTTCAGTATCGACCGTCTATATAAACAACATATCGAGGTAGTGATAGCTGTCAGGTATATCGAGAAAACTCATAATTGTTATTCAGTCTCTGCAATAACACAAGTCTATGGAATTTATTAACGATATTTTCTCCTTATATACCGATATTATCATTATTATAAGGTAATCTACCTGTTAAGGTAGATTACCTTATAACAATGATAATATCTATTATAACAACTATCACAAAAAATAACTTGCGACTCCAAACAAAGCACAATCCAGCAACCCAAACTACATCAGCTCCCTCTTCATCTCTGTATGTACTTCTTTCCTCCCTTCATCCCGTCCAACATCCCTATCCTGTTCCTGCCCTTTCTTCGTTTTCCTAACATTCTCCCCTCTATTACCCTCTTCAACATTCCACTACCGCTCAATACGCCTTTCATCCATTTTTCCTGCCTCCATAAGATTTCTCTCAACAAACCCCTCTCCTCCCCCACCATCTCCAGTACTTTCTCATTTGTTTTCCTTTCGGTCCATTTCACCTTTTCCATTCTTCTCCACACCCACATTTCAAAAGCCTGCAATCTATCATCCTGCTTCAGTGACCACGTTTCCGCGCCGTACATATCTACGCTCCATGTCAAATAAATATGTATTTCCCCTTTATATAATATATATATATATATATTTATAAATATGATATATTTATATGCCCACACGTTAATGTGTCGCCCATTACTAGTTCCGCTTTCAATCCGGGCGGGGGGGCAAGGCGTGCTTCGTGACGTCGCCGTCTCCCGCTCCACGATTACTGCGGAGGAAGAGGAATGCAGAGAGCGTAGATTATGCCTTCGTTCCCCACTCTCGCTAATGGCCGTGCCCATTCAATCCATCTTTGGGGAGGGAACCGGTTCGCCTGACACCACTGCTGATTTACCGATCTCGTTACACGAATGTTTTCATTCGGCCGAACCATTATGCGTCTTTTTTTTCTTTTCAAAATGTGTACTTCGTTACTTCTCAACAGATCTCCGTTACGTTGCTCCTTCTCGATTTCAATGCGGTCTCCGGGGACGGAAACGAGAGCCATCCCGGCGACGGGACGACCTTTGGAATACCGTACCCACGAGTCCGTGGCAGCAAGTGTTTAATGTCCTCACAAATGACGAAATTAACGGACGGATGAAGAAGTCCGGTTGATTGCTGAAGTTGAAGAAAGGCGATACACATTTAGATACGAGCAGAATGGACACGGTGAGGTCGTAGGAAATATTCCACGAAGAAATTCTAAGCACGGCTATCACCATCACGATGCAATCGGCTGGCGTTGTCTACGTATTCCCTAATCCAGTGACGGTATCAAAGGAAGGGTAGCCCTCAGTGGACATAGCTGTCTATAAATGTAAAATTAAGAAGATCAACCGGAACCGTTCGAGGAAAATTAATGACTGAACGTTTGTGGGAATATTCAAGCGATTAAGCCATAACACAATAGGTTTCTCGCATTCAAGCTTATTTCCATTGTAAAAATGATATTGCCGTATGCATTGATTCTATGCGTTGAATTAGTCAAGATATGCGGGCAATTCTTCTCCCAAACAAGAATAACTGTCACTCCATCAGAAAACATCGGGTTGCTGTGCAACCTAAATCATACCTGATAGTGAAGAGTTTATGGTATTCAAGTTTTTGGAAAGTAATACGAGATTGAAATATTTCTACTCAATTTTATCCTAATGTCCTACTATTGCTATCTGTTTGGCGAACTTTGATAATCGCGTTGGCAATCATCACTATGTCAACTGCCTCTGTGGATTGGGACAGAGTTGCTTAATTCTACCCATTTCCCAGACTCCTCAGGCATGATGATGAACTTTCTGAACACCCACCTCCCTGTTTTAGACTGATAAGATGAAGGACGCTGCACATTTCTGGACGTCTATTTATTCATCTGAATGGTGACCTGAAGAGGCAATTTTCGTCAATCGACTGTGCGGATAATTTCTTCGCTGTTTTTTTTTATTAGTTCCAACACACATTATTGCTTACTCTTGTCGCTCCCACTGATGCGAATTATATCTGTGTCGGTTCACATTTCAAATGCGTCCAGTAGATCTAACATGTCACAGTAAGTGGTCCATTCTAAAATTTATTGGTTAACCTTGATTTCGCCGGTTAAGTGGGCGTGGGTAATTTAAGTCAGTCACCCATATCAACTTCCATTGCAGTATCCAACTATCCATATCGATTTCAAATCGCTAACTGAAGGTAATTTATTGATTTCCCATGCTCACATGTACTACTATTAATTTTCGGAAAGAAAGACACAGCTCTGTTAATTTCACTTTACGTTACATTAAGTGGAATTATCACGGCTGTATTTTTCTTTACACTATGGATAAGTTCCACAAAGTTAAGCCTGAAACTACTAAGGTTGTACTATTAATTTGATTTCATTTAATCCATTACTGGTTTACTATACCTGATCACTATATGTTATTGGTTATCTTTGAAGAGTGGTGCCATGGAATAACTTGCCCATCGGGTGAAGTACCACTTTATAGGTCAATATGAATCCAAGCTTAAATAAAGCCTTGCAGGATTAATGTAAATTGTCTGCGATTATACATACGAGTGCATTCATTGATAACTTATGATTTATTTCCTCTACAATTCTTTTTATGCCATTTTCACTTTTAAACTGCCTCTTCCACTTAAATAAGTATATTTGTAATGTGATATTCTCACGTAGATGACGGATGACTTGGAGCTTGACATTCATGTGTGAATTTTCTTATCTTATTCAATCGAAATAAGTAGGCTGAAATGGAAGGCACGGTGCCCGATTAAAAAAACAGCAAGCGTATATTCCTGGGCTCCGTCCACTCTTGGCGTTTCCTAATTCTCCAGTAAACTTTTTTGTTAGGTTCTGCTTTTCAATACTAATTACGTTTTTGTAAATTCTACATCTTTCTTGTAATACTTATCTATGCTGTATATTATATCTATGCTACATGAAATGGGATGAAAATAAACTTAGAACCGTTGTGAGGTACTTAAGGGTGTATGGATAAGATATATAATTAATATAAATTCTATCGAGACTTAGACTTTTAGAAAGGTTCAAAACAAACGAGTTTAACTATGACACTAAAGGAATTATGATAATGACCCCACACTACTTAGGTAGAGCAGACCACAAAGCTAATAAGATAAGGGAGTTAGATTCCAGTACAGGCAGATACAAATATTCATTCTTTTCCCGAACAATCAGAAATCATAATTGTAAGAAACCAAAGTCACTTTAGAAATATTAAAACATTTAATTTACAAGTCGGAACAAAATTAAACATTGCAAAGATATTAGGTGTATCTTTAGATGCATACGTGTATGTTAGTTGGTAGTTTGTGCGTTTGCAAGTGTGTGGGTTGTAAGGGTTTTTGCATGAATGCATACCATGTTTGGTTTGTGTATTGAATAAATTTGTGGCTTTTGCATGCGCTTTTTTTTCTTAATCACGGGTGGTGCCCTAACACTTCCCGCCACACGCCTTTGCGGCGGCTTGCGGGGTATTAGCTAGATGCAGATGTGAATGTTTGAAAATTAGAAAAGAAAGCAGTTATGAAAGTAGAATTTGACGATAGGTAAAATTAATGCGTAGATATGGAAAATTGTGTTTGAGAAAACGAATATTTCCAATTGCTCGGCGTTGGAAAATGCACAATTCCTAAACAATAGATCTATCTATATTCAAAGTCTTCCAGCCATTCAAAAGTGCACTTCCACTTTCCCATAAATCTCTTTCGCTTTCCCATTATTCCTGTGCCTTTTAGTTGCGAAGAATTTGATTTTCATCGTCTTCTGCAGCTACAAACATTGGAATTCCAAGCAACTCCAAACCAAAAAAATTGAGATCTTTAGTTTTATAGCCCTAGAATACTGAACCTGAATGGCGTATCTTAATGATTAAATTCTTCATGCGTTCAGAAAATTAATGTAATTTGTATCTTTCGTGGAGGAAATTTAGCTGTCATCTTTGCTTTTAAAAAAATAGTGCCAATTTCAAATTTCAAATTGGCTGAGATACAGGGCATCATTTAAGACGCGCACGTAAGTCCATGTCTTGGCAATTTTCCTTTCAGCTATTCGCCCTCATTTGGGCATTTTATACTGTGGCAATTGCACGAATATCTCCACCGAATCATTACCAAACTCTTAGTTGGCCTATCACAGGGAAAGAATGTCTGTTGCCTTTTGCTTCGTCACATTTCCCGAGGATCGCTGTCATCGACTGCAACATCCATGAATTTTCGCGATGTCTATTTGCACATCCTGGAAGAGTTTGCAGTTTCTCTTTGCGGTGTGCGCACGTATTTACCCGATGACAGCTTGTCTATAACATACTCTTTCATCGTGGAGTGTTGGTACAAAATGAAAAGATTAACAAAAAAGTATTTTGATTAGGATACAGGTCAGAATGGAGAAATGAATAAACAAGCACAATCTGCTTACGCATCTTATTCTAACCTTCCCTTTCTTTATACGTGATCTGTGCAATAAATGCGCGGACTGGTGTAATCTGACGGTCATGGCGCGGACTACAGCCCCGCCCACTAAATGCATGAAACCCAATGAGCCTTCTGTGCTCGGCGGATCGTCGAGCTGTGCGCATGGTGCCGGTTATGTTAGTTTCTGTTGTCCTCGTTTTTACTGTTTGTCGAAAATGGAAATTGAAGAAATCACGGAGCAACGAATCAACATATCAAGGTTTTGGTAGAGTGCGGTAAAAGTTGTCAAGAAATTACTGAAATGTCGACAGCTGTTTACACGGGGATAATGCTCTGAAGAAACAATCCGTTTTCAAGTGGATTAA